>BSBK01010387.1:0-737590 GCA_027943335.1 Chamaecyparis obtusa
AGTGTGTCTTAAAGGTTCTTAGGACCCCTCTGAACACACTTGAGTGTTTGAATGTGTCAAAAGGGTCATGGGGACTTCCTAAGGGTCCTTGTATGCCTTATCACACATTAGGACCCCTAGGGAGGCCCCATGACCCCTTTTGACACATTCGAATGCGCAAGTGTGTCTAGAGGGGTCCTAAGACCCCTTAAGACACACTTGAGCATTCGAATGTGTCAAAAGGGGTCATGGGGACTCCCTAGGGGTCCTAGTACACCTTATCACGCATTAGGACTCCTAGGGAGTCCCCATGACCCCTTTTGACACATTTGAATTCTCAAGTGTGTCTTAAGGGTCTTAGGACACCTGCGGACACACTTGAGCATTCAAATGTGTCAAAAGGCATTATGGGGACTCCCTAGGAGTCCTAGTACACCTTATCACATGTTAGGACCCCTAGGGAGTCCCTATGACCACAATGACTTTGTTGAGATGTCGGATTATCTACAGGTGTGGTACAATTGTCCGGTTCAACCAGAATCTATTTTGAGAACCTTTGCAATTTAGCGTTCTGATTGAAAAAGTAGGGAAAGATACTATTTCACAGCCATAGGCAGTGGAAATAGAGTGATTGTCTTGCCCTTTGCTTCTATAATCTACCTCCAATGAACTATTCTTCAAAGCCTCAATTTCTACGTAGCTAGGGTTTATGGCGCCTGTAAAAGGCACAACTATTCCCCTGTAGGGTCTCATGCTCGTGCTCAGAATCATATTATTTTCATGCATTCCCTAACATTTAATACAAAGATTTAGCCAGCTGCCTTTAAAGACCTAGAAGAAATGAAAAATAAAAGTTAGGCCAAAAGGTAATATTATATATAATAAATTAGTATACATTATATATATATATATATATATATATATATATATATATATATATATATATATATATATATATATATATATATATATATATATATATATATATATATATATATATATATATAATATATATATATATATATATATTATATATATATATATATATATATTATATATATATATTATATATATATATATATATATATATTAGTATATATATGATATATTATATATATTATATATATTAGATACATTAGTATATTATAATACACTAGTATATATATAATATATACATTATATATATCATATGCCTTTATATATATATATATATATTATATACATTAATATATGTAAAAGTTCAATTTTTTTCATTTGCTCCTAGCCTTTTTTTAATCTACCTGGGAATATCGGGTACCTGATATGAAATCGGATACCCGATTTTGGATAGCTAATATTTGACCAAAATATTCCCTGTCCCCATAGACCAGACAATCATGAGATTTTATACTTTTTTCACGCGTTGCAAAAAAAAAATTTGATTTGGGGCCCGTTGTTTCATTTTTGTCGACTTGTGGTCTCACCATGGGAAGCAATAGTCGTCGAAAGGCTAAATGCAAGAGGAAGCTAGCGAATGAAGAAATTCAAGAATATAGGGAAAAGGATAAGGAAAATCACCGAAGAAGGAGAGAATGTATGTTAAACATTAATCAATCAGACCTTGTAAATGTAGTTGTAAGTGAAGAGGATGTTGAATTTGAAAATGTACAGATAGAGATTGAAAATGTAGACTTCAGGAATGAAAATGTTGCACAAGAACCACATGAACATTACACATCTCCAAATTATATGCGAAATGAAGTCCCTTGCACTAAAGATAATCAAACTTCAAATTCGAGGCTTTCAGGAAGACATAAATGGTTAATTGAAATTGAGGAGAACATTATGAATAAATGGGAAGGAAAGAGGTCACATAGAACCATTAGGTTGTGGGCTTCAAGACTTTATGATCAATTTTTTGGAAACAAGACATTGGTTGAGCAATGTCAAATTTTTGTGCAGTTGTTAAAGATGCAAAAGATCAGACCTGTGCTTGTGAAGTTGAAGATTCATGTGAACAAAAAAATGGAGAGAAATGCCATTGTTGTGAAGAATCTTTTCAATGCTCTCAATAGCATTGGGAAGACTAGCAGAGAAAAAGACAAGAGAGTTTCTCAGAGGATTATTACAACCTCCTTAGTAAGTCATCAGTTGAGAAAGACTTGTTTGATGAGACAAACTTGTGTTGACTTCAATATAGACAGTAAAACTTTGGGTAGAGCACTTGCAAGAAGAGAAAGACTTGATGATCCACTTCAAATTGATACATGGGCTTATGGTGGGAGACTTCCACATTTTAATAAGAAGCTAAGGACTTATGACCAAAATCATGTATGGGTGGCCAATAGTGCCAAGAAGGGATCTTACATGTCATTTACTTATGTCATTTGCATGGTTTGAACTCTTACATGTTTGATTGTTGTTTATAATGCTTTAAGGATATTATTTTTTATCATTTCAAACAATCTATAAAAGTTAAACCTCAAACATAATAAGCTTCATAGTTCAAATTTCACAAGCTTAACCATGATTAGTTTCACAGTTCAAATTTCAAACATACCACTAACAGTAAGTTGAAAGTAGCTCAGCAATGTATCTTTCAAACTATCTGACCTGGCATTGAACCATCTACTCCATTGGCTCTGGATGTCTGGGTAAATACCAGTGACAACCCCATTCCACCCACGGAGTCACAGCAACGCTCGCGACCATGCTCGACCCAAGTGACCCCAAGGTGCACTAAGCATGATTGGGTAGTGACCTTCCATGGATCATATCTCAGAACTCATGAGAGGTATCAGAAAACTATTAGGGGCTATGGGATCATTTTTCTAAGGTCTACAATAACCTCTCTCAGTTTTGGGTGATTCGACTTTTTTTGCATTTGGAAAGGCAATCTTAGTCGATGCCAAAATTTGCAGTGAGGGTTAGTTCAAAGTGGCTCGGCAGTGTATCTTTCAAACCATCTGACCTAGCGTCAAACCATCTACTCCATCAGCTCCAGTTGGCTGGGTAAATGCTAGTGACAACCCCATTCCACCCACAAAGTCACAGGAACGCTCGCGACCATGCTCGACCCAAGTGACCCCAAGGTGCACTAAGCACGAGTGGGAAGTGATCTTCTAGGGCTTGTATCTCGGAGCTCGTGAGAGGTATTGACAAACCATCACATGCTACTAGATCTTGTTTACAAGGTCTAAAATAACCTCTCTCAATTTTGGGCGATTCAAATTTGTTTGCATTTGGCAAGGCGATCTTAGTCGATGCCAAAACTTGCAGTGAGGGTTAGTTGAAAGCGGCTCAGCAACGTATCTTTCAAAACATCTAACCTGGCATTGAACCATCTACTCCATTGGCTCTAGTTGGCTAGGTAAACACCAGTGACAACCCCGTTCCACCCATGGAGTCACCGGAATGCTCACGACCATGCTCGACCCAAGTGACCCCAAGGTGCACTAAGCACAATAGGGCAGCGATCTTCTGGGGCTCATATCTCAGACCTTGTGAGAGGTATTGACAAGTTGTTAGGTGCTACAGGATCATATTTTTGAGGTCTACAATAACCTCTCTTAGTTTTGGGTGATTCGACTTCATTTAAATTTGGCAAGGTGATCTCAGTCGATGCCAAAACTTGCAGTGAGGGTCAGTTGAAAGTAGCTCAATAGTGTATCTTTCAAACCGTCTGACCTGACATCAAACAATCTACTCCATTGGCTCTAGTTGGCCAGGTAAACACTAGTGACAACCCTATTCCACCCACGGAGTCACGGGAAAGCTCGCAACCACGCTCAACCCAAGTGACCCCAAGGTGCACTAAGCATGATTAGGCAGCAATCTTTCAAGGCTCGTATCTCAGAGCTCGTGAGAGGTATCGACAAATCATTAGGTGCTACGAGATCATGTTTCTAAGGTCTACTATAACCTCTATTAGTTTTGCGTGATTCGACTTCATTTTTATTTGGCAAGGTGATCTCAGTCAATGCCAAAACTTGCAGTGAGGGTCAATTGAAAGTGGCTCAGCAGCATATCTTTCAAACCGTCTGACTTGGCATCAAACCATCTGTACCATTAGCTCTAGTTGGCCAGGTAAACACCAGTGACAACCCTATTCTTCCCACGGAGTCATGGAAATGCTCGCAACCACGCTCGACCCAAGTGACCCCAAGGTGCACTAAGCACAATTGGGCAGCAATCTTTCGTGGCTCGTATCTCAGAGCTTGTGAGAGGTATCAAAAAATTGTTAGGTGCTACAGGATTGTGTTTTTGAGGTCTACTATAAAATCTCTCAATTTTGGGCTATTTGACTTCATTTGCATTTGGCAAGGTGATCTCAGTCGATGCCAAAACTTGCAGTGAGGGTTAGTTGAAAGTGACTCAGCAGCATATGTTTTAAACCGTCTGACCTGGCATCAAACCATTTTCTCCATCAGCTCTGACTGGCTAGGTAAATTCCAATGACAACCCCATTCTGCCCACGGAGTCACGGGAAAGCTCACGACCACGCTCGACCCAAGTGACCCCAAGGTGCACTAAGCACGATTGGGTAGTGATATTCTAGGGCTTGTATCTCAGAGCTCATGAGAGGTATCAAAAAATTGTTAGGGGCTACAGGATCATGTTTCCAAGGTCTACAATAACCTCTCTCAGTTTTGGGTGATTCGACTTCGTTTGCATTTGGCAAGGCAATCTTAGTCGATGCCAAAACTTGTAGTGAGGGTCAGTTGAAAGCGGCTTAGTAGCATATCTTTCAAACCATCTAACCTGGCATAGAACCATATGCTCCATCAGCTCTAGTTGGTTGAGTAAATGCTAGTGACAACCCCGTTCCACCCACGGAGTCACGGGAATGCTCGCGACCACGCTCGACCCAAGTGACCCCAAGGTGCACTAAGCATGATTGGGCAGTGATCTTTCAGGGCTCATATCTCAAATCTCATGAGAGGTATCAACAAACCATCAGGTGCTACAGGATCATGTTTTTGAGGTCTACTATAACCTCTCTCAGTTTTGGGTGATTCAACTTTGTTTGCACTTGGCAAGGCGATCTCAGTCGATGCCAAAACTTGCAGTGAGGGTCAGTTGAAAGTGGCTCAGCAGCGTATCTTTCAAACTATCTGACATTGCATTGAACTGTTTGCTCCATCAGCTCCGGTTGGCCGAGTAAACACCAGTGACAACCTCATTTCACCCACATAGTCATTGGAACGCTCATGACCACACTCGATCCAAGTGACCCCAAGGTGCACTAAGCACGATTGGGCAGCGATCTTCCATGGCTCAAGTGACTCCAATATGATGAGTTATATACACAGTGAGTATATACATAGTATTCAAACAATGTAGTACTAAGTGGCTCAAGTGAGTATGTATAATGGTATGAAACATAAGAACATAGGAAATCTATAGAAGTTAAACCTCAAACATAATAAGCTCCATGAACAGGGTATTCCGGAATAAATATAAACAAATGTAACTTCAACAAGATATAATTTCAATCATAATGATAATCATAGTCAAGATATAACTTCACCATTCAATTCCATAAATATGAATAATAAATATGTATATACAAAAGATGATGCAAATATAACATATAAATGAACATGCTCTATATATACAAAGTATCAAATGTATCAAAAGTATCTCCATATACAAATATGGCACATGCCATTTCAAAATGTCTACAAAATCAATGTTTTAAGGTGTACAACGTGACATATATGCCATCTCAAAATGTGTGAAGTGGAATCTCTAAATGACCACAAAACTAAAACTACATCCTATGTCGTAGGGGGATCATCAAAATGTAGCCTCATTGAAGAAGTGTTGGGCTCTGATTGATCCTACATAAAAAATGAGTTCAAACCCAAGTTAGATTGCTTACTTTATATGATTTGTACATATATATATAGTTCATAATTCAAACACTAATTTAATTAAAAGTATAACTGAATACAAATGTTTTTACCTGGTCTCTCGGTCTCCTACCATGATCAGGTGTCCTAGCATAAGTTCTGGGTAGTGAAGGGACCATGCCAACAATACCAACTGTGACCTATAAATATATATTTGCAATAATGAGATTAGTAGAGTGGTGCAACATAGAGTAATAAATCTACAAAATAGGATGATAGCATAATAAAATTACAAATTGATTGAACTAAAATTAAAACTTACATTTGATGATCCCTCCTTTGGAATGGTGGGCTAGGTCAACAAAGATACGAAAGATTCTCGTGGGCCCTCCCTCACACTCGGAGTAACCTATGATAGTAAAAAGATAGTCAATTATATATAAATGTACTTCATCATAGCAACCCTGGTTACAAAATACAAATAACAATATGTAAAAGTCTACGTACAATCAGGCTATCACTTCGAATCGAGATGCTTGTAACCCTACTCTGTTGAACAACTGTCGAGACATCATCAATAGCCACAAACTATACAATAAAGTGCAAGTAAAATATTTATTACTACACACAAGTGACATACATGTGCATGCATAATTAATCTTAAACAATTAACTACCTTTCCTTTATCGACACCTGATGAAGGAACCCCCTCATGCCCCCCACTGACATCGGCTGTACCCTGCAAGAACTCAATCAAATGACAATATATAAGTAAATGTATGAATTTTAGTGCTCTAATTGATAGAGATTTAAGCATGTACACCAAATGATATAAAAAAAAACTAATGGGTACGTAATTTATAATATACCGTATAGTCATCAAGGCCAAATGAAATGGCCGAAAGTGTGGACTCATCCACCTGTCTCACCTCCTCCCGTGTCATCGACTGAACATAAATGGAAAAAATATATATACATAAGTGCATGCAATCATTAAAACTAATCTAAATAAATAAATTATTTTTAAATTAAATAAGTCATGTGACAAATTTATTTATAATTTTTACTCTTACCGTATCAACAGGAGTCAATGGCTTTGCATGCACCTCCTGAGCACTCTCAGGAGATGTAGATGCTCCATGAGGTGTTGCAGCCTCTGCAGCTACGTCTCCTGTATCCTCCTCATCAATAACATGAAACAGATATGTATCAGAATTAGTAAGTGGTCTGAGGCACATATGCTTGCACATAATGCACATATGGGGCTCACATAGATGTGAACTCTGACGAGATGTCGATGTGCCAACATCATCCACACCAAGAGGCAACAGTGACTTGGTCTACGTGATCAACTAATCACTCAGTAAATGAATGGCCCTAATAGTCTATGAGGCAGCCTTTGCAATGATATCAGGATACTGCATTGGAGGAGGGGGTGCGACATCAATGGGGGGGACAAAGGTAGTGGCCTTTTGGTGTTGGGAAAATGGCCTAGTCTGAGGAGCTCCTTCACCTACGCCCATGTTGGGCCTCATACTCCAATAATCAACATGGTGACCAAGCACAAACTCAGCATACAATTTTTTAATGAAATAAAATGGGACCTCCAAATTGCTATGGGATGGTTTATCAAAAACCATCCACCAGCGATCCCAAAAGTTTGTGCACATTGCTTCATTTGTGCACCATTTTATTGAAAATTTGGGCTTTCTTGGGTCAACTGGTATTCCGGTTTTAGGATTGACAAAAAGAGTAGCTATATCTTCCTTACTTATATTAAGGGCCGCAATCCCATCATGGTCAAGCTTGTCATCAAATTGGGTGTGCATATCATCATGCCAATGAAGAGAAGCATTATGTTGCTGCATAAGTGTGTCAATATTTTCAACAATTGTATTTAGTGTGGCAAGAATGGGACCTAATGTAAGTATATTTTGATACGTGTTTTGGAAACCTCGTATTGTGTTCAAATTTTCTTGTATCAAATCTTGTAAAGATTTAGGGTTTAGATATGGGAGATTATTTTCAAGATCATTATTTGGTGCGGGAGGGTTATTTTCTTCATTGTTGTCAGCCATGCTTGATTAAATAAAAAAAAAATCTAAATTTCAATCTAATTTCATATATTATTACAAATATAAATACAAAACCCTATTTCAAAAAAAAATGCTACATTTAGCATGAAAATGAAATAAAATAATAATAATATACAAATAATTACTTATCAAATATGCTTAGGAGTTGAATTTGTTGTTTCCAAAATCAGGTATCCAAAAATATATCAGGCATATGATATATCAAGCCGTTTTGGCAAAGAAAAATGTGGAAAGAAATGAAGAAAAGGGCTCGTGGGTTTCGGATTTATGCCACAGTTATCGGGTATTATCGGGTACCTGATTAGGCCTATGGTTTGGTGTCAAGTTTACCGAGGTGTACTGATACCCAGGCCTACTAAAAAGTCAACAAGAGTTTTCATGCAGTTTTGGATGAGTGAAAAGTGAATATTTTTCACATCACCACTTTTTGGCCCCTCATGATCTTGCACATACCCTACTATATTTATTAATATATATTAACAAATATATAGCTTTATATCAAATATCATTATATATATATATATATATATATATATATATATATATATATATATATATATATATATATATATATATATATATATATATATATATATATATATATATATATATATATATATATATATATATATATATATATATATATATATATATATATATATTTACAGTTATACAAGAGGATTAAAATATGAGCAACAAAATAATTTCATTTTATTTATTATTACAAACATTCTATAATTATACAATGATATATGCATGAACAAAGCATGACATGTTCTATATTATCACTAGGATATATTATGAAAATTAAAAAGCAAATATATCCATACATAACTATATAAACATACTATTATATTCAGAATATAATAGTGTATTTATATTTACACATTATTTTATGTTTTAGGAAAAGACACATTTACATACATGAACTAAAAGAAATGTAAATGCTAGTTTCTTTCTAAGTATCATGAAGAAAACATTCCTTTAACTTTATAATCATAGAAACCAGCATCTATTTCTCTTTTTTTTTTTACTTAACATAAGAAGGAAATAAATCTATTTTCATTTCATCCTAAGTAGAAAATGAGGACATTGTTCTAACTTTTAAGTAGGATTAAATGAACTAAATATCTTTTAAATTAAATAGAGATACCAGAAGATTTCCACACTCACATTACAATTAAGAATGCTACAACAATCGCATTACATTTTACATTAAAGCATAAAGATAGAAATGACATAATCTTTTCTTACTTCAGAGTCAAGGAGTTGATAGGAGAAACATTGAACATCCAAAAAGTAAACCTTCTCTTACATTTACATGGCCTTGAATCCAAACTTTTACATGAGGTATTTTATCCATTCAATATCCAATAATCACATAGGGTCAAGCCCAAACTCTTCAATCACACCTTTAAAACTAGCAAGCTTGTCCATTAAGAAATCTGCAAAACCAAAACCAATAGACCATGGAGGCTCACCTCCCAACCTTGGCCATTACATGGCCACCCCCAAGCTAGGGGAAACAAAGATGGATAGGCGTTTCATGCATTCAATTAAGAACATAAACAAAAAAACTAAAAATGACACAAAAACATCAAATTCCCTTTCCCAAGGCTAGCACAACATGAGTCACCCTCCACCCATAGTAGGGGTGAAGGTGGAAGCTACTCAACTAGGAGAATGCCAAAGTATAATAGAAAACCAGCCTTCAACAAGGCTCTAAAAATCTGCTCAAATGCCTTCACAAGGCCATAGAAAAAACCATCCACCCTTCTCATACTCATCACAATAACAACACCCTTATGACCCCCAATAAGTATACACAAAGATGGCAACATGGATGCCCATACATCCATGTCTTATCCCCTTCCTCCTAGAGGAAGGATTCTACACTAGAAGAGTAGTCCCAACTTATGCCCTTCACCCATCAAGGCTCTCTTCCCTCTCAATGGTGAGTTTGGCCTTGCACACCCCAAAGAAATCAATGCAACAAAGAAAGGAAAATACACATACAAGAAAAGACAAGAAGCCATGAACTTTACATATATAAGTATCATTCACACAACATAGAAAAGGAGTAAAAATGTACATAGCAATAAGAGCAAGAGAATTTAAGATCCAACCTTGATCCAAGATTATGTAAAAGAGGGTTGAGATGATCTTTCCCCAAACTAGCCTCATCCTTTTCTATGCAACTCAAAAATCCTCCAAGAAAACAAGAACAAATTTTCACAATTCTCACAAACTCTCAAGTCTCCAAAAATTGGAGAGTCGACAATTGCCCACCAATTTTCCTTCCATCTCCTTAAGAAGACAAACCTTAAACCTATTAAACCAAAAGAGGGAAATTCAAATTCAAAATTCAAATGAAGAGTGGGCTTTACATGCCTCTTCCAATTTCGTCACTTTTCAAAAGAACATCTTTTGGAAGGGTAAAAATAGTCAAAATGCATCAAAATGGTCAAAATTTGACCCCCAACATATGGCACCACTATGGGGTAGCCTATTTTTAACTTCCACTGTCATAAATGGTCATTAAAAGCCACTCAAAAGACCACTCAAAGAGTTAATTCGAAAATGAAAGAGATTCCCACTAATGGCCCCTAAAAATAGAGACCACTCACACACATAAGCACTTGGGCATGCCAACTCACATGACATGTGTCAATTGACACCACAAATAAATCACATTACAACTTAATACACATGGCATGCCAAGTAGACTAAAAATAATAAAATAAAATAAACATAATTCAATAATTACATTCATGCATCACTTAACAAAAATTTATACTTTACAATGAGGTTAATTTCTCCCCTTCGAGATAACCTTGGCTTAACATGATTTTACAATTATCCATCTTTAATTTCCCCCGATGTATCCATGGTCTTACCTGCACACTTGACAAAATATCAGTAGCTCATGAAATGTCAAATATCATATATACATGTATGCAAGTAGAATACATCTAAAAATCACATTCTTAAAATCATAATTTTCTAACTGTATTTCATAATAATTCTCGTCACTTCAACATAGCATTTCTAAAGCATATAAATTCAAGTATAAAATGGTACATGTAAATTCACCTAAAATAATAATCATGATCATTTATCATAAATTCTCCTAACATGAATGTAACATCAAAGTATCATATTTAAATCAAAGATTCATCGATCACTATGCTCATGACCTAATAAATAGCATGAAAGTAAAAATCCTATATGATCATCACATAAACTCTTCTTGTATAGACATGATAGTATGGCATAATATTCTAAACTAAATAATTCATCAATACCATAAATCAAGACCTAATAATCCAGCATGAAAATAAGTCCTAAATTATTTACAAGGTACATTTCAAATGATTCATTTTTCTTGTGTTATTATAACATCAAAGCGTTCTATGTGTAATCTCCCATTCAACATCAGGATCTAATAATCACTTTTCTATTAATATATATCTCAACATAAAATAAAGTCAAATAGTCCTTTATGTAAGCATTCATATCCAAATAAAAACATTTCAACATTCAGTAGTGGTATACTCACACCTTCCCTACTGCATTTCTTTTAGAGATTACATACACACGGGAACAATATTTAACTACACACACACACACACACACACACACACACACACATAGATATATATATATATATATATATATATATATATATATATATATATATATATATATATATATATATATATATATATATATATATATATATATATATATATATATATATATATATATTTCACCCTTTTATTATTTAAACTACCTTATTCCAATACAATTTCTATAAAATGTGCACTTGATAGTATTATCACAAGGATTAGTTGAATTCAATTAATCTTATTTTAAACAGAGAGCATTCTAGGATTTTGAGTGTTTAAGTAACATGAAAAGAGTACATCACAATGGTAATCAAACCTCTATCCACTAGAACACAAATCATAATGCAACAACATAATTTTCTAATTACTGAGTCTATTATGTAGAAAGATAATTCCAAGATACAATCTCTTAAAATACCTAACATGACTTCCAAAGATAAATTCCTGATAAACATAGGGAAAATCTCGGCAAAGAGCATCTCATGATGCCATCAACCATAATGCAGATAACAAGCACTGCATCCACATGAATGACTCATCCATACTCTAAGGGTCTCCAGAATGTGATTCAAGACCATATCCTACATCTCCTAGTTCACGCAGAACATTGATACACGCTCCAAAACAATCCTTCTGGTAGATTCTCCCTCACATGGAACCAACATGACCTTACCCTTTGAGAATGATGGTCGAACCCACACCATAAGGATGTTCATTCAAAGGGGTAAACGAGGGAGGCACTACACTTCTGATGGCTCAAATACTTCACACACTCTACTCTGCTCTACTCAATCAACTATGAACCACACTTCAACAATCACAAATGATTGCCTATAAATATCTTTCCTCCAAATTATATAATCAAGTCGGCCTATTAGAACCACCTTAAAATCATAATAGAGAAACCATAATAAACTCCAACAAACATTTTGTCGGCTCTATTATGCACACAACACAATCTGGGACCTGTCTAATAAAATAAATGTAGACATACGCTACACATTGTCATCTATACCAAAACAACTGGAAATTTCTCTGTAAGCTGAATTAACTCATGTACTCTTAATCGAACATCAATAACACTTCTCTAGGCTTAACTCCAAGGGTGCATACCCTCAAGATAGGCGCAACTCAAGAACCAATAAAATCATTCTCAGCTCTTCTGAACTAACACAGGAAACTGCTACTGGCGAATAACGACTACATAACTTTACTTGTGTTCATCATCGGACCATGCGTCCATGAAATTAATATCACTAACATGTCTCCAACATAAATCCAAGTGTGTAAGGCTCCATGAGAATTGTACGGACAACCATACACAGAACACTGCCTGTAACTCTGTCAGGAACACTGCTAACACCAACTGCAATATAACTATCTATACTAACAGTTAACCTCTGCACCCATGATATCATGCTAATATCATGTCCATGCTACATATACATAAAGCTTACTATATAAGACTTCCACGCATGCTACTTTCCATATGTTGTCATCAATGACAAACATATAGTCAGTACTGGCTTGCTAGAAAATCTCCAATAGTAGTGTGTTTTTTGAGGATTTTACCAAATCAACTTTTAACATAAACCAAAAACACCAAACTGATATCTTACCCTTTCAACTTGACAAAATATTTGCATTTGACCAATAACTGCAAGCAACTGAATGATAAATCCACATACCTGTATCTTTGTAAAATACCTGGAACATCAAAAAGATGGCTAAGTGGCTACCGCCATGATTTTTATCTACTGAATATAGGAAAAAAAAGCACCCAAAAGAATTGAATAGAAAACATGATTGGTCATTTCAGAGAACATTCATGATCAAATAAAATGCAATGCCTTCTCTCGCGGTCGATTAGCTTTTACCCACTCATTTTCTCCCACTCCTTTTCTCTACAATCAAAATAAAAATGATTTGGCCATTTCAAAATAGTGAATCAATATCCTTGAGCGCAAGCACCAATAACATCAACTATTTTGATCTATGGGTACCCTAATGTTGGCAAGAGTTCTTTTATTAATAAGATTACTCTACAAGCTTGAAGAAGTGGTATATTTTGGAAAATGAAGAGTGGAAAGATGATGATGTTCCTGAGATCATGGATGGACAAAATGTTGTAGATAGAATGGGAAGACATCTTTCTAGCCTAGCCCTGGATCCTTCGATAATTGGGGTACGATCCAGACCTAGGCTAAAAAGATGTCTTCCTTTTTGTTGTGGAATATAGGCTCTACTGCTGCAACAACGACAAACTGTGATGTGGATATCACAACAACTGAGAAATATAAATGTAGGCATCATGTTCACAATTTTTTGGAGACACAACATAACTGAGTGCTATTCCTAGATGATGTAAAGAAACTAGTACTTTGCATCATCTGGGAAAACCACTCAATTATGTTGTGTCTCCAAAAAATTGTGACCATGATGCCTACATTTATCTTTCCCAGCTGTTGTGTTCGAGGACCCCTTATGACCCTTTATGATCCCTAAGAATACATCTTAGAGGTCTTAAAATGTTGTAAAGAGTCATAAGAGGCTCCTAGGAGGGGCCAGGTGAGTTTCCACCTTCACGTGGTTGGCCCTGTTAAGTAGAGAATTTTACACTATTCTTGAAACAAAGAGAAGCTCAATAATTTAAGGTCTCAGTCCACGGAGATGTTGAAAAAATGACGGGAATCAATGATGGAAAGTTTTTAGATTTTGAGAAGATGTATATGGAGTGGAGGCCAGATTGAGTACCAATGTAGAGATGATGATTTAGTAACCTACGTCTATAAAACCTTCACAATTATCCCTTCTTCGGCCTCCACTCATTCCTCTTCTCAAAAATGGTTATCTAGAAACTTTGGATATTGTTTCTCATCCATGCACGAAATGTGCTAGTGATCATATAAAATTAGTTTAGGCCTCCAGTATTGATGAGATGTACAAGTGTAAAATGTTTTTGCGAGACTGAGATCAATATGTGTAGTGTATATAAATGTAAGGTGGTGATTATTCTTGACAATAGATAGGTATAAGTCTTCCAGGCCTTACCCAGTAGCTAGGACTAAAGATAACACAACTCAAGAGACCATCATAGGTTGTCTCTTTCTTCAGTCTATATTATTGACAGAATGTTTTACCTTTCATTAGCTCATCAAATCCGAAGATTTGAAAGAATTGAATAGAATATTTTCATGACAATGTATATTATTTAAGTTGATGTTGCACAAATTTATCTACTTTGTGCACTTGTAGACTATTAGGACGGCAATAAAGAAGCATCTCCTCCCATGACCATGCTTCCTTATCACCGTCCTCATAGTCTACACATGCGTGAAGTAGATAAATTCATGCAACATCAACTTAAATAATATACGTTGTCATGAAAATATTCTATTAAATACTTTCAAATCACCGGATTTGATGAGCTAATGAAAGGTAAAACATTTTATCGATAATATAGACCGAAGAAAGAGACAACCTATGATGGTCTCTTGAGCTGTGTTATCTTTAGTGTGCATATTCGTCAATTTTTTGACACTTTATATTTCATTCTGATGGTAGTGCTATACATCCAACATCATTTTTTGTTGAAATATAGGCCAACACGTCGCCTATCCGATAGATCAAATGTTAGGGAAAATACTTTACAACAATTATTGTGACAATAATGGTATATGTTTGACAGGGAAACCTATCAGAGATATGTTGCACTACCGTCACTCTTTTGACAGTTAAAATGTCATAGGTATGCAATTTTTGATAGACAATTCTGATACTAATGCTACATCACTGACGGGTTTATCTATCAGAAATTGGTTGCAGATCTGTCATTGTACCAACAGTTCTAATGTCAGAAAGGATATCTTTTCAACATTTAGTTCTGACAGAGATTGTGTATTTTCGATAGGTCTTTGTGTCAGAATTCTGATAGATGGACTGTAGGAAATGCCATAACTAAGTTTTTTTCATGTGCAAGTTTCCAACGTAATTGGGTGTTGGTAAACCGATGAATATCTCTTATGTCACAATTTCCAATGCAAAAACTATGATGGACACATGTGTCAAAATGCTGACAAATGACGATTGCAAATCTGACAAATGGCCATTGGAATTTGACCTCAAATGTACTAGTGGTCCTATCAAGTACTTTTTGGTTGAATGTGCATCAGGCAGACAAAGGTGTATTCATAAATCATACTAAGTATGTGAAAGAGATCTTGAAAGCATTCACGATGGATGATTGCAAACCAGTAAGTACCCCTATGATAATAGGATGTAAGCTTTCAAAAGAAGATGATTCACTAGCAGTAGACATAACCTTGTATAAGTCTATGATTGGAAAACTTATATGTCTTACTCAAACTAGACCATACATTTCTAATGTAGTTGGTATTGTTGGAAGATTTGTAACACAACCTAAGAAAATTCATCTCATGGTAGTAAAAAGAATATTTAGATACTTGAATGGAACCTTGGACTATGGTTTATGGTATCCTAATTCAAAGAATATAAAGCTTCATGTATATACAGATGCAAATTGGGTAGGATGCATGGATGATAGAAAGAGTACCTCAAGAGGAGTTGTATTCCTTGGAGATAGACTTGTTACTTGGACAAGTAAAAAGCATAATTGTATCTCTCAGTCAACAAAAGAAGCAGAATATGTTGCAGTAGCATTGAATTGTTCCACAATTGTGTGGATTAAGAAAATGATAAAATATTTTGGTATTCAGATTGACTACCCTATTGTTATTCACTGTGATAACACTAGCACTATCAATATGTCAAAGAACACTGTGATGCATGCAAAGACAAAATATATTGAGATAAAGTATCACTTCCTAAGAGAGAAAGTAGCAGAGAAAAAGGTAATGGTGGATTATGTGAGTACAAAAGATCAGCTAGCAGACATATTCACAAAGCCTTTACCTAAGGATACTTTTGAGTATCTTAGGGAGAAGCTGGAAGTAATTCCCTTTCTTGAATTTGATTAAAGAGAGCAGGAGTGCATCAGTCCTCAGTGACTGATGAAAGGTTGACTACTCTACCTCAGAAGTAGTACCAGTGCTTAATGTCTTTGGTGCCCTTTTCCATTGATGTCAAAGGGGGAGTAATATACAGTCATGAAAAACATAAAAAGAAGGAATATATAGTAATTAAAAATAAGTAGAAAGGGGGAGTAAAAAACATAGTCATAGGAAGCAATATAGTTGAGAAAATGGAGAATATTCAAGAATGTTGCAGCAGTTGGAAGATACTTCCTTGGGGAAGTTTTTGTTGAGGAAATGGAGAATGTTATAAAAGAATTGATCATTTGGATTGGTGGTGTTTTTCATTCCATATGTTTCCATCAATGTCAAAGGGGGAGATTATTGGAGATTTTCCAGCAAGCTAGATTGTTGACTGTATGTTTGTCATTGATGACAATATACGATAAGCAACATGCATGGAAGCCTGATGAAGAAATCCTTTAGCATATGCTACATGGATATGATATTTGTTGGAAAGTTGACTACACTATTGTATATGACTTTACATAGTGTTTTCATTATGGCAACAAAGTCATATAGTGTTTTGGAGTCAGCGCACTTGATGAGAAGATCAAAAATTAGCTAAGTGTTGAAGATTGGATAGTGTAGAGAGTACCTGAAGATTAGAGCATCAACGCACATGCATATAATATAATTATGGTATGCACCCTAGAATTTAAGTTGGTATGATCATATTCATGCTAAGTCTAAGAGTGCATGATTAGAAGATTCAGTATGAGGAAGATACAGAGAGTACAAGTTGCATAGACAATGAATGTCAGAGAAGAACAAAGCAAGCAACCGACTGTTGGTATTTTGGTTTGCAGATATATTATTATGTTGTAAAGGCTATGCACCTATTATAATTAGGTTTCCTACATGTAATTATGTTTTTTTGTAAACACGCTTAAGCCAATTCAATTGGAAGCATTGTATGTAATCGATTAAAGGGCCGACCTAGTTAATTATTTTGAATGCGCATATAAAAAATAGATGCACCATTGTAATTAGGTATGAGAGTTGTTGTAAAGTTGAAATAAGAAGAGAAGAAGTATGTGAATATTTGATAAGATGTATTAGAGCTTTGTAAGAGGTCAAAGCATCAGTGCATCAAATGAACTGATCAGACAAGTAGTGTAACAATGACAGTTCATCCAATAGATATAGTGTGTCGCAATGGTAGTTCATCCAATAGAAATGAAACATCTGAAAAGAAATCTTGAAGCTGCTCTTGAAGACTTGGATAGATTTGAAAAATAAATTGAAGAACTAAAAGAAAAATTCAGTGATGCTCAAGTAGTCATCAAAAGGCTAAGAAAGGATTTGAAAGAATGCTCTACTAGTGATTCAGGGATAATGATCAAGAAGCTGAATGAAGAAAATTCATCTCTGAAAAATAGATTGAAGAATTGGATGGTAAGATGACTAATAATCAAGAAGTCTATGATGAACATATCAAAGAGAACCTTCAACTCAATGAAGAATTGAGGCAAGAAAACATGGAAATCTTGGAGCTAAGGATCAACAAAGAAAGCTTGGAATCTGAATTGAAAGAGGCAAAGAATCACATTGATAAATTGCACACCAGCTCTGATTTGATATAATCTCAGTTGTATGTAAGAAGACTTAAAGGAGATACTAGGTGCATTGGATACAATGAAGCACAAAATTAGATTGACAATATGCAAGAAAGAATGAAAGCACCAGAAGATACCTCAGATGCTAAGGTGACTGGAAGTCATACTAAAGATCATGTTGAACCATCCAAGAATGAGCACAAGCCAGTAGATTGAACTTGTTATGCATGTAACAAGCATGAACACATAGCAAGGAACTGTATAAAGGTAAGACCTTTCAATGGTTACTGCTATTCATGCAATAAATTTGGTCATAGAGATATGAATTGTAAGACAAGTCAGAAGAACAAGACTCAATATAATTAGAGAAATCAGAATCAATCAAATATAAGAAGTTCTCAGAATGTTACATGTTAGATATGTAACTATAATGGTCACTCAGCTAGACAATGTAAAATGGTAACCCATGTCAATGCGCCAAGGAATATAAGGCCTCCATTCATTTGTCACTCTTGTAACAAGCTTGGACACATCTCAAAGTTTTGTAGATCAAGGATGAAAAGTCAGGAAAGCCCTAAAAAGCCTGAAGAACCAGTATTGGATACCGAAGGAGAAGTCAAGTTTGTGAACGCTTCAGAGGATGCAAGCTTGATTTGGTCAGAGGTGAAGAAGGATAAGGTTGATGATTATGTATTGGATGCATCCACAATGGACACACCCTCTACATCTGGATGAAGGGCCCTTAGGGTCATAGGGGGAGCTAATTTAGCTCGAGACCCCTGCACAGCTGGTATACTCACTCTCAGAGTATCCACCTTTGGACTTAACCTTTTGGAAACTAGAAGATTCTATGTGCAAGAGCGCACAAGATGATTGTTTGCAGAATGAAAGTTATAAATTTTCAGTAACAACTTAGTTTATGTGACAAGCATTAATGGCAAAATTCCTACTTTAAAGTATAGAGAATTTTGTAGATCTCTCATTGTATTCAAATTCAGAGTGATTGGAGAAGCAAAAGAGCCCTAGCAATTGATTGAGAAGAATTGCATATTGATTCATTAGTGATTAGCAGTGCATTTGATTGGTTGCGGAATCCCTAATCCATTACACTGATTCAAAAGTCTTCAAGATCATTTGGAAAGTGATATACAAGTAAGTAATGGCTACTCCAATTGTATTTGATGTGGAGGAGAAGAAGGGATATGTGTTTAAGAGGCACTCATTTAAATCCATACTAGACAACCTAGAAGGTGCATTCTCCCACACTCCCATGGGTGTTATGCATGTGGAAGACATTAGAGAATACATATATTGCAAAAAGGAACCAATAGGTTTAGACATAATAAGAGGGCACATGGAAAGAATGATGAAACCTGATAAATGTAAGGAAACTCAAGTGCGAAAATAGCTTCCTACGCTAATCTCTATAGGAGAGTATTGTGCAAATTCTTTTAAATCCTTACAATTTCAGATTCGTTAACTACTTTAACAAAGATATTGAAACCACATACCATACATACAAAAAAATAGAGAATGACACAATGATATACCCTAGGGAAACCTTTCGATAAAAACCCCAACACTCCAAAACCTACATAATGTATTGATCAAAACTATTACTGCTTACAATACACTTGCAATGCAAGTTCTTTCAGAAGATTTCTAAACCCTTGAAGACAAATCACGGTAGCATAAAATGTTCCAACAATACACTCACATCATATCTCTTCGCAACCCTAAAAAATCTTATATCATGCGCTTTACTTTTTAGGGCTACTCCCAAAGATAACCGTATTAGGGTTTTACCATTCTCCGAGAAAATAGGAACCCCAAAAAAATTTCTGGGGTGATGCCCCGAACCCCATGATTGGGGAAGAGTGTACAGTACTCAAATTTATCAGTTGCCACATGTCTTCACCTGTCATTGAATCTTCTTGACATAGCTCTTACATGTCATAACCGTTTTAGCCATGATCTCCTTACACACAATTCAAGATGCTGACACATCAACATTATTTGCAAGAAATACATTTTACAAAACAAATAATAAGAATAGGAATTATCCAAGGTTGATACACCTTATTCCTAACAATAAAACCTTCATGGATGAGTATGTGCAGTGGAATAATCATCCTATAATGGAATATGCTACGACATATGAGATCTAAGAGTTGGAATGGATCAAGATCCTACTCAGCAGGATCCATGATGACCTATTTTGGATATGTGAAGTGTCGGTTAGGATTACATGAGACCTAATTCATGAGATGACAGGCCTCTCAAGGACAGGCACCATTCTTCTAGCGGGCAAGGATGTGAGAAAACTTGTTGAGAAAACATGAAAATCAAGAAGTGATAGGCATGGAATGACTATAGAGACCATTGAGAGAAATGACATCAAATTGATATCCATGATACTAGGGTATAGGTTTCAACATACCAATAGGGTGAACAATGTGTTTGCGGCCACAATTCTTGCAGCAATAAGACTTGTGAGAGAGAATGGAGAGTTCAATATGTGTGAGATCCTACATGCACAACTAATAGACAACATCAAAGCTATTAAACATGATAAGACCAAGATATTCAGATTTAGGTCTTATATCATATACATGTACTTCCACATTCTTGAAAAAGTGTCATATTTGTATTTGGACAAGAGTTGTTGAGTACAAGGATCATTGATGAAGGCAGAATATATCAAGTAGGGAAGTTCTATGAAAAATATAGTGAAATTGACAAGTCAAAAATTCATGGAATGATTGTCAAATATATGCTGAAGTTCAAAAAGACAATCCTAGAACTAAAAACTATGATTCTAGATTATGTGTGGAACATCTTAGAATTCCAAAAGAGACAGGCCATTGAAGAGGACCTAAGGATAAGGGAAAATACCTTAGATGAAACCCTCCCAGTATACTTGCTAGAAGAAAATAAGTTATTGTTAGATCTGGTGAAGCCGCATCTTAGAACCAAGTCAAGGACCCTGCATATAATGGACAAAAACTATGAATTGGTGGCTAAGGAAATAGACAAAGCATTTGAGAAGGTCTTCATGAATAGGAACATGTTCCCATCTACTGCGACTATAGATCAAGTGCCCACAAAGGAATTCAAGGTGGTAGAGCCCACTAATGTAACTATGATAGGTCCACAGGATTCAGCGCATGAAGTTGATGCATCCACAGAGGTAGAGAAGTCTACAGCCATGTCAAAAGCACACAAGAATGAAACAATTTTCATTGAAAATGTTGAGATTGCAATGGTGGCCTCAAATACTGATTTGGACAAGTTTGAAGAAGCCTTTGTAATCACTCAAGAGGCTGACAATATATGTAGCAACACTCCTCCTGGCAGTCAACAAGAAGTAATGATTGAGGATGTAACAGAAAAGAAAGAAGAAGAAAAAGGAAAAGAGATAGAAAAAGAAGAAAAATAAAAGAAAGCACAAAAACAAAAAGGAGAAGTAGAGATAAAAGAAAATGAACCAATAGATAAGTCATCTATTGAAATGATAATAAGAGTCAAACAAGAAGTAATAGATAGTACTCCTATCACTCCAGTACACTCAGCTTCATTGCTATCAAGTTTGACACCTGACACAACCAGCTTGGATTCATGGGGAGAAGAAGACCTGATCAAGATCAATGTCTTATCTATGGAGAAGGCCAAGGAGAAACATGTAATAAGGAATCCCCTATTTTTTGAGTCAATGAACATATTGAACAACCTGCTACCTTCAGACAAGAAAGTGTCTTAAGTCAGTACAGTCGATGATGTTAGCAACATCCTCACAACCTTTAAGAATAATTTTACTAACTTGGAAGAATCTGCATCTCAAGTTGCAGAAGAGAAGTACATGAAGAAGAGGCTCAGTGAGTTGATTCGTAACTTTACACTTGACCTAAGCTCACTAAAGATTGGACAAGCATGTTTGAAAGAGTTTGTAGCAAAAGGAAGAACAATTATTGCTGACTGCATGGATTAGGACAAGTTAACTGATGACCATTTCAAGAAGGTACAAGAGGTAGAAGCTATGATTGAGAAAGTAAATAAATCAGTGAAAGACCCATCCACTGATGTAAATATGTGCAATAATGTATATCAAGGACAAATTGACAAGATTGAGAAGGCAGAAAAAGAGATATCAAAAATAAGGGCTAGGCAAACTCGGCTTAGGAATGCTCTTGCGCCCTCACTAGATATACTTAATCAGAATATCAAGGAGATTGATGCCACCATGGTGACATATGAGCATTATCCTATCAAAGATTTGAGAAGATGGAGAAGCTATAGTATGCACTATGCACCCATCTCCAGATTGTTAATTCACTGATTACATTTTGGAAGAAAGTGATCCAAAACTTACAAATAACATATCCAGATGTTCTCTCACTGTAAGTATTTGTAGATATAGTTTTGAAGCACCTTTGTCATTAATGTCAAAGGGGGACTATGTATAGAATATGTAGTTATAGATATATAAAGAAGATGTACAGTAAAGAATATAAGGGAGATATAAGATAGAGTATAACAAAAGTTTTTTGTATAAGAGAACAGTTAGTAATTGTGCCATGTTCCTTTGTTGCCATCAATGACAAAGGGGGAGATTTTTGGAAAGTTGACTACACTAATGTATATGAATTTACATAGTGTTTTCATTATGATAACAAAGTTATATAGTGTTTTGGAGTCAGCACACTTGATGAGAAGATCATAAATTGGCTAAGTGTTGAAAACTAGACAGTGTACAAAGTATCTGAAGATTAGAGCATCAGCGCACGTGCATACAACATAATTATGGTATGCACCCTAGAATTTAAGTTGGTAATATTATATTCATGCTAAGCCTAAGAGCACATGATTAGAAGATTCAGTATGAGGAAGATACAGAGAGTTCAAGTTGCACAGACAGTGAATGCTAGAGAAGAATAGAGCAAGCAACCGACTGTTGGTATTTTGGTTTGCAGTTATATTATTATCTTGTAAAGGCTATGCACCTATTGTAATTAGGTTTCTGACATGTAATTATATTTTTTTGTAAACACGCTTGAGCCAATTCAATTGGAAGTGTTGTATGTAATCAGTTAAAGGGTCGACCTAGTTAATTATTTTGAATGTGCATATAAATAATAGATGCACCATTGTAATTAGGTATGAGAGTTTTTGTAGAGTTGAAATAAGAAGAGAATAAGTATGCGAAGAGTTGATAAGATGTATTAGAGATTTTCAAGAGGTCAAAGCATCAATGCATCAAAGGAACTGATCAGACAAGCAGTGTCACAGTGGTAGTTCATCCAGCAAATATAGTGTGTATCTGAGATCAGAAGGTTGTAGCCTTCACCACTTGAGCAGTGAGTTCTAGGACAGTGAGTCCACCCCCCTAATAGGGTTATTGTAAGAGACTCCTAACAGGGTCTGATCCTTGACCAGGTCACTGTACTAAATATATTGTAAAGCAACTCCTAATAGGGTTAATGATCTTCTAACAAGGTTTATAAAGCACTAGTACATAATATTAGTGGGTGTCAATTCCCACCAGGGTTTTTACCTATTTGGGTTTCCCCATAACCATATTGGTGTTATGTGTTATGTTTTGTGTTCTTATATGTTGTTTATGTTAATGTTCAATTTAGTACTTAAGCATTCACGTTGAGATTAAAGAGCTAAGCAAAAAGATTTAATTCAGTGAAAACTGATTCACCCCCCGCCCCCCTCTCAATGTTCCCATTCCTAACACTATCAACATGATATCAAAGATGTAGAGGTTTATTCTAAGTAAAGATATTAATACTGTTGTGTATATTAATGAGTGTTCCTGAAAGGTCCCGAGAATAGTTCTGTATGTGGTTGGATGTATGGTTGCAGTAGAGCCTTGCACCTTTATACTTATGGTGTAGACATATGTATGATGTTATGTTCATGAACACAAAGTTAGATATGCAGTACTAGTTGAGTTATGAAGTCTCCAATTGATAGTTACAGTTTCCCGAGTTTACCTGGGAGAGCTGACATTGTTTATAAGATTTCGGTAGTTGCGCCTATCATTGTGGTATGTGCTCTTGGATTTATGTTAAGAGGAGAGTTAAGAATTTTTGGTTAAGAGCGCATGATCTAATTCAGCATAAGAAGAAAGTTGGAAATAATTTAGTGAAGTTGACTGTGTGTAGAGAGGCATCTACTCACATAGAATTGTGAAGTCCTAAGTTATGTTGCATGCTTAGTAGAGCCGACTGAGGTATTATTGGAGAGTTGTTTTATTTCTCTAATATGATTTCAAGATGGTTCTAACAAGCCAACTTGATTATATCATTTGGAGGAAAGATATTTATAGGCAGTCATTTGTGATTGCTAAAGTGTGGTTCATAGTTGAAAGAAAAGAGGAGAGCAAAAAGTGTGAAGTGTTGAGCCATTAGTAGGTCTATGTGACCAAGTTAAGAGTATATGATATTCATTGGAACTGATCTAGAAAGAAGGTCTATGTGCAGTTCACTAAGAACCATATATAGTGTGTATCTGTTAATCAATAGGTTGTAGCCTTCACCCCTTTAAGCAGTGTGCTCTCGCATAGTGCGTCCTTACCCCTAACAGGGTTAATTGTAAAAGACTCCTAATAGGGTCTGACCCTTGACCAGGTCACTATACTTATTGCATTGTAAAGATCAACTCCTAACAAGGTTGTAAGATCTTCTAAGAGGGATCATAATACACTAGTGTTGTTCTTAGTGGGTGTCAATTCCCACTGGGGTTTTTACCTATTTGGGTTTCCCCATAACCAAAATTGTGGTGTTGTGTTAAGTATTCATTCATTGTGTTTATGCTTAATGTTCTTATATACTTAATTGGAAAGAGAATTTAATCTTGTAGATAACTGATTCACACCCCCTCCCCTCAGTATCTCTTGGGATTATTCCTAACAAAAATATTTTTTTGCGTATATTTTGTTGGTGGGAACTAGACCCCTAATTTTCAACATTTTTCAGCAACTAAAAAATCATCTTTAAAAATTAATAAAACATATCAATTCTTATTCAGAAAAATTATTAAAAATATTAATCATAAAATTCATCCATTTTATCACATTTAATTAGTTTGCATCATTTTCAAATTCCAAACATAAATGTCATTTTTATACTATTGAAGTTGAACAACTTTGATTTTGTTAGCCTTTTTCGTTTGTAAAAGGGTGGCATGAGTTATGGGAAAGTCAACATATTCCTTAGAGGGAACCCAATCAATATAACATTTCCCTTGATGATGGTACCCTTTAGGATAGTCAAGATTTTGATTACCAACCTCCACAAAATGCATATTTTGAGGCAAATCTTGTGGATTCAGCTAACAAGAATTTAGTGGATGATAACAACAATAAAGTTTATTTTGATTTTAATAAGGTTTTATCCTTAGAAAAGACTCCTTCAGAAGTGGTACTAGGGAAAAGACTCCTAAACCTAGAGGGAGAAATCCAAAAAGTGCTAAAATTAAGGAAGAAGTGGAAGTATGCATTCAGACAACACTAGATGAGTTCTCATCAATTAAAAAGAATGACAAGGAGAATGAGAGGTTTTCCTTATCAGTCATGAAGATAGTTTCTTGGAATGTCAAAGGCATTAATGCATCTGACAAGAGAATTTAGATCAAACAACAACTTGATTCTTCCCATGTTGATATTGTTTTGTTGCAACAAACAAAGCTATCTCAAGAGTGTTATGCTAAAACAATTGGTAAATAGAATGTTTGGAAGTTAGTTCATATGCTGGGATTGTGTGACTCTAGTGGAATTAGGGTATTATGGAATCCTAAAACAATACATGCATAGTTACTAGGGAAGGGTGTTGATTAGTAGTTGTTGAAGGTACAAAATTTTGATAGCTCATTTTATCTTATCAATGTATATGGCCCAACGCTAACACTAGATAAAAAAAAGATTATGGGACACCGTAATGCATGTCATTCAAAGTAATCAAGATTTGAATACCATTCTTGGAGGGGAATTTAATTCCATTATCAATGCAACAAAAAAATGAGGTGGTATATGTCCTCATCTCAGAACAATTCAAAACTTTTCCACATTTGTAATGGATAAAAATTTATGGGATGTGTTGCCTCAGTCTAGTGCTTTTACTTGGACTAATAAGAGAATGTGATTTCTTAAGATTACAGAAAGATTCAATTGGTTCCTAATAGCTCAGATGTGGAAGACTCATAAAAAAACCATTGAATCAAAGATTTTATCTTTTCCAGACTCCAAACACTTCCCAATTGTATTGACTATCGCTCCGACCACAACTTTTGATGGTCATGTTCATAGGCCATCCTTTAAATTTGAAAAGATGTGGTTTTTTTATCCACATTTTCTATCCCTTCTCAGACAATAGTTGGTCAATGCTCTAAGAGAAGATGGAACTAAAATGTTTCAGTTTTATAGTAAACTAAAGAATGTCAAAACTGTGATATTAAGGACTAGAATGAAAATGAATTTAAAAAACATATTTCCAGAGAAGGATTGGGTTAAAAGCAAGTTACAAGCGATCAATGAACACATTATTCAATATGGGTTAGATAATGACACATTTTTATTACAAAAGGAGCTTCAAAATGAATGGGAAGAGCTTTGAAAAAGAGAAGTGTATTGGAAGCAAAAATCTCATGAGTTATGGCTCAAGGAAGGAGATAAAAACACAAAGTTATTTCATGCATCTGCTAAAAAAAAGAAAGCAGTTAGTGCCATATTCTCTATTCAAGATGCAGAGTTGGGAAATCTCATCATAGATCCTATTCAATTACAATTAGAGGGTGCTAGGTTTTTCAAAAAGTTACTGGACCCCCTTCATCTTCTACACTTGGTCAGACACAGATGGATGAACTTTTAAACAACATTCCACAACTAATTTTTGCCCGAGACAATAACAAACTTATCGACCCTTTCATAATAGATGAGCTAAAATATGTAGTTTTTTCCTTCCCGCTTGATAAGGCCCTAGGCCCAGATAGATTTACAACCCTCTTTTATCATAAATATTGGGATGTCCTTTGTTGGGATCTATTGGTAGCATTAGAAGAATCTAGGAAAATAAAAGATATGTTGAAAAATTTTAACACCACCAACATAGCTCTTATTCCTGAAGTCAAGGATCCAAAGACATTTGCAAATTTTTGTCCAATCTCACTTTGCAATACCATATATAAAATCTTTACCAAAGTTATATACCTAAGGTTGTAGCTATTCGTACCTAGCATCACTTCACTAGAGCAGAGAGGTTTTTTTTTAAGAGAGAAATAATGGAATGTGTATTGGTTTCCCATAAGGTGTTGCACTCCATCAAAGTTAGCCAATCTACAAATTTTGTTATAAAACTTGATGCAACCAAGACCAAAGAGATCTTAAAAGATATGTCCAGTCTTGCAACAAAGAGACAACACAATGAAGAAAACAAAGAAACAACAAGATGTAACAAAATAATAACTCTTTATCATTAGGAAAATATCAAATTACATTCAAATTTTGTGCAACATGCTGAGCTATTAGGCCTTCTCAGTTATGACCAATACATCAGAAAACACAACAAGATCTCATTGGATCCAACTTCTCCCTTGCTAGCCCAAATCTTTATCCCAACAACAATCTAGTAGAAACTCCAAGACATATCTACACTTGAGCTCGCAAGCCACCAAGAAAAATTCTTGTTTCCTAAGACAACACTTAGCCACTAGCTTCTAAACTCTACACTTTTCCCTCTTCCTCTACCCTACTTTCTATGCTACCTGTTAGTACTCAAAATTGCAAATGATCAAACCTCAACTAGAAAACCCTGATTTAGAACTCTAGCAGTCCTAATAGACACATCAACAACAATCAATACTAAGGTGTTAAGGATTTTCAATCCTTCTTCTCTTTGAGCTTAAAGCTTCAGGTGGGTATTACCTCTCAAGATTAAATTCTTCAAATATCACAATTATAGCATGTATACTTGATACAGATCTAATCATATAACTCATACAGTTTAAAGTAAATCATTTTAATTTGATGGATGATGAAAACAACTGAAAAATAAGCCCACACCAGTGCCTCATCCTAGGGCATCAGAGTTAATGAATGCACATCTACAGAGAATCTCTCAAATCAAACACAACCAAACCCCAAATAAGATTCCTTGCATATTACCCTCTTATGCATAAATTATATCATCTAATTCATGTATGAACACAGAAATCTCAGAGACCACACTCAAGATTTATCCCTCTCTCGAAAGGAACTCAAATTTCAACTCCACTATCTACCTAGTAGAAAGATATGCCTAAAATGCCTTGCAAATTTAAACATACAGAGAAATCAAAAACCATACATGAAGACAATAAGAAATATACATGGAAATTTAGTATATTTTATTGATAAACTTCCAGTGTCAATACATTCAGAGAAAATGGATTCCTAAGAATCAAGGACCAAATCTATGAACTCCTATGACAATAAGTATTTCATCACCCTTTGGTGTGAGTTTTCACTTGCTATATATAGAGAGACCACCTTGGAATCCTTGAGAAAAAGGATGAAACAAGCTACAAGTGGCTCTAATAGTGACTTGCACCAGAATAAAAAAGAGTTAAAGCATGTAACAGAAAAGAGGGAAAACTATGCCAGAAGTTGTTTGTTCTCAATTTGAACCTCCATTTGAGCTGCACCTTTGTCTGCATGTATTCAGATGCAACTACTAAAGTTTGTTGTATGAATGATGACCGCCTAACTGGTTAACTTACATCATCCTCTGTATGATCAGTTGCTCTCCCTATGCTCATAGGTCAGGTGCATTGCTGGAGCTTATTCATCATCCAAATCATCTGGGTCATCTGTTGCAGGCTTACTTACTTTGGGCTTTGTCATGTTGTCCCATGTGGTAACCTGTTCCTCTATTGGCCACGGAAACTATTGAATGCTTTGTAGTTGCTTCTTTTGTCTTTTTAATCTTGCATCAACAATTTTCTTTATATCTATGATGAACTTGTTGAAGTCCATCTCTGCTTTGATAGCTTCATCCAGAACTATGTTTAAGTGATCTAAATCAACTTCATTGCTATCTTTTAGGAAAGCCTCTTTCTTAGGCAGTGAGAGATCAAAATTTGACCTCCATGTATCCAAATTCTTTATTTCTCTTTCTTTTGTTCTGATTTGAGGAATGAACCTATTGAAACTAGGTCCAAACATTGCCATCCTTGTTTCAATTTGATTAGCCATACCCTTGAAGAAAGATGACAAAACACCAATCTTTGCAATCTCAACTCCTACCTGCAAAACTACACCTGGGATGTCATTCCTAAGAGACTGCACTACTACTAGTCTCTCAAACAATGCTTCCCTTATTGACCAAGTTGAATGATAGGTACTCAAAATAGAAACAAAGTTATTTACTTCACTTTGCAAATTGGGAAACTTATTATATGCAGTATAAACTACCTCTACCTTATCCTTCAAAACTCCTATCCTATGTTGCAAAGTTTTCAACAAGGATTGCACTATACCCTCGGTCTTTTCCTTGTTTATCCTTTCTTCTATAGCAATAGCTTCTTCCTCATTTGTACCTTGAACATCTGGTAGTGCTTGTTGTGGTGGTGTAGGGGATATTATGGGCATGTTGAGGATTTGTAGTTGCAATTCCTCCACTATTTTTTCTAGCTCTTTTGCCTTTATGATCAATATCTCTCTATCCCTCACCAATGCACTATAATCTATGAAATTTTTTTGGTGCCTCTTAGATAGTTGCTTGGTTTTATCTTCATTTAACCTAGCAAAGTGAGTCAACACCTATGAGATCTCAAGATCTCCAATTTTGAGGATTGACCATACCATCTTATCACCATCCATTTTCTCTTGGATGTTCAATAGGGAAGGCTTTTGATCTTTTGGGTAAAGGCTCCACATAGCCAGTGCCTTATTTTTAGGGTTGTATCCAAACCCTCTTATCAAATCCCCTACTTGGGTCTTCGAAGTCAGACTTATATTTTCCTATTTCCTTATTTGGTCAATAATGAAAGCTAAGGCCAAATCCCACCCAGGTATAAGCAGTATATTGTTGGCCTTTACCAATTGCCTAGCTTCTTCTGGGGTAATAGTTTCTGATTCAAGATCATAATCCTTTAGAATCTGCATGGTTTCATCTAGTATTTGGCCATCTTCCTTGATCTGAACACTAGAAGCCACTTGTTGTTTCTTGCACCATAAAAGAAAGTCCTTGAATTCTTTTGACTTAATAAAATTTTCATCCTTTAGGAAGGCCTCCTGCTCAAGCATCCTTTCATCTTGACCTAAGGCCAAGGGTAACTCAGCTACTTCTGTCACCATTTTCTATTTTCTTTTTTCCTCTCTAATCCTCTGCATAAGCTGATGATCAGAGGCTCTATTTCCTAGAAATAGAGCTTTCACTCTGTCTCCCTTCCTCTTAGGGACCCTGGCTCGTGAAGATTCTCCTATTTGCAATTTCTACTTCTTCTGAGGAGGCTCACTGATGTCTTGAGAGCTAGAAAGCTCTGTCAAATCCATTATTACATTTTCATCTCCTTGTTGGGCAGCAGGAGATCCTTGTTCCATAGCAGGAGGGTTGTAGATTGGGTAGCCTCCATCACTATCTTCATAGTTAGATTCTGAGTGCTTCTCCTTTCCTCTATTCTTATCATCAATTTGGTCCTTAATAGAGTTGACCAATGTTTGGTAATTATCCATCATCATTTCCAATCTTTGTAGATAAGGCACCGTAGGGTAAAAGCCTCCAAAGGGAATCCCCTGTATCTTCAATTGCTTCCCAAATCTCATCAATTCATTGAATTGGTCTACTCTTTTTTCTACCACATCCTCTTCAATAATGTTTCTGATAAGATCTTCCTCAAGATACTCCTCATGTCTTTTGTTTATAGGAATGGTAGGAGTGTAGTATTTTCTAGCCATTACTATGAAACCCTCTGTATCAACATACCTAGGTGCTGCAACATTCATTTTGAATTGCCCAACCAATCATTTAACTTGGCAAATGCATTCTTCCCAATTGTGAAGTTGCATACACAAAAGTGCCTGGGGGTAAATGTACCCTTTCTAAGGGAGGCTAGATGCTCTTTATTAGTCAACATTAATTGCCAAATAATCTCCAAGAAGGAAATCCTTGGTGGAACAAAAAATGGTAGTATATGGGGTGGTTGGGGGCACCTATAGATTCTTATTATAGTGTAGGTCCTCTAATAGTAAAAGTCTCCCCAGTTGTGTCCTTTAGGCCATTTGTCAATAAATTGACAAGGCCTTATCAATTGTAGAGCTTTTACTGGCAACTTGCAAAGATCTAACCCTAATTTGAGCAAGATAGGCCGCACTATCCAATTTTGAAAAGCATAGAAATCACAATTAGGGCAAGTAGGGCTCCAGGCTCCTATCCAAAATTGTACAAGATTGGGTTGACCCTTCCACATCATTTGGGGATGTAGGTTTTCTAGATTCATAATGTTGTAATTGTAAAACAGAATGAGGTGCATTAACAATGAGTAATGCAAAAACTTAGGGGAATCTTCTTTGTTTCTTATTGCTTCCAATCCATTGTGCATTTTATCAATGACATACCCAATGTAGTCATATCCTTTGTTGGTATGCATGTGTTGTGAGTCCAATACCATCATTAAGATGTTAGATGTAATCCTATCTACCCCACCATCTACTCCAAGCACTCTACACAAACCATATGCAATATACTTTACATAAAAAGACAAGTCTTTGTAGAAGAAAGGGGTTATCCCAGCCATTGCTGCAATGTAGTTCATGTTGCCTCAGTGAACATGGCTCTGAATCTCCTTGGATACAAGGATAGATTCCCGAGTATACCTATTTGTCTGGGCTTGTAGGTCAATTTCTGTGGCCATGGGGATATTGATACCAAAAGCCCTCATAAAAGAGCTCCTGTCTAATGTAACTAGGGCTGAGCCATCGTGCCTTCTTATCATTCTAGACAGGGGGTCATAACAACTTGCCAATGCAATTATCAAATCAACATCCAAGAAAACATCTAGGACTATCAATTTGGCTAATCCTGATGTCCAAGGGTTTGACACAAGAACTGGAATTTCAACATTTTTATAAAAATACTTAAATAAACACATTCCACACATTTCAGGTGTCCTGACATCTCTACAGTAGCTCAAATTGTCAATGAAACATTCACCACTAACCTTTTTATTTTGTGACGATCCTGGTAGCAAGGTGAGAAACTTGTCCGAGAAACTTTCTTTTGCCTTCTCCTTGGAACCCTTGCTGGTAAAAGCCCCACTGGTTGATGGTTGACTCATTCTGACTACAACTATGAATTCTTCTAAAAATTTTGAAACTATAAATCCTCTGACTGCAGAAAGCTCAAAAACTCTTGTACTTCAGCTCTAGCTCTCCAGAATACTTGGTAATTTGGCACTGAATGACAATTGGTTATATTTATTTTGGAGAATTCAATGCAACTTTCCCTTTCCAGACTTTGAACTCTGTAAATTATGTCAAATCTGCCATTACTCGGCACACCCTGAACTTTAATTCACTAGCCGTGGAATAAGACAACGACAGGTAATCAAATTCAATTTCTGGTGACCTAGCGAATACCAGGCTAATCACAATTGCTGAAAGATTTAGCACCTTTTCATATTATTCTGAGATTCTGCGACTAAAGGGAAATCTTTAATCATTATATTTTGAAATAAATTCCAGAGACCTAATGACTATAGTCAAAAATCATAGTCGCTGAATATTTTAACCTTTGATAAGTTTATCTCATGATTCAGCGACCTTATGAAACTGTATTTTCTCATTACGAGATCCAGCAACTATAGCTTAACTCCCAGTTGCTGCAAAATTTATTACTTACTAATTCTATTTCGAGATCTGGTGACTATAGGGTGGTCTCTTGATCGCCATAACTTGTTGACTTTTCAAACTTCTTATGGAGATTGCCCAAATTTACCCATTTGGAGATCCAGTGACCATAAGAGGAATCTCTTTATTCCTGAATATTTGTTCAATCTCTTATTTCTTCTTGCAATTGCACGACAGCCACAGTATCTTGATTTGACAGTAGTCGCTGAGTCTCATCACCTTTTGGATGACATCACTTTTATCTAGCGATTAAGAGACAACTGTTAGATCTATACTTATAAAAAAAAAATCAACAGTAGTCGTGTAATCTCTGCATTTTCATTCTGACTTTGACGTTTTCTGGAGATCTGGAGACTGAACATATTTAGAGATTTGGTGACTGTAGGCAAAGATCTTTGATTTATTCATCTAGAGATTGAGTGACCATAGTCTATCTCATAGTTACTGAATGCTTTTAATCCTTTATTTTACTCTTTAGTTATTCAGAGATTTCATGACTGAGGTGAATTTGTCAATCACTGAATGATTTTCCTAACTCGAGTTTACTTCAGTGATCGGGCAACAAAGTGCTTCTCGCAGTCGCTGTAACTTTTCTTAACTCATGGTTTAATTAGGAAATAACATGACCACCACTCGATTTCAATCATATCAATGACTCAAATCTATTCTTTGAAAACCCTCATCTTGACCCATCATCCTCTGGTGATTACACGACTGAGGACATCTTGCAATCTCTGAATATTTCTCTTTACCCTAGTTACATCTGGAGACAATACGACATCCTTTATTCACCAAGTCACTAGATAATCCTCTTAACCTCGGTCAGACTGTGAGATATAATGCTGACTGTTGATTCTTCCTTCATCTAATGGTTATCGCGGAGTCGCTAAATATATTATGGCTTAACCACTTCATTGTGAGATTTAGGAGATAACCGTGTTGCCAGATTGCTGAGTATTTGGAACATAACCATCGGGAGTTTGAGAACACACGACTAGTGTAATTGCTAGGTCGTTGGATATTTTCCTAACTACCGAAGAAATGGGAGACTACAAGACCGAAAAGAAACATAACTGCCATCCTTCATTGAGAGATCCAACGACCATACTGTGAGTCTCCTTACCACTGATATTTGTTCACTTCATCATTCCATAAAGAGATTACCCGACTACAAGCCTTTTGCATATAGAGATTCCACAACTATAGTTTAACTTCAAAATATTTGCCAATAGTAGTCGCTAGATCTCATAAAGATCACTAGGAGACTTGGCGACTAAAAACATCCACTGAGTCTCATAAAGAAAAGGAATATACCCAGACTTAAGGAGATAGTGCGACAAAGCATTTTTTCGAATCGCCAGACTAAAAGGAATATGTTGAATGCATTCCGAGACTGGGCAACTAAGTGGTAATTATAAAGTGAACATGCTCAAAGGATTACTTAAGTTACTTGAAAAAGTAACAACCAAATAGAACTCAGTCAAGCTTTCTCTAGGGTTTTGGACTTTCAAAAGCATCTTCGACTTAGCACCTAAGGTTTTCAACATTGGGAACATATTTTCAACACCTTGGACATGAGATTTAACAGGAGAAAAAGCTCAAAAGATGGGAAAACTTTCAAAGAAACAGGAAAAGGAACACAGCCTTGAAAAATCTAAAAATACTACCAACACTACCCATACCCTCCTTTTATGCAACATGACCACAAGTCAGCCTTATAAATTAGAAACCATAAAACAATCATTCAGCTCCAAGAAACTCATGACAAAACATGTTATCCTTCATGTCCACTTGCAACATTCATTAAATTCACATAGGAGAAAGAACTAACCCAGATTTAGTTCCTAACACATCCCAATGGTCCATCCATATCACAAAGAATGTTACCCAAATTAAATTCACATGTCAGCCAACCAAAACAATCAAAATAAACCTATCGGTGAACTAAACCACTAAGCTTGTCAGACCATCAACCAAAAAATACAGAAAAAATACGAATGCCATTCAACAAGTTTCGGTCCATCCTTAACTATGAGTTTGTCCTTTCCCCATTGCTCTCGCTTCTCCTTCCCTCGAGAGTTACCTTGATGTCTTCTCTTCAACTTATCTTTCACTTTTAGGGCATACTGGTAATCATCCTCAAGTGAATTGATCTTTAACATGCCAATATCATCATGGATATTGAATCTCAAACCATTAATATACTTGGCCACCTTTTCTTTAGAAAGTTCTCTATGTCCAAACCAAATAGTTGACTTGTAACACTCCTTAGTATTGTCTTTCACAATCATCTCCTTCTGCTTTAGGTTTTGTAACTTATTGAATAACTCAAGTTCATAGTTGACAGGAATGAACTTAGCCTTCATTTTTTCCACCATCACCCTCTCTTGAGTGATCTTCATCTCACCTTCTCTATATCTCTGTAATTCTTTCCACCACAAAGCAGCATGTCCCTTCAATTTAGTCTTTGCTAACCTCACTCTAAGAGGATCTCCAATGTCTTCTAGCTCAAAGTAGTTTTCTAACTCACCAATCCAATCAATCAGTTCCTTAGGTTTCAATGTACATGAGAAATTATAAACCTCCATTCGGTGACTTGTAATCAACCGATCAGCTCTATCTTCCACAAATCTCTCTAACCAATCGGCTGTGTCTTCTCCACTAGATCTATTAGCCTCAAAATATTTAGTAGATTCTTCATAACCATCCTCTATTCCAAGGTTCCTTCATAAATCAACTATAGCTCTCATGATCTTAGTGACCATCTCATTCTTCATCGTCCCCATCTCAAATCTGACATTCTATCTAACCTTTTATGTTATCTTCATCTCCACCACATCACAGAGATCTACGATTGCCCTAGGGTGCAATCTACTTGGATACATCTTCCAAGATTTTTGAAAAACCTCTACAAGAAATCCCACACCCGACCACCTTGTGATAACCTCCAAATGCTATGCAAGTCAGATCGTAACCTGCTACCTTGCATGAACAACTAGGCAAGATTTCATAAGTCCAGGAACATGGATTTGCAATACAGATCATACATAATCTCTAGAGGAAACACAACCAACCAGATCAACCTGGCTCTAATACCACCTGAAACAACCAAGATCGAAGAGATCTCAAAAGAGATGTCCAATCTTGTGGCAAAGAGACAACACATAGGAAAACACAAAGAAACAACCAGATGTAACCAAATAATAACTCTTTATCATAAAGAAAACATCAAATTACATTTAAATTCATGCGACATATCAAGTTGTAAGGCCTTCTCAATTATGAACAATACATCAATAAATACAACAAGATCTCACATGATCCAACTACTCCCTAGCTAGTCCAGATCTGTATCCAAACATCAATCTAGTAGAAACTCCAAGACAGATCTACACTTGAGCTTGCAAGCCACCAAGAAAACTTCTTATTTCCTAAGCCAATACTTAGCTACTAACTTCTAAACTCCACACTTTTCCCTCTTCTTCTACCCTACTTTCTATGCTACCCATACCCTCCTTTTATACAACATGACCAAAAGTTAGCCTTACAAATTATAAATTATAAAAAAAAGAGTCAGCTCCAAGAAACTCATGAGAAAACATATAATCCTTTATGTCAACTTGCAAGAGTCATTAATTGCATATGAGAAAGAACCAACCCAAATTTAGGTCCTTACGCATCCCAATGGTCAATCCATATCATGATGAATGTGACCCAAATTAAATGCACATGTCAGCCAACCAAAACAATCAAAATAAACCCATCACTAAACTAGACCACTAAGATCGTCAGAACATAATCGAGTAATACAGAACAACTACCAATGCCATTCGGTGAAAAGACACTTAAACAAAGACTGAACTCATTAATGAACCAAAATAGGAACATTTCACTGAGAACCCCAAAGTAGTTACCGAGCACAAACTCATCCACCGAGCTCAATCACTGAGTAACATCCATACTTAGTCATCGAGTCCATCAGTGAAGCAAAACATCTTCCAGTTGAGAACTACTGCCAAATGACAGAGAATCTCAAGTCTCGAACCAAGATAACCACTTCAAACATTGAAAGCCAAAACCCAATCTAACATATTTTGATTGATACATGATTGCCAATTGCCCAAGGATGCTCCTACATCAAAACTTGACATGATGAAGGCACACTATAGAGTGATTTGGGGCTTTTTGCTTAAAGATATTGAAAAGTTTGGTGTTTCATTAAGTGGTGTAAATGGGTTAAGGCATGCATATGAGGTGCCTAGTTTTCAGTAATTATTAATGAGGTTCCAATTGGATTTTTTTCTTCATCACAAGGGGTAAGGTAGGGAGATCCTTTATCTTTGATCCTTTTCATTATCATGGCCGATGCACTTAGTAGAACTATTAAACATCAACAAGAGCAGGCTTTGTGGAAAGTTGCTCAAATTGTGGGTACCACTATTTCTGTGACTCATTCATGATTTGCTAATGATACCCTGTTATTTGGAAAGACATGTATTCAAGAAGCGAGGAAGATCAAAAGGACATTAGATATATACAGGTCAGTTTCAGGTGAGAAGGTAAATGCTCAAAAGTCTAAATTATATTTTCTTAATATAAGTGCTCCTCTAGCTAATCAGATTGTGGACATATTGAGTTTTTTCAGTTGACCAATTGTCATCAACATATTTGGGTATTCCTTTTTTTGTGGGGGAAAAAAGGTCAACCTATTGGTCAGTTGTATTGAAAGGATTGAAAGTAGAGTCTCATCTTGGAGAGGTAGGTGGTTGTCACTATCAAGTAGAATATTGTTGATCAAAACTATCTTGTCAACCATTCCCAACTATTATGTAGCTATTCTAAAAGCTCCAACCTTAGTGATACATCAAATTGAAAAATTAATTAGACTTTCTTTGGAAATGTAACCTCTCTAAGGATAAAAAGATACCTCTCGTGTCTTTGCAAGGCATGGCTAACTCTAAGTTTATAGGGGGAGTAGGTCTTCATGATATGGGTAAAAGGAATAAAGTATTTGGGGGTAAATTAGTATGGCAAATGTGCTCAAAGTTGGAAAGAAAATGGTGTCAAATTATACAGCAGAAATATTTAGATAATAGAGATCCTTCACATTTTTTTCCATTCTTAATCCTCCCAAAGGATCATCAATATGAAATTTTATGATGTCATCCTGTGATGTGGTTTCAAATTATGTTACTTGGGAAGTACATAATGGGTTTAGTGTATCATTTTGGATGGATTGTTGGAATGGAAAGCCCCCATTAGCCAATTCACCTACTTACCAGGGTTTTATGAATATTACTATGAATGAATGGGGAAACAAACTGATTCATTACATGGCAGTTGTTGAACTTTAATCATAACTTTAACAAAAAAGAAAAATTGTTATATTTTATTTTTATATTTATATGATATAATTTTATAATATAATAGCTTTATATATACTTTTAAATTGAATTAATGTTATTTTTATATCATTTAAAATATTATATTCATATCATATTATATTATTATATTACTATTTCATATTTAAAATTATAGTTATATTAATTTTATTTCATATTATATTATAATTTATTTATGTTTATATATTATTTAATGTTATTTAGATGTAATATTAAATACTATACATTTATATTTATATTATTTTATGCTATATTTTTGTATTATTTTAAATTATATCATATTTATATTAAATTACATTTATTATAACATAATTATATTTATTTGTACATTATTCTATATTATAATTATATTTATATCAATCTTAAACTAATTGTTCTTATGAATTACTTACAACAATGAGATTTTCAAAATCTCTAATTTATTTATTAAGCAAATCGAGCTGATATTTTTTATGTGCAGACATCTCAATCCACTTTCTCAAGTCTTTCAATGTATAAATTTTGGTGGAACTTCGCTGCTCTGCAATCTTGTTATTAATAGTCAAGTACTCACCACTACTCATTGATTTTATTATCTGTAAACATTCAAAAGTTTTTAGAACAAATGCTTATTTACACTTGGATGATTTTTCAATTATTTCTGAAATTTGAAATAATTAACAATTAAAAAGAATTGTTACCGATAAAAAAAAAAAATTCTTTATTTTTTTTATTGAATGAACCAAATGAGTAAGACATTTTACAAATTCAATTATAAATCAGTAACAAAACTACTGAGAAAGATAACAAGAATCAGTTGGAAATAAACAGCAGCAATTAGACAAAGGTAATTAGGGAAAAACAGAGAAGGGGAAGGCTAACTTTGCACACTCAGATTTTATGATAGATTTGTTTTTCTATTGGTCTATTAACTATTTACTTTGATAATCAAATAATTTGTATAATTTATCCAATACTTTTACACAAACCCTCCAATAAACCAGGCACTATTGGTACCAATAAACATGCACAATTGATGTAATCACTAACTTTTTTTCCCTACATCCCAGCAGCTGTTGTCTACTAGATGATTTTCTAGTGGGCTTTTAATTTGCAAATTCTGGACAGTAACTATTCCCCTAGACAACAACACAAAATAATATATTCCTTATTTTAAACATAAATAAGATGTAAATTTGTAACTATTTATTGTGAAAGGTTTCTAGATATCCACACATCCTAATTTAGTGCACTTGTAGAGCCTAAACTATACATTGAATTTGGACAATTTTTTTTTGTTGTTTTCATATAGAGTAGACACCTTATTTCTTGACTTCTGAACATTAACGAAACATCTGTAAGATGGAAGCTAAAAAATAATGAACTAATACACACTTTTTTATATTTTTGTGCATGCAGCAACAACTTAAAAACACAAAATAGAGGGGTGCTCTCTCTCTATTGGGGGACTATTCTGCTTATATATGCTAAAATACTAATTTGTAAATTCAGCAGGTTTCTATAGCAGTAAAAGCAGGGCATTTGAAGAACAGGTCATATATACCAATTTCCAGTAGGCTACACAACTATTCAAGCAATTCAAACAGTAATAAAAAGTTTAGATTCTGATATTTACAGGTAAAGGTATCATAAAAGAAAACCATAAGATGCACTCTTGGATCCGTTTTCAATCTAGAAATTATTTTCAATTTGATAAAACTAAGTTGCAGAAAATATCATGGACCGTTGAATGCCCTTGAATTCATGACAGGCTGCAAATGCACACAAAATGTCTTCATTAGATTTTATCTTTGGAGATGAAGAAGAATTAATTAGTTAGCATAAATGATAATGATAATGACGATTACCTGAGATTGAGATCATTTTGATGCAGATCTCGTGGAGTTGAAGCCTCTGTTTCCAAATCACTGTTGATGTCAATATGAAGGTGGTTTCTACCAATCTGTAATTGTATCAGGTTTAGAATTTCATTGTGGTCAAAAGAAAAAGAATTATTATGATGGCGACGAGAACATGAGTAGAACAGTCTGTTACCTTTTTCACCAGATTTTCGTTTTCCACTTTAAGAGTTTTTTCCTGCATGACAATGAAATCATTTGTAAGGAATAGTGATTTTCAATTTGCAACTGTATATCAAACAAATATGAAAGGTGATTTTTACAAATTGACTTCAATGATGTTGAAGATCAACAATATTTTTAAACCTTAGAGAACAGGTGACTACTGTTGATGATCAAGAACATATAAACAAGAAAAAGAAAACAAATTCAGAATTCAAGCAAATAAATATTTGCACAGATAACACATAATACAGAGAGAACTTAAATGGTTCACCATTCGTGACCACATCCACCAGAAAAGCAAGGTAATCTCTTTTATTAACACTTTCTCTTTCTTAATTACATAAGTTACTTTGTTTTGTTTGGAAAATCTCTGAAGAAGAAATGAAATTAAAGTTGAAAGTTATAGATCTCCAAGACTTTGGATACCAGAGTAAATATGTCTGCATTACATCTAGGTTCATAGTATATTTTTTTGTGATGAAAATTTACAATTAAGGTGAGGTCTTACGATGGGGATTTTTAAATATCAGTATTAAAGTCTTTAGAAACAATTATAAGTGAGGAATTTTATAAATTTTTGATAATAGGGAAGTTCAATATGTTAGTTTGGTAGCTTGGACAGTTGTTCGTCCATTTGCTAATAATTAGTAAATAAATGTATTTATTAATTATTTGACTCCTTCTAGAAACTTCTAGTTTGTAGAAACTTCTAGTAACTAGAAGCAACTAGAAACAATGGGAGTAGTATAAAAGGGGGTCAAGGGGCATTTGGAGGCAATGAAGTTAACATCAAGTTTGAGAACAAGCTTGAGTAGTCTTGCAGAGTTAGCAAGGGGCAGTCTTGCAGTGTTAGCAAGGGCGCAGTGATAGTGTTTGGGGATAGCAGGGGAGGAATATCAGTAGGAGAAATTGGGAGATTGTTGGAATTCTGCCACTAAGAGGCAAGAAATTTTGTATCTCTTAATTTGTTAAAGATTAATATATTTCTCATTTGTAGTACTGGTTTTCTCTTCGGGGTTTTTCCAAGGACAATTTGTCCAAAAATATTGTGTCATTGTGTGTCATATTTCTTTCTGTATTTTTTTGGTGAAGTTGTAGTTGTGTTATTTTTCAGATAGGAGATTAATAACCAGTGACTGCAATAGAGAATTTTCACATGGTATCAGAGCCAAGTTGAGGGTAGAAAGAGTTTACCCTAGGCAAAGGAAAGAATTTGAGGGTTTATAAAGTCTAGTTTGACCTCTTTAGAATTGTTATTTTCTTCATTTCTTTGAGATGGACTCAGCTGGTTTGAGAGATCAGGATAGATTGGATGGTGCCTCAAATTTTGGTGTCTGGAAAGCCAACATTTCTTTATTGCTGGAAGAGAATGGTATCAAGGAATACACTACCAGTGTTGTAGTTATACCTATAGATATAGCACAGCTTGCAGCATACAAGGAGGATGCCAAGGCGAGGAGGATAATCCTTGATGGTGTCAAGGATCATATTGTTCCACATATCGCAGAGTTAGATACAGCGAAGAAGATGTGGGATACAATTCTGAATCTGTACCAGAATGCTACCACGAACCAGAAGCTGATTCTCAAAGAAAAGTTGAAGAATACCCAAATGAACAAGGGAGAAGACATTACAAGTTACCTCACCAGACCTAGACTTGTCAAGGATGAGTTAGCAACTATTGGAGATAAGCCAGATGAAGACGAGCTAGTAAGAATAGCCCTAAATGGGTTCACTAAGCAGTGGGATGTCTTTGTTCAAGTTGTTAGTGGGCGAGACACCTTACCTAGTTGGGATCGGCTTTGGAGTGATTTCACTCAGGAGGAGCTTAGACTAAGTCTTGTCAATGGAGCCAACAACAAGAGTCATAAAAGTGAGGTAGAATAGGAGAACGTTGCCCTAGTAGGAAAAGGGAAAGCAAAGAAGGGGTCTAGCAAAAGATCTAATCCACAAAGCGAGAAGAAGAAGGATCTGTCTAAGATCAAGTGCTTTGGATGTCACGAATTTGGCCACTATGTCAGTGATTGCCTACAAAAGAAGAAGAGTGAAAAGAAGGGCAAGAACCTAATGGCAGCTCCAGCAAGTGCAGAGGATCTCTCTAGTAGATTGGAGGATGAATTTGCACTCATAGCTTGTATGGTTAGCTCAACCTCACAGAGTGTATGGTACATAGACAATGGGGCATCATTTCATATGATAGGAGTTAGAGAGTATTTCTCTAGTTATAAGGAGGAGAACACCAATATCCAAATTTCTATGGGAAACTTGTCCAAGCTCAGCTCAGTTGGAAAAGGGACTGTTTGGTTTCAGAGGGAGAATGGAAAGGTGATTCCTCTTCTTGATGTGTTGCATGTGCTAGGATTAGGTATGAATCTGATTTCTGTATCTGTTCTTCAAGACAAAGGGTATAATGTAATTTTTAGAGGGAGGCAGGTGTTGATCAAGCACAAGGATTGGAAATCACCCGTATCTATTGGAGTTAGGAGTGGGTACCTTTATAGGTTGCAGTTTGACACTCCTAAGGCATTGATAAGCAGTAGTAATCCTAGAGATCTTGGAGAGATATGGCATAGGAGGATGGGTCATATACATCATGGAGAACCTAAATTGCTTCGTGAGACAGTGACAGGTGTTCCAGAGGTGAGCACAGAGCATGATGATGTATGTAAGGGATGCGTGTTGGGGAAGTTTGCAAAAGCATCTTTTCCAAGAAGTGACACCAGATCTGAGGGTGTTCTTGATCTAGTACATTCAGATGTATGTGGGCCAATGTCAATGAAGTCTCTCAGAGGATATGAATACTATGTTACTTTTATTGATGATTTCTCCAGGAAGACCTGGATATACTTCTTGAAGGCCAAGGATGAAGTTTTCATTCATTTCCAAGAGTTCAAGGCTCTTGTGGAGAACTCAATAGGAAGGAAGATAAAGGTTCTTCAAACAGACAATGGAGGTAAGTACAAGAGTAATGAATTCCAGGAGTTCTATACCAAGGAAGGAATCAAGAGAGAGTGGACTGTTCCTTACAATCCGTAGCAAAATGGAGTTGCTAAGAGGAAGAATTGGTCCATATTGGAGGCAGCAAGGGCTATGCTACATGATCAGGACATGCCCCGCTACTTATGGGCAGAGGCATGTAGTACAATAGTGTACATACAAAATTGGGTTCCACATAAGGTGCTAGGAAAGATAACACAAGAGGAAGCTTTCACAGGAAAGAAGCCAGATGTCAGTCACTTCAGGATATTTGGAAGTTTGACGTATTGTCATATTCTAGGTGATACACGTACCAAGTTAGATCAGATTGCAGAGAGAGGGTACTTTGTGGGGTACAGTGAAACCTCAAAGGCATATTGGATATTTATTCCAGGGACCAGGTGGATTATTATCAGGTGTGATGTCAAGTTCATGGAAGATAAGGCATTCAGGAGGTCCAGAGATTTTCCAACAAATAATTAGAGTGAGAAGCCAACAAAAGTTCCAAGGACAACTCAACCAAGTCAAGGGAAGAAAAGCTTGAGTACAGTTACTAGTACCAGCATAGACTCAAGTGGTGAGAGTTTGCATTGTATGGAGCAACTGGTGCAGCAGGAAATGCATCAACAAGATATGGAGGTTGATATCTCATCTTCTATAGTTGGTAGCAGGAACTGTGAGGTTCAATAGACACAGAGGGATACTTAGGACTTTGTGGGAACTCCTAGGAAGACTACTAGAGAGCGAAGACAACCAGCCAAGTTCAATGACTATGTGGCTTTAGTCAACTAGCTGGTAGACAGTGAGCCTTCCAGTTATCAGGAGGCTGCACAACATCAGGTGTGGCAAGATGTGATGGTTGAGGAGTATACCTCAATAATGCAGAATGGTGTGTGGGAGGTAGTGCCTAGACCAATAGATAGGTCAGTGGTTGGATCACATTAGATCTACAAGGTTAAGCATGGTGCAGATGGTAGCATTGAGAAATACAAGGCAAGGTTTTTGGCAAAGGGGTTCTCTCAGAAGGAGGGAATAGACTATGAGGAGACATTTTCTCTAGTAGCTAGGTATACTTCTATACGAGCTGTAATCTCAATTTTAGCATAGATGGGATGGAAAATCCATCAAATAGATGTCAAGAGAGCATTCCTTAATGGCAAGCTGATGGAGGAGGTATACATAGAACAACCAGAAGGCTTTGTAGCACACAACAAAGAAACTCACATGTGTAGATTGAAGAGAGCTTTGTATGGACTCAAGAAGGCTCCCAGAGTGTGGTATGAGTGCATTGATAATTACTTGTAGGAAATGGGCTTCGTGAAGAGTGATGCGGATGCTAACCTCTACTACTTGGTGGTTGGGGGTGAGATACTCATTCTTGTTCTATATGTGGATGATTTATTTCTAACAGGTTCATTAGGGCTCATAGATGAGTGCAAGAGGGACCTTGCAGCAGAGTTTGAGATGAAGGATTTAGGACTTATGCACTACTTTCTAGGTATGGAGGTGTAGCAGACAAATGGAGAAGTTTTCCTTGGGCAAGGGAAATATTGCATGGAAAACTTGAAGAGATTCAAGATGGAGGATTGCAATGCCATGTCTACACCCATGATTATGAATTGGAGGAAGGTAGACACATCCAAGGAGAAGGATGTAGATCCCACCTTATACAAGAAGTTGATTGGTTCTCTCATGTATTTGGTTAACATCAGGCTAGATATAGCTTTTGCAGTTAACTCTCTTAGTCAGTTCATGGTTGAGCCAAAGAGAGTACATTGGACAATGGCAAAGCATGTGTTGCGATATTTATGAGGTACAATCAAGTATAGGATTTGATATGCTCGAGGTGAAGGAATCAAGTTGATGGGCTATACTGATGCAGATTGGGCAGGTAGTACAACAGACAAGAAAAGCACTTTAGGGTGTTTTTTTAGTTTGGGATCAATAGTTGTCTCTTGGTTCAGCAAGAAGCAGAAGTTTGTGGCTCTGAGTTCATCAGAGTCAAAATACATAGTAGCTAGCATGGCAACATGTGAAGCTATATGGCTTCGAAAGTTGCTAGTAGCTTTATTTGGTCATAAGGTTGAGACTACGGTGATACACTATGACAATCAGAGTTGCATCATGATGACTGAGAATCCATTGTTTCATGATAGGTCGAAATATATAGACATTAGGTATCACTTCATCAGGGATTGTGTACAGCGGGGGATTGTTCAGCTGCAGTACATACCTATAGAGGAGAATGTAGCAGACATTCTGACAAAGGCATTGGGGAAGGCAAAATTCATCTTCTTCAGAGATAAGTTAGGTGTTGTGCAGAATAGCTTCCTCGCTAAGAGGGAGTGTTAGTTTGGTAGCTTGGATAGCTGTTTGTCCATTTGCTAATAATTAGCAAATAGTTGTATTTATTAATTATTTGACTCCTAGAAACTTCTAGTTTCTAAAAACTTCTAGCTTCTAGAAACTTCTAGCTTGTGAAAACTTCTAGCAACTAGAAGCAATTAGAAACAATGGGAGTAGTATAAAAGGGGGTCAAGGGGCATTTGGAGGCAATGAAGTTAACATCAAGTTAGAGATCAAGTTTGAGAACAAGCTTGAGTAGTCTTGCAGTGTTAGCAAGAACAAACTTGAGTGGTCTTACAGAGTTAGCAAGGGGCAGTCTTGCAGTGTTAGCAAGGGCATAGTGATAGTGTTCGGGGATAGCAGGGGAGGAATATCAGCAGAAGAAATTGGGAGATTGTCGGAATTCTACCACTAAGAGGCAAGGAATTTTGTATCTCTTAATTTGCTAAAGATTAATATATTTCTCATCTGCAGTACTGGTTTTCCGTTTAGGGTTTTTCAAGGGACGATTTGTCCAAAAATATTGTGTCATTGTGTGGCATATTTCTTTTTGTATTTTTTTGGTGAAGTTTTAGTTGTGTTATTTTTTAGATAGGAGATTAATAACAAGTGACTGCAATAGAGAATTTTCACACAATATTCTCAGTTCTAAAATTTTTAAAAGCTGATGGTCTTATGCCTATTTTTTGGCAACAAGTAATGTTATATTTATTAGTTTACTATAGGGATGTATCTCAGTCTACAGACCTCATTGAATGGGGCATGGGCATCTCCTAGTGCCACCCAAGCACCACTCAATGGTCGCTAGAATGCAGGGATGACATGGCATCCTCACGATGGAACAAGGAAATATAGATGCAATATTTGTAATACATAATGATTTCATAGCATTACTAGAATTAATGCACACTTCTTTTGGAAAGGAAAAGGTGTGGATCCATGTAAATATTTGGAAGAGCCTAATATTATTAAGTACATATTTAAGCTCAACAAGTTTTGGGGTGTTCCCGAAGACAATGATATTGGTAAGATTTAGGTTCAGACTCTTCTGTAGATGTAGGACCAACCACATGTTTCTACTCATACATTATATTAGAGAGCATGAACGACATCAAAGTCAGCCTCAGAACCTTCATCCACTCATAGTGTTATGGCTGAATTTCAAGAGGGCAAGAGGAAACACAAGATGCAAAGTAACCCCATAGCTGATTTATTCAATGTGCAGCTCATAGATAGAATAGATGATTTCATTGGTAAGTTCTTCTTTGCCAATAGCATCCCATTTCATGTAGCTCGATCTCCTTATTATAAGGAGATGATGAAAATGGTGGAAAGGGGAGGACCATCATATGTGCCACTAGGTGAGTGCAAATTGAGCACCACGATCTTGGATAACTATGTTAGGCATGTTGGGTGGAGTATGGATGTAGCACGATTATGGATGGGTGGATGGATGTTAATCATCGTCCACTCATCAACAACAAAGTTACATTATAGAGGGCCCAAACTTTCTTAGGATGGTTGATTGTTTAGGGCATAACAAAGATGTTGATTTTTAGTTTGAGGTCCTTAGGGAGCCTATTGAGGAGGTTGTGCCACAAACTGTAGTCCAAGTAGTCATAGATGGAGCACATGTGTGTAGATCTATAGGGAAGCTTATTGAAGCAAGATACAAACATATTTGGTGGACTACATGTTGTGTGCATTCCATGAGTAATGTACTCAAGGACATTGGAAAGATTGATTGGACTAGAGGAGTGGTTAGTGATGTGAGAGATGTGAAGATACTTATCTGCAATCACCACAATTCCTGAATCCGTTTGATCAATTTTTGGATCTCTCAAAGTTGGCTTTCTAGATTTGTCCTGTTACTCTATTCTACCTAGTTTTCTGAGTGGCCCTGTTTGATTGATCATAACTTTTGACCCTGTGACCAATTTGAGAAAATTCCATTTGCACCATAGTCCAGTGGTCAAATACTCCTTATGTTTCAGCTTATAGGCCATGAAAAATTCATTTTTCCACTTTGCCAATCTAATTCCATCTGTAGTTTCTAACAATTTGATGAAGGATAGTTGCATACTTTAGTCGGAGGCCCTGTTTGGATGATTGCATCTTCTGTCCCTTGATTGATCATAATATGCTGGTTGTTGCATCATGCTATAGACATGGGAATGAGTCATTGTGAAAATTTTTAGCCTCCCATCTGCCTGTATGTCCTATTTGTCGGGGCCATTCCATTTGCAGATTGTGAAGTTTTGATAGTGCATTATTCAGAATTTGGAGCAGCCTACTTTGAGGCTTTGTATTTTGTGCCTGGTTGAATGCCCAACACAGTTGAGTTTTCCTCTGTGTTGAAAACTTGAAGGTGTACCATCCCATGGATTTTGAGATCCCTGCCAATCCACTTGACCACTTTTACAGGCCATTTCCAAAACCAATTTCTGCATATTGCACTATTTCTAGTCCTGAGTATTATTGACAGGCTGACTTTGACATTTTATTGTAATTGAATTTTAAACTTTCTAAGGAATCAAGTGATGGATATGTACTCCTTGAGTGAGGATGAATCAATGCCCAGGCTTGTGGCTCTCGAAAGTTTAAATGGGTTAGTTTTTGAGGCCAGTTCCGGAGCTGATTTCTGTGATCCTGGTGGAGCAGACAGACAATGTTTTTTAGTGGACATGTTTGATTGACTTTAACTTTTGGCTATTATCTGGGTGATATCCTTTGGTGAGCATGTTAACATGTTGGAAGTGATCACCTGTTTCTGGTAGCATGTTCCGATGAGGTCTTTTGGTTAATTTTCTAGGCTAGTTAGAGCTATTTGATAGTTTTGTAAAGGTGTAAAAATGAATGGCATGTCTTTACGATGTACTTTGTTCGCAATCAATGCTACACACCACAATGGTCTGTGAAGGAATGAAATTGTTTGATTATGTGAAACAAGTATATTTCATTGCACCCCATGCAGAACGTTATGTGTGTGTGGTTGATTTTCTTGGCTATGCTGGATGCCTTGATGTAGCATATGGTGTTATTATCAACACGATGTTTGAACTTGCAATTATTATAAAAAGGGAGCCACACAAGATAGTGTTCTATGCTAATGGTGGATGAACTAGCTCAGGAAGCAAAAAAAAATGTATTATGCTTGCTATGTTGACATCCCTACCATTTCATCACTTCTCAGGGAATATGCTAAACTTATAGCAAAAAACCTAGAAGCAATCAATCTCATTAAAGAGTTCCTACATCATGATTCAGAAGACCCAAGATTTTGGTGAAATGTTTAAGTCAGATTTCTTTGCATTCACTGGAAGATAAAAGGGGGGAACCCATATATGAGGATTTTGTTTGCCAAGACTGTGCCCTCCGATGTTCATTCTTAACCTTTTATCAAGAGATCTCTATGCCAATATCAATTTTGAGTGAGACATTTACAAGCAATGATCTTCCACATTTGCAGCAGGAAAACAATACAAATGATGCTGAAAAGAGAACTTTAGAAGGCATTTTTACCATGGAACATACAGTGAATCCTCAGCTTCCCATTCTTGGCAATACTGCTGTCAAGGAAAATGAGCCAGTGAGAAAGCCTACTGTCAACACTAGTGACATATCCTATGTAGGTCAACATTTAGAACTTCAAAATTCAGCTGCTCTTGAAAACAATCTATCTAGTTTATAGGCTGCAAATATAATGACAGGGTCAGAAGAGCTTTTGTCATCCTCTTCATGTGCCACCAAGTTAAACTCAATTCAAGTTGTTGACAGTAGCAATCAGAAAGCAAAACAGCTTGGAATAGAGGCTACAGGCAGCGCAAAAGCCAGAGGCTGCTCGCACATTATGAAGGGGAGATGCTTTCAAAGTACCATAGAAACTAAGAGGCTACGCAATAGAGGATGGCACATAAATTGAAGGAAGGCCTTGCACCAATACAAGTGACCTCCTAGTGTAAGAAAGAGCAAAGCCAAGAGGCTTCCTGCATAAATGGTGCCTCACGTAAGTGAGCAAGAGGCTCACGCCTTGCAGGTAGATACTCCACTTTATAGACAGTGCCTTACACATTAAGTGTAAAGCCAACATAGACATTCTGATGCTGCTGCTCATGCAAAAACTATGGATTCCCACACAAATATAAAGGGGACTCATGTGGGTGAATATAAGGCTTGTTTTGGGGGGGAGGCAGCCATTTGACTAAGTGAGCTTATGCATATGTGGGAGGCTTCATTGTGTGGTAGGATGCCCTGCGTAAGATATTAGAAGGGGCTGGCATATGAAGTTTGGCAGAAGGACTGCCCACGCAATTGGGTGGGAATGCTCACGTGAGTGGGAGTCTCACCAATTTTGGAGATTTCACGTAAGGGAATGGAACTACCAGTTTGGAGGGAAGGATTCCCACGTGAGCAGCCAAGCGGTATGCAACTAACAAACAGCATAGGTCCACATTTTCCTTAATGTGTGAATTTCTTTCTTCGGGGCATAGCGCATATGCCAATCAAAATAGTGATTGCATGGGTTAAATGAAGTGCCTGCATATAAAATGGGTGTGTGGCAGCTAGGTATAAAATGCAGCCCATATTTGGTATATGTGTTGTGTGCTGAAGGAGGTATGCGCCAGGGAGGACGATGCAAAAATGACTAGCGCATGAGGAACAAAGACTCATGTGTAATGAGGGATGAGGAAATGGACTCCAGGCAATGCCAGCATTATATTACAATGAGGCCACCAGTCAATACCAAAGACTTTGCACAAAAGAAAAGTTCAGGTGTGTGGAGAACATAAACTAGATATATCCCACATGCGTTGGGTACGGGAAACCTCAGTCATTTATATACACCAAAACTCATGTTATATGATAAGTAAAGAGCCAAGGAGGCTCTTGGCGGGCCCACTTGACCAGAGGAATGCTATGCACGGTGGACCCAAATATTTTAATGTGAAATACAAAGGAGGTTTTAAAACTAGTAAAAACATTATCCCACATTCGTGCCATGATGAGGATTTCTGGAGTTTATATACAACACAACAAACATACAAGGTAGAAAGAAGCAGTGGAGGCTTTGCTCATGCCAGCTCATGCACCTACCTCAGTTTCTGTGCCCATGCTGAGGAAGACAAATTTTGCAGAAAATAGATGGCGGTTAAGGTGCACACGTGTTAGGAGATCGTGAGGTCGCAAGAACATAACCACCAGGAGAGAAAACCGCTACGATTCGGAGACAACTGAGACAATTGTTAGTCGTGAGGTCGGGAGATGTTAGCAGTTAGAGGCCACCCAATCAAAGACCTGGAGACCTGCAGTCGCCCCATCTCATGACATCTGATAGTTAGCATAAAAATTTGGAGATCTAGAGACTAACAGCCAGTGGCCAGATCTCATAATGTCAGCAGTTAGAGCCAAATGAATTGGAGATTCAGAGACTAGCATTTGTCGCCAGGTCACCAAATGACAATTTGGAGACTAAGGCTTATTTCAAAATCTCTTGATTTAACTATGGTTAAGAATTTCATTCCGAGACTCAGAGACTGGTGCATTCTCCAGGTCTCAAGATGAAACTGTGGTTAAGAGAAATCCCTAGAGATTTGGAGACTAGTGTAGTCTCCAAATCTCCAGATTGCCTGGGGTTAAAGGTGAGTTAGTCCAAGTAGTGAATGAGAAGATGACAAGTGGCACTTTCTGGTGCCCTGTGCAGATTTTAAACAATTATAAGATTTAAAAAGTTATAAAGTGCAAACTTTGGATAAACTCAAAATTTTTCATGCCAGGAAGCTGCTTGGAGTTTTTAATGCTACAGATCCATTTTTGGTCCAAATATAGCAGTATTATATGTTTCCAGAAATGCTAGAAGATGACAAAGATGATGGTGGTGGATAAAATCCAATCAGATCAAGTAGATGAGAGCAGTAAAGGCATTTACATATGGGGATAGATTTTGCAGAGATTTTTTATTCCGTGCATATTTGATTTTGCAGATCCAGCAGAGGGAATGTCTTGTCTTTTGCAAAAAATAAAGGACAGAATGAATCAAATTTCTAGTAGATAAGCATATTTTGTGCAAGCAAGGAATGTTATTAGATTTTGAGGTGCCTGAGAAGATCTTTTTTCAAAGGAGAGAGGACAAATGAGATCAAGTTGCAAAGCAGATAGGTGTTGATCAAGCAGAGATTTTAGGGTTCTCTTCTTCTTCCATTTATCTTCTTCTCTTATCTGTTTTAGGGGTTCCTGTTCCTATTTTGGGAGGTTCCTGTGACTGCTCTATTGTGAGCATGTCCCAAAAGGATGAATCTTGAATATCTTTACTATAGAGCAGATCTTTCTTTCCTATGTCTAGGTTCTTGAACTTTAAATTTTGTGTGCATTGAAATAGGATTATTATCAAAGAAATACATTGCAATTTCTCTCAGATTCTAATTTTTTCTTCTCATTTTTTATGTTATACTCTTGTATGCTTTTATTTTTCAGGCATGTAAAACATACCAGTTCCAAGGTAGCTTGTCTGATTATTTATGAGTTTCTTTCAAGGAAAGAATTAAATTTTCATGAATAGTCTCAGAGAGTGAACATGATTATTAGGATTTTGATGACAATAGTATAGGAGTGACAAAATGGTTTGTAAGGCACTCTATTCAAACTGCAAGTAATTTGCAAGGCATTTCACTGTATTTGTTTTGATCTCTTCCTGTGAATTTACATACAGTAACTATTTGCCCAATGGAATAGGCACTGGCTAGATGTGTATTGAGTAGTTATGTTTCTATCTTCAAATACTAAATTTCAGTACCAGTCTTTTCTATTTTTAAGTTTGTGCATATTGTAAAGGGATTATATCCTGGTGATATAGTTCAGATTGTTGATTCCTTGGAGAGAGAATCAGAGGTTAACCTTCCTTGAGTTGTACTCATAAAAAGAAGAAGGATTCACATCCTTATCCCATTGTTCATGCTATTACATTAGTAGTTTCATTTGTCATATTCTGTAACAGGTTGTTCTCAGCTGTTTACAGAATCATCTTTCATTGAAGTAGATTTGAGTAACATAATAGCATGACAGTGAAGACCTAATCCACTAATCAAAAGCTTACTTGAAATATAGTAACCTATTTATAGGCAATACCCACCTGAGTCCTGTGGAGCTCGAAGCAGAAGGAGGATCTTATCCAATCCTCATCAATTAGGATTTTCTTGCAAACTTGGAGTCCTTTTAACTGAGAATCAAGCCCATAATTTGCCAAGTTTGACCCTATAAGAAAAATCCCTAACATACCCTTTATCGTTCACCTCCTTAGGTAAGATCATATTTCACAAGAGGAGAAAGAACTCACTCAAAAAGACAATAGTTAGATCAAACTTCCTTGAATTTTCTAGGTATTAATGGTTGAGGTACGCATGGCCATCCAATTCAAGGTAGAGGCTCTTACAATCGGACACCATTTCAATCCAGAATTTCCAAAGTTGTTAGATTTTCACATACAAGCAGAAGAAAAAGAAAAGATTATGCCCCCAGTCATCACTCTCTAAATCTTGTAAAGGAAATCATCAAAGAGCTCGTGGGAACAAAATATGCAAAAATCTCAATGCAAATCAGTAAGCATACAAGGAGATAAAAGCATGTAAAAAGCATAGATTGTTTTCAGTTTGATATTTGATTGCATTGTTGTAGATGCAAAATCCTTTTTGGAGAGGAGACTAACTAACTGACTGGGATGAAGCTTCAAAGGACTCTGACTGGATATGATACGTCTAAGATACATTAGAGGCCATAGGATATGACTTTGATTTCCCCCAAGTTTGAACATTGATAGGATACAGATGCTTGAGCTGATTGGTGTATAGACTGACTTATTGAGAAACCAACTAGGAGATATGTACAAACTAAAGCAAGACTGAAAGTTGGGAAAGACCAAGATTGTGCTAATAGATGGAGCATTTTGAAACAAGTGGCACCCATTTCTGGGGTTTTCACCATCTTGGCAGAGATTCTATTTTTGCTACAAAGGCACCTATTTCCAAGTTTTCACCAAGGACATTTTACCATACACTAAATGCCTTAGGCATAGAATTTCTTCAGATGGAGATCGTTGATTGGTTCTTGAAGCTGTTCTCCTTCATTCATTGAGATTTGATAGGCACCGGAGCCAAAAGTAGCAGTGATAACAAAGGGACCCAACTAGTTGGGTTCAAACTTCCCCTTGCGTTCTTGATGTGATTAATTTTTTGGATTCTCTCTCAAGACTAGATCACGAACCTGAAATTCTCTATGTCTGACTTTCTTGTTGTAGCCTCTAGACATTCTTTTTTGATACACTCTGAGATGATCATACGCTTCTTGTCTACGCTCATCTAGTAGTTCAAGTTCTTGCAACCTAGACACTTTGTAGTCATCATTAGTTACTAGACCATGCATTTTTATTCTTAGTGATGAAATTTCAACCTCAATAGGTAGTACTGATTTAGACCTATAAACTAAAGCGAAAGGTGTAGCCCTAGTAGGTGTTCTAATACTTGTTTTGTAGGCCCAGAGAGCTAGATTGATCATGAGATGCCAGTCTCTTCCTATTTTATTAACTGTATGATGCAAGATTTTTAGTAGATTCTTATTAGAAGCTTCTGCTTGTCCATTCCCTTGGGGATAGTAGATAGATGACCAATGTTGTGTAATCTTGAATTTGGCACATAAATCATCCAAGTCTTTATTCTTGAATTGTCCACCATTATCTATGATTATGGAATGAGGTATCCCATATTTGCATATGATATACTTCAATATGAACATAGATATTTGCTTTCCAGTTACTTGTGTCAAAGGAACTGCTTCTACCCATTTTGTAAAATAATATGTACCTGTGATTATATGGGTATGTCCATTAGAATAATGAGGATGTATAGCTCCTATAAGATCAAATGCCCATTGGTGAAAAGGCCATTGTGTAGTAAAGGGAATTGTGTGTGTGAAAATTGTACCTGATCTGTAGACACAACACTTAGTAAAACATTAGAGGTTAGCTATAATCAAAATTGTGCAAAATTGAAAGCTATCTAACCAAGCGATTTACTGCCTTCTAGTAGGTGCGAGATTAATGTTCTCAGATTATAATCGAGATCAGTGACCTAGACGACACCTAAATGAAGGATTTGAATGCAAAAGATGGATATGAAATAAATGCAATTAAGCTATTTTTTAGGATTTTTTCTATGCAATAAGAATGAATGAAAAACTGATATGAAATTAATCTATATTTTTGGATTTTTCTATGCAATAAGAATGAAAACTTGATATGATATGAATGCTATTGAAAAATTGATATGCTATGCTAATCTAACAATGATATGAAATATGAATGCAAAAATAAGATTGATCTCACAAAAATGCCGATTCGCAAGAGCTTTGATTCTTCAATTCTAATTCTCTAGCGTGATTGTGCAAAATATGAGATGATTTGTGAAGAGCTAAAGCCTTAATTTATAGAAATCCAGGGCTTTGGAGGTGCATGGGAAAAAGCCATAAATCACTCAAATAACTCAACTTGATTTTTGAGTTATTTTTAAATAAAAGATAATTAACTCACAAAAACATGCAAAAGCTAAGTTTTAACTCAAAATAGAGTTTAGCTTTAATTGATAATTGATAGTTGTCTGCTTTTATGATTGTGCATGTTTTATTTATGAATTAATTTAATAATAAAGTGATTTATTTCCAACTTAACTGCTTTTAAAAATAAAACAATTGATTTATGGGTTAATCAATTATTTAATCAAACTTTTATTAAAAACTATATTATTAAATAATGACAACCTGCTTTAATTAATTAAATAAGAATTTAATCAATTATTCATATGATATTAGATTTATTGTCAAAATTAAATAATACAATTAATAATAGATATAATTAAATTTAATTACACAATTAAGTGGCAAATATTAAATCTAATTATTAAATATGAAAATATTCAATTAATCAAACTTTAGGATAAATGTGATTTATTGCCAAATAATTATAAAATTAAAGATAATTAAGATAATTAGGAATATTACTAGGAATATTCCCCGATGCAAAATTTAAGATAATCAATTAGATTTGATGATGTTTAGATGTGCCTTAGATTAGGACTTTGATGTCGATTTTGTTCGATTTGTCGATGTAGGAGGTTAATGAACTTATAGCCCATTTTTGGGGTATTACATTTTTCCCCTCTTTGAATTACTGTGTGAAGCGCAGTGGTTCAAAGATAGTCTGTATTTGATAAAGCTATGAAACTGATTCAAAAGATAAACCGATCTCAAGATAGAAACCGATTGAAAGATATTGAGATAGGAGTTGATTGATATTGAATCTGATATGAAGATAATAGGTTCTGAATGACCAAAGATAATGTTCACTATAACAGAAAATGAACCTATGATTGTGAAAAAGTGTCAAAATGCCTGATTCTGAACCTTAGGATTGATAAGAAGTGAGTGACCCGTTCTAGACTTGATTGTCTTAGCAGAACTAGCAGGTATCACATCTGAATCCTTCAGTTGCTAAAGAACCAAGGAAAGAACACTATGATCTGATGGTTGCAAAAACTGATACAGGTTACAAGATTAGGAGAATACCAGATTGATATGGATCGATAAATCTGATATGCCCCAAGTGATGATAGATTTGCCCCAAGCGATGAGGACCTTTGATGAATCAGCAACCAGACGTGATTGTTTGTCTTGATCACTGATGAAAGATATTGATAGAAAAAAAGATATGATTTCAAATTTGATTACAGACTTTGAATGATGTGCAATACCATGCCCCCTTCGGGATTAAAATTGAAATCTGACAAGAAAAGTCAGCGTTGATAGTTCAGAAGCATGTTGATTGATGGGAAAAGTGGTTATACACGTCCGAGAACGCATTCTTCATCGTTTGGAGGTCCTAGAGACCAAGTTTGACTAGGTTAAACCATGAGTTGACCATGGTTGACCAAGTTGAAATTTTGATAGTTTGATGTAAGATAATTAGTTAAGTTGAATACTAGATTTTTGTGATGATTGAAGGTTGATTATGGAAGCAATTAATAATATGAATGATCTTAGATTTGAATTTTGATCCCGAAAAAGGATTCTACTTGCTATCTCATTGGAGGAACCTTTGTGTAAGATTCAGCTCTTGTTAGATTTGAAGAGACAAGTGGAGAATTGTTTAAGCATTGAAGTTCGTTTAGTCATTGTGAGATCATGCAACATGCAAAATGCAATGAGACATGCAAAATGAAATGCAACCTAAGACCTAGGACCTAGTCACTGATCATGTGTCGATTTGTTATCATCATTGAACTTTTAGGTAACCAGATAAATCAATACAATGCCCACTAGCTATGAAACCATAGACATATGAATATCAATTTGTATGCGCAAGAATCAATACAACACCCACTGGTCAACAACCATGGATATATGAATATTGATTTTATTTTTGGAATGTTGGATTAGATATAAACACCAAGGCACAAACGCCACGATGACCTGAATATCATGTCCATTTTGATATAGCAATTTGTACAAGCATCAAAACATAAACGTCGTGATGACCTGAGTATGCCTTGCGTTGAAAACACATCAAACAGCTAAGAGATCATTCTAAATCCAATGTGAATTACCCGTAGTGACCCTTTATCATTCACATCCTTAGGCAAGATTGCATTCCACAGTAGGAGAAAGAACTTACTCAAAAAGACAATAGTTAGATCAAACTTCCTTGAATTTTTTGGGTATCAATGGTCGAGGTATGCATGGCCATCCAATTCAAGATAGAGGCTCTTACAGTTGGACACCATTTCAATCCTGAATTTCCAAAGTTATAAGATTTCACATACAAGCAAAAAACCAAGAAAAGATTATGCCCCCAGTCATCACTCTCTAAATCCTGTAGAGGACATCATTGAGGAGCTCGAAGGGACACAATATGAAAAAATCTCAATGCGAATCAGTAAGCATACAAGGAGATAAAAGCATGAAGCATAGATTGTTTCAGTTTTCAGTTTGATTGCGTTGTTATAGATGCAAAATCTTTTCTGGAGACAAGACTGACTGACTGACTCAAATGAAGCTTCAAAGGACTCTGAGTGGATATGACACGTCTAAGATATATTGGAGACTATAAGATATGACATTGATTGCCCCCAAGTGTTAAACATTGATAGGATATAGACGCGCAAGCTGATTGGTGTACAGACCGACTTATTGAAACCAGGATATGCAAAAATAAACTGGGAGATATGTACAAACTAAAGCAAGACTGAAAGCTGGGAAAGACCAAGATTGTGCTGATAGATGGAGCATTTTGGAACAAGTGGCACCTGTTTGCCAGGTTTTCACCATCTTGGTAGAGATTCTATTTTTGCTACCAAGGCGCCTGTTTCCAGGTTTTCACCAAGGCACTTTTTCTTTCTTTTTTCATTTTTTTGTATTTTTCATTTTTTCAATTTTTTTGTACTTTTCATATTTTTTGATTTTTTTGTGAATCATCAAGGCACCTATTGCTAGGTTTTCACCAAGATGTTCATTTTTTCAGGACTTTTTTTTATTTTTAAGATTTTTTTCAAGACATTTACCAAGCACTGAATGCCTTAAGCGTAGAATTTCTTCAGATGGAGAACGTTGATTGGTTCTTGGAGATGTTCTCCTTTAGTTGTTGAGAGTTGATAGGCACCAGAGCCAAAAGTAGCAGTGATTACAAAGGGACCCAGCCAGTTGGGTTCGAACTTCCCCTTGCGTTCTCGATGTGATTGATTTTTAGGATTTTCTCTCAACACTAGATCACCAACCTGAAATTCTCTATGTCTGACTTTCTTGTTGTAGCCTCTAGACATTCTTTTCTGATACACTTTGAGATGATCATACGCTGCTTGCCTGCGTTCATCTAGTAATTCTTGTTCTTGTAACCTAGACACTCTGTAGTCTTCATCAGTGACAAGTCCATGCATTTTGATTCTGAGTGATGGGATTTCAACCTCAATAGGCAGTACCACTTCAGACCCATAAACTAAAGCGAAAGGTGTAGCCCCTATAGGCATTCTAATACTAGTTCTGATATTGGTTCTGATACTGATTCGGATACTTGTTCTGATACTGGTTCTGATACTTGTTCTGATACTTTTTCTGATACTGGTTTTGATATTGGTTTTGATACTGGTTCTGATAATTATTCTGATACTGGTTCTGATACTTGATATACTTGATAGCATCTTTTTCCATTGTAAACTCCCAAGCAAGATCATATTATGCAGTCCCAATGTCTAGCAAGGTAGAGAACAAGAGGGATTAGCAAGCTGGTGGAAGAGATGGAAGACAAGAGAATGAAGGAGAATGAAGGGAAGAAATCCTCAAGGGAAAACTCCTCAAGAATACTCAAGCTAGGGAAAAATTGTCATGTAAAGCATATTTGGATAAGTAGGGAAAGGCTAGTATAGGATAAGTCACAAAAGCATAGTGCAAGAGCAGGAAAGAATGCAATCCAAAGGAGTAGACATGTCAAGAGGCTTCATAGCACTGTGTTTTACTCTTTCTTTCTTTTTTTATTAGATCAAGACCAAAGGGGAAAAGGATAGCGATAGGCAAAAATTAATAGAGGAAGATGGATATGAAGGCTAAACATGGAAGGAATGAAAGCAAGATCACCGTAAGATAGCTCACAAAATAGCCCAATATTCGTGTATAGATCAACATTGTCAAGATCAAAAAGAGAAGATGGAATGGATGAAATATGTAGAAGAACTACGCATGATGCCTGATTGCTAGGTTTTCATCATGGTACTTATCCAAGGTGCCACAAGGAAGTGGTTTTCACCTTAAGATGAAAATTTTTTTCTCTTTACTTTTGCTACCAAGGCGCCTGTTTCCAAGTTTTCACCAGGGCACATTTTCAATTTTTATTTTTTTTTCATTTCCTTTTTTTTTTGGAAGAAGGCAAGCTTTTTATGTAATGCTCCTTGAAAGGATAAACCATGATATGCCAAAGATTCAAAATGATATGCTCAAAGATGTTGATAGGGAAAGGGAGATGGAAGAGAAAAATGAAAGATAAGGTTTTATGTAAAGCGAGTGAGGTTGGAAGATAGGAGGAATAGGCAAATGAGGAAAAAAGATAGAAGGTAGAAGGTTAATGAATGGAAGGATTGTGACAGGGTAGATGGAAAGGAAGGAAATATCAATGTAAACACACACCCTGAAGGGTGGTGAGAGGGTGGAGGAAACATGAATGAAGGAATACATGAAGGAATATGGTGAATGGATAGTAGAGGTTGTGGTTTAGGCACATGGAATGGAAGAATATTTTTGGAGGGAGATGAAGTGGAAGCCTTTGGAAGCTTGAATGTCAATTTCACTTTTTGTTCAACACCAGACTCTTTCAAGAGAGACTTTGAAATCCATATAGCCATAGGATTTTTATTTCCTTTTGATGATCTAGAGATAATATCTTTAATGATGGATTTTGGAACCCATACTTGTCTTGTAGTTTTTTTCTTAGATATATCTTTTGACTTTATGCCTCCATGTCATTTAGAGGAGACATGGTGATCTTCTTTTTTTGATGGATTCTTGTATTGCTTCTTTGTCTTGTATTGAGGATTCAAGTTACTTCCAAAAGACTTGGGATTTGTGGAAGAGGGAGGAGGATATGACGGGTTTAGATGGGTGGGTGGATGAAAAGGATTCAAGGGTATGCATCTATGTTGATTTTGAAGAAAGATGGGAGATGGAGGTATGTAAGGACCCAAGATGGATGGTGAATCAGGAGAGTTAGGAGGGGAAAGTGAAGGGACATAAGGACCCAAGATGGAAGGAAGGCATGAAGATCTTTGTAGTGGTGGAAGAGGTCCAAGGATGGAAGTGGAAGATGCAAAAGGATAATCAATAAGTTCATCAGCATCTATATGACAACCAAGGATATCAGCATCTTTAGAGTGAGCATCAGAATTTTCAATAGAATCGTGGACATCTTGAATATGAGCACCTTCTTTGATAGGATTGTTCAAAGCTTGCAAAGACTTAGGAAGAGTAGAAAGTGGAAGTGAACATGGAGTGGTAGAACAAGAAGATGAAAGACTTTGATCTTGACAAGGATCTTCGGATAGCATAAGCGCATAATTTTTCTCTTGTTTTTCAATAGGCCTAACATTGGAAGGAACACCATTTTTACCAACCTTAATGGAAGTATCATCTTTGGAAAGCGCAAGCGTAGTAAGGTTATTTTGATTGTCAATAAGCTCAATAGTGTGAGTAGTAGCTTGATCTTGCTTAGGAGAAGACTTAAGACATGGTGGAATGCATGAAAAAGGGTGTATAAGATCAAAAGAACCCTGAGGTGGATAAGAGACATCAGAAAAAGGAGTGGATGACATGGAGGCTTCTTGATCTTGATCTTTCCTTATGTTCTTTTCTTTATCATTTTTAGAGTCCTCTTGACATGGAGCCACTTCTAAGGACAAGGAAGCATGTTGGGATTGTATGGATGATTTTGGAAGAGATGGTGAAGGACTAGCTGAAGTAGGCATTATAGCATATGAAGGCTTAGGCTCTTTAGGTTTATCATTATTGAAAGTATTTGCAGCCAAGTGAAGGTTAGCTTGAGTTTCTTTAAGAGGTAGCCCTGGAGGATAACTATAGGGAACCACATGAAAAGTATCAGGGCTTATGTCAGATGAAGGTTCTGTGAAAGATTTGAAAGACTCAGAAGCTTTAGGAAATGTATGGGTATTGGAGGAAGTAGGGGATGGAAGGGAACCATCACAAGACAAAGGTCCAACATTAACATGATCTTGCTTGAGAGTGTAATCTTTATTTTCAGCCTGAGAGTTCTTAGAGGAGAGATCCTTATAGTATGCATGTTTATAATCAGCATGGTAAACTTTCTCTTCCTCAAGTGAAATAGATGGATCATCTAGGTATTGTGCATAGAATTCATCAAAGTCTCTTTCATAATTAGAATCATATGGATCACCCTCACGATCTATCCAATGTGACGACCCATTTGTAGTAAGCAAGAATGGATGATGAGGAGGACTCTTAGGAACAGAGGTGTCATAGGTATCATTACATTGTCTGTCATCATAGTCATCATAGTCTTCAAAGCTAGATGTGTCACTCTCCGTGGAAGAGGTATCATATTGCTCAATTTTTTTTTCGGGGGCATGGTGACATGTACAAGTCTTTATCAAATGGAAAAGAGTATAGAGATTCCATGGAGAACTTTTTAGATTCCTTCTCTTTCTCAAGTTTGTCAAGTTGGACTTGCATAGCTTGTAGCTGCTTCATCATAGCGGTGATTATAGCTTCGTCCTCTTGTGTACTAATTCTTTGAGACATGTGTACTGATTCTCAATAGCTATTGCTCTATTCCTGACACAATGATATTTTTGACAGATTCTAGAACTAGGCTGGAAACATTGGATATCTTGCAATTTGACAATTTCTGACAACTTTCTCAAATTTTTCCAAATGACACTCGGCAGACTCGTACGACAGTGGGTAGTCTATGAAATGATAGTTGCTAAACTCGTACGACAGTTGGGTAGTACTGAAATGACACTTGACAAAACTCGTATGACTTTTGACTTCCTAAAATGACTTTTGACTCCAGAAAGATTTTACATCAATTTTTGCAAAATTTAAGGTCTTCAGTTTTGGATTGTTTGCAAATTGTACTGTCCAGATTTTGAAGGTTATACCAGATTTGATCATTTTTAATAGCCAAGTAGATAAATAAGCACGCAGAACAGCAAGCAAGTGATTCCAAGCACGTCTAAAAACAATGAACAAGGGAAAAAGCAACCTTGCGCATGAACAATCAAGTGACCAAATTGTGCTAATCCCTGAGAGTACTAATTGTGTATGTTCTAAAAAGTTTTGCAATAACACACATATACCTGAGAATGAAAAATTGGCCTCTCTAAGGTTTTTAGTAATGGTTTGACTCTGCAACTTTTATGATTCAAAGGAGTGAACTCCAATCCCGGTGCACCAGGGTTTTGACACAGTCTGAGAACTTAATCTTCAAGAGCTACTAGGGAGATCTGACAACCCAACAATGAACCATACCCGTGGAGATTTCTTCCACAAGGACATTTATATAGCGGCTGTCACTACCATGGCGAAAATGGCTATTACCGCTTGAGGTTCCGTCAACGCAGTTTTCCCTATGAAGGGATTGTCCGCTACGGTTAACCCTCTCTAAAGATGACTCACAATAGTATACCACAAGGGGACTTGGCTCCAGACTTAAGGTTTTGACACCTCTTCACTTTTAACCCAAACAAAGCAAGCAGATTAATCCGACACGCTAAGACAAAGTTTTGTTCCACCAAGGTCTGTGATATCAACTCCACGTGATCTATCAACCTCTCCAGGGAGAGAATGTATCAATCAATAAGAGAAGATGCACTAACCAATTTTGATTCACCAAAGCTTGTGATGTCAACCCTACGTGATCTATCAACCTCTCCGGAGAGAGAATGTGTCGATCAATAAGAGAGGATGCACTAACCAAGTTGAATGTGAAACGCACTAAGTATCCTCCCTACCTACAAGGATTCTGTCGTCAAGAAAGATTTCACTGGGAATCCAATCTTTCAAGAATCATGAATAGTGTTCATAGGGCCTAATTACTATGTGAGCACGGATATATTTCCGAAAGTAAATCTACCAAAAGTACCCAAAAAGTAGAAAGAGGAACACTTAACGCTTAAAGAGAATATGAGATGAGTCCACAAGGTGGAACACTTAACACCTCACACAAGCTGAAAATGAGTCCCCAACTTAGAAAACAAGTGAGTTCCTAAAAGCATAAAAGGGTTGCCAAGTGGAACATTTAACGCTTCTGTCCTGTTGACCCCTCCCCTTTATGGCGCTGAGATTGCAACCACGGGGTGGAAATGAGGGGCCGGCAGATTAGCGAGTCCAATAACCCAAGATAGCAATCAAGATCAATCACAAGTATTTTAAGACTACTTAATGAATCCTTAAGGGTTCACAACCTAGTATCAATTATGCAAGTGTGTAGAAATAGATCAAAAGCATGAAAAGATGCACACAAGCTTGACACATAAGAGATTTATTTTAAGTCCCAAATCAAAATATTATTAGATGAAGGAGAATACCTGGGATCCTTGCAACGTTCTTAGTAGATTTTACTTGATTTTTAGCAATTTTTGTTGAGCTTTTCCATGCAAGCAAGTGACGAACTCTCCAACAAGCAAACAAGCAAACAAGATATGCAAAATATATTCAACTTATGAAAACCATAGGGTTAGCTCTAAAAATAAATTATTATCAATAATAATAACCAGCAATCAACCCAAATGACAACTCATATCATTCATTGAACCATGTAAAAAAATAAGTGCATACCCATCACAAAACTTTATTTTTTTTGCTGCATTTGACCTAGTCAACAAGATCTAATTTTTTTGATATGATTTTGGCCACAAAAATAGAAATTCAAAATAGAGACCCCTACTAAAAAATAAAGAGCTTTCCAAAAATGCAAAAATTTTAGAAAAATCTCTTCATTTGTGCCCTAGAGACCCATTTTATCAAAATAGACCAATTTTTGTAAATTGACTATTTGAGCTATGATATCATGTCCAAATTTAAAACACAAAGAATGTATCCCCTGTAAAATTTAAAGAGCTTTCCGAAAATATAAAAATTTCCAAAAAATATGCTGATTTGCATCAGATATTAATTTTTTCTGGAATTTTAAGAAAAAATTATTAAAAATTCAAAACATCTCAAAAAATTCTAAATTTTTTTACTGTAGCTTCCCTTACATGTCACCAACCTACAAAAAAAATTTCAGACCAAAATTTTTAGCTGTTTGGGAGATAAAATTAAATCTTTGAAACTTTAGGGTTTTAGCTCCCAAAAAAAATCAAAACCAGCATGCAAAGGTGGGTTGCCCCACGGTGGGTGCCAGAAATGTGTGTGTGAAAATTGTACCTGATCTGTAGACACAACACTCAGTAAAACATTAGAGGTTAGCTATAATCAAAATTCTGCAAAATTGAAAGCTATCTAACCAAGCGATTTACTGTCTTCTAGTAGGTGCGAGATTAATGTTCTCAGATTATAATCGAGATCAGTGACCTAGACGACACCTAAATGAAGGATTTGAATGCAAAAGATGGATATGAAATAAATGCAATTAAGCTATTTTTTTAGAATTTTTTCTATGCAATAAAAATAAATGAAAAATTGATATGAAATTAATCTATATTTTTGGATTTTTCTATGCAATAAGAATGAAAACTTGATATGATATGAATGCTATTGAAAAATTGATATGCTATGCTAATCTAACAATGATATGAAATATGAATGCAAAAATAAGATTGATCTCACAAAAATGCCGATTCGCAAGAGCTTTGATTTTTCAATTCCAATTCCAGCGTGATTGTGCAAAATATGAGATGATTTGTGAAGAGCTAAAGCCTTAATTTATAGAAATCTAGGGCTTTGGAGGTGCATGGGAAAAAACCATAAATCACTCAAATAACTCAACTTGATTTTTGAGTTATTTTTAAATAAAAGATAATTAACTCACAAAAACATGCAAAAGCTAAGTTTTAACTCAAAATAGAGTTTAGCTTTAATTGATAATTGATAGTTGTCTGCTTTTATGATTGTGCATGTTTTATTTATGAATTAATTTAATAATAAAGTAATTTATTTCCAACTTAACTACTTTTAAAAATAAAACAATTGATTTATGGGTTAATCAATTATTTAATCAAACTTTTATTAAAAACTATATTATTAAATAATGACAACTTGCTTTAATTAATTAAATAAGAATTTAATCAATTATTCATATGATATTAGATTTATTGTCAAAATTAAATAATACAATTAGTAATAGATATAATTAAATTTAATTACACAATTAAGTGGCAAATATTAAATCTAATTAATTAAATATGAAAATATTCAATTAATCAAACTTTAGGATAAATGTGATTTATTGCCAAATAATTATAAAATTAAAGATAATTAAGATAATTAGGAATATTACTAGGAATATTCCCTGATGCAAAATTTAAGATAATCAATTAGATTTGATGATGTTTAGATGTGCCTTAGATTAGGACTTTGATGTCGATTTTGTTCGATTTGTCGATGTAGGAGGTTAATGAACTTATAGCCCATTTTTGGGGTATTACAGGAATTAGATCTCTCCCTGGAGCATGAATTAAATTACCATGCACTTGGCATTTTTGATAGTTCTTAGCAAACTTGATAGACTCTTTCTCCATTTCAGGCCAATAGTACCCAACCCTAATAAGTTTTCAAGCTAGTGTTAAACCGTTCAAGTGTGACCCACAAATACCATCATGGACTTCCTCTAATGCATGTTGAGACTCTTCCCATTCTAAACATCTAAGTAGTGTACCATCTAGACCTCGTTTGTATAGATCATGACCAATGATGACATATTGGGAGGCATTGCGAATAAGGTATCTCTTTTCATGGCGGTTGAAGGTATCAGGAATGATTTGGTCTTGGAGATAGGAGAATAGGTTTTTGTATTTGAATGAATCATGACCAACCATAGTGTAGATCATGTGGGTTTCGAGGGAATCATATGTAGGATAAGATAGTTCTTCCACCAGGAACTCGTAGCATAGCTCATGTTCAGGCTGCTGTAATAAAGTAGATAATGTTTCCATGGTATCGGCGGCCTTATTCTCTATTCTAGGAATTTGCTCAAATGTGATAGATAGGAAATACTTCTTTAGATCATCTACCATTCTCTTGTAAGGAATGAGCTTTTCATCTTTATTTTGGTACACATCATTGAATTGATGGATAACAAGCTAGGAGTCTCTATGAATGTGTAGTTTTGTCACTCGCCATTCAATTGCTATCTTCATGCCATTAAGAAGAGCTTCATATTTAGCAATATTGTTTGTGTAAGGAAACTTGATTCTAAATGCTTTTGAGATTGAGTATCCTTGAGGATTTATGAACAATATGGTTGATTTGGATCCATTCTGTGTATAGGAGCCGTCAAAGAATAACTGCCATTCTCTAGAAGAAAGAGTCATGATAGAGGAATCTAGAAATTCTATTTGCATTGGTGTATCATCAATCATAGGTGCATCCGCTAATTGATCAACAATAACCTATCCTTTGATAGCTTTTCTTTCTAGATATTCAATGTCAAATTCACTTAAGAGCATGACCCATTTAGCTAATCTACCCATGAGGGCAGCTTTACTTAGTAGGTACTTGAGTGGATCAATCTTAGCTACCAAATGTGTGGTATGAGATAACATGTAATGTCTCAATTTTTGTGATGCAAAGATCACAACTAGACAAGTTTTCTCAATCATTGAATAGTTCTTCTCATATGCAACCAATCTTCTACTGAGATAATATATAGCTCTTTGCTTTTTGTTCTCATCATGTTGTGCAAGCAATGCCCCCAGTGATGTATCTATTGCAGAGACATATAAGATCAATGGCTTCCCATGAATAGGAGGCATCAAAATAGGAGGATTTGATAAATATTGTTTGATATGGTCAAATTTCTTCTCACATTCTTCATTCCATGCAAAGGTCACACCTTTATGTAATGGTTTTGTAAAAGGCTGTGATATGTCTGCTAGCTGTGATATGAATCTTCTTATAGATTGAACTCTTCCTTGCAATGTCCTCATTTGACTAATATTCTTTGGAGGTTGCATTTCCATGATAGCCTTTACTTTAGCTAGATCAACTTCAATGCCCTTCTTTGAAACTATGTATCCTACGAGCTTTCCAGAAGTGACACCAAAAGCACACTTCTTAGGATTTAGCCTGAGACTAAATTTTTCCATTCTGTCTAGTATCTTGCTCAAGTCATCTAGATGTTCAGCTCTAATCATAGATATTTCTAAAGTATCATCAACATAATCTTCCATAGTCCTATGCATCTTGTTGTGAAAAATAGATGTCATGGCTCTTTGATATGTAGCACTTGCATTCTTAAGCTCAAATGGCATGACATTCCAATAGAAGGTGCCCCATGCACATGTGAAACCAATTTTCTCTTGATCCTCTAGAGCAATTTTTATTTGATTATATCCAGAAAAAACATCCATTAAAGAATACATCTCAAAGCCCGTAGTCATGTCCACTATCATATCAATGTTAGGTAATGGAAAATCATCCTTGGGGCATGCTCTATTTACATCTCCAAAATTTGTGCACACTCTTATTGATTTATCTGGTTTAGAAATAGGTACAATATTAGAGATCCACTCTGTATAATCAATAACTTAGATGAATCTCGCTTTTAGGAGCTTCTCTAATTCAGCTTTTATCAAGAGTGCGACATGAGGATGCATCTTTCTCAATTTTTGCTTGACAGGTTTGACATTTGGAGCTATAGATAAATGATGCATTATAAGATTAGGATCCAACCCTAGCATATCTGAATATTTCCATGCAAATTTTATCTTCTTCTCTATTAGGAATGTTGTAAATTTGTGCTTCTCTTCTTCTGATAAAGATTTTCTACATGAATCAATTGTGGTTCTTTTGCTGTTCCCAAATTGATGGGTTGAGTGGGCTCAATTAGAACTAGAGATCTATCCTGTAAATGACTCAAAAGGACATCAAATATCTCATCCTTAGGTGCCTCAAAAAGGTTTTCACCTTCACATACATCTTTTATTTTTACTTTTGTAGGTTCTGAGACTGCCACAAAGTGGTTTTCACCTTCAGAACTCCTTTTCTTTTTATTCTTATTCTTATTTTTCTGACTAAGATACTTGATGTTTGACTCTATCATACTAATGCTCCATTCACTGATGGAAGTACTCATAGGCTCAACTACATTGAGGTACCAAGAAAGGGCATAGTCATTTGGGAAGGTATAAATACCATGGCTCAGATTTGTGGAGGTTTGATCAATAAGTTCAGGATGTTGGATAGTCAAAATGGGGAAAGATTGGTAGATAATGTTTATGGATATGGATCTGTCATCATTGGTCCTATCCTGACACTTGAGTTCAAAGGTGATATTACAACTTAAGACATTCAATTTGTGAATAGGATCAATTTCATTGTGGGAGTCCAATTCAGCCATAGGTGGATCAGACTCGATAGGTTCATCATTTCGCTCTAGACTTACGTTGGGTTCAGGTGCATATTGGTGAATAACATCAACATGTTTTTTTTTAATAAGCTCATCTTCTTCTAGAATGGCTCCCCATTCAACGTCATTACATTCTTCATCTATGCCTCTAGGAAATCTAAGAACATGAGTAAAGTCAGGATGAATACCCCAAGAAGGGTTACCCTCAGATTCTGATTTGAATTTATACTCATGAGAATCTATCTCAGAATAACTACCACCTTCCTCTTCTTGATTATTTTCAACATTAGCTGGTTCTTGTGTTGCAACTATCTTTTGATTGATAGTAGGTTCTTGTGTTTCTACTACATTAATCCTTTTGATTGGATCATCTTTATCATCAAGAAGGTCTTTGATTTCTTTAGGCAAATGTTCATAAGTCCAACAAGTTCTAAGCTGTCTGAATCACTATCTGATAGGTTAGTTTCTTCCTTCTTAAGAAGAGGTTCTCCTAGTGTGATCTGCTCTATGACATGGGAACAATTACCTTTGAGGTGGAAGGGTTTCTTTTTAAATCCTAAGCCAACAGTATCTTTGTTTGCCCTACCAGTATGTGAAATAGGTGTTATAAGACCTTCTCCTCTAACTCCTAGAGGTCCTTTACCTAAATATCCCATCTTAGCTATTAATTTATCTCCTGGACCATATGCCTTAGAAGGGATTTTGGATACTATAGAGTCACTAATTGGAACAGCCTAAGACTCAGGTTCATCCTATTGGATACAATTATCTGAAGGAGATTGTTGGAATGATTATGTGTTGTCTTTGATGTCACACAGATGTCATATCAATTATCAGCTCAGTCAGTCAGCAAAGCAGTTCCCACTGTCTATCGAGCTCAGTCGGTCAGCAAAGTAGTTACCAGTGTCTACCGAGACCTCTCAGGTGTCAAAAGAAAAGTATGGCAGAAAATAGTGTTAATCGAGCTTCCTCGGTTATCGAAGGAAAGTTAGTGTCTACCGAGTTCACTCGGTCTCCAAAGGATGTTGAAGAATTCGTAGTACTTACCAAGTTCTCTCGATCATGAAAGGAAATCTTCTTCGGATTAATGTTTACCGAGCAAGGTCGGCCCAGTAAAGGATTTTGTCAATTTAAGATATAAAATTGGTTTATTCCAGTCGACTATTGTAATGATTAGTGATGTTTGTAATAATTATTAGTGCCAACTTGACTATCTGAACAGTATATATATAGAAGGTCAAGTTGTGAATTATGAGTAAGCAAAAAGAAGAAAGAGAAGAATAGTATGAGAAAATTTTGAAGGATGGTTAGATATCCTTGAAGAGAAGAAAAGATATATTTGATCAGGAAGGATCTAGTGAAGCAGAACAGAGATCTGTAATCAGCAATTCAGTTGTATCACTATTCAGGTCACTTCATTGTTACTTTCTTACCGTAGCAGTGATTTCAAAATCTCCTAACCGAGTTGGTTTAACAGCCATTTTGTAAATCCTCTAACAAGGTGATAGTTCTATTGAATTGTTTCAAGACCTCTTATAAGGCCACTCCTAGTAGGGTGATTAAATCCTCTAACAAGGTCACACCTAACAGTGTGTTTTGTAACCTTTTATCGGGTTGGCTCCTAACAGGGCATCACTTCAAAAGAGTGAAAATCAGTAACTAGTTACATTGGTGGTTTTTCCCATATTGGGTTTCCACATTGAATCTGGTGTCTCTTGTGTTCATGGTATTTTCTTTATTCATGCATGTTAATCACCGATGAATGCTTAAGAACAATTATAATTAACACTCTCTACAATTACCGAGTTTCAACATTTCTCTGTATGTCAGTAGTAAATAATTTAATAGGACATCTAAGGGATCAGTGGTAATATTTTATGGTTAACTGATTCACCCCCTCTCTCAGTTACTACATCTATATTTCCAACAATTGGTATCAGAGCTTTTGGTGCTTGCAGGAAGGGTTTTAAGGACCTAAGCTAAAGATCAGGATGTCTTACAAGAGAGAAATTCCAAGGCTTAACAGAGATAAATTTTCAGCATGGCAAGGTCTCATGAGACTTCATCTAGCTTCCATTGGTGATTCAAGATGCAAATATATTGATCAAGAATATACTATTCGTACTGGCACATTAACTGTTGAAGACATTGTAGAGAAAAAGAACCATAAAACCATGATGATAGATATTTCATCAGCCCTTAGCTATGAAAAATTTGATGAGATCAAAGACTGCACAACTGCCTATGAAATGTGGAACAAGCTGAAGAAAATTTATGGTGGTGATGACAATGTGAAAAGAGCCAAAGCAGAAAGCCTAAGAGGACAATTTGATCAGATGAAGATGAAAGAAGATGAAAACATTGCAAAATATGTTGAAAGATTCAAGGTGAGTGTTAGTGCAATCAGAGCTTCTGGAAGAAAAATTGATGATGAAACTGTTATAAGTAAGGTTCTTAGAACATTGCTTCCTATCTATGCAATAAGAGTATCTGTTATTCAAGAAAGAAGATGTGAACAAAATCACAATATACCTTTGGATGCCTTAGTTGGAAGATTGACAGCTTTTGAATTGGACAACTATGATAACTATTTTCCAACTTCTAAAAATATTGAATCAGTAATTGAGGCTAAACTCTCACTTAAGAAGGGCAAGAAAATCCAATCAGAAAGTGAAGAAGAATCAGAGGAAAGTTCAGACAGTGATCTTGAAGTTATTGAAGCATTACTTGCAAAGAAATATACTAGAGGTAGAGGTAAATACAAAGGTAAAACTCCCTTAATCTATTTTTCATGTGAAGAAATTGGTCATATTGCAGCTAGGTGCCTAAACAAACAAAGAAAAGATGAGAAGAAAGGTCACAAGTACAATGGCAAGAAGAATTTCAAGTCATTCAAGGATAAAGGTAAGAAAACATGTTTTTTGGCTAAGGATTCTGATAGTGAAGAAGAAATTGTCTTCATTGTTGTAAAAGATGAATCTGATGATGATGAAGATGAGATGGCACTTATTTCTCATATAAGCAAAAATGATACATGGATTATAGACAGTGGATGCTCACATCATATGACTGGTGACAAAAATAATTTTGAACATTTTGAAGACTATGATGGTGGTAGTGTAAGGTTTGGAAACAATGAACCTTGTTGTATAAAAGGAAGAGGACGAATTTCATTAAACAAAGAACTTATATGTGATAATGCATATTGGGTTGAAGGACTAAAACATAATCTTCTAAGTGTAGCACAGCTAATCAACAATGGACTCAAGGTTGAATTCATGAATGGAAAAGCAAGACTGTTGAATGACAAAGGAAAACTAATTGGTTTAGGCAAAAAAACCAAAGGTAACCTATTTTATCTTGATCTCAGTGAATGCTCATGTTTTATTGCTCAAATTGAAGAAAGTTGGTTATGGCACAAAAGGTTATGTCATGTAAATTTTGATAATATGGTGAAAATAAGCAAATTCAAGAAAGTAAGAGGTATTCCTACTTTGAAGAAACCTGATATTGGTCTATGCAAGAATTGTCAGATTGGTAAAATGGGAAAGACTAGCTTTAAAAGTAAAAACTATCAGTCTAAAGATATTTTGGATATTGTGCATACTGACTTATGTGGACCTATTGGAATTGAAAGCTATACTGGAGAAAAATTCTTTATTCTCTTTGTTGATGATTACTCTAGAATGATGACTGTTATGTATTTAAGAGAAAAGTCAGAAGCATTTGAGAAATTCAAATGGTATTTGGAAAGAGTAGAAAAGGAAATAGGAAAAAGAATGAAGTGCTTGAGATCAGACAGAGGTGGTGAATTCATCTCCCATGAATTCAATAATTTCTGCATTGAAAGAGGAATCAAAAGATAGGTATCAGCTCCAAGAACTCCTGAGCAGAATGGAATAGCTGAAAGGAGGAATAGATCTATCATGGATTATGCAAGGACTCTAATGATTGAAAAGAACATTGCTATGAAATACTGGAAGGAAGCTATTAGCATTGCAGTTCATACCTTGAACCGAGTACAGTTGAGGAAAGACACATTCAAAACTCTTTATGAGTTATGGTATGGCTATAAACCCAATGTAAGTTACCTAAAAGTATTTGGTAGTAAATGTTACATCTTGAAAGAATCTAGAAAAGGAAAACTTAATGCAAAAGGTGATGAAGGAATATTTTTTGGGATATTCTTGCAAAAGTAAGGCATATAAATGTCCAAATTTGTCTACTCATAAAATCATAGAAAGTGCACATGTGAAAGTAGATGAGTTTGCAGAAAAGACTGAAGAAGAAAGCAAAAGGGAACCAGAGGATTAAAGAAGATTTGTTTACATTGAACCTGATACATTGCCAGACACATCTGTCAATGAGGAGACTACATCAACTGAGCCCAATACAATAACCGAGTCACAAGAAGAAGTTCAGACCAAGTCACAAGAAACTGAGTCTCAGCTTGAAGTTATTGAGAAAATATCTACCGAGCCTGAGCAAACTGAACCTGAAGATGAAATTCAAGAAGATGACAATGTAACTCATTCAAGAAGAAAGGAACCTATATTGGCCAAGTATGTCAGGAAGCATCATACACCAGATCAGATTATTGGAAACAAATCAGATGGCACTATGACAAGGAATAAATTAAAAGGTACATGTTTACTTGCTGATTTTGAACCTAAAAATGTCAAAGATGCATTAGAAAATGAAAGTTGGATTGAGGCTATGAATGAAGAAATAGAGAAAATAGAGAAAAATAAGACATGGACTCTTGTACCTAGGCCTAAAGATAAAAATGTAATTGGGACAAAATGGGTATTCAGAAATAAGTTGAATGAAGATGGTCAAGTATCAAGAAACAAAGAAAGATTGGTATGTAAAGGATATTCTCAAGAAGAAGGTATAGATTATGGAGAGACTTTTTCTCCTATTGCAATATTAGAAGGTGTAAGGACTCTACTTGCATATGTAGCACATAAAGGATTTAAGGTATATCAGATGGATATAAAATCTGCATTTCTCAATGGTATTCTTGATGAAGAAGTCTACATTGAGCAACCTGAAGGTTTTATGGATCCAGACAAAAGGGATATGGTCTGCAAGTTACACAAAGAACTGTATGGTCTAAAACAAGCCCCTAGAGCATGGTATGAAAGATTACATAGCTATCTAACTTAGATTGATTTCAAAAGAGCCAATGACAACAGTAATTTATACATCAAAGAAGGACCAGATAACAAAATTGTTTTGACAGAAATATTTGTGGATGATACTATGTTTAAAGGGAATGATGATCAGTGCAAAGAATTTTCAAAGCAAATGAACAAAGAATTTGAAATGTCTATGTTTGGTCAGATAAAATTCTTTGTTGGACTTCAAATTTAGCAAAGCAAGAACAATATCTACATTACTCAGTCTAAATACATCAAGGAAATACTTAAGAAGTTTGGTATGGAAGATTCAAAGCCAGTTGGTACACCCGTGTGTACTGGACTGAAGCTTACCAAAGATGATGATTCAAAAGAAGTAGATCAGACCTTATATAGATCAATAATTAGAAAATTATAGTATGTAGTACATACAAGGCCTGATATTGCTTTAGCAGTTGGTATAGTAGCAAGATTCTCAGCAAAACCCAGAGAAAATCACATGATGGAAATCAAAAGAATCTTGAGTTACTTGAAAGGAACTGAAGATTATGGCTTGTGGTATAAATTTGGAGGCAATCTAGACTTAAAAGTGTTTACTGATGCTGATTGGGTAGGAAACATTGATGACAGAAAGAGTACAAGTGGTGGAACATTTTTTCTTGGCAAAAGGTTAGTATCTTGGACCAGTAAAAAGCAAAATTGCACATCTCAATCCACAACAGAGGTAGAATACGTTGTTGCACCAGTAAACTGCTCTAATATTGTTTGGTTCAAATAGTTATTGGAAGGCATGAAAGTTGAGTTCAAAGAACTAGTTGTTATGTTCTGTGATAATATAAGTGTAATAAATATTTCAAAGAATCCAGTAATGCATTCCAAAACCAAACACATTGCTATAAAACATCACTTTGTCAGAGAATTGGTGCAGGACAAGGAAATCAGATTGGAATATATTCATACAAAAGAACAAATTGCAGATATCTTCACCAAGCCACTACTTAAGGATGCATTCTTGTATCTAAGAGGTAAGTTAGGGGTCATTCCCCTATCGGAGGCTCACTAAATTGAGTTTTAGTAATGCATCAACTAGAGCATGTTGAAGATCAATCAGTTGATACAGCATAGTAAAGGAATCATTGCATATGAATCAGTACTTAAGGTACATTGGTATTCAATAGAAGTGTGTTATCTTTGGCATGTGTTGTCGAAGAGGGAGAGTTTTCTGTTTGCTGTCATTATTTCATGAAATTTCTAAGAAAGAGATTTTTTTTAAAAACAAAAGAAGAAAAGAGGGAGAGTTTTCAATCAGAGAGAGAAGTTTTCTGATAGAGGGAGATGAGAATCAGAATGAAGCTAAGGATATGTTCCTTATTCTATGTTTGCTGTGAAATTTCATTGTGCTATGACATATTGTGTTGCCATCAATGCCAAAGAGGGAGATTATTGGATACAATTGTCTGAAGGAGATTGTTGGAATGATTATGTGTTGTCTTTGATATCACATAGATGTCATATCAATTGTCAACTCAGTCAGTCAGCAAAGCAGTTCCCAGTGTCTACCGAGCTCAGTCGTTCAGCAAAGCAGTTACCAGTGTCTACCGAGACCTCTCGGGTGTCAAAAGAAAAGTATGGCAGAAAACAGTGTTAACCAGCTTCCTCGGTTATCAAAGGAAAGTTAGTGTCTACCGAGTTCACTCGGTCTCCAAAGGATGTTGAAGAATTTGCAGTACTTACCGAGTTCTCTCGATCACCAAAGGAAATCTTCTTCGGATTAATGTTTACCGAGCAAGGTCGGCCCAGTAAAGGATTTTGTCAATTTAAGATATAAAGTTGGTTTATTCCAGATGACTGTTGTAATGATTAGTGATGTTTGTAATAATTATTAGTGCCGACTTGAAAATCCGAATGGTATATATATATAGAAGGTCAAGTTGTGAATTATGAGTAAGCAAAAAGAAGAAAGAGAAGAATAGTATGAGAAAATTTTGAAGGATGGTTAGATATCCTTGAAGAGCAGTAGAGATATATTTGATCAGAAGGATCTAGTGAAGCAAAATAGAGATCTATAATCAGCAATTCAGTTGCATCACTATTCAGGTCACTTCATTGTTACTTTCTTACCATTGTAGCAGTGATTTCAAAATCTCCTAACCAAGTTGGTTTAACAACCATTTTGTAAATCCTCTAACAAGGTGACAGTTCTATTGAATTATTTCAAGACCTCTTATAAGGCCACTCCTAGCAAGGTGATTAAATCCTCTAACAAGGTCACACCTAACAGTGTGTTTTGTAACCTTTTACTGGGTTAGCTCCTAACAGGGCATCACTTCAGAAGAGTGAAAATCAGTAACTAGTTACATTGGTGGTTTTTCCCATATTGGGTTTCCATGTTAAATCTGGTGTCTCTTGTGTTCATGGTATTTTCTTTATTCATGCATGTTAATCACTAATGAATTCTTAAGAATAGTTATAATTAACACTCTCTGTAATTACCGAGTTTTAGCATTTCTTTGTATGTCAGCAGTAAATAATTTAATAGGACATCTAAGGGATCAGTGGTAATATTTTGTGGTTAACTGATTCACCCCCCCTCTCAGTTACTACATCTATATTTCCAACACATCCTTGTATAGCCATGCAAGCACAGCTTCATCCTCTTCAAATTCTTGCTTGGAGACTTATTCTGCTACAAAATTCTTTTTATATGCCTCAAGAGGTTCTTTAGAGTCTAGTTTGGATTGTTTCAAAGATTGTCCATAAGACTTAGGTGAGATAGGTAGAGATGTCAAAGATAAGACTGGATCTATAGTATATTCTCCCATACCATTTTCTTTGATATTGACCTCTTTTACAAGATCTTCCATTTTAGATGTGGATGCTTCTTTTGTTGGCTCAATGGAAGATTCTCTATTATTAGGCACAAGTTTATCTACACTTTCCTTCAATGTATTGCAAGTGGTGGATATGTCTACTGGAATAGTGACCTCTACTCCTTCATAAGGAAATTTTAAGCATTGGTGGAATGTAGAAGGAATAGCCTTCATCTCATGTATCCATGGTCTCCCTAGAAGAATGTTGTAAGCCAAAGGTAGATCAAGAACTTGACATATAGTATCTCTGATAACTGGACCTGCTCTGATAGGTAAGACAATGGTGCCTTTAGAAGATCTTTCTTGTTCATCATAGGCTTTTATAGTTATTTTCTTTCTAGGATCAATAGCCAATTTAGAAAATCCCAATTGTGTGACCAAGCTGTAAGAAAAAATGTTTAGGCTAGTGCCTCCATCTATCAACACACATTTGACTCTACAATTTTGGATCAAGAATTCTATATGCAAGGGCTAGTTATGTGGGTGACTCAAGGAGTTGTCATCTTCCTCTGAAAAGGATATATACTGTGGAGATGTAAGATGTCCAACCATAGTCTAGAACCTGTCTAAATCAAGGTCATCAAGAACATTGGATCCGAGCAAAGCTTTTTCCAAAATAGCTCTATGAGCTAGAGATATTTGAAGCAACTCAAACATGGATATTTTCACATTAGTGTGTTGGAGTTGTTGAACAATGTTATAAGATGTTGGCCTTGTATCTTTAGGATTGGAAAATTTAGAAACAACCTTCTATTTGGAAGCAGAAGAAAGATTGAAGGGCATCTTAGGGACACTTGATGAATCTGGGATTTGTCCATTTAGATGTGCCTGAGCCTGCGATCAAGTAACTACATTGTCTGAAGAATGATCTCTATCTCTTCACATAATTATGATGACATTGCAATGCTCAGAGAGACAAGGTTCAACCATATTGATAACAACATTATTTCCAAGATAAGTGTTATACACTGAATTTGCACCTCTGATCTCAAGCTCTCTTGGTCTTGATAATCCAGTATAACATGGGAATCATCTCAAGGTTGTGGGACCTTTTGCTAGCCGAGATGAGACCTCCAGATTCTAGGCTGGTTCCTCTTGGATAGTCACCTAGATTTTCTCTTAGACAGGAAAATAAAACTTTTTGAGGGAAAGGGATAGAAGGAGTTCATGAAATGGAAATGACAGGAAGAAAATCTATCCTACTAGGTGATGCACTAAAATTAGGGTATGAATCTCAGTATAGAGGAATGAAACTAGTGAAAGGCTTAGGTCTAGGAGATCACAGCTCTCTGAATAGGCTTGCATAAATATTTCATAAGAAGGTCCAAAATAGAAAGAGGCTATTTCAAGAAAAGATGGTTTTCACAAACAATAGCATTACTGAAAATTCAGGCACAATTTATGACCTGCAAACAACATCCACTTCTACAACCAGGCATAGGAATGAGACATGATTGTTAAGGGGTTAAAGTATACCCACAGAGACATTCACATCCAATCACCCACAATAATGCACGAAATTGTAGAAAAAGAGAAGGACCAAGAACCCTAAGCTATCACTGAGAAACATGTAAAAATACTGAAAACCATTAAGAGATAACTCACATAAGAAGACATAGAGACAGGAAAAATGTTATAAAATATCTTCAGTATCTGAACAATCAATGAAAATTACAATTGTAGAAAGCTAAAAGGGCAGGAAAATTGCCACCAATTGCTCTCTGAGAAAGAAAACTTTCTTTTTACAACTGCTGGATTCCCTTCTACAAGCTCCAAAAAAAACATTATATACAAGCTCAACTGCATGTAGGCAGGAGTCAAAATTAACTAGGGTTACATAAATCTGCATAAAATAATCAACCCTAAAACTAGTCATGTCTGATCATAAATGCTTTCTCTAAAAATATCAGACATATCTCCCCTTGCATGTCCATTCCTGTACTCATTATGCCTGTAGACAAAAAAAACCTCGACCTGACAACCTCTTTGCAAGCCCACTAAGCCATGAATGCTCAAATCCGATTTCAGATCCTCGAAAGGACCCAGAAATGGAAACCTAAATCCTCTACAAATTATTCCAACTACAATCGCCTCTGAAATCATCATTTTATAGCTACCCGCACTCGCAACATCTCCCTCAGAAGAAAACCCACAAAAATAGGCCGCACTACTTTGAAAAAGTCAATGGTCGCATGATCGCATGAGCTAAAAAAACCTCATGCGATCATGCGACAAGCCTTTGAGAATCTACATCCGCTTGAAAATACCACTAGTCGCATGATCGCATGAGCTAAAAAAACCTCATGCGATCATGCAACAAGCCGCTTAGAACCTGTCTCTACTTTGCACACGTAAACCAAAACCAACACTGGTGAAAACCCTTGCAAAAGACTTTGAATTTGAGCCCCAATGGTTACCAGTTCTTCATTTAAGATTCGGCCATTGATCACATTCCTCCTCAGCAGATGAATGGCTCAGATTAAATTTGAAACAGTCGCAAAATCTCTTGAAAAGTCAAACCTTATACAAGAAAATCTCGACCAATGAGAAGCGAGCATAACGGCATGTCGGCATCCCTGGACCCACCTCGAGCCATTATTTTTCACAAGGTTTGGCAGTTAGTCGCAAGATCGCAAGGCATGAAAGAGGGCTATGAGATCATGTGACATACCACAAACTCGAATCCGACTGTGAACTTAACCCCAAGCTAACCCTTGGGTTCATTTCTCCTTAGTTGCTGAGTCACTAAAACTATTTCTTAACCCTGTTTCTATCAAGCAACCACGCGAAACAATTATCCACGTAATCGCGCACTTGCTTTACCAACCCTGGGCCCACCTGCAAGTCGAGATTCTAATCTAATGCAGGTGCAAGATCTCATGGGGTCGAAAGATTCCATGAGATCTTACGACCACCGTAGATCTCTTTTCCACTGCCACCAAACTACAAGCTGAACCCACAGACCATTGCATCAGATGGACCTATGACAGAATGCCCCCAAGAAACCAGAAGGATCCAATGATAGTCGCATGATCGCATGGGATTGGAAGATCCCATGCAAACATGTGACCACCATAGATCTTGAATCTACAGGGCCCATGTGATACCTTTGGCCCACCACAAACTGGACATGTCACCACCCAGCGAGCCAACCATGGAGGCTGTTGAAGTCCCTGCTGACCACCTCTCGCATGGTCGCATGCAGTTAGGAAGCCACATGCGACCAACATGAAACTGTCATGCCGACCGCCTACCTGAACTGTATCGCAACCACTAACAGCTTTTCAAATGGTCGCATGGGCTCAGAAGAGCCCATGCGATCATGCGACCAACCGTAAGATGTTCCCTGGTGACCGCAAAATTGTACCTCGGGCCTACTGCTAATCTTGTTGACACCATATCAATGATTGTCGTATGATCTCATGGGATCAAAAGATCCCATGCGATCATGCGACAATCATTGGATCTTCACTACACTGGCACAACTTTGAGGAACTGGGACCCACCTGTTAGAGTTGCGCACCTAGGGTCAAAAACATAGAAGGTTTTCAAATCGGAGGTTGAAAACACAGAGAGTTTTCGACACTAAACACTTAAGAAAAATCCTGATGCTGAAGAAGTGCAAAGCGTGGAAGGCCGAAAACAACCGACATTTTTTCTTGAAGGTCAAAAACATCCTAGGCTTTCAAAGTGAAGGTCAAAAACACACTGAGTTTTTGACACTTGAGCACTTCTTTGGAAAATAGGACCGTGGCAAAAAATGAATGATAGGAAATTTTTGGGTAACAGTAAGCATAATTGACCTTTGCCCCCATATTAGGGTAAGAAGATGAAACTTCTTAACCATGTTTTGAAAATGGTTGTGTGAATGTTGTATGATCATTATTGCTCTTGTAATTGTTAATCGTGATGTCTCCCTTATCAATTAGATCTTGAATAGTATGTTTCAAGTGTAAGTAGTTATTAGTTTTGTGACCTTTACCCTGATGGAAATCACAAAATTCATTCTCTCTCCACCATTATGGTTTAGGATTAGAATCAGATTGTCAGATCTCAGGCAAAAAGATGATGTTATTAGCTAGCAAAGTTCTCATAGATGATTCTAAAGATTCTCCAAGAGGAGTGAACTTTCATTTATTATCAGCGAACCAAGATTTGTATTTTGGCTTCTTTTGAGATGGTTTAGACACCTTTTGTTCTGAGGCTTTGATGGCTTGGGTGCCAATAGTTAGATTGAAAGTTGGTGCCTTTGATGGGGCACAGATAGTATCAACAACACCATCTATTAAAATGCCTTTATTCTTGTTCCAGTTTTTGTTCTTGTCTTTAGAACTAGATCCTGATTCATACTTGTCCTTTTGAAGTGTGATTTCTCCTGTTTTCATAAGTACTTTTTCAATTTTGATCACATTGTCTACCATTTTATCAAAAGATGTATGATCTTGCATTTGTAAAGGGTAGTTGATCTCTGGAACAAGATTATTGATGAAGATTTCTAGTTTTTTAGTTTCTAGAATAGGCCTAGCATATATAGAGAATTTCTTCCTCTATCTCTTGAGAAATGTCAAGAATGGTTCACCTGGATATTGTTTGAGATTGCAAATATTGATCATGGTGACTGGATGTTGAATATTGTAGGAGTATTTCTAATAGAACAATTTGATCAACTCCTCAAAAGTTTTGATAGTAGAAGGCAATCTAGAGAACCAATGAATGGTTGCTCCTCCCAGAGATTGAGGAAAGAGACACATCAGATAGGTTGGTTCATGCATGAACTCCATAGATTGTGTACATAATTCTCTGACATAATCTTGAGGATCAGAGTGTCCATCATACTTATCATACTTAGGCATCTCCACTCTTTTTGGGAATGGTGGCATGTACAAGTCTTTGTCAAATGGAAAAGGACATAGGGCCTCCATGGAGAACTCCTTGGGTTCCTTTTCTTTCTCAAGGTTATTAAGCTTGACTTGCATGGCATGCATCTATTTCATCATAGCTATGAGTGGAGTTTCTTCCTCATGTGTAACGATATCTTCAACATTAAAGTTGGGAGGAAGTTTAGCTCCTTAATGAGCCAATTGTAAAAAGTATGCTTCTCTATCCTCTTTCAAGAAATGCTTCATCATTCCTTTGAAGTTATCATCATTTTGATATTGAGAAATTTCTTCAGGTGTGGGTTCCTGATCTGCACCATGTTGAGATTGAGCTCTTTGAGAGCCAAAGTTTGTCCCTGCTTGAGACATGGTGGGAGTTCTACCTGGGATAGATTGATGAGGAGTTTGTTGATTACCTCTATGAGTTGATGAAGGAGGAATGTAACTAGTTTTTAATTAAAATTTGCCAAGACCATCATCTTCATAAAGACTAGAATTGTAGAGTTGCTCAAGAGTTGGACCCATAGTAGTGGTTATAGGCAAGGTATGGGATGCTTCTCCAAATTTCTTGTGAGAGGAGGCTCTAGTTTCCACCATTAACCTTAAGTGAAACAAAAGAATGTGATGAAGACAACTGAAGAAAGATTTGATTCAAGAAGATCAAATGATGCAACCTTGTCAAGGTTTGATTGATTCAAGCTTGGATTAGATGTAAATGAAGGAGATTGTGCCCTAGATGTATGGGTAGATTCCCAAAAGATAGCAGACACTAGTTCACAACACTTAGCCATTTTGATGATTGATTGAAGATTGATAGTTATGACAAGGTTTTGATACAAGATGAAAAAGACTCAAATCGATTAAATAGAAGGCTAAATCGAATTCAAAAGGTCACTTTAGGAAAATGATTGGATTCTCAATAGCTGTTGCTCTATTCCTAACACAGTGATTTGTTTGACAGATTCTGAAAATAGGCTGGAAAAGTTGGGTCTCTGACAGTTCTGACAACTTTTCAAAATTTACCAAATGACTTTCTATAGGCTTGTATGACAGTGGGTATAGCATGAAATGACAATTGAAAAACTCATTCGACAATTGTCAAACTTGCACGATAGTTGATTGTAGGAATTTTGACTTTTTGGAATTGACTGGCAACAAAATTCATATGACAATATACCTTATACCATACGACAATCTGGGGGTTGTAAAATGACAATAGCCAAAAGTCGTACAACTTTTTGACTTTACAAAATGACTGTTGACTCCAGAAAGGTGTTTGACACTAGATTTTGCAATTTTTGAGGTTTTCAATTTCAGATTGTTCATAAAATTATCTGTCCAGATTTGAAGATTATAGCGAATTGATTCATTCTCAGTAACCAGATAGATAAACAAGCACACAAAACAACAAGCAAGTGATTTCAAGCACATCTGAAAACAATGAACAGGGGACAAAGAAACCCCACGCATGAACAATCAAGTGACTGAATTGTGCTAATCCCTAGGAGTGCTAACAATGTATGTTCCAAAAAGTTTTGCAATAATGCACATATTCCTAGAAAAATGAAAATTTGGCCTCACTAGGGTTTTTAGTAATGGTCTGACTCTACAACTTTTGTGATCTCAAGAGGGCAAACTCTAATCTAGGTGCACCGGGGTTTTGACATAGTCTGAGAATTTAATCAATCAGGAGTTGCTAGGGAGATCTAATAGACCAACAAGAGACCACACCTGTGGAGATTTCTTCCACAAGGATATTTATATAGCGGTTGTCACTACCATGGGGAAAATGGCTATTACCACTTGAGGTTTTGTCAACATGGTTGACCCAATTAAGGGAATGTCCACTATGGTTAACCCTCTCTAAAGGTGACTCACAAAATATACCACATGGAGACTAGTTCCAGATTCAAGGATCTGAGTTTTTGGTACTACCCAAAAAAGGGAGTAGAGCATAATCCTCTAGCCTTTTCACTTTTAACCCAAACAAAGTAGAGAGATTAATCTGACATGCTAAGACCAAGATTATCTCACAAAGATCTATGATGTCAACCACTCATGATCTATCAACCTCTTCAGAGAGAGAATGTATCAATTAGAAGCTAAAGACACACAAATATAGTAGAACATGAGACTCCCTTAGTATCCTCCCTACCTACAAGGGCTCCTTCGTTGAGAAGAGTTTTTCTGGAAACCCACTCTCTCAAGAGCCACAAATAGTCTTCATAGGGCCTATTTACTATGTGTAACAAAGATGCTGAAAACAAAATCTATATTCATTTTTAATAGCCCAAAATGAAATCTGTGATATGAAAGCAATAAAGGTCACACAAGCTTAACACACAAGAGTTCTTTTTAATCCAAATCAAAATGTTATCAACTAAAAAGATTACCTAAATTCCTCGCAATGCACTTAGTAGATTATTACCTATTTTTAGCAATTCTTACACTTCTCCCAATCAAAACCAGTAGAAATCAATCAGAAACAGCCAATTTCAATCATTAATGTTAGTTGTTAGACCAAATCAGAGAAACAAATCTAGAAAACTGCCTGAAAAAGTGAAACGACAATCGAAACCTGGCACTAAAACTCGTACGACATTAGGTCACCCACCAAATGACAGTCTAGAAACTGGTACGACACTGGATACCAGACCATATGACAATAGAGATTCCAAATGATCATGTGATCCTGATGGTATGATTCTCGATCAAATCAACTATCGTACGATAGTGGGTATCTCTTGATACGATTTTTTGACAAAACTCATATTAAAATTATATGGACAAAAATTAAAAATCATAGCTTGGAATAGAAAATGACAAGAAGATGATAGAAATTGATATGAATTGAATGGAAACCCATTTTAGGGCCCCATGGTGGGTGCCATAAATATGTGTGTGAATTTTGTACCTAGCTATGGACACAACACTTCAGTAAAACATTAGAGGTTAGTAGAAATCAAAATCATGCAGTGAAATGGAAACTAATCTAACTAGGCAATTTACTACCTTCTAGTAGGTGTGAGTATGTATTCTCATATTGGACTGAGATCAGTGACCTTGATGACACCTAAATGAAGGATTTGAATGCAAAATCTAGATATGAATTAGATGCAAATTAATCTATATTTTTGGGTTTTCTATGCAATAAGAATGAGAAATCTAATATGAATCTATTATATATGAAAAATTGATATGCAATACAATTAATCTAACAATGATATGCTAAAATATGAATGATCTCACAAAGTTGTTGATTCGCAAAGAAGCTTCAATTCTTCAGACACCAATTTGCCAGCATAAGTTTGCACAATCTGAGATATGATTGTGAAGAGATGAGCCTTGGTTTTATAAAAATCCAGGGCTTTGGGGATGCATGGAAAAAGTCATAAATCACTCAGTTGATTTTTGAGTGAACAAGGAATTAAAGATAGTTAACTCACAATAAATCATGCAAAAATAACTTTTTGATTTAAATCAAAAGTTGAGATCAGCTTTAAACTCAAAATAGAGTTGAGTTTATTTTTAAAACAACTTGAATTGATTCTCTGATTTATAGTTTAACTATTTTTTTGGATGTGCATAATTAATATAAATTAAATAAATAAATAAAGTGATTTATTTTCAACTTAACTGATTTTAAAATAAAATAATTGATTTATTGGTTAATCAATTATTATAATCAAACTTTATTCAAAAATAATATCATTAAATATGACAACTTGCTTTAATTAATTAAATAAGAATTTAATCAATTAATGATAAGAATTTTGATTTATTATCAAATTTGAATAATAATAATTAGGAATAAATATAATTAAATTCAATTAAATAATTAAGTGACAGAATTAAATCTAATTAATTAAATATTGAGAATATTCAATTAATCAAACTTTAAGATAAATAGGATTTATCGCCAAATAATCATTAAATTAAAGATAATTAAGATAATTAGGAATATTACTAGGAATATTCCTCGATGCAGAATCTAGGATAATCAATTTAGGATTTGATAATTTTCAGATGTGCCTTTGGTTAGGACTTTGATGTCGATTTCATTTGATTTGATGATGTAGGAGGTTAATGAACCTATAGCCCATTTTTGAGGTATTACAGTTTTCCCTCCACCATTTCGGTTTAGGTTCAGGATCAAAGACTTTCATCTTAGGCAAGTAAATGATTTTGTTTGTTAGTAGAGTTTTCATGGAAAATTCCAAGGACTCTCCAAGAGGAGTGAATTTGTGATTAGGATTTGTAGCCCAAGGTCTATAATAAGATGACTTTTTGTTAGATTCAAATGTTTTAGCTTTAGCAGCTTTGATGGCTTGTGTGCTAATAGTGATATTGAAAGTGGGTGCCTTAGATGGGGCACGAATATTATCAACAACGCCATCTGTGATGATGCCTTTATTCTTATTCTAGTTTTTGTTCTTGTCTTTAGAACTAGATCGAGATTCGTACTTGTCCTTTTGAAGTGATATGTCTCCTTTTTGCACAAGTACTTTCTCAATTTTGATTGCATTTTCTACCATCTTATCAAAGGATGTATGATTTTTCATTTGCAAATGGTAGTTGAGTTATGGAACAAGATTGTTGATGAAGATTTCCAGCTTCTTAGTTTTTGGAAGGCATGTAGCATATAGAGAAAATTTCTTCCTCCATCTCTTGAGAAATGTCAGGAATGGTTCACCTGGATATTGTTTCAGATTGCAGATGTCGATCATGGTGACCGGATGTTGAATATTGTAGAAGTATTATTGATAGAATAGTTTGATTAACTCCTCAAAAGTTTTGATAGTTGGAGGCATTCTAGAGAACCAATGAATGGATGCTCCTCCCAAAGATCGAGGGAAGAGATGCATTAAGTAGGTTGGTTCATGCATGAACTCCATGGATTGAGTACAGAATTCTCTGACATGATCTTGAGGATCATAGTTTCTATCATACTTATCATACTTAGGCATTTCCACTTTTTTAGGGAATGGTGGCATGTACAAGTCTTTATCGAATGGAAAAGGGCATAGAGCTTCCATGGAGAACTCCTTAGGTTCCTTTTCTTTTTCAAGTTTGTTAAGTTTGACTTGCATGGCATGCATCTGTTTCATCATAGCCATGATAGGAGTTTCTTTCTCATGTGTAATGATATCTTTCACATTAAATTTTGGAGGAAGTTTAGCCCCTTGATGAGCTAACTCTAGAAAGTATGCTTCTCTATCTTCTTTCAAGAAATGTTTCATCATTCTTTTGAAGTTATCATCATTTTGATATTGGGCAATTTCAGAAGGTGTGGGTTCTTGATCCATACCATGTTGAGACTGATGTCCTTGGGACCCATGATGTGTCCCTCCATGAGACATGTTACGAGTTTTAGGGCTCCCTAGATTAGATTGAGCTAGATTTTTTTTATTACCTCCATGAGTTGATGGAGGGGGTATGTAACCAGTTTTCAATCAAAAATTGCCAAGACTGTCGTCTTCATAAAGACCAGAATTTTAGAATTGTTCAAGAGTTGGACCCTTTTGAGTAGTCAAAGGTACAATGTTAAGTGCTTCTCTAGATTTCTTGTGAGAGGGAGCTCTAGTTTTCACCATTAACCTTGGGTGAAGAAAAAAAATAAGATGAAGAAAATCGAAGAATGAATTGATTCAAGAAGATCAAATGATGTAACCTTGTCAAGATTGAAGTGATTAAAGATTAGATCAGATGTAAATGAAGGATACTATGCCACAATAGTGTGGGTAGATGCCCAATAGATGGTGGACATGAGCTCACAACACTTAGCCGTTTAGTAAAAATATTGAATTTGAAGATAATTTTGACAAGGTTTTGACACAAGATGAAAAAGACTCAAATTGATAAATCAAAAGGCTAAATCAGACTCAAGAGACCAGTTTAGGAAAATGAATGGATTTTCTTCTTGTTTCTGCTCTATTCCTAACATAGTGACTATTTTGACAGAATCTAGAAATAGGCTATAAAAATTGGATTTCTGACAAATTTGACCAATCTCTGACAACTTTGACTTTGGCTTTGATAAGAGTTTTGAAATTTTAGGATAACTTTTGACACCAGAAAGGATTTTTGCTTCAGATTTGCAATTTTTCAATGTTTTAGTATTAGATTGTTATGTAAATTTTGAAAATCCATGTAACAGTTCATTTCAAGTAACCAAGAAGATATCAAGCATGCAAAACAACAAGCAAGGGAAGCAAGCAATCATATGAAAACAATGAACAAAGGAAAAAGAAACCTTGCACATGAATAAGCAATAGTGACTTATTGTGCTAATCCCTAGAAATACTAATTGTGTATGTTCCAAAAAGTTTTTCAATAATGCACATATTCCTAGAAAATGAAAAATTTGGCCTAACTAGGGTTTGTAGTAATGGTCTGACTCTGCAACTTTTGTGATCTCAAGAGGGAGAACTTCAATCCAAGTGCATCAGAGTTTTGACACAGTCTGAGAATTTAATCAATCAGGAGCTACTAGGGAGATCTGACAGCCCAACAAGAGACCACACCTATGAAGATTTTCTCCACAAGGACATTTATATAGCAATTGTTGCTACCATGACAAAAATGGCTATTACCACTTGAGGTTCCATCCATGTGGTTGACCCAATTAAGGGAATGTCCACTATGGTTAACCCTCTCTAAAGGTGACTCACAAAAGATACCACATGGAGAATGGTTCTAGATTCAAGGATCTGAGTTTCTAATACTACCCAAAAAGGGAGTAGAGCACAGTCCTCTATCCTTTTCACTTTTAACCAAAACAAAGCAGACAGATTAATCTGACACGCTAAGACCAAGATTATCTCACAAAGATCTATGACATCAATCACTTATGATCTATCAACCCCTCCAAAGAGAGAATGTATCAATCAAAAGTTGAAGACACACAAATCTAGTAGAATGTGAGACGCTCTCAGTAACCTCCCTACCTACAAGGGGATCCTTCATCAAGAAGAGCTTCACATGAAAACAAGTGAAAGAAGCTGGCTCTCTCAAGATCATCCACAAATAGTGTTCATAGGGCCTAATTACTATGTAATAGATATGTAAAACGCAAATCTATGTTCGTTTTAGAGCCCAAAACTGAAGTGTGAATTATGAAAGTTGTAAAGGAACTCAAGCTTGACACAAGAGAGTTTGTTTTATGTCCCAAAATGAAGTGTTATCAGATGTAATAGAATACCTAAGTTCCTCACAATGCGCTTAGTATATTTTACCTATTTTAGCAATTTTTGAGCATTTGTCTTCTATCTTTTGTACACACAGGACGTACCCGCACCTGCACCTGCAAACCACTGTTATGAAAAAATTACCTATTCTTGTACATGAAACCCACTGTTATAAAAATCTATAAAAAAAGAAACACAACTTGTCAACCCCATGAGTTGGAAAATCAGGTTAGTCAAAGATAATATGTCATTTAATAATCGAAAACCCTGTTGTCATAAAAAATTAGATTCTGACCAGTTTGTACTAAATCAATAATAAATTTTGCAGATCAAAACAAAAACAATCCAAACCAATGGAAAATGAAATCTAACTCAAATGCCTTTCGATAAATATAAATTTTGGATCTGTATCATGTTATATGTGCATGTACCAATAAAAACATCAGTCGGATTTCATAAAATAAAGTTCAAACTAGTCTTCACTAAAATGATCATAAATTTTGCAAATCAAAATAAAATTAATCTAAACTAATAGAAAATGAAAGCTAACTTAAATACCTTTCCAGAAATATAAATTTCAGATCTGTATCATGTCATATGTTCATGTACCAATAAAAACATTAGTCAAATATCATAAAATCAGGTTCAGACCAGTCTTCAGTAAAATGATCATAAATTTTTCAAATCAAAACAAAATTAATCTAAACCAATGGAAAATGAAATTTAACTCAAATACCTTTCCAAAAATATAAATTTTGGATCTGTATCATCTCATATGTGCATGTACCAATAAAAATAATAGTCAGATTTCATAAAATCAGGTCTAGACCAGTCTTCACTAAAATAATCATAACTTTTGCAAATCAAAATGAAATTAATCCAAACCAACGGAAAATGAAAGATAACTCAAATAAATTTTTATAAATATAAATTTTGGATCTTTATCATGTCATATGTGCATGTACCAATAAAAATATTAGTTGAATTTATGGAAAAATAGTCCAGAAATTTATCACAAAACTCACAAAAATTAACCTTGTGGTCGTGGGTTTGAGAAAAATAATAGAAATTTGATAGAATAGAATGGAAACCTATTTTAGGGCCCCACGGTGGGTGCCAAAAATATGTGTGTGAATTTTGTACCTAGCTGTAGACACAAAATTTCAGTAAAACATTAGAGGTTAGCAAAAATCAAAATCTTGCAAATAATTGAAACTATGCTAGCCAAGTGATTTACTACCTTCTAGTAGGTGCGAATATGATGTTCTCAGATTGGAATCCAGATTAGTGACAATGCAACACTAAATGAAGGATTTGAATGAAAAATATGAAAGACTATATGAATGCAGATTATTCTATATTTTTGTATTTTCTATGCACTAAAGATGAGAAACTATATGAATCTAAGCTATAATGTATGAAATTGAGTTTGAATGCAGATTTAATCTAAGAAATGCTATGAATGCATATAAAAATCTATGATATGAAACTATGAATGCTCAAAACAATAAAAAAAAATCTCACAATAGCCTTGATTCACAAAATATTGATTCTTCAGTCATGAATTCGCTAGAGTGAGGATGCAATTTTGAGGTGTTGATTGCTAGCCAAATCAAAGATGCAAGATTCAAAAGACTTTTGTGAAGAGTCAAGCCTTGATTTTATAGAAATCCAGGGCTTTGAGGATGCAAGAGAAAAGTCATCAATCACTCTTGATAAACTCAGGTTGATTTTTGAGTTAACAAGAAATTAAGAATATTTAATTCATAAAATCATGCAAAAGCAGTTTTTATCTCAAAATAGAGCTTTAGTTCTCTTTTTTAACTCATCATCAGATGTTGAGTTTTAGAAAGTTTACAAATTGAAATTAGCAATTGTTTTAAAGTTGACTGCTTTTGTGATTGTGCATGATTTAATATGAATTAATTTAATAAATAAAGTGATTTATTTTCCACTTAACTAATTTTGAATTAAAATAATTGATTTATGAGTTAATCAATTATTAAATCAAACTTTTATTCAAAACTATATTATTAAATATTGACAACTGACTTTAATTAATTAAATAAGAATTTAATCAATTATTCATAAGATTTTAGATTTATTGTCAAAATTAAATAATACAATTTAGGAATAAATATAATTAAATAATTAAGTGGTAGTATTAAATCTAATTAATCAAATATTCAAAATATTCAATTAATCAAATTTTAGGATAAATAGGATTTATCTCCAAATAATTATGAAATTAAAGATAATTAGGATAAATAGGAATATTGCTAGGAATATGCCTCGATGCGGAATTTAGGATAATCAATTATGATTCAATAATGTGCAGATGTGCCTTAGGTTAGGACTTTGATGTCGATTTCATTTGAATTGAAGATGTAGGAGGTCAATGAACTTATAGGCCATTTTTAGGGTATTACAGTAGGGTGTGTCTACTTTCTTTATCTCTGAAAACTCACTATCAGATAGGGCGCTGATAAGTGCTTCTTTTGCTATTGCATTCTGATGGAACAAATCCTTTTTCTTGGTAGTAGCATCATCCTTTGCAAGATCTTCTAGAGAGGGGATCTCAACTTCCTTGATAGCCACTTCAAAAACTTCAAAAGCAATGCACTGCAAATGTGTCATCATCTTGTTCTTCCAATCAAGATAATTCTCTCCATCAAACTTAGGATTGTCTTTTCTAAAGAATGCTAGCTGATCAACCTCAAGTTGTTAAAATTTCTCTCCGAGGCACTTGGCTTTGATACCAATTGTTAGGAATAGTCCCAAAAGATAACTGAGAGAGGGGGGGGGTGAATCAGTTATCTACAAGTTTCAATTCTTTATCCAATTAAGTATACTTAAACATAAAGCATAAACACGATGAAAGAACACTTGAACACAACACCAATATTTTAGTTATGGGGAAACCCAAATAGGTAAAAACCCCGGTGGGAATTGACACCCACTAATATTCTACACTAGTGTTTTATGATCCTTGTTAGAAGATCCTTAACCCTGTTAGGAGTTTCTTTACAATATATTTAGTACAGTGACCTGGTCAAGGGTCAGACCCTGTTAGGAGTCTTTTACAATTAATCCTGTTAAGGGTGAGGATGCACTATTTGAGAGCACACTGCTTAAAGGGGTGAACGTTACAACCTTATGAATAAAAAATACACACTATATCTGGATCTTGGTGAACTACACTTTGACCTAGTATCTAGATCAGCTCCAATGTATAGCAAAAACTCTTCACTTGGTCACATAGACCTTCTGTTGATGGCTCAACACTTCACACACTCTTCTCTTCTCTTCATAATCAACTCTTAACCACACTTAGCAATCACAAATGACTTCCTATAAATATCTTTCCTCCAAATGATATAATCAATTTAGTCTATTAGAACCACCTTGAAATCATATTAGAGAAACCATAACATACTCTAATAATAATTTTGTCAGCTCTACTAAGAACGCAACTCATTCTGGGACCTGTCCAACATTAATAATTGTAGACGCATGCTACATATTGTCATCTCTACCAAAGTAACTAAAAATTTCTCCTCAAGCTGAATTAAATCATGTGCTCTTAACCAAACATTACTAACTCTTCTCCAAACACTAGTCCAAGGGTGCATATTGAAATGATAGGGGCAACTCTGGAACTAATATAATCTCTGTCGGCTCTTTTGAATAAACACATGAAATTGCTACTGGTGAATAGCGACTGCATAACTTCATTTCTAATGATCATCAAATTTTGTGTCCATGAATGTAACACCACTAACATGTCTTCATCACATATCCAAAGGTGCAAGGCTCCATGATGACTATATGAACAATCACTCACAGAACACTTCTTGTAACTCTGTAAGGAACACTCTTGACACAAGCTACTATATAACTATTTGTACTAATAGTTAACCTCTATGACCATGATATCATGTTGATAACATGTCCATGCAACATATACTCAAATCTTACTGCATAAGTCTTCAATGCATGCTACTCAACATATGTTGTCATCAATGACAAACATATAGTTAGCACTAGCTTGCTGGCAATTCTCCAACAACTCGGTCGACACTAACATCACTTGGCTTAAACTAGATTTCTTCACTTTTGCTTAGTTAAGCCTACTTCTACAGTCTTTCTTCTTACTTAGATAAACAATACACTATCTTATCAATGTGCCGAATAATAAAGTACCCATTGAAGTATCAAATAACTCAACCTTTCCCTAGGTTCTCTTATTATTTCCCTTTCCCTAATCTTTTTCATCAATGAATAGATATAGTACTTTCTTAGATAGCAAATGTCTTACCAATTATGGTTTGACATCAATGACAATAGAAAAATTATTTCAATTTCAATTTTCAACAATCTACCTCTTTGACATTGATGGCAAAACCACATGAATAATACATGATTTACCAACCAATCCAAAAAATGAGTGCATCAAAAAGATTTATAATATCCTTAGCTTCATTCTGATTGATAACAACTTAGCCTTTCTTGACCGTTCACACAGTTACTCCCTCTGAATCCTTTTTGTATCTCTCTCCCTCTAATTCTTTGAATCTCTGAATCTTGGAACATATACCTTAGTGTTCTTTATATCTATTTTTTCATCTGAATCTCTCCCTCTTTGAAAATAATGCCAAAGCAGTATCTAGTACTTACATCTTTCATATGTAGATGTCATCTTATCATTTCATTACTAGTATTTCTCCCTCTGTCATCTTTTTTATGATTGATTATCAACTTTGTTGTTCTTTTCACAACTCTAGATAGCTCCTAAACTATAACCTTTCCTACATCAATTTTTTAGATGTTTTGTGTAGCACATTTGATGTAGTGTTCCTAGTTGACTAGGAAGACTCATTTAGGGGAAGCACCCCTAATTTACCTCTAAGTTATTCATGAGCATCCTTAGGTAAAGATTTTTTAAATATGTCTGCTAGTTTTTCCTTTGTGTTCACATATTTCATTCACACTTCTTTATCTTGTACCAATTCCCTCAAGTAATGATACTTGATAGCAATATGTTGCATTACAACATTCTTTTATATGTTGATAGCACTTGTATTTGTTAGAAAGTAAAGTCCACCAAGATAACTGAGGGGGGGGGGGTGAATCATTTATTTGATAATTATAACTTTTATCAATTTCAACAACATTTAACCATGTAAGAAATATAATTACCAACCATAGAAAGATATTCATACACAATGACACAATGACTCAAGATATGTTGACTAGGGAACCTCTTGATCAAAGAGTAAAACTTGGTGGGAATGATGCCCACAAAAGATGCACTAATATGAATATTCCTTGTAAAAAGATGGACTCTGTTAGGAGTCTTATGAAATAAATTCAGTACATATGAATCCCTGTTAGGAGATTTTGAATCCCTATTAAAAGATTCTAACCCTGTTAAGAGTTATGGAAGACAGAAGGACCCACTGCCCAAACAACTTCAATGGCAAGATCATAGAACACACTGTCCAACTGATCTCTAGATTATTAAACAAAATAATATCAAATATGTTACCTCCTTCCTTACTGTGCCAAACCACACTCTCTGCTTCACCAGATCTCTATCTTAGATCTTCGCATGTCTTCCTTCACAAATTTCCTTTCACAACTGCATTAGCTCTTTTCTTCACTTCATGCATACATAAACACATCAAACCATCACAATCATATTACAATAAGGAAAAACATTCCTTCCTTTATACCACACTCAAGTAATTACAAATGAGTCAGCATACAATTAAAAAATAAAAGTTTCCACATGCTACATCAAAATTACACAAAATTATCGGCTTCCAAATACAATAATTCTTCAATTGTGTGACCTCAAAGTTTGTTCTATCATCCACATCACTATCAATGTGTCTTCAACTTTCCTTTAACTACACAAAATTAGATTCCATCCTGATTAGGAGATATCATCCGATTTCCACAAACTGCTACTTAGGAACACTGCCTGAATACTGCTTCCACCAAAATGCTCATAAGTTTCATGAATAAATGAATGACTGTCTGCACTCTTAACCATAGAAATATAACATATCAAAGAGTATATCCTCACCATTGTATATCTCCAACTACAATATCCCACATGTGCTAATTCAAACACTGGCTTCTTCTCGACAAGTCTCTAGTAAATCACTTTGTTGACATCAATGACAATCATAGTCATGAATGCAACAACAACTGCTACAGAATAGATGCCAAACATTTATCATTCATTCCTAACAATCTCCCCCATTGGCATTGATGGAAACATAGATGAAAAAATTTCCAATGTTCTAAAAATCCAATACTACAATACTGTTGCTCTAGAAAAATATTTAAAATCTTCTTCATCAATCAAATCTTGCTTCATTTTCCTATTCAGATAGTACAAATAGTTTTTTCATGTACACTTCTCCCCCATTGAAATCAAGGATAGAGATATCATCATTATGTCAACAACAACTCCAATGTCAAAAGACACTATTCAGATAATACATTCACTAGAGTCCTCATGACTCAGCTCAGATACACATACTCCCCCATAAAGGAAGTACCAACATCCAATCTAGAAGAAAGATAAGGCTCATATACCACTGGACGGATGCAACCAACTACATTAGTTCTCAAAAGTAGGCTGGGGCATAACCCCAAGCATACCTCTCAGATACTCAAATGTATCCTTTGGCAAAGGCTTTGTAAATATATCTGCTATCTGCTCCTTTGTACTTATGTACTCAAGTCTGACTTCTTTCTCAACAACTTTCTCTATTACAACATGATATTTAATCTCTATATGTTTTGTCTTAGAGTGTAATATAGGGCTCTTAGACATACTAACTATGTTGGTGTTGTCACAATGTATGACAATAGGTTCAAAAAACTTTATTCCAATATCCTTCAGTATTTGCTTCATCCAAATTATCTGCTTACAATTGTTTGCTGCTGCTACATATTTTTCTTCTGCTGTGCTCTGTGAGATATAATTCTACTTCTTGCTTAGTCAGAAAACCAATATTCCTCCAAGGAAAAATGTTCAACCACCAGTGCTTTTCTTATCATCAACACTGCCTCCCCAATCAGCATCTGTATATACACATAGGGTAAAATCATTAGATTTTTCATACCATAATCCATACTCCATTGTGCCTCTTAAATATCTCAGTATCCTCTTTACTACTACATAATGTGATTCTCTAGGTTTAGCTTGAAATCTTTCTACAATTCCAACTGAATGTTCTATATCAGGTCTTGTATGCGTCAAGTATTGTAATCCTCCAATCATAGATCTATATTTCTTCTATTCTACTATAGGTGTCTCATCTATGCTAGATAACTTATGTCCAGTTACCATAGGTGTTCCAACTGGTTTACAGTTCTCCATTCCAAATATTTTCAACAAGTCATTCAGGTACTTTTTCTGACTTACAAAGATACCATCTTTGTTTTGTGCTATCTATACTCCCGAAAAGTATTTCATTTCACCAATCATACTCATTTCAAATTCATTCTTCATTTCATTAGCAAATTTATCATTGGCTTCATCTTCTCCTCCAAAAATAATGTTGATGCAGGAGCATCCTGGGTGTAGGAGAAATCTTGCATCACCCAAAAATATTTATGTTTTTGTATTCAATAAGGGCTATCTTGTGCATAGCTGCTATTTATGGAAACTTGTTGTTTTTAGTAAGTTGGTCATAAATCTCAGAATGTTTTGATTTTACATGTGGAGGTTCATCTCAGTCATATCAGCTTGCCAGTAAAGTTTCATGGCTAGATCAGGTTTAGTTTTGAAGATATTAAAGATTTTTAGTATTGGCAGCAGGGTACAAAAACTTTGAACTCAGTTTTGAAGGCTTTAGAGGCTCTAGATGAGGTTGAAAATTTGGGTGACAAGCACTTGCACCAATTAAGCCTATAGAGTGCTTTGTGGCCTTTTCAAAATGGGGTTATAATAGTCAATCAGGTGAACTGGTGATGACTTATGGTCTCCGAAAGTCAGGCCATCTAAAATGGCAGAAAATAATTTTCCTTTAAAATTTTTGTTCGGGTTTCAAAAGTTATTTTGAGCCGGCTTTGATGTAATAAATTGAAAAATAAAATAATTCTAAGTTTGGTCGGCCCTAAGGGCTAAATTTTTGTAACCTTCTTGGGCGGTGGAAAATGCCTATATAAAGAAGACCCGTAGTGTTGTCTAGGATAGTTCTGGGTAGTAGATTTGAGTATTAATTGGAGGCTTTGTCCTATAGAATATTGTAAGGGAATGCCCATGTGGCTTTGCATATTGTAATTCTAAAATTTTGTAATTCCACATTTGTGGAGATAATAAGAAGCCAATTTTCTGTTCTTGCATATTGTTGTTGTTTCTTTGTTTTTGTTATGTGTTTGTGGTGTTAAGGAGAGCACCCTTCATCAAGTGGAATCAGAGTAGGTTTTCCCGAGTGTGTAAACAGATCACCGACTGTGAGGTAGTTTGCACTAGGACTGTGGTTAGGGTTTTAGCGCGCATTGCAAAAATGCCTCCATGAAGGGAATGTGGCAGAAGAGCTGGTGTTGTAACACCTGAGGTTAGAGTGCTTCAGAGACAAGTGCAATCATTGCAAGAGGAGATTCACGGAGCAATGAATCTTATTGTCAGAGACGAAAGCGAGGATGAAGCCGAAGAAGAAGATCAAGAAGGAGAAGTCAAAGTTGTGAACTAGGAGGAAGAAAGACTTTTTCTGGTCATTTGCAAGATCGGAAAAAGACCTAAGATTGAGGTTCCTACATTTTCAAGAAATCTTAACCCAGAGGAGTTGATCGACTAGATCAATGAATGTGAAAAATATTTTGAGTATGAAGATATTGAGGATCCTGATAGGGTCAAATTCGCAAAGGCCGGACTAAAAGGTCAAGTGAAGATCTAGTGGTAAGAGATTCAATTGGAGCAAAATAGAAGAGGGAAAGATAAAATCACAAGATGGGATCGAATGGTGGATAAATTGAAGCGGTAGTTCATCTCTGTTGATTATGAGCTTGACCTACTGAAGAAGATGCAAAGTTTGAAGCAGGCAGGAAGATCTGTTCAGGAGTATATAGAAGAGTTATATCGAATCCTCATCAGAACAGGCCATGCAGAAGCTAACAAGGAGAACGTTGCTCGTTACCTTAATGGATTAAGGCTGAGCATTTAGGAGGAGTTGAATCTGGTTTAGATGAATAGTATTGAAGAGGTATACCAATTTTCCCTAAAAGTAGAGGAAAAGCTGAACAAGAAGTTCGAGAGCAAATAAAATGGAAGAGGTCACAGTGGAAGATCTGGTGGATGGTCATATGGAGGCCGAAATGAAGATCTGAAAAAGAAGGATGAGGCCAGCAATAGTCAAAATTAGAGAGGAAACAATTCCAATCATTTCTAAGATTAGAACAATAGAGATCAGAGAGGAAGAGGAAGAGGACAAGGTTCAGGAAGAGGAGGCTTCCATGGAACATGTTTTCACTATGGAGAAGAAGGTCATAGGGCATTTGAATGTCCTCAATCGAAAGGAAGGATGGATAGGAGGAATGAAGGCTAGGCCAAAGTGGCACATGTAGATGAAGATGCCAGATCATCAAATTTTGAAGATGTTGAACGAGGAGAAACGCTGATTAACAGAAGAGTCCTGTTGAGTGGTGAGAATGAACCTGAACAAAGGAGGAGCTTGTTTCACACTAGATGCAAGTGTAAAGGTAAATGTTGTAATGTGATTATTGATAGTGGAAGCACTAAAAATTTGGTATTAGAAGAGATGGTGACAAAGTTGAAGCTCAAGAGACAGAAACACCCACATCCATATCGAATTGCTTGGGTGCAGGATGACCACAAGGTCATGGTCAGTGAACAGTGCCTAGTAAAGTCCAAGATTGGTGGGTACCAAGATGAGGTACTATGTGATGTCATATCTATGGATGCATGTCATATGTTGTTGGGTAGACCGTGGTAGTTTGACAAATGTGATGTACACGATGGTTGTGCAAATACCTATTCCCTGACAAAGGATGAAGTGTGACATAAGCTAAAGCCATTGAAGTAGACCAAAGAAAGGGTATGTGGTAATGCAAGAATAACTTTTTTTGATGGAAGAGAACTCCTAAATGGTATGAGGCATGAGCATGTGTGTTTTTCTTTAATTTCAAAAGATGGTAAGGAGGAAGTAGAGGATGTACTTGTAGAGGTTGCAGATTTGTTGAATGAGTTTCAGGATATTATATCTGATAATGTACCTAATGAATTACCACTAGTAAAGAAGATCAGTCATTAGATGGATTTGATTCCAGGAGCTAGTTTTCCAAACAAGGCAGCACACAGAATGAGACCAGCAAAAAGTGAAGAGTTGAATAGACAAGTACATGAGTTATTGCAGAAGGGGTTGATTCGAGAGAGTCCGAGTCCCTATGTTGTACCGGCGATATTAGCACCAAAGAAGAATGGAGAATGGAGGATGTGTATAGATTCTAGAGCAATAAATAAGATCATAATCAAGTACCAGTTTCCATTGCCACGAATGGATGATATTATGGACTGTTTGAGTGAGGCTGTGTATTTCTCAAAGATAAATTTGAAGAGTGGATATCACCAGATTCGGATTAGAGAAGGAGATGAATGGAGGACTACCTTCAAGAAAAAGGAAGGATTGTATGAGTGGTTAGTCATGCCTTTTGGGCTAACCAATGCACTAAGCACTTTCATGCGGCTCATGAATGAGGTTCTGAAAGAATTTCTAGGTAAGTTTGTCATTGTTTACCTAGATGATATTTTGATCTTTAGCAAGGCATTGGAGGAACATATGATGCATATTCGTATAGTGTTTGAGAAGGTGAGAGATGAGAAATTGTTGATTAATTTGAAGAAGTGTAGTTTTGTGAAGAAGGAGTTAGTGTATTTGGGATTTGTAGTTTCAGCAAAAGGTCTGAAAATGGACCCAGAGAAAGTACAAGCTATCCTTGAATGGCCTACTCCAAGGAGTGCTACTGAGGTAAGATCTTTTCATGGTTTAGCTAGTTTTTATAGAAAGTTTATCAGAAATTTTAGTAGTATTTGTGGACCCTTGACTGAAACAATGAGAGGGGATAGAAAAGAGTTCAAGTGGACTAATGGGGCAGATAAGAGTTTTAAACTGTTGAAACATAAAGTTACAGAACAACCTATTTTAGCACTTACAAATTTTAATAAGGTGTTTCAAGTAGATTGTGATGCTAGTGGTACTGCAATAGGAGCTGTTATGAGCCAAGAAGGTAAACCTATTGCTTATTTCAGTGAGAAGTTAAATGATGCCAAGAGGAAATATTTTATTTATAATTAGGAATTTTATGCTATAGTTTAGGCATTGAAGAAGTGGAGACACTATCTGCTTCCTAAGGAGTTTGTTTTGCATAATGATCATCAAGCTTTGCAATATTTGAATAGTCAAGGAAAGTTGAATAAAAGGTATTTGAAATGGGTCGAGTTTTTGTAGAGTTATACATTTGTTTTGAAACACAAAAGTGGAAAGTCTAATAGGGTTTTAGATGCGCTTAGTAGAAGGAAACTATTGCTGACAGAGATGTAGATTGAGGTGGTTGGGTTAGGGGAACTCAAGAATTTGTATCCAGAGGATCTTGATTTTGGTGAATCTTGGAAAGCTTGTAAAGAACCTGTTACTGTAGATAGCACGAAGTGGCTGGATTTCATCATTCAGGATGATATGCTATTTAGAGGTAGTCAGTTGTGCATTCCAAGAAGTTCTATGAGGGAGAATCTCATCAGGGAGAAGCATAGCAGAGGATTGGCTGGATATTTTGGTCATGATAAAACCCTTGCTTTGGTTAGTGAGAATTATTATTGCCATAGTTGTAGCAAGATGTCAAGAATTTTGTACAGATTTGCAGAGTATGTCAGATGGTGAAAGGAGTGAAGCAGAATACAGGGTTGTATCAGCCATTACCTATACCAGAGAAGCCTTGGAAGGATATCATTATGGACTTTGTTCTTGGTTTACCAAGGACACAATGGGGACGTGATTCAATTTTTGTGGTAGTTGACAGATTTTCAAAGATGGCACATTTTTTTCTCTACAAGAAGACTAATGATGTTGTTCATGTGGCGGAATTATTTTTTAGAGAAGTGGTGAGACTACATGGTTTGCCAAAGAGTATAGTTTTAGATAGGGACACTAAGTTCATTAGATATTTTTGGCATACATTGTGGATGAAGTTGAAGATAGATTTAAAATTCAGTTCATCACATCATCCACAGACTGATGGATAGACAGAGGTGGTGAATAGGAGTTTGGGAAATTTTCTGAGATGTTTGGTTGAAGATAAGCCAATAGGATGGAATTTGATTTTACCATAGGAAAAATTTTCATACAATAATTCTATCAACAAGAGTACTGGTAAATCACCATTCCAGATTGTATATGAGAGTAGTCCCAGAAATGCATCTGAGTTGAGAAGGATAGATCAAGGAGAAATAAGTAGTGTTGAAGCTGAGGATTTTGCAGAATATTTGAAGAACATCCATGAGGAGGTGAGGAAGCATATTACCAAGATGAATGTGTAGTATAAGGCTAAGGCAGATGAGAAAAGAAGGCTTAAGGAGTTTTAGGTTGGAGATGAAGTCATGGTTCATTTGCGGAAGGAAAGATTTCCAGTTGGTACATATAACAAGCTGAAAATGAAGAAGTTTGGGCCATGTAAGATACTAAAGAAGCATCATTCAGGAAATGCATATGAGGTCAAGTTGCCTCCTGAGCTGAATATTTCACTAGTATTTAATATTTCAAATCTAATAGAGTGTCATGAAGGAGGTGTTGAAAATGAGGTTACAATAGCACAGTGCAGTATTCCAGCAACCAGTTCAGATATCAAGGAGATTAAAGACATACTGGATAGTCATGTTGGTAGAAGCACAAGGAATAGGACATATGAAGAGTATTTGGTCAAATGGAAAGGATGACCTATTGAAGATTCATCATGGCTAACAAAGGAGGAGGTTAACCATCTTGGTTTTCCTCTACACACCTAAGTCGTGATGGGGTCACTTCTCAAATTACCCTAGATGTCTACTGTAGGAGCATCCTGGGTGTAAGAGCAATCTTGCATCACCCAAAAATATTTATGTTTTTTTATTCAATAAGGGCTATCTTGTGCAGAGCTGCTATTTATGGAAACTTGTTGTTTTTAGTAAGTTGGTCATAAATCTCAGAATGTTCTGATTTTACATGTGGAGGTTCATCTTAGTCATATCAGCCTGCTAGAAAAGTTTCTTGGCTAGATCAGGTTTAGTTTTGAAGATATTGAAGCTTTTCGGTATTTGTAGCAGGGTATAGAAACTTTGAACTCAGTTTTGAAGGCTTTAGAGGCTCCGGATGAGGTCAAAAATTTGGTTGATAGGTGCTTGCACTAGTCAAATCTGTAGAGTGCTTTGTGGCCTTTTTGAAATGGGGTTATAATAGTCAATCGGGTCAACTGGTGATGACTTATGGTCTCCAAAAGTCAGGCCATCTGAAATGTTAGAAAATAATTTTCCTTCAAAATTTTGGTTTGGGTTTCAAAAGTTATTTTGAGCTGACTTTGATGTAATAAATTAAAAAATAAAATAATTCTAAGTTTGGTCGGCCCTAAGGGCTAAATTTTTGGAACCTTCTCAGGTGGTGGAAAATGCTTATATAAAGAAGGCCCGTAGTGTTGTCTAGGATAGTTCTGGGTAGTAGATCCAAGTATTGATTCAAGGCTTTGTCCTACAGAATATTGTAAGGGAATGCCCATGTGGCTTTGCATATGTAATTCTGAAAGTTTGTAATTCCACATTTGTGGAGATAATAAGAAGCCAATTTTCTGTTCTTGCATATTGTTGTTGTTTCTCTATTTTTGTTATGTGTTTGTGGTGTTAAGGGGAGCACCCTTCATCAAATGTCACCAACAAAAATAACTATAACCAACAAATCATTTTTAATTTCTTTCATAGCATTAGTCCAACTTTCATCTTCACAAGCTTTACAAGTAGTTTTAGGTTCAGTTTGAGAAATCAAACATAACTGTTCTTGTACCTTATTCTGAGTTAGAACTCCTCTTTTGATGCTTCCAATAATTTTCCCAATAGGATGATTTCTTGAAAAACTCTTGTTAGGTGTCACTATCTCAGATCTCACTTCAGGTGTAGGTTCTTCAATGACTTCACTACGGCTTTCATACAACAAATCACTATCAGTCTCATAAAACAATTTAGTAGATCCAGTGTTAGGTTTAGGAAGAGCTTCTTCATCTTATTCATAATCAAGCATCCTTTCCTGAATTTTGAACTTTTCATCAGCTTTAAAATTTGCGCTCTCAAAAATAGTCTTAGTTCTTTTATTGTAACATTTATAGGATTTTCTTTTCAAAGAATATCCAAGAAATATACCTTCATCACTTCTAGGATCAAACTTTCCGATATCATCATCTCTCTTTATATAACATTTTCTTCCAAAAATTCTAAAATACTTAACTGAGGGTGCATGTCCAAACCATAATTCATAGGGTGTCTTGTCTGTGTCTGCTCTGATTTTCATCACAAAAGGTGTTACATTCTCTAGAAGTAAATTCTGCATCTCTATGAGATCTCAAACATTTAATCTTCATTCTAGATTCATTCTCAACTTTATTCTTAATGATCTTAAACTTATCAAATGCTTCAGAATTTTCTTTAAGAAATGCAATCCACATCATTCTTGTAAAATCATCAATAAGAATCATAAAATACCTTTCTCCATAGAATCCTCTAGTCCTAGTAGGACCGCACAAATCTATATGAACAATCTCCAGCTTTTCTGTAGATGTAAATCACTGTGTTGACATCAATGACAATCATAGTCATGAATGCAACAAAAACTACTATAGAATGGCTACCAAACATTTAGCATTCATTCCTAATAGTGTTATCATAGAAAATAACAACCGGTTCAGTGATTTCCTATTTCATTCCTTTCAGCAATTGAATGATCCATACCAGATTTGAATAGTTCACTTCAGCTGCTACATACTTAGCTTCTATTGTAGATTGGGAATGCAATTTTATTTCTTGCTTATCCAGGAGATGGATATCTTTCCTAGAAAGAATGCTCCACCACTTGTACTTTTCCTGTTATCAACATTTCCTTCCCAATCTACATCAGTATAGACTCTCAGTTCAAGTTTTTCATTCTTCTCATAGTACAATCCATAATCTTTTATCAATTTCAGATATCTTAGTATTGTCTTCACATCCATCCTATGATTTTCCTTACAATTGTGATGCAAGAGCATCTTGGGTCCTTGGAAATCCTATGTCACCAAAAAAATTTTGAAGTGTGTCTGCGTTGCTCAATTTTTTCTTTGACCAAGTTGGTTGGTAGTTGGTTGGTTTCCTTTGATTACCAAGTGTGGTCAGTTATCTCCTTGACAGTCGGTTGTTTCATTGGTGCTTGGTGTTGCTTGTCTATTGCTCGGTCATCCTTGCTTACTGAGTAGTTTCTTTTGAGTTCCTATTGAGCCAACTTGTGCATTTATGTTGGTTCATGGATTTAATGTTGGAATCCATCATTGGGAAGCATGTGGTCCAGGATTTTACTGTTCCTTCCATTGATTGTGGATCTGAAGGCCGACTCAGTTCAGTAGACTCTTGTATAAATGTAGTGTTTGGTTGTAGTTTAGAGGCAGTTTAAGATAGAAGTAAGAAGATAATAGATTAGAGATTGTTGGTATATCTTCACATGTTTGAGGACTTATGTAATTCATTGTAATATCTAGCCCTAAGTAGAAAGGCCTTACAACTTGGCATCTATGATTCTATTTGATAAAAATTATTAAAAGATTCTACATTCTGTCTCTCACTTTGTTGTTGTTTGCTTTTTTGTATTGTTGAGAAGGCTTGGATCATTAGGGTGTGCCATTTTTTGGCCCCTCATGACCCATGCCTTGCATTAGGTGGTATCAGAGAAAGGTGAGATCTTGATCTAGGTCTACATATCTAGGTTTGCAGGTTACTCTTGAAGCCCTAGTTGATTGTTGTGGGGTAGTAGATTGCGATCTGACCTACAATTGTAGACAATTGTCAAGATGGTTTGTGGAAGGTGAAATGTAGATCTAGGATTGGCAGATATGCTAAGGTAGAGTGCTGCTAGGTTAGAAGTTGTTGAAACAACCCAGAGAAGAGGAAGACATCTTGAAGATGTTAGTGATGATGAAGTTGAGGAAGAACAGGCGAATGCACAACCTACACCTATTATGGATCAAGGTGAAGAAATATTTTTGAAGGCTTTGATAAGTATAAAGTCTACACCACACTTCAATCCTCTTGAGTATGGTGGAAAGCTAGATTTTGATGAATTGGTGGACTGGATCACCAAGATGGAAAAATATTTTAAATATGAAAACATTCTTGAAGATAAGAAAGTGAAGATTGTGAGCAAAAAGTTGAAAATCCATGCATCCTTATGGTGGGAACATCTCCAGATGGATAGGAAGAGGAAAGACAAAGACAAAATCAAGGTATGGAATAAAATGGTGAATAAATTGAAAAGAAAGTTCTTACCTTGTGATTATCAGATTAACCTAATTCGGCGAATGCAAAGTTTGAGGCAGAAAGTTAGCTTGATAAAAGAGTATACTAAGAAATTCTATAGATTAGATATCAAATTTGGAAATGATGAAGATGATGTGGAAATAATTGGTAGATACCTGAATGGTTTGAGAGTTTCCATCCAAGAGGAAATTAGTATGGTCAAGTTGGAGAACATTTAAGAGGCTTATCAATTTTCATTGAAGACCAAGGAGAAATTGAACGAAAGACATGAGCAAAGACAAAGAGGTTGAGGTGGTAGATTCCCTAGAGGAAGAGGTAGATCTAATGGTGATTATGGTAGATCTAAACTAGAAAAGACAAATCTAGACAATGGCAAGACTGAGTGGAAAGGTGAAAGTTCATTTAGAGGTAGAGGCAGTAACTACCGAGGTGGTCATAGCAGAGGAAGTTTCTGAGGAACTTGCTAAAATTGTGGGGAAGAAGGACATAGATCTTTTGAATGTACACATGCTAGTAAGAAGGCTGGTAGCAGTAGAAATGCTTTGGTGCAAGAAGAGTCACCAAATGAACCTGAGAAAGAAAATAACTTGATGGTAAGGAGAGCACTATAGAATGAAAGTAAGAAGGAAGATCCAGTAAGGAAAAGTTTGTTCAAGACCAGATGTAGAGTTTCTGATAAAGATTGGAAGGTAATCATTGATAGTGGTAGCTCAGAGAATCTGGCATCTGAGGAGATGGTCAGAAAATTGCAGTCAAAAAGGTTGGAACAATCGAAGCCCTATCAGATTTCATGGATCAAAGATGAGCATAGACTCCTGGTAAGTGAACAATGTTATGTGAATTTGAAGATTGGAAAGTACTATGATAAGGTGTTATGTGATATCATGCCTATGGATTGTTGTCATATTTTATTGGGTAGACCTTGGCAATCTAATAAACATGCTATATATGATGGAAGATTGCATAAGGATACTACTTTAGCTGATGAAAAGAAACAAATCTTGTTGCCTTTGAGGGAAGAACATGTTAGTAATGTGTTGGTACTTTTCTCCATTTTTGTTATCTTCCTGATTTCGTGTTCAATCTCTCTACTTTTTTCTCATATCCTTAAAGGTTCAAATTCTATCAAAAATTGCAAAACCCAAGTGCTAGGGCATAAAATCCCTTTGTATGCCTTCAAAAATTAGAAAAAGCCCAAATTTGACCTAGCAGCATTCTATTTCTCTGTTACCTTTTTGAAGTCACTTAAAATCTCCATATGAGCATGTGCACATTACTTCTCTGGTCAGTCGCTAGATCTCTAAACCAAATCAACATATTCCTTTTAGTCTAGCAACTTCCTGAAATCCATTAGTTGCCAAATCTCTATAAGCTTTCAAAATATTCCTTCTCCTCCAGTGACTTGGCGGGTGGTTATGTTTTCTTTCAGTCACTGGATCTCGTGATTTGGCGGTCATATCTCTTACCATTCAGAGATTGAGTGAGGACCATTGATGAGATATTGATCATGTGGTTGCCACTGAATCTCTAGATTTAACTCATGGTTATCAAATCTTTCAATGAATCAATGAAAGCTTATGTTCACCCATTCTCTGAATGTAACTAGGGTTGGTGTTTTTATTCAGCAACTTAGAGCTGTCTTTGGTCACGTAATCTCTAGATTGGTGTGGGTTAGGTCAAGGTCAGAATGTGGTTAGTCCCCAGTGGTTCTATTTCATATTCAGTGATTACGTGACTATGTAGTCCTGTATTCTCTTGATCTTGATAGTTATGTTCCAAAATTGAGCAACCTAGTGAATGGTTAATATTTTCATTCAGTCACATGTTCGCCAGATATTCAGTCAAAGGCAGGAGACTTTAAAAGATTCAATGTGAGTCATAGATTCAGTTTTTGATTGATGGTAACCACGTATTCTCATAATGAAACCCAGGGTCAAAGAAAGTTTCAACGATCATGAGAAGGCCTTTGTCTCATGATCTCTAGACAAAACTGCGATTAAGAAAATTGTCTCGCGACTTGGAGAATGCTTTCAGTCACACAGTCATCAGATTGCTGAATCCCACATAGTTTTAGGAAAACATTTGGAGACCTACCAGCTGGTTAGTCACCAAGTCTCCAGATCTTGGTAGTTCATTCAGAGGCTAAAATTTCACACAGTCACCAGATCTCCAGATCGACTGAGGTCAGAAATGAGTTGGAGCAGCCAGTTTGTGGGATCAATTAGAGTATGACACATGGCAGAGAGGTGTCCAAAGGGTATAGCTTGGAGATGAAGTGGATTGATAGACAAATCATAAGATGCCATGTGTCCTAGTGGGTCCAATTTCTCTGAGCTTAGTCTTGAAGTCGCATAATGAAGACTGAATATTCTTTTCTATTAAGCAACTGAGTTTTTGCCTTAGTCGGGTGATCTCCCAACGATAATAGAATATTCCTTTTTGACTGGTGACTATGAGATGTGGTTAGTAACATGTTCTTAGTAGTTAGGGATAGCATTCAGAGACTTGGTGGGTTGTTTTTCGCCAAGTCACGGCGGTTAAAGTTAACATCTAGTGACCCCAATTGGCTGCTAGCCACCAAGTTGCTAGGTGCCAAGCGATTAGTGATTTTCTATCTAACATGCTCATTTTTTATTAGCTCAGAGATGGTGATATGGATGATGACTTTTTAGGCCCCGGTTGACCATTATGTTGAATTTTATGTGTCATCTGATGTGTGGGAAAAAATGAAGATCGACGGCTATGTTTAAAACTTAATAGATTAACCATTGTCGGTTGACATTTGAATTTTAAATTACAAGATTTTTATAGAGAATGAAAGAAATAATGTGCCAGAACATATTCGATTTGATTTCTTTCTTTTGAGGCAATAAGTATGGAGGTTTTATAGTTGAGCAATGAATGCATTTTTTGATGGTTGAGCTGCATAAGATTTCATCTCTTTCGCTGCCATGAATTTGGTCTTTTCTACAGGGTTTTCTCTATAGGGTTTGAACACATAGCTATGTATAATAGGTGGAGGTACCGGTACATCTCCTATACAAGTGAAAATTGATGTACCACCTACTTCTCTAGCCAAGCAAATACTATAAATTTTTTACTTTTAAAGAGTGTAGTTGTGACATAAAGATATATTTATTACAAGGATGACAACGAAGAGATGGCAATAAAATTTTCTTGAGGAAATCAAAGAAAGAAATGAAGACATAAAGCAAGGTGGCTCATCTAAAAATATCTCATCTATTTCATCGATCTTTTTGTTGTAAACCTAATAAATTTTTTGTAAAAAAAGTTAAGTTAGGAATTTTGTAAACCCTAGAATGATCGGTAGCTCATGCAAGTCATTAGACTAGATGATAGAGTTTCTCTTGTCACATATTTAAATGATTTTGATTCTAAGATGGGTTACCTTTTGAGAGATAAGAATCCAAGGAGTCTTGTTGAAGCTTACAAGCTAGCTATGAACTTAGAGAGTAACCGAAGAATTTCAGGAAAGTTGGGAAGAAGAGAAGATAATAAATCATGATTGTTGAATAGAAAAGATCCAAGAAAGCCTATGAGTGTAAAGCCAAAAGATGATGATAGCCTAAAGTAGATCTTGAAGGCAATAAAGGACTTGAAGCCTGGTGAGAACAAAAATGCTAAAGTTGTAGGAGGAGATAAGCGTCCCTTTAATAACTTCAACAAATTACCAAGAATGTAGAATTACCCATACAATACCCAATGGAAAGATGGGAAGCCTATCCTTCCTGAGAGAAAGGATAAACCAAATGATAGGACCCCTAATCCATTGTAAAGGAACTCAATGAATATGGTGGAAGAGGTCCCATGGTGTATTGTTTGTCAGTCACCACATGATCCTAATTATTGCATCATATCCCAAAGTGTCTTTTCATAGGAGCAGGAATGTAATGAGGAACAACCTTATGATTACCAAGGATGTGGGATGACTTCTTCCCATATATGGGATGAGGTTGACTCTACTGAAGAAGATGAAAATCAAGATCTTTTTAATTCTTAGACCAAAACTGAATCATACCACCAATAAGTTTTTTCAGATGAAGATAGTCAGCCTGATAACATTTAGTGCAATGTTTTGAAAGTTAAGGAAACAATTGTTTTGAGAAGGCCTTCTGATGAGGAAATTTCCTTGATAACAATAGATATGGTTACTCAAGCCAAAACGGGCTATAATCTAAGAAATAGGGTGGTTGGTAATCCAAATCAGAAGCCTGCTGGGATTTTCATCAAGAAAGTAGAAGGGGATGTAAACATATCCTAGGATAAGCCTAAAGGTTTTGATGTTGTTGATAAGGTCAAAATAAAGAGAAACATTAAGCCTAACATTGCTTATAAGGTAAAATCCAAACCCACTGTTGAGATTGTTCCGACTTTGCAGAAAGAGGATAGAGCCCATACTGTAAAACCTATAGACATATCTATCCAAGAGACTAATAAAGAAGTTGCAATTTTGAAGCCAGATGTTTTTGATTCAAAGTATGTCCCAATTGATATGAGAAAATTGTTGTCTCAGATTACTATCAAAGTTCCATTGCTAGAGATGATGAGAATAGAAGAACATAAGGAAAAGGCCCTAAATTGGGTAAATGGTGTGGTATCTATAGAGTCTCAAAAAATAGAAAGATTTGAGAAACAAATAGCAACCATAAATGGTGAAAATGAAAATGGCAATGAGGAGATTGTTTTTCAAATTACCCAAATTTATTTGGATACAAATGTTGTTAGCACTATAGCAAGAATATTTGATCCATTCTTTCTATCTCTGCAGATAAATGGAAAGTTGCTAAAAAATTGTATGATTGATTCTGGAGCATCAAACACTATTATTCCTACTGAGGTTATGAAGTCACTAGGATTAAAGGTGGACACACCTCATGGAAGATGTCAGGAAATGGATTCAAGAGAAGTACCAGTTGTGGGTACCATCAAGGCTCTACCTTATAGATTAGTTGCATACCGCACCAAACAATTAACCATGAGTTTCTTGGTAGTGGATATTCCTCCCCAGTATGGGATGTTGTTATCAAGAAAGTGGAGCACTTCTATGGGAGGCAACATACAATGTGATTTATAATTTTCCACTTTCAACTTGGAGGGATAGAACATTAAGGTTTCTAGAGAACTTAGAACTCCACATATGATTGAAGAGGAAGAAGAAGACACCATGAATTGTTTCCTTGATACTGACATTAATGCTTTCAAAGTCCAAGATAAGGAAGTAGAGGAGGATGTTGAGCCTGTCCACAAGTCAAAAAGCCAAGAGGGATGGATTAATCTTAACAATTTGTGGAGCATGTATTTTGATGGTGCAAATAGCAAGGAAGGATCTGGAGCTAGAATATTGCTCATATCTCTGAATGGTAAAACTTTCAAATTCTCCTTTACTTTGCTATTCTCAAGCACAAATAATGTTGCATAATATGAAGCTCTATTAATAGGTTTAAGGTTGGCATCAAGGCATGACATAAAATGTTTGAAAGTAGTGGGTGACTCTAAGTTAGTTGTGTTGCAAATTAGATCAAAGTATGCTTCAAAGAATTAGAAATTGAAGCAATATAGGAATGCAGTGTGGGATGTGATTGAAAGTTTTAGTGCCTTTAATATTTTTTGGATGGAAAGAAGTCAAAATAGGATGGCAGATTTGTTGGCTAATGTGGCTCTTAGACCAAAAGATATTACATTTGCTGATATATCTAATATAGAGGTACAAGCCAGGCCTTCTATCCCTGATAATATAGAGAACTACCAGGTTTTCTCTAATGACCAAGACATATTAAGATTCCTCCATTGTGAATCTCACTTTGGTGACAAAGAAATGGATTTCAGTACTTATGTTGATACAGTGAATGGTAAAGATGTCATTTTTGGGAAAGAGGTTTTGTCGTTAAAATCAAATAGAGTTCCCAAAGGATTAGTTTCTCTTAAAAGGATGTTTGAAAATAAAGACAAGGCTTTCTCTGCTAGTACTGATAAAACCAATGAGCTTGAGGAAGTAAACTTAGGCACAAGAATTGTACCTAAGAAGGTTTACATAGGTAAATGTCTGTCCCCTAGGACTAGAAAAAATTTGATTGATCTTCTCAGGAAATTTAGGCATGTTTTTGCCTGGTCTTATGAAGATCTCAAAGCATATAGCGAGGACCTTTTTCAACATGAGATTCTGCTCAAAGAAGGCACAAAACCTTTTAGATAGAAGTTGAGACCTATTAACCCTACCTTGGCACCTAAGATGCAGGGTGAACTCAAGAAGATAATGGATGCTAGAATAATCAAGCCTATTAGGCACTCAACCTAGGTTTCAAATTTGGTGCCTGTTAGAAAGAAGAATCATGACATTAGGCTTTGTGTTGATTTTAGAAATCTTTACATAAATTGTCTAAAGCATAACTATGGATTACCAAATATGGAGAACATGTTGCAGAAAGTCGCTGGGTCAGAATTGATGTCCATGATGGATGGCTTTTCTAGTTACAATTAGGTTATGGTTAAGAACACATAGAAATTTAAAACCTCATTTAAAACCCCATGGGGGATATATGTTTATGTAAGGATGTCATTTGGGTTGACTAATGCTGGTGCCACCTTTCAAAAGGCCATGGATGTAGCTTTTGCAAATTTCATTGATAGGTTTATGGTGGTATATCAAGATGATTTGACAACTTTCTTAGCTAAAGAAGAACAACATTGCCAACATCTTGAAAAAATCTTCATTAGAGCGTTAGAGTATGGGGTTTCTTTGGACCCAAAGAAGTGTGCTTTTGGTGTGGTAGAGGGAAAACTTCTAGGACACATTGTTTCAAAGGATGGGGTAAGGATAGACCCTAAAAGAGTGGAAGCTATTGATAAGCTATCTTTACCAAAGAATATCAAGGGGATTCAGTCCTTTCTAGGACAGGTTAATTTCTTGAGGGGGTTTATTACAAACTTTACAAAAATTAGCATTCCCATATCAAGAATGTTGAAGAAAGGAGAAAAGGTTGAATGGAATATGGAAGCAATATAGGATTTTAATGATATTAAAAGGGCTATCAAGCGTGCACCAATCTTGAAAACACTAGATTGCAGCAAACCAATGCAAATCTTTTCCTTTGCATCTGCCCATACTATTGCAGCAGTACTATTACAGAAAAAAGTTGATGGTTTTGAGCAACCTATTTCTTTTTTCAGCAAGACCCTGTAGGCAGTGGAATTGAATTATGATATCATTGAGAAGCAAGCTTATGCCTTGGTAAAGGCTATTAAAACATTTAGATGTTATCTTCTTGGAGCCACAATGGTTTCCTATGTTCCAAGTGCTGCAGTCAAGGATATCCTAGTCCAGCTGGAAGTTTCAAGAAGATGATGTAGGTGGATTAATAGGATCCAAGAGTTTAATGTTGAAATTCATATTACAAAGTTGGTAAGAGGGTTGGGTTTGGCAAAGTTGATGGCCCAAAGAAACCTAAATGCAAACCATATAAATCTGTTGGAGGAAAATCAAAGACCTTTTGTATGTAATATGGATTGTTGTGAGTGGTACAGGGATATTGTCATGTATTTGCAAAAGATGGTTTTACCTCTTGGACTTGATGACAATAAGAAAAGAACTATTAAGCCTCACTCCATAAGATATGCAATTATAAGTGGTGAATTATGGTGGAGAAGCAATGAGGGTGTCTTGCTTAGATGTGTAGACTAGGATAAGGCCAAGTTTTTGATGCATGAAATGCATAATGGGATTTGTGGGGGGCACTATATGGAAAATACTACAGCCCACAAGATCCTTAGGTTAGGTTTTTGATGGCCATCACTTTTCAAAGATACCTATCAGTTTGTGAGAAAATGTGACCCTTGTCAAATATTTGCAGGAAAGTTGAAATTTAGTGGAAACTTGCCTCTCAAGCCTATTACAGTTGAGGCCCCTTTCCAAAAGTGGGGTATGGATTTCATTGGTGAAATCCCTAATAAGCCTAGTGGTGGACATTCATATATTTTGGTAGCAATTGATTGCTTCACCAAGTGGGTTGAGGCAATCCCTTCAAGGAGAGCAACTAGTAAGGTGGTAACAGATTTCATGATGAAAAACATCCTTACAAGATTTGGTTTCCCAGAAACTATGGTGGTTGATAATGCAATGTGTTTTAGGTCAAAGGAGTTTGTTCACTTTTGTCAAAACAATGGTATAAAAATCTCATATTAATCTCCCTACCATCCACAAGGCAATGGCTAGGCAGAATCCAACAATAAGAGTTTGATCAAAATTCTGAAAAGAGTATTAGATAAAAACAAGAAGGCCTGGGATTCCAAGTTGTTACAAGCCCTATGGGCTAACAGGGCTACAGTGAAAAAGGCAATAGGTTGTGCCCCCTTTGACTTGGTATATGGGATTAATGCAAGATTACCCCAAAACAATTTGTTACAAATGTATCAATTCATACAAGCATATGATGATGATGTGGAAGAAGATATGACTATTAGAATAAATGATTTGATTCAATTGAATGAGATAAGAAATGATGCACATGGTAAAAATGAGAAGATGAAGGCTTAGTGCAAAGTTTTGTATGACAAAAGGACAACTCAGAGAAGTTTTGAAAATGGTGACCTAGTCCTAATGTGGAATGCAAGATTGGAAGATAAGGGAAAGCATGGGAAGTTTGATCCCATCTATTTAGGCCCTTATATCATTGAAGGGAAATGCGGAACAACTTCATATTTATTGAAGAATCTGACAAGAGAACCCATGGAATTGCCAGTTCATGGGCAATTTTTGAAATTTTACTTCTCTTGAAAGATTTTCTAAGTTCCTGTGTAGTTCCTAGTTTAGGGTTTTGTGTACAGTCAAAGTTTTGTTTTGGTCTATTGTACTAAGAGATTATGTGGTTCTTGTTCAAACTAGCATTTAACCATCCTCAAATAGAGCCACTGTTGGTACTTTTCTCCATTTTTGTTATCTTCTTGATTTTGTGTTCAATCCCTCTGCTTTTTTCTCATATCCTTAAAAGTTCAAATTTATTCAAAAATTGCAAAAACTAAGTGCTAGGGCATAAAATCCCTTTGTATGCCTTCAAAAATTAGAAAAAGTCCAAATTTGACCTAGCAACATTCTATTTCTCTGTTACTTTTTTTAAGTCACTTAAAATCTCCATATGAGCATGTGCACATTACTTCTCTGATCAGTCACTAGATCTCTAAACCAAATCATCATATTCCTTTCAGTCTAGTGACTTCCTAAAATCCTTTAGTTGCACAATCTCTATAAGCTTTCAAAATATTCCCTCTCCTCCAACGACCTGGCGGGTGGTTATGTTTTCTTTCAGTCATATCTCTTACCATTTAGAGATTGAGTGAGGACCATTGATGAGATATTGATCGTGTGGTTAGCGCTGAATCTCTAGATTTAACTCATGGTTAGCAAATCTTTCAGTGACCCAGCGAAAGCTTAGGTTTGCTCATTCTCTAAATGTAACCAGGGTTGGTGTTTTTATTTAGTGACTTATAGCTATCTTCAGTCACGTAATCCCTAGATGGGTGCAGATTAGGTCAAGGTCAGAATGTGGTTAGTCCCCAGTGGTTATGTTTCATATTCAGTGATTACACGACTGTGTAGTCATGTATTCTCTTGATCCCAGTGGTTATGTTCCAAACATTGAGCAACCTAGTGAATGGTTAATATTTTCATTCAGTCACATGTTCACCAGATATTTGGTCAAAGGTAGGAGACTTTAAAAGATTCAATGTGAGTTGTAGATTTAGTTTTTGATCAACGGTAACCGCATATTCTCATAATGAAACCCAGGGTCAAAGAAAGTTTCAATGATCATGAGAAGGCCTTTGTCGCATGATCTTCGGACCAAACCCTGGTTAAGAAAATTGTCTCACGACTTGGAGACTACCTTCAATCACGCAATCTCCAGATCACTGAATCCCATGAAATTTTAGGAAAACATTCAAAGATCTACCAGGCAATTAGCCGCCAAGTCTCTAGATCTTGGCAGTTCATTCAAAGACTAAAATTTCACATAGTCGCTAGATCTCCAGATCGGCTGAGGTCAGAAATGAGTTGGAGCAACCAGTTTGTGGGATCAATCAGAGTATGACATGTGGTAGAGAGGTGTCCAAAGGGTACAACTTGGTGATGAAGTGGATCAATAGACAAATCATAAGATGCCACATGTCCTTGTGGGCCCAAGTTCTCTAAGATCAGTCTCGAAGTCATGTAATGAAGACCAAATATTCCTTTCTATTAAGCGACTGAGTTTTTGCCTTAGTCAAGTGATCTCCCGACGATAATAGAATATTCCTTTTTGATTGGTGACTATGAGATGTGGTTAGTCACATGTTCTCATCAGTTATGGATGGCATTCAGAGACTTGGCAAGTGGTTTGTCACCAAGTCACGGTGGTTAAAGTTAACATCTAGTGACCCTAGTTGGTTGCTAGTCGCCAGGTCGCTAGGTGGTGGGCGCTTAGTGATTTTCTATCTAACACGCTCATTTTTTATTGGCTGAGAGATGGTGATATGGCCGATGACTTTTTAGGCCCTGGTTGACCATTGTGTTGAATTTTATGTGTCATCTTATGTGTGGGAAAAAATGAAGATTGACGGCTATGTTTTAAACTTAATAGATTAACCGTTGTTGGTCGACATTTGAATTTTAAATTACAAGATTTTTGCAGAGAATGAAAGAAATAATGTGCCAAAACATATTCAATCTGATTTCTTTCTTCTGAGGAAATAAGTATGGAGGTTTTATAGTTGAGCAATGAATGTGTTTTCTGATGGTTGAGCTGCATAATATTTGATCTCTTTCACCACCATGAATTTGGTCTTTTCTACAGGGTTTTTTCTGCAAGGTTTGAACACATAGCCATGTTAGAAATAGGAAATACTAAGAGGGGGGGGGGGTGAATCAATATTTAACAAACTTTTACTTTTGCCCACTTATGGATATAACAGATTACTTTAAAGCATAAGAAACTAAATAGCATACATAACAGTAAATGTAAAGAACTCATAACACATGATATGTTCTTGAGGAAACCCTGGCCAAGGGAAAACTCTAGTGGGGATGGTACCCATGAAGATCCACTAATCAAAAGATATCCTGTTAAGGATGTTGACCCTATTAGGAGCCTGTTACAATCATATAGTGTATCAGTCCTACTTAAGGGACTATAGGCCTTGTTAGAAGCCTCAACCATATTAGGAGTTGTAGATACAAAAATTGATTACCAGATGAGCTCACTACCCAAAAAAGTAATAAAAATGTTTATTGATTACAATATGATACTGCTTACAACTTCACATCAACAACTTTTGCTGCTATCACAATATACAACTATCACAAGTTACATGTTTTTTTTCAAGTATGTTCGGTACATATTTATTTATACAAGATACAAACATAATATCTTTCTCCTATCAGCTTGCATATCTTTGTCCAAGAGTAAACATCTATAATTTCATCTCTTTATAATATTAAGTCATTATTTTGACAAGCAAAATAATCCCTTAATTCATTTACTAGTTCTGCCTTCAAAACTACTCCGTCGGTTGTACTCTATCATCGGTAAAATAGTCAGAACTTTGTTTGTACTATTTGTACTCTTTTTTGCACTAAGATGGGGTATCCTTAGACACCATAGAGTCTATGTTGAACTATGTAAACTTTGATCATGCTCCAGTGAACATCGCCAAAATAAACTATATCGGGTGCTCTGTCAAAAACACTATTTCATACTTAGACAATTTTAGTTTGCGATCTTCCATACTTACTTTCTAGCTTATGTGATCTTCATAGGGAACATATGTTTCCTTAATGACAACATTCATGTACATACCTTAGCCAAATTTCCAACAATCTCCCCTTTTGTCATTGGTGGCAACATATGAGAAAATTGGCTAAGTGTACAAGTCAAAATCTCAAAATTTGTATCAAAATTGTGGCCACAGTATAAAATAAGTATACTATCCTTATATCCCCTCAAAATATACACTTAATATATAACACTTCATAATAATCCATAGAACTCCCCCTATGAGTATCCTTCCTTATCATATATAGACAATTTTCTAAGTATCTCTCCCCCCTTTGACAACAATGACAAAATAAAGGGTGGAAAGGGATATACAAAATTGTGTCAAAAATTTTACCTTACTATCTTATTGCAAAGCCAGTAGGCTTGCAACACAATCTACAAAATTTGTCTTCCAAGTCTCAAAATATTTCTCCCATGCCTTCTTTATTAATTCTACTACATTGAGTAAAGTACTCAATCTGTATGCTGCAATCTGAAAAGCTTGAAGGGATTCAAAATTGAACTTCTGAAATGTTATCTTAGTAGTAAGACATTCTTCTAGCTGCTCTTCTATTATAGTCAACTTGATTGAGACATGCTCTCTCAAGATGTTTATCCAGATAATTTTCTTGTTCTTCTCATCATTCAAAGTCCTTATCTCATCACATAATTTTTTGATCTTTTTCTCAACTGCACTGATCTTTATGTTTAGGCTGGCCAATGAGTTTGTCTCTACTGTAATTTCATCTTGATTCTCTTTTAGCTTCTTCTCTTCCTCAATTAAAATATTTTTATATTTTGTACACTAAATATACAAATACTTTCCAATCTCAAGATGTTTCCTTAAGTTCTTAATTGTCTATCAAGGCTGTCAATGTCATTTTTGATATTCTGACTTATATTCTGCAACATCTCAGCTTCATAAGCTGCCCGAGCCTTAACCTTAGCAATATTAGTCAAATTAGTTAACTCAACATCAAAAGAATTTATTACCATCTTTTCTCTTTCAAGTGGGTTTGAATCAAAGACTTTTTTAGATATAACACTTTGTAGCTTCTCAGTCAAATCTTTCAGGCTACCTTCCAAATTCTTAACTTTCTTGTTCTTTCCAATAATTTTGTTAAAAGAAGTGATCAACTCTAATTGATCATCGTCATCAACCTCCTTGCTCAAATCTTCAATCAATGTTCCTATTATTTTCTCCTTTCTAGTCTTAGGAGTAAGACTGATGTCTTCTTGTGGTTCAGTAGGTGTATGGGCCTCTGTTTCCATTTGCACTTCTATTCGAGTAGTCTCTATTTCAATACTCTTTTCTTGCTCTCCCAAAACCAAATTGTCAACAATGTTATCCAAACTATTAAGTAATGCATCATCTGAATCTAAAGTAACTTTTGTTCCTTCAATGTCCATAGATTCTATGCCAGTGTTTATAGAAGAAGAGGGAATATCTTCAACTTCAACTACCTCTGTTGCTGCCTCTGCCTGTTCTGAACTTTGTTTCTCTACTGGTTCTGCAACTGATTGATCTTTTCTATCTTTTCCTACTACCAAGTTTGCTAGCACTTGCACAACTGCCTATTCAATTTCAGTCTTCACTTGTTCATACTAACCTCCCATTATTTGTATAGTTCTTCTTTTGGTTCTTAATAGGGTTTCAACTGGCTTGAGGATCTGCTTAAGGTGGTCATCATCTCTTATGTCACAGAACTATCTTATCACATTCTCTCTCATTTTAGTATCTTCTTCTTGTGCTCTCATCTTTCTTCTCACAAGTCTGTTGTATAAATCTTCTGGTATCTTTCCATGAATAGTATCAAATTTCTTGTTTGCCAAAAGCATATGTGTAACCATTGCATTCTCTAGATTTAATCTGTCAGAGGATCCATATAAATCATAGTATTTGTTCATTTTGGTAAAGTCTCCATGTTGCATTATATCTTCATTAACTCTTTCTATCCTTGGTTTCCATGATTTCTTCTTTATTGTTACTTCATCATCTTTTATCTCTGCAACTCTTCTAGGTACTGGTGGAACAATTATTATTTGTCTTTTACCCGGTCCTGAAGCACTTGCCTTCATTCTTTTGCTTGGTGCTGAAAAAGAGAGTTTCTCTGTCTGACTAATTTCTTGCTCCTTCTCAGGTTCTTCAACCTTTACCTTAACTTGAATGGGTTCTACACTTGATGCCAAAGGTGGGACTGATAGTATCTCACTTTGCCTTATTGCTTCTGCAGTCTTTCTTGTAATATCAAATTCCTGCTCACTCATACCTGATTCTTTTTGAATTTTTTTTATTGTAGACTCCACTCTCTTCTTTTATTGTTTCTCTTCCTTAAGTGTCTTTGTTGAATCAAAGTTTTCATCATAAGTTCCAAATCTATTGCCATGAGCATCCGCTTTACTTTTCAACAATCTTCTAACATATCCTTCTGTTTCAATTTCAGAGATTTCATAGCCAAGAGGGTCTATGAATTCATGTCTAGGTTCAACTGCCTCAATGTAAGTGAAATTAGTATCAACCATAAAACATATATCATCTTTTTATTTCTCAACTAGGGATGGAGGAATTCTTGATCTATTTACCACAATGTTCTGAAAAGTTTTCAACACTAACTTTACACTATCATTAACCTTCTCAATAAGATGTTTTATGTAAACTGTATTGATTCTTTCCATAGTATTCACACCATCATTCCAATCAATAGTGCAAGGAAATATTCTTAGCAACTGGAAGAACATGTAAGTAACCAATGAGGAAAATCTAAAGTGAGTGTATTTAGCTTTCTTTATCTTTTCCAAATTCTCAAACAACTGTATTCTCAGAATTTCACACATATCCACAGGCTTCTTCTCCACACACATCAAATAAGAAATGTGTACCATACCTGCTAGCATGTCATCTTCTCTAGAACTTCCACAGAACTTTGTTGTCAAAATCTTACACAATTATTTTACATCATCTTGCTTAATCTTACTAATGACTATACCTCTGCCATTGTATACTGAACCGGTGTTTTCAATCACAATCTTTCTCATGTTTTTCTCATTCAGTGGAATTGCACCAACTTTTGATAATCTAGTCACATAATGAATTAGGTTTGCAGTTATGTCTATAACTCTATCTTCTAACCAAAATTTACCATTATGTATCCTACTCAAAATGATCTTAGTACACTCATCATCAAATTCATATTTTATAGAGTACTCAATGATTTCATTGTTTTCTAGATGTTCATAACCTTGTTTCACTAACATATCCAAGTTGTACAATTTCTTATATTCACCATTAAAATTACTTTCCCTTAGGGTTTCATACTTGCATCCAAGATAACTTTTAACATTCTCTAAATGAAGAACTCCATTTGGTACGGATGATAAAGCTAAACTAGCATCTCTTTCTGAGGGTTCAACTAGATCTTTCTTAGTTCTAGGTCTGTTCTTATCCTTAATGTTGTGAATCAATGACACATCCATGATTATATTTGATTACTTAAGCTGATTCAAGATCTTAGTCAGATAAATACCTTAAATTCACAAAATTAGGGCTTTTGCTTGATCAGCGCTTCAAACTTCTGAAAATCACTTCCAAACTTCTTTCTTCTCATTCCAAATCACTTCTAATCACTTGATAATCTCAATAACTTTGATTTCAATCTTTTAATACTTAGCATTTACTCGATTTGACATCACATTCAATTCTTTTGTCACTAAAATGCCAAAAAGCTGATTTTGTAAACCTGCAACCATAAATCTTCTTGCGACCTTGCAAAACACAATATTTCTTTTTGTGCACTTAACCATAGCATTAGTATAACATAACAAACCTTCATCTAATTGCACAAAACTTAACTCATTCAAAATCTAATTCTACACTAATTCTAAGTTCCTAAACTACAAAAATTTACATAATTTAAGTGCTTAAAGAAGGGTTAGGTAAAGACTCATTCTTACCATTAAATACATTACCTTCTCGATTACCTTCAATGTTGAATATACCTTCTTGATCTATGCCTTTAACAAATTTTACTTCATCTTCATTGCTACATCAACCTTTCTCTTTGTTTCCTGCATTTTCATTCCTTCTTGCATAGTTTCTAGGGTTAGGGTTAAGATGATAACCTCCATTGTTCATTCTTCAAAATCTTGTTGTGTGTCCAATCTTGTTACATATCTGACAAATGATTCCATTGGTTCCATATCTAGGTGTTTGCTGATTGATTTGTGTCCTACAATTTCTAGCAATATGTCCAATTTTGTTGCATCTGAAACATACTATTCCATTTCCTCTTTTCATGTCTTCAGTTGATCTCCGATCTGCATTGTTATTTTTTCTAGGCATTCTACTATTGTAATTATTCTCAATAAATTTAGATCTTCTACATTCAATAGCTTTATGTCCAAAACCATGACAATTATAACAATAACCATTAAGAGGTTTGAATTGTTTACTTGTACAATCTCTCTTCATATGACCAATAGTATTACAAGCAAAACATCTACCTTTGAATTCTCTTTGCATACCTTTGGATGGTTCATCTTTCTTCGGTGGTTCTTCTTGCTTCAGTGATTCTTCTTGCTTTGGTGATTCTTTTGATTTGTTTTCATCTAACTTCTTTTCTTCACTACTTTCACATACATTCAGATCTGGTTTCTTGCTTTCACTAACTATCTTCAATATGTTAAATCCAAGACCAATTTTGTCATAGAATGGTTTTCCATAAGATACTTGCTCATTAATGTTTTCACTATTTGAATATAGTCTCTCAAGTTGGTGTTTGGATTGAGTCAATTCACCTTTCACAATCTTGTTGTATTTCTCAAGTTCATCATACTGTAATTTGACTTTATCAAATTCAGATGTTACCTTGCCAAGTTTAGATTTCAGATCTTCATTCTCATTCTTTAAATTTTCATTCTCAGATCTCAGATTGTCATTTCCATCTTTCAAGCTAAGCTTTAGATTTTCTATCTTCAATTCATGTTTAAGGATCACATTTTCTTTTTCCAAATCATCACAATCTTCAACAAGAGTTTCAGACTCCTTTTCAGATTTCAGATCTTCTATCTTACCTTTCAATTTGTCAATAAGATTCTTTGCATCATCATACTTTCTTTTCAGAGTGTTTCTTTCATCAATAAGCATATCAATTTGTTAAAGAGCTTCTTCAAGATTCTTCTGTAACTGATCCATATCTATAGAGATCTTACTCAAGCTACTAGGATTTCCTTGAAAGTTTCTTCTCCGAGTCACTATGCTCTGATACCAATTGTTAGGAATAGGAAATACTGAGAGGGGGGGGGGGTGAATTAGTATTTCACAAAATTTTACTTTTTCCCACTTAAGGATATAATAGATTACTTTAAAGCATAAGAAACTAAATAGCATAGATAACAGTAAATGTAAAGAACTCATAACACATGATATATTCTTGAGGAAACCCTGGCCAAGGGAAAACCCTAGTGGGGATGGTACCCACAAAGATCCACTAATCAAAAGATATCCTATTAAGGATGTTGACCCTATTAGGAGCCTATTACAATCATATAGTGTATCAGTCCTGGTTAAGGGACTATAGGCCTTGTTAGAAGCCTCAACCCTGTTAGGAGTTATAGATACAAAACCTGATTACCAGATGAGCTCACTACCCAAACAAGTAATACAAATGTTTACTGATTACAATATGGTACTGCTTACAACTTCACATCAACAACTTTCACTGCTATCACAATATACAACTATCACAAGTTACATGTTTTTTTTCAAGTATGTTTGGTACATCTTTATTTATACAAGATGCAAACATAATATCTTTCTCCTGTTAGCTTGCATATCTTTATCCAAGAGTAAACATCTAGGATGTCATCTCTTTATAATATTAAGTCATTATTTTGACAAGCAAAATAATCACTTAATTCATTTACTAGTTCTGCGTTCAAAACTACTCTGTCGGCTGTACTCTGTCATCAGTAAAACCATCATAACTTTGTTTGTACTATCTGTACTCTTTTGTACACTAAGATGGGGTATCCTTAGACACCATAGAGTCTATGTTCAACTGCACAAACTCTGATCATGCTCCAGTGAACGTCACCAAAACAAACTGTATCAGGTGCTTTGTCAAAAACATTGTTTCATACTTAGACAATTTTAGTCTACGATCTTCCATACTTACTTTCTAGCTTATGCGATCTTCATAGGGAACATATGTTTCCATAATGACAAATTTCATGTACATACCTTAGCCATATTGCCAACAAGCCATGTGTAATAGGTGGAGGTACCAGTACATCTCCTATACAAGTGAAAATTGATGTTCTGCCTACTTCTTGAGCCAAGCAAACGTTGCAAATTTTTTACTTTTAAAGAGTGTAGTTGAGACATAAAGAGATATTTGTTATAGGGATGACAATGAAGAGATGGAAATCAGATTTTCTTGAGGAAATCAAGGAAATAATTGAAGACATAAAGCAAGGTGGTTCATCTACAAATATCTCATCTTGTTCATCGATGTATTTATTGTAAACCTAATAAAGTTGTTGTAAAAAAAGTTAAGTTAGGAATTTTGTAAACCCTAGAATGATTGGTAGCTTGTTGCATCTCCTTGTATATAAGGGATTTTCCATGATCATTCTAGGCATTGAGAGTTTAGGAGTCAAAAAGACAGAGATTCTAGAGCCCTAGCCCTCAGTTGAGGATTGTAGATTTTGTATCATTCTTATCAAAGAAATAGAGAAGAAGTACAAGTTGCTACTACTATTTTGCAAGCTTATTGTTCAGAATATGATGTATACAATGTTCAAGGCTACACTTAATACAAATCTTAGTTCTTTGTCTCTCCTTTGAGTTTATTCTATAAATCTTTAAGTTTTTCTAAGATTTACATGTATGTGTTTGACTTTGAGTTCTGATCTAGCATTTGATTAAATATTGCTTAGGGTGGGATACATGTTTATTGAATTTGTTTGAGGATTTTTTATAAGTAGGAAAGAGTTGATGTGTTTGTATTTATGTCTAAAAACTAGATTTTCTTCAAAACATCTTTGTATGCATTCTATCTTCTAATATTTTTCCCAATGGATAGGGCACTGACATGTATATTTTTATCTTTCCTTTGTGTAGAATGATTGAAATCTTGTAATCCTAAAACATTCAATCAATACCAGTCTTTGACATTTTAGTTTACTTTATATGTTGTCCTACCCACTGATGGAGAGTCAATGAATAATAGGTTGTTGTTTAGTACTTTCTCACTATTATATGTTGTAAGATCTAGTATTGAGTAAGGAATAGAGTTGAATCTATTGGATTAGGTGTACCCACATTGGTTTTGTAGAGCCAAAAGTGAAGAGGGCAGTCTTGTCCCTATAGTTGGTCTAGTTGCTTATAGATTTCCTATATTTGGAACTAACCTCTCCTTAACATCAGTCATAAGCATACTGGTATCTCTTGGAGTGTAAAATCTTATGAAGAGCCAACATAATGTTTGCACATCTATGAAGTTTGTTTGATGGAAGGAAGAAAGATTGTTAACTCTTTGAAGAAGAATGATGTATGTTTTGTTGTGATTCCTATCAAAGTGAGTAAGAAAAAAGAGGATAATGTCCCTGAGGAGACTGATAAGTTACTCATTGAGTACAGTGATATCATTTTTTATAATGTACCTAATGGTTTTCCACCAAAAAGAAGCATTGATCATTGTGTGGATCTAATCCTTGGAGCTAGTTTACCGAATAAGGCACCCCATCGGTTGACACCTACCGAGAATCAGGAATTGAACTGACAGATTCAAGAGTTGCTGGAGGAAGGTTTGATCAAAGAAAGTTTGAGTCCTTGTGCAATACCTATTTTATTGGCACCTAAAAAGAATGGAGAATGGAGAATGTCTACTGATTCCAAAGCAATCAATAAGTTAACAGTGAAGTATAGGTTTCCTATACCGAGAATGGATGACATAATGGACAATTTAACTGGAGCAAAGTATTTCACAAAGATTGATTTGAAAAGTGGATATCATCATATTAGAATCAGAGAAGGTGATGAATGGAAGATTTCATTCAAGACAAAAGAAGGTTTGTATGAGTGGTTGGTTATGCCTTTTGGTTTAACTAATGCACTGAGTACTTTTATGAGGCTGATGAATGAAGTTTTGAAGAAATTCTTGGGTAAGTTTGTGATTGTATATCTTGATGATATTCTAATATTCAGTAAGACCAGAGAAGAACATTTTTTGCATGTTAGAAAAGTTTTGCAGAGATTGAAAGAAGAAAAGTTACTGATAAATATGAAAAAGTGTTCATTCATGAAAGAGGAGATTGTGTATTTGGGATTTGTTATTTCAACTGATGGTTTGAAGATTGATCCTGAAAAGGTTGAAGCTATTTTGAATTGGTCTACACTTGTGAATGCTAGTGAGGTAAGATCATTACATGGTTTTCCAAGTTTTAACTGAAAGTTCATAAGGAATTTCAGTTCAATTTGTAATGCTATGACTGAGACTATGAGAAGAGACAAAAGAGAATTCAAGTGGACACGTGGAGCTAACTAAATTTTAGAGACTTTGAAGCAAAAGGTTGTTCAATTACATGTTTTGGCATTACCTGATTTTAGTAAGGTATTTTAAGTAGAATGTGATGCAAGTGGAAGTGCACTTGGAGCTCTGTTGAGTCAAGAAGGTAAACCTATTGCTTTCTTTAGTGAAAAGTTGAATGATGCTAGAAGGAAATATTCTGTGTATGATCAAGAATTATATGCTATTGTTCAAACATTGAAGAAATGGAGACATTATTTGATACTGAGTGAATTTGTGTTGTATACTGATCATATGGCTTTACAATATTTGGGTAGTCAGGATAAGTTGAACCAAAGACATATGAAATGGGTTGAGTATTTGCAGAGTTACACATTTGTGATAAAGTATAAGAGTGGAGTCACTAACCGAGTTGCTAATGCATTGAGTAGGAGAAGATCTTTGATGACCGATATGAAAATTGAAGTTCTTGGTTTTGATGAGATGAGAGATTCTTATGAGTCTAGCCCTAATTTTTATGAGCCATGGAGAAAGTACAAAGCACCTATTCAAGATCAACAAGTTACTAAATGAGATGAATATTTTATTCAAGAAGGTATAGTTTTTAAAGGCATTCAGTTGTGTATACCGAGAGGAGTAATGAGAACTAATTTGATAAAGGATAAATATAGTAGTGGTTTGGCTAGACATTTTGGTATTGATAAAACATGGAATTTGATTAAGGAGAAATACTATTAGCCGTAGTTGTATAGAGATGTTAAAAAATTTATGAAAAGTTGTGGAATTTGTCAAGTTACAAAAGGAGTAAGTTAGAATACTAGATTGTATGTACTGAATGTTTTTCCTAAGAAACCTTAGACATACATCAGTATGGATTTTGTTCTTGGCTTATCGAAGATAGTAAGAGGTAATGATTCGATATTTGTTGTGGTAGATAGATTTTAAAAGATGGTACATTTTATACCTTGTAGAAAGACATCAGATGTAGTACATGTAGCAGATCTTTTCTTTAAGGAAATTTTTATATTACATGGATTACTGAGGAGTATTATCCCTGACTGAGACAGTAAATTTGCTGGATAATTTTGGAAAAACCTTTGGAAGAAATTTGGCACTGAGTTGAAATATAGTTCTACATTTCACCCACAAACTGATGGACAGATTGAAGTTGTGAACAGAAGTTTGGGAAATCTTTTGAGATGTTTAGTTGGAGACACACCGAATAATTGGGATTCTATGTTAGCACAAGAAAAGTTTTCATAGAATAATTTAGTGAATAGGAGTACTGGAAAAACACCATTTGAGATTGTGACTAGCACACAACTGAGACCTATATCTGATTTGAGAGACATTGCTGATGAAAGTAAGAGAAGTGCTTAAGGAGTAAAATTTGTTGAGTACATGAAGACATTGCATGAAGATGTGAAGCTAAAGCTGGAAGAGAGTAATAAAAAATACAAAGACAAAGCTGATAGATAAAGGAGACATAAGACTTTTGATGTTGGTGATGAAGTAATGGTTCATTTGAAGAAAGGTCGATTTCCTATTGGAACATATGGGAAGCTGAAAATGAAGAAGTTTGGACCTTGCAAGATTTTGAGGAAATTTGACAGTGGAAATGCATATGAGATTGAGTTACTTGATGACATGGACACATCACTGATTTTCAACATTGTTGATTTGTATGAGTATCATGAACCTGATGAAGAAGTGAGTACTGAAAGAGTATCCTAAGAAGTATAATGAAGAAGTTGAACAGATCCTAAAGCAAAGAGTTGGAAAAAGTACAAGAGGAAAACAATATATGGAATATATGGTAAAATGGAAGAATAGACCGATGGAGGACAATTCTTGGATTTCATAGTCTGATTTGGATGTAGCTTAGATCATACATACCAAATGATCTAGAGAATCATTTCAAAATAACCCCAGGTGTCTGATGCAGGAGCATCTTGGGTCCTTGGCAATCCTCTGTCACCAAAAACATTTTGGAGTTTGTTTGTGTTGCTCAGTTTCTTCTTTGACTGAGTTGGTCAATAGTTGGTCTGTTTCCTTTGGTTACCGAGTGTGGTCGGTTATCTCCAGGGTGGTCAGTTTTTTTACTAGCACTCGACGTTGCTTGTCTGTTGCTCAGTCATCCTTTCTTACCAAGTAGTTTCTTTTGAGTTCCTATTGAGCCGACTTGTGCTTTTATGCTGGGTCATGGATTTAATGTTCAAATCCATCATTGGGAAGCATGTGTTCCTAGATCTGACTATTCCTTCCATTGATTATGGATCTGAAGGCCAACTCAATTCGGTAGACTCTTGTATAAATGTAGTGTTTGGTTGTAGTTTAGAGGTAGTTTGAGATAGAAGTAAGAAGATAATAGATTAGAGATTGTTGGTCGATCCTCACATGTTTGAGGACTTCTATAATTCATTGTAATACCTAGCCCTAACTGGGAAGGCCTTACAGCCTGACATGTATGATTCTATTTGATGAAAATTATTAAAAGATTCTGCATTCTCTCTCTCTCACTTTGTTGTTGTTTGCTTCCACATATTGTTGAGCAGGATTGGATCATTAGGGTGTGCCATTGTTTGGCCACTATTGGCCCCTGCCTTACGTCAGATTGGAAGATAATATTTCCACAATCCCAACTACTAGGGCTATATCTAGTCTATTATGGACAACATATTATAGCTTTCCAATCATGGATCTATACAGGGTTTGATTCACTTCACCAGTATCATTAGTTTTAGATAGTTTATGTCCAGTAGCCATAAGAGTACTTACTAGTCTAGAATCCTCCATACCAAAAGTTTTTAGTTTCTTTTTGACATATTTAAATTGTGTGATAAAGATACATTTCTCCATATGATAGACTTACAAACTAATAAATAATTTTATCTCACCAAACATAGACATCTCAAACTCAATTTTCATCTCTTTTGAAAATTTCTGACATAGGGCATTTTGTCCTCCAAATATGGTATCATCCACAAGGATTTTAGCTAACAATATCCCTTTACCTTCTTCAGATTTCATGTACATATTTTTGTTTTCATTTGTCCTTGTAAATCCAATCTTTATCAAATAATTGTGTAGCCTCTCATACCATGCTCTAGGGGCTTGCTTCAATCCATACATTACCTTGTTCAGTTTGCAAACCATATTTTTATTGTTTGGATCAAAAAATCATTTAGGTTGTTCAATGTATACTTCTTCTAATATACCATTCAGAAATAAAGACTTGACATCCATTTGATATACTTTGAAGTCTCTATAAGAAGCATATGCAATTAGAGTTCTCACTCCTAATCTTTCTACAGGGGCAAATGTTTCCACATAGTCTATTCCTTCTTCTTGTCCATAAACATTGCATACCAATCTTGCCTTATTCCTTGTGATGTGTCCATGTTCATTAAGCTTGTTTCTAAATACCCATTTTGTTCCAATAACATTCTTGTTTTCTAGTGTCAGCACCAGAGTCTGGGTATCATTCTTTTCTATTTTATTTATTTCTTCATTCATAGCTTGAATCCGGTCTTCATTCTCTAAAGCATATTTTATAGTATTAGGTGTAAACTCACATAATAAACATGTAGGGTCTTTCAACTTACTTCTAGTCAGGACTCCAAATTCCTTATCTCCAATTATTTGCTTAGGCTTATGATGTCTTCTCACATACTGTGCTAATCTAGGTTTAGATTTCTTTTCTTCTTGATCTTCAAGTTCATCATGAAAATTTTTAGTTTCTAGTTCTGATTGCTCGGAAACATCCTCTTGATGCTCGACCTTGCTTACCCATGACTCTTCATTTGGTATAAGTGTGTTACTTGTCTCTCCTTCTTCCAAATAGATAAAATATCTATAATCTTTAGGTTCTTTTTTACCTTCTTTTTCATTCTTCTCTTTCTTGATTTGTACTCGGTTTAAGGTAAAAATAGTTGTACTCATAGCTTCTCTACAATATTTTTGTGCAACATTCTTCTTAATCATTAGTGTCCTTGCACAATCCATAATTGACATGTTTCTCCTCTCATATATACCATTCTATGGAGGTGTTCTAGGTGCAAACATTTGTCTCTTGATTTTATGCAAGAGAGGGCAAGAGGGACCAACAAATGGCACACCCTAACCTAAACCACCTTTCTCAACAACACGTTAAAGCAACAAAAAAATAGTGGGATAGAGAAAATGAAGGATCATTCATATATTTACTTCAAATTGATTCATACATGCTAGGATGTAAGGTCTTCCCAGTTTCGGTTAGATATTACAATCAAACACAAAAGTCCTCAAGCATGTGAGGATCTGTAGATAATCTCTAATCTTCTATCTTCTATAAAAATTGACTCCCTAAACTCTAACCAAACAACTACATTTATACAAGAGGCTACTAAACTGAGTCAGCTTCCAGATCCATAATGAATGAAAGGAGTGGTCAAATCTGGGACCACACGCTTCCCAATAATGGATTCCAACATTAAATTTGTGACCCAAATTAAATGCACAAGTCGGCCTCAATAGAAACTCAAAAGAAACCCATTGGTAAGAAAAGCCAACCTAGCGCCAGACAACCATCACCGAGCACTAGGGAAATTCACTGAGCGCTAGAGAGATAACCGACCAATAACGACGAACAAAGAAAACTGAGCAACACTGAACCAACTTGATCAAAGCAGGAACCGAGCAACACAAACAAACTCAAATATGTTTTTGATGACATAGGATTGCCAAGGACCTGAGATGCTCTTGCGTCAAACACTTGGGGTTATCTGAAATGATTCTATGAATCATTAAATAGGTATGATCCAAGATGCATCCAACTCAGACTGTGAAATCCAACAACTATCTTCAATCGGTCTATTCTTTCACTTTACCAGATATTCCATGTACTATTTTCCTCTTGTACTTCTGCCAATTATTTGCTACAAAATATGCTCATTCTCTTCATTCTACTTCTTAGGATAATTTGTCAATATTGCCATGTCTTCTTCAGATTCATGAAAATCATACAAATCAACAATGTTGAATATAGGTGAAATATCCATGTCATCAGGTAACTCAACTTCATATGCATTTCCACTATCAAATTTTCTCAAAATCTTGCAAGGTCCAAACTTCTTCATCTTCAGCTTCCCATATGTTTCAATAAGATATTTGTCTTTCTTCAAATGAACCATCACTTCATCACCAACATCAAAAGTCTTATGTCTTCTTGATCTATCACCTCTGTCTTTGTATTTTTGATTACTCTTTTCCAGTTTAAGCTTCACATCTTCATGCAATGTCTTCATGTACTCAACAAATTTTACACCTTTAGCACTTCTTTTTCTTTCATCATCAATGTCTCTCAAATCTGATATGCCTCTTGGTTTTTTCCATTTACAATCTCAAAAGGTGTTTTTCCAATACTCCTATTCACTGAATTATTGTATGCAAAATCTTCTTGTACCAACACAAAATCCAAATTACCTGGTGTGTCTCCAACTAAACATCTCAAAAGATTACCCAAGCTTCTATTTGCAACTTCTATCTATCCATCGATTTGTGGGTGAAATGTAAAACTATATTTCAACTCAGGACCCAACTTTCTCCAAAGAGTCTTCCAAAAGTATCCAACAAATTTACTGTCTCAGTCAAAGATAATACTCCTCGATAATCCATGCAATCTGACAATTTCTTTAAAGAAAAGATCTGCTATATCTACTACATCTGATGTCTTTCTACAAGGTGTAAAATGTGCCATTTTAGAAAATCTATCCAATACAACAAATATAGATTCATTACCTCTTACTATCTTCGGTAAGCCAAGAACAAAATCCATATTGACGTCAATCCAAGGTTTCTCAGGTATAGCAATCAGTGTAAATAACCTATTATTCTGACTAAATCCTTTTGCAACTTGACAAACTCCACAACTTTTCACAAATATCTGAACATCTTTATACAACTGTGGCCAAAATTATTTCTCCTTAAGGAAATTTAATGTCTTATCAACACCAAAATGTCCAGCCAAACCACTACCATGTTTCTCTTTTATCAAATTAGTTCTCATTGCTCCTCACGGTATACACAACTGAATACCTTTAAATAACATACCTCCTTGCATAAAATATTCATCCCATTTGGTACTTTGTTGATCTTAAATAGGTGCTCTGCACTTTCTACATGACTCAAAAAAAGCAGGATCAAATTCATAAGAATCTCTCATATCATCAAAGCCTAGAATTCCAATTTTCATCTCAGTCATCAAAGATCTCCTTCTACTCAATGCACCAGCAACACAGTTAGTGACTCCATTCTTATTCTTTATCACAAATGTATAACTCTACAAATACTCAACCCATTTCATATCTCTGATTCAACTTATTCATACTACCCAAATACTGTATAGCCTTATGATCGATACACAACACAAATTCACTTAGTATCAAATAATGTCTCCATTTCTTTAGTGCTTGAACAATAGCATATAATTCTTGATCATACAAAGAATATCTCTTTTTTGCATCATTCAACTTTTCACTAAAGAAAGCAACAAGTTTACCTTCTTGACTCAACACAGCTCCAATTTCAGTAGCACTTGCATCATATTCCACTTGAAATACCTTATTAAAATTAGGCAATGCCATAATAGGCAATTTAGCAACCTTTTGCTTCAGAGTCTCAAAACTTTTATCAGCTCCATGTGTCCACTTGAACTCTCTTTTGTCTCCTATCATAGTCTCAGTCATAGCATTACAAGTTGAACTTAAATTCCTAATGAATTTTTGGTAAAAACTTTCCAATCCATTAAATTATCTTACCTCACTAGCATTCACAAGTGTAGGCCAATTCAAAATAGCTTCAAACTTTTCAGGATCCATTTTCAAACCATCAGCTGAAATCACAAATCCCAAATACACAATCTCCTCTTTGATGAATGAACACTTTTTTAGATTTATCAGTAACTTTTCTTCTTTCAATCTCTGAAAAACTTGTCTAAGATGCAACATATGTTCTTCTCTAGTCTTACTGAATATCAGAATGTCATCAAGATATACAATCACAAACTTACCCAAGAATTTCTTCAAAACTTCATTCATCAACCTCATAAAAGTACTCGGTGCATTAGTTAAACCAAAAGGCATAACCGACCACTCATACAAACCTTCTTTTGTCTTGAAAGAAGTCTTCCATTCATCACCTTCTCTGATTTTGATCTGAAGATATCGAATTTTCAAATCTATCTTGGTAAAATACTTTGCTCCAGTCAAACTATCCATTATATCATCCATTCTCAGTATAGGAAACCTATAATTCAATGTTATCTTATTGATTACTCTGGAATCAGTACACATTCACCATTCTCCATTCTTCTTAGGTGCCAATATCATAGGTACTACACATGGACTCAAACTTTCTTTGATCAAGCCTTTCTCCAATAATTCTTGAATCTTTCGGTTCAATTCCTGATTCTCGATAGGTGTCAATCGATGAGGTGCCTTATTTGGTAAACTAGCTCTAGGGATAATATCCATGCAATGATCAATGCTTCTCTTTAGTGGAAAACCATTAGGTACATTATCAAAAATAATTTCACTATACTCGTTGAGTAACTTATGAATCTCATCACAGATACTATCCTCTATTTTCTTACTCGATTTGTTAGGAATCATAGCAAAACATACATCATTTGTCTTTAAATCCTTAACAAACTTTCTTCCTTCCATCAATAAAAATTTCATAGATGTGCAAACATTAATAATAGGTTCTTCCATCAAAGGTAACAAGATTTGTCTTTTTCCATTAGCCAAAATAGTATACTTATGCAATCTCTTATCATATATATCATGTCTATCATATTGCCAAGGTCTACCCAATAAAATATGACAACAATCTATAGGCATGATATCACATAACACCTTATTATAGTACTTTCCAATCTTCAAATACACATAACATTGTTCACTTACCAGGAGTTTAAGCTCATCTTTAATACATGAAATTTGATAGGGCTTCAGATGTTCCAACCTTACTTTGTGACCATCTATTTAGATGCTAGATTCTTTGAGCTACCACTATCAATGATTACCTTCCAAACTTTTTTAGAAACTTGAACAAACTTTTCCTTACCGGATCTTCCTTTTTACCTTCATTCCAAAGTGCTCTTCTTACCATCAAGTTATTTTCCTTCTCAAGTTCATTTGGTGACTCTTCTTGCACCAGAGCATTTCTACTGCTACCAGCCTCCTTAGCTACATGTGTACACTCAAAAGATCTACGTCCTTCTTCTCCACAATTATAAAAAGTTTCTCAAAAAGTTTCTCTATTATAACCACCTTGGTAGTTACTGCATCTACCTCTAGATGAACTTTCACATTTCCACTTTGTCTTGCCTTTATCCAGAGTTGTCTTTTCTGGTTTAGATCTACCATTTTCACCATGAGATCCACCTCTTCCTCTAGGGAATATACCACCTCTACCTCTCTACCTTTGCTAATGTCTCTTATTTAATTTCTCCTCATCTTTAATTGCATATTGATAAGCCTCTTCAATGTTCTCCAATTTGACCAAACTGATTTCTTCTTGGATGGAAAATCTCAAACCATTCAAGTATCTAGAAATTGTTTCCACACCATCTTCATCATGTCTAGATCCGATATCTAATCTATAGAATTCCTCAGTGTATTCCTATACCAAGCTATCTTTCTACCTCAAACTTTGCATTTTCCTAACTAGGTTAATCTGATAATCACAAGGTAAGAACTTTCCTTTTAATTTATTCACCATGTTATTCCATACCTTGATTTTGTCTTTTCCTTTCCTCTTTTTGTCCAACTGCAAACGTTCGCACCATAAGGATGCATGACTTTTCAACTTTGTGCTTGCAATTTTCACCTTCTTTTCCTCAGGTACATTTTCATTGTCAAATTAATTTTCCATCTCAGTGATCATATCCTCCAATTCATCATAATCAAATTTCCCACCATACTCAGGAGGATTAAAGTGTGGTGTAGACTTCAAACTTGTTAAAGCCTTCAAGAATCTTTCTTCACCCCAATCCATCATAGGTGCAGGTTCTACATCACCTTGTTCTACCTCAATTTCATCATCACTAACATCTTCAAGATGTATTCCTCTTCTCTAGGCTGTTTCAACATCTTCTAGTCTAGCAGCAAGTTATCTCAACATGTCTGCCAATCCTAGATCCACATCTCACCTCCCACAAACCATCTACAACTATAGGTTAGATCGCAATCTGCTACCCCACAACAATTCAACCAAGGCTTCACAAGAAGGAACTTTCAAATCTAGATTTGCAAACCTAGATCCAGATCTCACCTTGCTCTAATACCACCTAACGCAAGAGAGGGCAGGAGGGGCCAAAAAATGACACACCCTAACCTAAACCACCTTGCTCAACAACATGTGGAAGCAAAAACAAAATAGTGGGAGAGAGAAAATGTAAGATCATTCATATATTTACTTCAAATTGATTCATACATGTCAGGCTGTAAGGCCTTCCCAATTTCAGCCAGATATTACAATCAAACAAAGAATTCCTCAAACATATGAGGATCTATAGATAATCTCTAATCTTCTATCTTCTATAAAAACTGACTCCCTAAACTCTAACCAAACAACTACATTTATATAAGAGGCTACCAAACTGATTCAGCCTTCAGATCCACAATCAATGGAAGGAATGGTCAGATATGGGACCACATGCTTCCCAGTGATGGATTCCAACATTAAATCTACAACCCAAATTAAATGCACAAGTTAGCCTCAATAGTAACTCAAAAGAAACCCGTCGGTAAGAAAAGCCAACCGAGTTCCATAAAAGCATCATCGAGCTCTAGGGAAATGGGATTATGCCTATAGAGCACTTTGTGGCCTTTTCGAAATGGGGTTATAATAGTCAATCGGATCAATTGGTCATGACTTATGGTCTCCAAAATTTAGGCCATTTGAAATGGCAGAAAATAATTTTCCTTCAAAAATTTTGTTCATGTTTCAAAAGTTATTTTGAGCCAACTTTGATGTAATGAATTGAAAAATAAAATAATTCTAAGTTTGGTTGGCCCTAAGGGCTAAATTTCTGGAACCTTCTCGGGTGGTGGAAAATGCCTATATAAAGAAGACTCATAGTGTTGTCTAGGGTAGTTCTGGGTAGTAGATTTGGGTATTGATTCAAGGCTTTTTCCTACAGAATATTGTAAGGGAATGCCCATGTGGCTTTGCATATTGTAATTCTGAAAGTTTGTAATAACACATTTGTGGAGATAATAAGAAGCCAATTTTCTATTCTTGCATATTGTTATTGTTTCTCTATTTCTTTTATGTGTTTGTGGTGTTAAGGGGAGCACCCTTCATCAAATGTCATCAAAAAAATAACTATAACCAAAAAATCATTTTTAATTTCTTTTGTGTACAGATTGCTATCAGTTGTTCCTTTTGTAAATCCTAATTTTAACAAATATTTGTCCAATCTTGCATACCAATTTCTAGGTGCTTGCTTTAGTCCATATAAAGCTTTCTTTAGTTTACATACCATGTCTCCTTCTTGAGTCAAAGGAAAACCTTTAGGCTACTCAATGTAGACTTCTTCTTCCAATTCTCCATTCAAAAATGTTGACTTCACATCCATCTGATATACTTTGAACTTCTTGTAAGCTGCATAAGCCAAAAACATTCTTACTACTTCAATTCTTGCAACAGGTGCAAAAGTTTCTTCATAGTCAATTCCTTCTTGTTGTGAGTATCCCTTACATACCAATCTTGCTTTGTTTCTTACTACTTCTCCTTGTTCATTCATCTTGTTTTTGAATACCCATTTAGTTCCAATAACATTCTTGTCTTTAGGTCTAGGGACCAATTAACATGTCTTGTGATGGAATATGGATGAAATGACTGAGAGGGGGGGGGGGGGGTGAATCAGTCAACCATAAAACACTTAACAATTATTTCTTTCCAGATCCCTTAGGATATCTTAATGAATATTATCTGTTTAGCACTCAGTAAATAGATTGCAGTAACTTTGTAGATGCAGAAAGTATTAGTGAATTATCTTTAGATATTCATCAGCACTTGTATGTGATTAAGATAGCAATTAAGAACATAAGAGACATAAGATTTAACGTGGAAACCCAATATGGGAAAAACCACCAATGTATCTAGATACTAATTTTCACTTTTCTGAAGTGATGCCCAGTTAGAAGCCAACCCAGTAAAAGGTTACAAAATACACTATTAGGTGTGACCTTGTTAGAGGATTTAATCACCCTGCTAGGAGTGGCCTGGTAAGAGGTCTTGAAAACAATTCAATGGAATTGTCACCTTGTTAGAGGATTTACAATATGGCTGTTAAACCAACTCGGTTAAGAGATTTACAATTCACTGTTACAATGATAAGAAGGTAACAATGAAAATGACCTATATAATAATGCAACTACCTTGCTGATTACAGATCTCTATTCTGCATAAGTCTGATCCTTCCTGATCGAATATATCTCTGCTGCACCTCAAGGATATCTGATCATCCTTCACAAATTCGCACACACCTTTTTTTCTTTTCTTCTATATATCTTCTGTTGTATATATCTTATTTTCACATTTGACCTTTTATTTATATGATTTTAGTTTTGTCAAATTGACATTACTTAGTATAACAGACGGCTGAATTAAGTAAACTTTATTTGCAAAAATCCTTCAAGGGCCGATGGTGCTCAGTGACCATAACTTTCTACAATCTTTCAGAGACCGAGGGAACTTAGTAAACACTGATAATCCTTTTTCCTCGAAAACTGACTGAACTCGGTAGATGCTATCTTTTCTTCGACAACCGACTGAACTCGGTAAACACTATCTTTTCTTCGATAACCGACTGAACTCAGTAAACACTGAATTTTCTTTGATGACTGACTGAACTCGATAAATGCTATCTTTTCTTTGATAACTGACTGGACTCGGTAAACACTGAATGTTGCGGACTATGACATTGTGTGACATCAGAGACAATACATAATTTGAGTAGCAATTTCCTTTAGACAATTGTTTCCAACAATCTCCCTCTTTGGCATTGATGGCAACACAATATGTCATAGCATAAGAAATTTGAAAGAATTAGCTCGGTTCAGATCCAAATCTCCCTCTGTCAGCAAACTTCTTGTTTCTTGAAAACTCTTCCTCTATCTATTGAAAATTTCTTGAAGTAATAGCAAAGACATAGCAAACACTCCCTCTTTGACAACACATGCCAAAGACAATTCACATATTACCGGTGTAAACTAATGTACCTCAAGTACTAATTCATATACAATGATTCCTTGAATATGTTGCATCAACTGGTTGATTTTCAATCATGTTCTAGTTGATGCATCACTAAAACTGTATTTAGTGAGCCTCGGATAGGGGAATGACCCCTAACTTACCTCTTAGATACACAAATGCATCCTTAGGTAATGGTTTGGTGAAAATGTCTACAATCTGCTCTTTTGTATGAATATATTCTAATCTGATTTCCTTGTCCTGCACCAATTCTCTGACAAAGTGATATTTAATAGCAATGTGCTTGGTTTTGGAATGCATCACTGGATTCTTTGAAATGTTTATTGCACTAGTATTGTCACAAAATATAACAACTGGTTCTATTATTTCAACCTTCATACCTTGTAATAACTATTTAAACCAAACAATATTTGAACAATTTACTGCAGCAACATATTCTGCTTTAGCTATGGATTGAGATGTGCAATTTTGCTTTTTACTGGTCCAAGATACCAGTCTTTTTCCAAGAAAAAATGCTCCACCACTTGTACTTTTTTTGTCATCAATGTTTCCTGCCCAATCAGTATCAGTAAATACTTTTAAATCTAGATTGCCTCCAAATTTATACCACAAACCATATTCTTTAGTTCCTCTTAAGTACCTTAAGATTCTTTTGATTGCCATCATATGATTTTCCTTAGGTTTTGCTGAGAATCTAGCTACTATACCGATTGCTAAGGCAATATTAGGTCTTGTGTGTACTACATACTGCAATTTTCCAATCATAGATCGGTATAAGGTCTGATCTACATCTTTTGAATCATCATTTTTGGTAAGTTTCAGTCCAGTACACATGGGTGTACCAACTGCTTTTGAATCTTCCATACCAAACTTCTTAAGTATTTCTTTAATGTATTTAGATTGAGTAATGTATATACCATTCTTGCTTTGCTGAATTTGAAGACCAACAAAGAATTTTATTAAACCAAACATAGACATTTCAAATTCTTTGTTCATTTTCTCTAAAAATTCTTTGCACTGATCCTCATTCCCTGTAAATATAGTATCATCTACAAATATTTTTGCCAATACAATTTTGTCATCCGGTCCTTCTTTAATATACAGATTGCTGTTATCATTGGCTCTTTTGAAATTAATCTGAATCAAATAGTTATGGAGTCTTTCATACCATGCTCTAGGAGCTTGTTTCAATCCATACAATGCTTTGTCTAACCTGTAGACCATGTCCTTTTTATCTGGATCAACAAAACCTTCAGGTTGTTCAATGTAGACTTCTTCATCAAGAATTCCATTGAGAAATACAAATTTTATATCCATCTGATATACCTTAAATCCTTTATGTGCTGCATAGGCAAGTAGAGTTCTTACACCTTCTAATCTTGCAACAGGAGAAAAATTTTCTCCATAATCTATACCTTCTTCTTGAGAATAACCTTTACATACCAATCTAGCTTTGTTTCTAGATACTTGACCATCTTCATTCAGCTTATTCCTAAATACCCATTTTGTTCCAATTACATTCTTATCTTTAGGTCTAGGTACAAGAGTCCATGTTTTGTTCTTTTGTATTTGTTCTAATTCTTCATTCATTGCTTCAATCCAAATTTCATTTTTCAATGCATCTTTGATATTTCTAGGTTCAAAATCAGTAAGCAGACATGTACCTTTTAGCTTGCTTCTTGTCATAGTACCATCTGATTTGTTTCCAATAATTTGATCTGGTGTATGATTCCTTCTGACATATTTGGCTAGTATAGGTTCCTTGCTTTTTGAATGATTCATGTTATTGTCTTCTAGGATCTCTTCTTCAGGTTCCTCGGGCTCGGTAGATATTTGCTCGGTAACTTCAGGCTGAGACTTAGTTTGAATTTCTTCTTGTGACTCGGTTTCTTCTTGTGACTTGGTTTGAACTTCTTCCTGTGACTCGGTAACTATGCTCAGCTTGGTAGATATAGTTTCTTCATTGATAGTTGTGTCTTCCAATGTTTCAGGTTCAATGTAAACGAATCTTCTATAGTTTTTAGGTTCCCTTTTGCTTTCTTCTTCAGTCTTTTATACAAACTCATCAAATTTTACATGTATACTTTCTATGACTTTGTGAGTAGATAAGTTCAGACATTTGTATGCCTTTCTTTTGCTAGAATATCCTAAGAATATTCCTTCATCACTTTTCACATCAAATTTATTTCTTCTGGATTCTTTTAAGATATAACATTTGCTACCAAATACTTTCATGTAACTTACATTGGGTTTATAGCCATACCATAGTTCATAAGGAGTTTTGAATGTGTCTTTCTTCAATTGTACTCGGTTCAAGGTATGAACTGCAGTGCTGATAGCTTCCTTCCAGTACTTTATAGTGATGTTCTTTTCTATCATTAGAGTCCTTGCACAATCCATAATAGATCTGTTCCTTCTTTCTGCTATTCCATTCTGCTCAGGAGTTCTAGGAGCTGATACCTGCCTTTTGATTCCTCTTTCAATGCAAAAGTTGTTAAAATCATGGGAGATGAATTCACCACCTCTGTCTGATCTTAAGCATTTCAATCTTTTCCCTATTTCTTTTTCCACTCTTGCTAAGTACCATTTGAACTTTTCAAATGCTTCTGACTTTTCTCTTAAATACATAACAGTCATCATTCTAGAATAATCATCAACGAAAAGAATAAAGAATTTATCTCCAGTATAGCTTTGTATTCCAATAGGTCCACATAAATCAGTATGCACAATTTCCAAAATTTTTGTAGACTGATAGTTCTTACTCTTAAAACTAGTTTTACTCATTTTGCCAATCTGACAATTCTTACATAAACCAGTATCAAGTTTCTTCAAAGTAGGAATGCCTCTAACCTTCTTGAATTTGCTTATCTTTATCATGTTATCAAAGTTCACATTACATAACCTTTTGTGCCATAGCCAACTTTCTTCAATTTGAGCAATAAAACATGAATATTCACTGAGATCAAGATAAAATAAGTTACCTTTTGTTTGTTTGCCTGATCCAATGAGTTTTCCTTTTTCATCTAGCAGTCTTGCTTGACCATTCATGAATTCAACCTTGAAACTAGTGTTGATTAGCTGTGCTACACTTAGAAGATTATGTTTTAGTCCTTCAACCCAATAGGCATTATCACATATGATTTCTTTGGTTAATGAGATTCTTCCTTTTCCTTTTATACAACAAGGTTCATTGTTTCCAAATCTTACATTGCCACTATCACAGTCTTCTAGGTATTCAAATTTTGTCTTGTCACCAGTCATGTGGTGTGAACATCCACTGTCTATTATCCATATATCATCTTTGCTTATATGATAAATAAGTGCCATCTTATATTCATCATCATTAGATTCATCTTTTATAGCAATAAAGACAATTTCTTCTTCACTATCATCAGAATCTTTAGCCATAAAACATGTTTTCTTACCTTTATCCTTGAATGATTTGAAATTCTTTTTGCCATAGTACTTGTGACTTCTCTTCTCTTCCTTGACCTGCTTGTTTGGGCACCTAGCTGCAATATGTCCAATTTCTTCACATGAAAAATAGATTAAAGGAGTTTTACCTTTATATTTACCTTTCCCTTTAGAGTACTTCTTTGCAAGTAATGCTTCTACAATTTCAAGATCACTATCAGAACTTTCTTCTGATACTTCTTCACTTTCTGACTGAACTTCTTTTATTTTCTTGTTCTTCTTTAGTGAAACCTTGGCCTCAAATGCTGACTCAATATTTTTGGAACTTGGAACATAGTTGTCATAGTTGTCTAATTCAAAGGCTGTCAATCTTCCAACTAAAGCATCCAAAGTTATATTGTGGTTTGTTTCACATCTTATTTCTTGAATAGTTGATACTCTAATTGCATAGATAGGGAGTAGTGTTCTAAGTACCTTACTTATAACAGTTTCATCAGAGATTGTTCCTCCAGAAGCTCTAATTGCACTAACACTTGCTTTGATTCTTTCAACATATTTTGCAATGTTTTCATCTTCTTTCATATTCATCTTGTCGAACTGTCCTCTTAGGCTTTTTTCTTTGGCTCTTTTCACATTTGCATCACCACCATATATTTTCTTCAGTGCCATCCACATTTCATATGCAGTAGTGCATTTTTTAATATCATCAAATTCTTCATAGCTGAGAGCAGATGCAATGTCTATCATCATGGTGTTATGAGTCTTCTTCTCTACAATATCTTCAACAGTTAATGCGCCAGTAGGAACTGTGTATTCTTCATCAATGTATTTGCATCCTGAATCACCAATGGAAGCCAAATGAAGTCGCATGAGACCTTGCGATGCTAAAAAGTTATCTCTATTGAGCTTCGGAATTTCCCTCTTGTAAGACATCCTGATCTTTAGCTTAGGTCCTTGAAACCCTTCCTGCAAGCACCACAGGCTCTGATACCAATTGATGGAATATGGATGAACTGACTGAGAGGGGGGGGGGGTGAATTAGTCAACCATAAAACACTTAAAAATTATTTCTTTCCAGATCCCTTAGGATATCTTAATGAATATTATCTATTTAGCACTCGGTAAATAGATTGCAGTAACTTTGTAGATGCAGAAAGTATTAGTGAATTATCTTTAGATATTCATCAGCACTTGTATGTGATTAAGATAGCAATTAAGAACACAAGAGACATAAGATTTAACGTGGAAACCCAATATGGGAAAAACTACCAATGTATCTAGATACTGATTTTCACTTTTCTGAAGTGATGCCCGGTTAGAAGCCAACTCGGTAAAAGGTTACAAAACACACTGTTAGGTCTGACCTTGTTAGAGGATTTAATCACCCTACTAGGAGTGGCCTGGTAAGAGGTCTTGAAAACAATTCAATGGAATTGTCACCTTGTTAGAGGATTTACAATATGGCTGTTAAACCAACTCGGTTAAGAGATTTACAATTCACTGTTACAATGATAAGAAGGTAACAATGAAAATGACCTGTATAATAATGCAACTGCCTTGCTGATTACAGATCTCTGTTATGCATAAGTTTGATCCTTCCTGATTGAATATATCTCTGCTGCACCTCAAGGATATCTGATCATCCTTCACAAATTCGCACACACCTTTTCTGCTTTTCTTCTATATATCTTCTGCTGTATATATCTTATTTTCACATTTGACCTTTTATTTATATGATTTTAGTTTTGTCAAATTGACATTACTTAGCATAACAGTCGGCTGAATTAAGCAAACTTTATTTGCAAAAATCCTTCAAGGGCCGACGGTGCTCGGTGACCATAACTTTCTACAATCTTTCAGAGACCGAGGGAACTCGGTAAACACTGATAATCCTTTTTCCTCAAAAACTAACTGAACTCGGTAGATGCTATCTTTTCTTCGACAACTGACTGAACTCGGTAAACACTATCTTTTCTTCGATAACTGACTGAACTTGGTAAACACTAAATTTTCTTTGACGACCGACTGAACTTGGTAAATGCTATCTTTTCTTTGATAACCGACTGAACTCGGTAAACACTGAATGTTGTGGACTATGACATTGTGTGACATCAGAGACAATACATAATTTGAGTAGCAATTTCCTTCAGAAAATTGTTTCCAAGAGTCTTGTTCTTTTCAATCTAATCTAGTTCTTCTTTCATAGCATTACTCCAACTTTCATCTTCACAAGCTTCACTAGTAGTTTTAGGTTCAATTTGAGAAATCAAACATAACTGTTCTTGTATCTTATTCCAAGTTAGAACTCCTCTTTTGATGCTTCCAATAATTTTTCCAATAGGATGATTTCTTGACAAACTCTTGTTAGGTGTCACTATCTCAGATCTCACTTCAGGTGTAGGTTCTTCAATGACTTCACTGTGGCTTTCATTCAACAAATCATTGTCAGTCTCATAAAATAATTCAATAGATCCAGTGTTAGGTTTAGGATGAGCTTCTTCATCTTATTCATAATCAAGCATTCTTTTCTAAATTTTGAACTTTTCATTAGCTTTAACATTTGTGCTCTCAACAATAGTCTTAGTTATTTTATTGTAACATCTATTGGCTTTTCTTTTCAAAGAATATCCAAGAAATATACCTTCATCACTTCTACGATCAAAATTTTTGATATCATCATCTCTTTTTATATAACATTTTCTTCCAAAAATTCTAAAATACTTAACTGAGGGTGCATGTCCAAACCATAATTCATAGGGTGTCTTTTCTGTGTCTGCTCTGATTTGTACTTTGTTCATTGTATACATTGCTATGTTCATTGCTTCTCTCCAGAATATCTTCGCCAAATCATTCTCAAATCACATAGCTCTTTTTGCTTCAGTCACTGATCTGTTTCTTCTTTCTGCAATACCATTTTTTTCAAGTGTTCTAGGGGCTGAAAACTATCTCTTAATGCCATTTTCATCACAAAAGGTGTTACATTCTCTAGAAGTAAATTCTCCATCTCTATGAGATCTCAAACATTTAATCTTCATTCTAGATTCATTCTCAACTTTATTCTTAATGATCTTAAACTTATCAAATGCTTAAAACTTTTCTTTAAGAAATGCTATCCACATCATTCTTGTAAAATCATCAACAAGAATCATAAAATACCTTTCTCCATAGAATCCTCTAGTCCCGGTAGGACCGCTCAAATCTGTATGAACAATCTCCAACTTTTCTACAGATGTAAACTTCTTACTAGGAAAAGAACTGATCTTCTGTTTAGCCATCACACATTCTTTGCAAATCATGTTAGTAGGCTTCATAATTTTAGGCAAATCCCTTACTGCAAGTGTAGTACTTACTTTCACAATGTTGTCAAAGTTTATATGACAAAACCTTCTATGGTATAACCAACTGTCATCAATTTTAGTAATCAAACATATTATCTCAGTGGGATTTAACTGAAATACATTACCTCTGGTTCTAGATCCATTTCCAATCAAATTTCCATCTTTATCCTTTATCACACAATTTTTCTTAGTAAACCAAACTTTATATCCCTTATCAACTAACTGTCCAACACTCAAAAGATTATGTTTCAATCCATCCACAAAATAAACATCATTAGTATTAGTCTTTCCATCAAGAGTAATAGATCCTATACCTTTAATCAAGAAAAGTGCATTTTTTCCAACTCTAACAAATCCTCCATCATAATCGTTAAACTTTATGAACTTTTTCATGTCTCCAGTCATATGATGTGAAAAACCACTATCTATAATCCAATCAACTTTCTTTTCAACTTGAGAAACTAAGGCTTTTTCTTCGTTAACATCAGTTTCAAGATTCTCTTCTTTAATTGCTACAAATCCTATGTCATCATTATTCTCAGTATCACTTTCACTTATAGTTCTCTCTATACTAGCTTCAAGATCTTCATCATTAGCATAATAACATTCCTTACATCTTCTAGGTTTGAAATTGTTTCTGTACTTTTTAACTCTCTTAGGATACTTAGATGCAAAATGACCATATTCTTGACAAGTCCAACATTTAAAAATTTTCTTACTATATGGTTCTCTCTTCACAAGAAAGGAAATACCTTCTTCAATATTCTTGTCTTCTTCATTTCTAGATCTGCTACTGCCAGCATAATCTCCACTCACACTGATGCTTCTTGATAAAGTAGGGTGAACACTAAGAGCACTGAATTCTATCTCCATTCTAAGTAAGTCTCCTGATAACCTTAGGTTCATCTCTGCTACTTCCAATCTTCCAAGAAGAGTCTCTCTTGTAAAGTTTGTAGTACAAGGTATAACTTGTTCAATCATCTATGTTGTCTTCTTAAATATAGGAGTCAATGTCCTCATAATTTTCCATATCACTTAATTCTCTATCTTTGTTCCTCCACAAGATTTTATGCCTGTAACAATTTCTGACATTCTACCAATATAGCTTCTAACAGATTCATCTTCCAACATTCTTATATCTTCGAATGCACATATCCAATTATGTAATCTAACTTCTTTTGCATGTTCATCACCTTCAAAAGTAGAGTGTAAAGCATTCCAAATTTTCTGAGATTTTTTCAAACATTTTACCTAATTGTATTCATTCTTCAGAAGGGCTATCAAAAGTGCTTCTCTTGCAAGTATGTTACACATGAATAGATCTCTCTCTTCAGCAATACATGTTTCAAGATTTTCCTCTTCAATGATAGTCTTATCATTCTTTTTAATCAACCAATAACTTGTTCCTAAACATAGTAGGTGTGTCTTCATCTTTTCTTTCTAGCTTTCAAAATTTACTCCATCAAACTTAGGGCTTTCTTTTCTGAAATTCGCCATGGATCTCCTTAAGCTGTTAAACTTCTTTTTCAAGGACTTGTGCTCTGATACCAATTGTCAGAAAGTAAAGTCCACCAAGATAACTAAGAGGGGGGGGGGGGTGAATCAGTTATCTGATAATTATAACTTTTATCAATTTCAATAGCATTTAACCATGTAAGCAATATAAATACCAACCATAGAAAGATATTCATACACAATGACATAATGACACAAGATATGTTGACTAGGGAACCTCTTGATTAAAGAGTAAACCCCGGTGGGAATGATGCCCACAAAAGATGCACTAATATGAATATTCCTTGTGAAAGGATGGACTATGTTAGGAGTCTTATGAAATATAGTCAGTGCATATGAATCCCTGTTAGGAGATTTTGAATCCTTGTTAAAAGATTCTAACCTTGTTAAGAGTTATGGAAGACAGAAGGATCCACTGCCCAAACAACTTCAATGGAAAGATCACTGAACACATTGTGCAACTGATCTCTAGATTATTCAGTAGAATAATATCAAATATGTTACCTCCTTCCTTACTGTGCCAAACCGCACTCTCTGCTTCACCAGATCTCTATCTCAGATCTTTGTATGTCTTCCTTCACAAATTCTCTTTCACAAATGCATTAGCTCTTTTCTTCACTTCATGCATACATCAACACATCCAACCAACACAATCATATTAAAATAAGGAAAAACATTCCTTCCTTTATACCACACTCAAGTAATTAAAAATGAGTCGGCATACAATTACAAAATAAAAGTTTCCACACGCTACATCAAAATTACATAAAATTGTTAGCTTCCAAATACAATAATTCTTCAATCGTGTGACCTCGAAGTTTGTGCTATCATCCACATCACTATCAATGTGTCATCAACTTCCTTTTAACTACACAAAACTAGATTCCATCCTGATTAGGAGATATCATCCGATTTCCACAAACCATTACTCAGGAACACTGCTTGAATACTGCTTCCACCAAAATGCTCATAACTTCCATGAATAAATGAATGACTATCTGCGCTCTTAACCGTAGAAATATAACATATCAAAGATTATATTCTCAACATCACATAGCTTTGACTACAATATCCCTTGTGCGCTAATTCAAACACTGTCTGCTTCTCTGCAAGTCTCTGGTAAATCACTGTGTTGACATCAATGACAACCATAGTCATGAATGCAACAATAAATTCTATCAAATGGCTGCCAAACATTTAGCATTCATTCCTAATAGTGTTATCATAGAAAATAACAACTGGCTCAGTGATTTGCTATTTCATTCCTTTTAGCAATTGCATGATCCATACCAGATTTGAATAGTTCACTTCAGCTGCTACATACTTAGTTTCTGTTGTAGATTGGGAATGCAGTTTTATTTCTTGCTTGTCCAGGAGACAGATATCTTTCCTAGAAAGAATGGTCCACCACTTGTACTTTTCCTATCATCAACATTTCCTTCCCAATCTACATCAGTATAGACTCTCAGTTCAAGTTTTTCATTCTTCTCATAGTACAATCCATAATCTTCTGTCGCTTTCAGATATCTTAGTATTCTCTTCACATCCATCATATGATTTTCCTTACGATTGTGATGCAAGAGCATCTTGGTCCTTGGAAATCCTATGTCACCAGAAACATTTTTGAGTTTGTCTATGTTGCTCAGTTTTTTCTTTGATCAAGTTGGTCATTTTCCTTTGATTACCAAGTGTGGTCATTTATCTCATGGACGGTCGATTATTTCATTGGCGCTTGGTGTTGCTTGTCTATTACTTGGTCATCCTTGCTTACCTAGTAGTTTCTTTTGAGTTCCTATTGAGCCAACTTGTGCATTTATGTTGGGTCACAGATTTAATGTTGGAATCCATCATTGGGAGGCATGTGGTCCTAGATCTGATTGTTCCTTCCATTGATTGTGGATCTAAAGGCCAACTCAGTTTGGTAGACTCTTGTATAAATGTAGTGTTTGGTTGTAGATTAGAGGTAGTTTAAGATAGAAGTAATAAGATAATAGATTAGAGATTGTTGGAAGATCTTCACATGTTTGAGGACTTCTATAATTCATTTTAATGTCTGGCCCTAACCAAAAAGGGCTCACAGCCTAGCATCTATGATACTATTTGATAAAAAATATTAAAATATTCTACATTCTGTCTCTCACTTTGTTGTTGTTTGCTTCCGCATATTGTTGAGAAGGCTTGGATCATTAGGGTGTGCCATTGTTTGGCCCCTCATGACCCATGCCTTGCATTAGGTGGTATCAAAGAAAGGTGAGATCTTGATCTAGGTCTACATATCTAGGTTTGTAGGTTCCTCTTGAAGCCCTAGTTGATTGTTGTGGGGTAGTAGATTGCGATCTGACCTACAATTGGAGAAGGTTGTCAACATGGTTTATGGAAGGTGAGATGTAGATCCAGGATTGGAAAATATGCTAAGGTAGATTGTTGCTAGGTTAGAAGTTGTTGAAACAACCCAGAGAAGAGGCAGACATCTTGAAGATGTTAGTGGTGATGAAGTTGAGGAAGAATAGGTGAATGTAGAACCTGCACCTATTATGGATCAACGTGAAGAAATATTTTTGAAGGCTTTGACAAGTCTAAAGTCTACACCACACTTCAATCCTCCTGAGTATGGTGGAAATCTAGATTTTGATAAATTGGTGGACTGGATCACCGAGATGGAAAAATATTTTAAATATGAAAACTGATGAAGGGTGCTCCCCTTAATACCACGAACACATAACAGAAATAGAGAAACAACAACAATATGCAAGAACAGAAAATTGGCCTCTTATTATCTCCACAAATGTAGAATTACAAACTTTCAGAATTATAATATGCAAAGCCACATGGGCATTCCTTACAATATTCTGTAGGACAAAGCCTCGAATCAATACCCAGATCTACTACCCAGAACTATTCTGAACTGCCTAAGACAATAATACAGCCTTCCTTATATAGGCAATTATCCACCGCCTGGGAAGGTTCCAGAATTTTAGCCAATAAGGCCGACCAAACTTAGAATTATTTTATTTTACATTTTATTACATCATAGTCGGCTCAAGATAACCTTTGAAACCCGAACAGAAATTTTGAAGAAAATTATTTTTCGCCATTTCAGGTGGCCCAACTTCCGAAGACCATAAGTCATCACCAGTTGACCCGCTCGGCCACTATAACCCCATTTCGGAAACGCCACGAAGCGCTCTACAGGCTTGACCAGCGCAAGCGCCCGTCACGCAAATTTTCGACCTCATCCGGGGCCTCTAAAGCCTTCAAAACTGAGTTCAAAGTTTCTGTACCCTGCTGCCAATACCGAAAATCTTCAATATCTTCTAATATACACTTGATCTGGCAATGAAACTTTACTGGCAGACTTATATGACCAAAATGAACCTCCAAGAAAGAAATCAGATCATTCTGAGCACATACGAAAATTACCAAAAATAGTAACTTTCCATAAATAGCAGCTCTGCACAAAATAACCCTTATTGAATTCAAAAACAGAAATATTTTTGGGTGATGCAAGATTGCTCTTACACCCAGGATGCTCCTGCATCAGACACCCAGGGTAATTTGAGAAGTGACCCTGTCACGACTCAGGTGTGCAGAGGAAAACCAAGACGGTTAACCTCCTCCTTTGTTAGCCACGATGAATCTTCTACAGGTCGTCCTTTCCATTTGACCAAATACTCTTCATATGTCCTATTCCTTGTGCTTCTACCAACACGACTGTCCAGTATGTCTTCGATCTCCTTAGTGTCTGAACTAGTTGCTTGGATACTCCACTGTGCTGCTGTGATCTCATCTTCAACACCTCCTTCATGATACTCTGTCAGATCTGAAATGTTAAACACTGGTGAAATATTTAGCTCACTAGGCAATTCTACCTCATATGCATTTCCTGAATCATGTTTCTTCAATATCCTGCATGGTCCAAACTTCTTCATTTTCAGCTTGTTATATGTACCAACTGGAAACCGCTCCTTCCGCAAATGAACCATGACTTCATCACCAACCTGAAATTCCTTATGCCTCCTTTTCTCATCTGCCTTAGCCTTATACTGTGCGTTCATCTTGGTAATATGCTTCCTCACCTCTTCATGGATGTTCTTCAAGTGTTCTGCAAAATCCTCAGCTTCAGCACTACTTATTTCTCCTTTATCTATCTTTCTCAATTCAGATGCATTTCTTGGACTACTTCCATATATAATCTGGAATGGTGATTTACCAGTGCTCCTGTTGACAGAATTATTGTATGCAAATTCTGCCTGTGGTAAAATCAAATCCCATCCTGTTGGCTTATCTCCAACCAAACATCTCAGCAAATTTCCCAAACTCCTATTCACCACCTCTGTCTGTCCATCAGTCTGGGGATGATGTGATGAACTGAACTTCAAATCTGTCTTCAACTTCTTCCACAATGTACGCCAGAAATATCCAACAAACTTAGTGTCCCGATCTGAAACTATGGTCTTTGGCAAACCATGAAGTCTCACTACTTCTCTGAAAAATAATTCTGCTACATGAACAGCATCATTAGTCTTCTTGCAGGGAATAAAATGTGCCATCTTTGAAAATCTGTCAACTACCACAAAAATTGAATCATGTCCCCGCTGAGTCCTCGGTAAACCAAGAACAAAGTCCATGCTGATATCCTCCCAAGGCTTCTCTGGTACAGGTAGTGGCTGATACAACCCTGTATTCTGCTTCACTCCTTTCGCCATCTGACATACTCTGCAACTCTGTACAAACTTCTTCACATCTTGCTGCAACTGTGGCCAATAATAATTCTCACTAACCAAAGAAAGGGTTTTATCACGACCAAAATGTCCAGCCAATCCTCCGCTATGCTTCTCCTTGATGAGATTCTCCCTCATAGAACTTCGTGGAATGCACAACTGATTCCCTCTGAATAGCATATCATCCTGGATGATGAAATCCAACCATTTTGTCCTGTCTAGAGTAACAGGTTCTGCACAAGCTTTCCAAGCTTCACCAAAATCAGGATCCTCTGGATACAAATTCTTGAGTTCCTTGAACCCAACCACTTCAATCTGCATTTCTGTCAGCAATAGTTGCCTTCTGCTAAGAGCATCTGCAACCCTATTAGACTTTCCACTCCTGTGTTTCAAAACAAATGTATAACTCTGCAAAAACTCAACCCATTTCAAATGCCTTTGATTCAATTTTCCTTGACTATTCAAATATTGCAAAGCTTGATGATCAGTATACAAAACAAACTCCTTAGGAAGCAGATAATGTCTCCACTTCTTTAATGCCTGAACTATAGCATAAAATTCCTGATCATAAACAGAATATTTCCTCTTGGCATCATTTAACTTCTCACTGAAATAAGCAACAGGTTTACCTTCTTGGCTCATAACAGCTCCTATTGCAGTACCACTAGCATCACAATCTACTTGAAACACCTTATTAAAATCTGGAAGTGTTAAAACAGGTTGTTCTGTAACTTTTTGTTTCAATAATTGAAAACTCTTTTCTGCTCCTTTAGTCCACTTAAACTCTTTTCTATCCCCTCTCATTGTTTCAGTCAAGGGTCCACAAATACTGCTAAAATTTCTGATAAACTTTCTGTAAAAGCTAGCTAGACCATGAAAAGATCTTACCTCAGTAGCACTCCTTGGAGTAGGCCATTCGAGGATAGCCTGTACCTTCTCTGGGTCCATTTTTAGACCTTCTGCTGAAACTACAAATCCCAAATACACTAACTCTTTCTTCACAAAACTGCACTTCTTCAAATTAATCAACAATTTCTCTTCTCTCAACTTCTCAAATGCCATACGAATATGCATCATATGCTCATCCAATGTCTTACTAAAGATCAAAATATCATCTAGGTAAACAATGACAAACTTACCCAGAAATTCTTTCAGAACCTCATTCATGAGCCGCATGAAAGTGCTCGGTGCATTGGTTAGCCCAAAAGGCATGACTAACCACTCATACAGTCCTTCCTTTGTCTTGAAGGCAGTCTTCCATTCATCTCCTTCTCTGATCCGAATCTGATGATATCCACTTTTCAGATCTATCTTTGAGAAATACACAGCTCCACTCAAACAGTCCATAATATCATCCATTCGTGGCAATGGAAACCTGTACTTGATTGTGATCTTGTTTATTGCTCTGGAATCTGTACACATCCTCCACTCTCCATTCTTCTTTGGTGCTAATACCGCTGGTACAGCACAGGGACTCAGACTCTCTCGAATCAATCCTTTCTGTAACAGTTCATGCACTTGTCTGTTCAACTCCTCACTTTCTGCAGGTGTCATTCTGTGTGCTGCCTTATTCGGCAAACTCGCTCCTGGGATCAAGTCCATCTGATGACTGATCTTCCTGACTGGTGGTAATCCATCAGGCACGTTATCGGATACAATATCCCGAAACTCATTCAACAAATCTGCAACTTCTACAGGAACATCTTCTACTTCCTCTTTACCAGCTTTTGGAATTAAAGCAAAACATACATGCTCATGCCTCATACCATCTAGGAAATTTCTTCCATCAACAAAAGTTATCCTTGCATTACCACATACCTTTTCTTCAGTCTCCTTCAACGGTTTTAGCTTATGTCGCACTCCATCCTTTGTCAGGGAATAGGTATTCGCACGGCCATCATGTACGGCACATCTGTCAAACTGCCAGGGTCTACCCAACAACATATGGCATGCATCCATAGATATGATATCACACAATACCTCATCTTGGTATCCGCCAATCTTGAACTTCACTAGGCATTGTTCATTGACCATGACCTTGTGGTCATCCTGTACCCAGGCAATCCGATATGGATGTGGGTGTTTCTGTCTCTTGAGCTTCAACTTTGTCACCATCTCTTCTGACACCAAATTGTCAGTGCTTCCACTATCAATGATCACATCACAACATTTACCTTCACACTTGCACCTGGTGCGAAACAGGCTCCTCCTTTGCTCAGGTTCATTCTCACCACTCAACAGGACTCTTCTGTTAATCAACGTTTCTCCTCTTTCAGCATCTTCAGAATTTGATGATCTGGCATCTTCATCGACATGTGCAACTCTGGCCTGGCCTTCATTTCTCCTGTCTGTTCTGCCTTGGCGCTGAGGACATTCAAATGCCCTATGACCTTCTTCTCCACAGTGAAAGCATGTTCCACGGAAGCCACCTCTTCCAGATCCTTGTCCTCTTCCTCTTCCTCTCTGATCTCTATTATTCTGATCCTGGAAGCGATTGGAATTATTTCCTCGCTGATTTTGACTGCTACTGGCCTCATCCTTCTTTTTCGGATCTTCATTTCGGCCACCATATGACCGTCCACCAGATCGTCCACCGCGACCTCTTCCGTTTTGTCTGCTCTCAAACTTCTTGTTCAGCTTTTCCTCCACTTTTAGGGCAAACTGGTATGCCTCTTCAATACTGTTCATTCGAACCAGATTCAGCTCCTCCTGAATGCTTGGCCTTAACCCATTAAGGTATCGGGCAACTTTCTCTTTATCAGCTTCTGCATGGCCTGTTCTGATGAGAAGTCGATAGAACTCCTCTGTATACTCCTGAACAGATCTTCCTGCTTGCTTCAAACTCTGCATTTTCTTTAGTAGGTCAAGCTCATAATCAACAGGAATGAACTGTCGCTTCAATTTATCCACCATCCGATCCCATCTTGTGATTTTATCTTTCCCTCTTCTATTTCGCTCTAATTGAATTTCTTGCCACCAGATCTTCGCATGACCTTTCAGTCTGGCCTTCGCAAATTTGACCCTATCAGGATCCTCAACATCTTCATACTCAAAATATTCTTCACACTCATTGATCCAGTCGATCAGTTCCTCTGGGTTAAGATTTCCAGAAAATGTAGGAACCTCAATCTTAGGTCTTTTCCCAATCTTGGAAATCGCCCGAAAAAGTCTTTCTTCCTCTTGGTTCACAATTTCAACTTCTCCTTCTTGATATTCTTCTTCGGCTTCATCCTCGCTTTCATCTCTGACATTAAGATTCATTCCTCTGCGAATCTCTTCTTGCAATGCTCGCACTTGTCTCTGCAGCTCTCTAACCTCAGGTGTTACAACACCAGCTCTTCCGCCACGTTCCCTTCGTGGAGGCATTTTCGCGATGTGCGCTGAAACCCTAGCCACGGTCCTGGTGCAAACTGCCTCACAGTCGGCGATCTGTTTACACACTCAAGAACTCCTGCTCTGATACCACTTGATGAAGGGTGCTCCCCTTAATACCACGAACACATAACAGAAATAGAGAAACAACAACAATATGCAAGAACAGAAAATTGGCCTCTTATTATCTCCACAAATGTAGAATTACAAACTTTCAGAATTATAATATGCAAAGCCACATGGGCATTCCTTACAATATTCTGTAGGACAAAGCCTCGAATCAATACCCAGATCTACTACCCAGAACTATTCTGAACTGCCTAAGACAATAATACAGCCTTCCTTATATAGGCAATTATCCACCGCCTGGGAAGGTTCCAGAATTTTAGCCAATAAGGCCGACCAAACTTAGAATTATTTTATTTTACATTTTATTACATCATAGTCGGCTCAAGATAACCTTTGAAACCCGAACAGAAATTTTGAAGAAAATTATTTTTCGCCATTTCAGGTGGCCCAACTTCCGAAGACCATAAGTCATCACCAGTTGACCCGCTCGGCCACTATAACCCCATTTCGGAAACGCCACGAAGCGCTCTACAGGCTTGACCAGCGCAAGCGCCCGTCACGCAAATTTTCGACCTCATCCGGGGCCTCTAAAGCCTTCAAAACTGAGTTCAAAGTTTCTGTACCCTGCTGCCAATACCGAAAATCTTCAATATCTTCTAATATACACTTGATCTGGCAATGAAACTTTACTGGCAGACTTATATGACCAAAATGAACCTCCAAGAAAGAAATCAGATCATTCTGAGCACATACGAAAATTACCAAAAATAGTAACTTTCCATAAATAGCAGCTCTGCACAAAATAACCCTTATTGAATTCAAAAACAGAAATATTTTTGGGTGATGCAAGATTGCTCTTACACCCAGGATGCTCCTGCATCAAAAACATTTATGAAGATAAGAAAGTGAAGATTGCAAGGAAAAAGTTGAAAATCCATGCATCCTTATGGTGGGAACATCTCCAACTAGATAGGAAGAGGAAAGACAAAGAAAAAATCAAGGTATGGAATAAAATGGTGAATAAATTGAAAGGAAAGTTCTTACCTTGTGATTATCAAATTAACCTAGCTTGGTGAATGCAAAGTTTGAGGTAGAAAGATAGCTCCGTAAAAGAGTATACTAAGAAATTCTATAGATTAGATATCAGATTTGGACATGATGAAGATGATGTGGAAATAATTGGTAGATACCTGAATGGTTTGAGAGTTTCCATCCAAGAGGAAATTAGTATGGTCAAGTTGGAGAACATTTAAGAGGCTTATCAATTTGCATTGCAAACCAAGGAGAAATTGAACAAAAGACATGAGCAAAGACAAAGAGGTTGAGGTGGTAGATTCCCTAGAGGAAGAGGTAGATCTAATGGTGATTATGGTAGATCTAAACTAGAAAAGACAAATCTGGACAAAGGAAAGACTAAGTGGAAAGGTGAAAGTTCATCTAGAGGCAGAGGCAGTAACTACCGAGGTGGTTATAGCAGAGGAAGTTTCTGAGGAACTTGCTAAAATTGTGGGGAAGAAGGACATAGATCTTTTGAATGTACACATGCTAGTAAGAAGGCTGGTGGCAATAGAAATGTTTTGGTGCAAGAAGAGTCATTGAATGAACCTGAGAAAGAAAATAACTTGATGGTAAGGAGAGCACTATAGAATGAAAGTAAGAAGGAAGATCCAATAAGGAAAATTTTGTTCAAGACCAGATGTAGAGTTTCTGATAAATTTTGGAAGGTAATCATTGATAGTGGTAGCTCAGAGAATCTGACATCTGAGGAGATGGTCAGAAAATTGCAGTCGAAAAGGTTGGAACAACTGAAGCCCTATCAGATTTCATGGATCAAAGATGAGTATACACTCCTGGTAAGTGAACAATGTTATGTGAATTTGAAGATTGGAAAGTACTATGATAAGGTGTTATGTGATATCAAGCCTCTAGATTGTTGTCATATTTTGTTGGGTAGACCTTGGCAATCTGATAAACATGCTATATATGATGGAAGATTGCATAAGGAGACTATTTTGGCTGATGGAAAGAAACAAATCTTGTTGCCTTTGAGGGAAGAACCTGTTAGTAATGTGTTGGTACTTTTCTCCATTTTTGTTATCTTCCTGATTTTGTGTTCAATCCCTCTACTTTTTTCTCATATCCTTAAAGGTTCAAATTCTATCAAAAATTGCAAAACCTAAGTGCTAGGGCATAAAATCCCTTTGTATGCCTTCAAAAATTAGAAAAAGCCCAAATTTGACCTAGCAGCATTCTATTTCTCTGTTACTTTTTTAAGTCACTTAAAATCTCCATATGAGCATGTGCACATTACTTCTCTGTTCAGTCACTAGATCTCTGAACCAAATCAACATATTCCTTTCAGTCTAGCAACTTCCCAAAATCCTTTAGTCATGCAATCTCTATAAGCTTTCAGAATATTCCTTCTCCTCCACTGACCTGGCAGGAGGTTATGTTTTCTTTCAGTCACTAGATCTCATGATTTGGTGGTCATATCTCTTACCATTCAGAGATTGAGAGAGGACCGTTGATGAGATATTGATCATGTGGTTGGTGCTGAATCTCTAGATTTAACTCATGGTTAGCAAATCTTTCAATGACTCTGCCCATTCTCTGAATGTAACTAGGGTTGGTGTTTTTATTTAGCGACTTAGAGTTTTCTTCGGTCGCGTAATCTCCAGATGGGTCTAGGTTAGGTCAAGGTTAGAATTTGGTTTGTCCCCAGTGATTATGTTTCATATTCAGTGATTACACAACTATGTAGTCGCGTATTCTCTTGATCTCGATAGTTATGTTACAAACATTAAGAAACCTGGTGAACGGTTAATATTGTCATTTAGTCACATGTTCACCAGATATCCGGTCAAAGTTAGGACACTTTAAAAGTTTCAATGTGATCCATAGATTCAATTTTTGATTGACGGTAACCCCGTATTGTCATAATGAAACCCAGGGTCAAAGAAAGTTTCAGCGATCATGAGAAGGCCTTTGTCGCATGATCTCCAGACCAAACCCCAATTAAGAAAATTGTCTCGTGACTTGGAGAATGCCTTTAGTCATGCAATCGCCAGATCACTGAATCCCACATGGTTTTAGGAAAATATTTAGAGACCTGCCAGGTGATTAGTCACCAAGTCTCTAGATCTTGGTAGTTCATTCAGAGACTAAAATTTCACATAGTCACCAGATCTCCAGATCAGCTGAGGTTAGAAATGAGTTGGTGCAACCAATTTGTGGGATCAATCAGAGTATGACACATGGCAGAGAGGTGTCCAAAGGGTATAGCTTGGAGATGAAGTGGATCGATAAAAAAATCATAAGATGCCATGTGTCCTGGTGGGTCCAAGTTCTCTGAGCTCAGTCTCGAAGTCACGTAATAAAGACCGAATATTCCTTTCTATTAAGTGACTGAGTTTTTGCCTTAGTCGGGTGATCTCCCAATGATAATAGAATATTCCTTTTTGACTTGTGATTGTGAGATGCAATTAGTCACGTGTTCTTAATAGTTAGGGATGGCATTCAGAGAATTGGTGGGTGGTTTTTCACCAAGTCGCAGTGGTTAAAGTTAACATCCAGTGACCCCAATTGGCTACTAGTCACCAGGTCACTAGGTGCCAGGCGGTTAGTGATTTTTTGTCTAACATGTTCATTTTTTATTGGCTGAGAGATGGTGATATGGCTGATGAATTTTTAGGCCCTGGTTGACCATTGTGTTGAATTTTATGTGTCATTCGATGTGTGGGAAAAAATGAAGATCAACGGCTATGTTTTAAACTTAATAGATTAACCGCTGTCGATCGACATTTGAATTTTAAATTACAAGATTTTTGCAGAGAATGAAAGAAATAATGTGCCAGAACATATTTGATCTAATTTCTTTCTTCTAAGGCAATCAGTATGGAGGTTTTACAGCTGAGCAATGAATGTGTTTTCTGATGGTTGAGCTGCATAAGATTTCATCTCTTTCACCACCATGAATTTGGTCTTTTCTACAGGGTTTTCTCTGCAGGGTTTGAACACATAGCTATATATAATAGGTGGAGGTACCAGTACATCTCCTATACAAGTGAAAATTGATGTTCCACCTACTTCTTGAGCTAAGAAAACGCTGCAAATTTTTTACTTTTAAAGAGTGTAGTTGAGACATAAAGATATATTTATTACAGGGATGACAATGAAGAGATGGCAATCAAATTTTCTTGAGGAAATCAAGGAAAGAAATGAAGACATAAAGTAAGGCAACTCATCTACAAATATCTCATCTGTTTCATTGATGTTTTGTTGTAAACCTAATAAAGTTGTTGTAAAAAAAGTTAAGTTAGGAATTTTGTAAACCCTAGAATGATTGGTAGCGTGTTGCATCTCCTTGTATATAAGGGATTTTCCATGATCATTCTAGGCATTGAGAGTTTAGGAGTCAAAAAGATAGAGTTTCTAGAGCCCTAGCCCTCAGTCGAGGATTGTAGATTTTGTATAATTCTTATCAAAGAAATAGAGAAGAAGTACAAGTTGCTGCTGCTATTTTGCAAGCTTATTGTTCAGAATGTGATGTATACAATGTTCAAGGTTACACTTAATATAAATCTTAGTTCTTTGTCTCTCCTTTAAGTTTATTCTGTAAATCTTTAAGTCTTTCTGAGATTTACATGTATGTGTTTGACTTTGAGTTCTGATCTAGGATTGGATTAAATATTGCTCAGGGTGGGATACATGTTTACTGAATCTGTTTGAGGATTTTTTATAAGTAGGAAAGAGTTGATGTGTTTGTATTTATGTCTAAAAACTAGATTTTCTTCAAAACATCTTTGTATGTATTATGTCTTCTAATATTTTGCCTAATGGATAGGGCACTGCAATGTATTTTCCTATCTTTCCTTTGTGTAGAATGATTGAAATGTTGTAATCCTAAAACATTCAATCAATACCAGTCTTTTACATTTTATTTTACTTTATATGTTGTTCTACCCAGTGATGGAGAGTCAATGAATAATAGGTTGTTGTTTAGTACTTTCTCATTGTTATCTGTTGTAAGATCCAGTATTAAGGAACAAAGTTGAATCTATTGGATCAGGTGTACCCACCTTGGTTTTGCAGAGCCAGAAGTCAAGATGGAAGTCTTGTCCCTATAGTTGGTCCAATTGCTTATAGATTTCTCATATTTGGAACTAACCTCTCCTTAACATCAGTCATAATCATACTGGTATCTCTTGGAGTGTAAAATCTTTTGAAGAACCAACAAAATGGTGACTTTGCTAGGGAATTTTGTTAAGAAAGTTGTAAGTAACACAGGTACAAGTTGAGCTAGACTCCTGGCCTGCTTACTTTAAAGTCAGTTGGTTACCTTTGAGTACAGAGTTGATTCCTTTTCAAAATTTGCCTACCTTTTCTTGTTTATTTAAAAATCATAGAAAATCTCATTTATCTTGGGTGGGGACTCTAAACATCTCTGTGACTTGTGTTAAGTTAAGTATTGATATATCACAAGGAGTTTCAAAAATACAAGGTGTTGGAGGAAGGAGAACCCAGAGGAAAGTTTGTAGGGTGAACTTCCAGCCACATCTAGATGAGGTCAGGTTAGAAGAGAAAAAAATGTCAATGACATGTCTCTTACCTAGAAGCAAAAGGGAGGTTCTAGACAAGAAAGTGTTGCTCCTCCTAGTCAGGAGGGAAATGCCTCAAAATATGAAGAGGCTGTTGATTTAGGCTTAAACCAATATGAGGATTATTATTCTCCTTCAGAAAGAGAGGGTGAAAGGTTACCCTACAATAGGAGAATAATCCCTAATAAATGGTATGGGGGGGAGAGGAGATCTAGAAGTAAAAGTAGGAGTGGACAAGACTTTGTCCCCCCTTTCACCCTTGGCTCATCATTGCCCCAAGGCCTCCATGAGTCTCAGGATCAACAAAAGGAGCCTCAAGCACAACAAGTTGAATCTAAAACAACTTTGCCTAAGTCTAAGGAAATATTTGAGGAATTGTATGAATTGGAAAGGAGAATTCATGAACAAGCAGCCATAAGGTAGAAGAGAAAAAAGGAAAAAGAAGAAAAAATTAGGCATGCCATGATAAGGGCTGACCAACTAAGAAGGCAACTGTTAAATTTAGAGGCTATAAACTATGTCCCCATTCTTGAGCAGACAAGTGAACAACCCATTGTCCAACAAGTGTTTGAAGCAAGGAACCCTAGGGATAAGGGAAAGTAGAAAGCAATAGGTGTCTCAATTAATGAACCAGTGGGCCCCAAATGTCCCATAGATTCCACTTTGAGACTGGAAGTGGATCTTGAAAAGGCTAAAAAGGAACAAGAATTGTTAGCTAAAGAACTTGAAAAGGCATAATTAGAAGCCTCAACATTAGAGATGAAAAGTAAAATTAACTTCCTAAGATGGTCTACAGGACCCACTAATTTTGCTAATTCCACTGTTACACAAGGGGCAAATGTTGCAAATTTAGCAAATCAGATAACCATTGTTCCCCCACCAGGGGGACTCAAAATTGCTACCATGAAAAATACTAATACATCTACATCTCAGGGTGCTGTTATTTTTAACACAGGGGTTATAGATGAAAGATACAAGCAATTGGTTTTCACTAGTATCCCTGGATATCCTAACCCCATCCCTGAAGAAATTAGGAAGAAAATTCCTAAGTTCACTGGAAGTAATGTTTTTACTTGTGAGGATCACCTAAAAAAGTTTATTGATGTGATTGATGATTATAACATTGTACCTGATGATGTTATCATGAAATTATTTGTACAATCCCTAACAAAAGATTCAAGGGATTGGTTTAGGGCTTTGCCACATGGTAGCATAGGTTCATGGGATCAGCTTAAGCATTTTTTAAAAGAATAGTATGGTGATAAAACACATGAGGGATTTATGCTAAATGAATTTAATAACATAAAGAAGAATTTCAATGAGGATGTTGTTAAGTTTAATGTCTTATTTCAAAAGGCCATGCATAAGCTCTTGCGAGTCATCAGACTGGATGATAGAGTTTGTCTTGTCACATATTTAAATGCTTTTGATTCTAAGATGGGTTACCTTTTGAGAGATAAGAATCCAAGGAGTCTTGTTGAAGCTTAAAAGCTAGCTGTGAACTTAGAGAGTAACCAAAGAATTTCAGGAAAGTTGGGAAGAAGGGAAGATAATAAATCATGATTGTTCAATAGAAAAGATCTAGGAAAGCCTATGAGTGTAAAGCCCAAATATGATGATAGCCTAAAGTAGATCTTGAAGGAAATAAAGGACTTGAAGCCTAGTGAGAACATAAATGCTAAAGTTGCAGGAGGAGATAAGCCTCCCTTTAATAATTTCAACAAATTACCAAGAATGCAGAATTACCCATACAATACCCAATGGAAAGATGGGAAGCCTATCCTTCCTGAGAGAAAGGATAAACCAAATGATAGGACCCCTAATCCATTGCAAAGGAACTCAATGAATATGGTGGAAGAGGTCCCATGGTGTATTGTTTGTCAGTCACCACATGATCCTAATTACTTTGTCATATCCCAAAGTGTCTCTTCATAGGAGGAGGGGGAATGTAATGAGGAACAACCTTATGATGACCAAGGATGTGGGATGACTTCTTCCCATATATGGGATGAGGTTGACTCTATTGAAGAAGATGAAAATAAAGGATGTTTTCAATTCTTAGACCAAAACTGAATCATACCACCAACAAGTTTTTTCAGATGAAGATAGTCAGCCTGATAACATTTAGTGCAATGTTTTGAAAGTTAAGGAAAAAATTGTTTTGAGAAGGCCTTCTGATGAGTAAATTGCCTTGATAATAGTAGATATGGTTACTCAAGACAAAACAGGCTATAATCTAAGAAATAGGGTGGTTGGTAATCCAAATCAGAAGCCTACTAGGATTTTCATCAAGAAAGTAGACAAGGATGTAAACATATCCCAGGATAAGCCTAAAGGTGTTGATGTTGTTGATAAAGTCAAAATAAAGAGAAACATTAAGCCTAACATTGCTTATAAGGTAAAAGAAAAATCCACTGTTGAGGTTGTTCCAACTTTGCAGAAAGAGGATAGAGCCCATACTGTAAAAACCTATAGACATATCTATCCAGGAGACTAATAAAGAAGTTGCAATTTTGAAGCCAGATGTTTTTGATTTGAAGTATGTCCCAATTGATATGAGAATATTGTTGTCTCAAATTAATATCAAAGTTCCATTGCTGGAGATGATGAGAATAGAAGAACATAAGGAAAAGGCCCTAAATTGGGTAAATGGTGTGGTATCTATAGAGTCTCAAAAAATAGAAAGATTTGAGAAACAAATAGCAACCATAAATGGTGAAAATGAAAATGGCAATGAGGAGATTTTTTTTGAAATTCCCCAAATTTATTTGGATACAAATGTTGTTAGCACTATAGCAGGAATAGTTGATCCTTTCTTTCTATCTCTGCAGATAAATGGAAAGTTGCTAAAAAATTGTATGATTGATTCTGGAGCATCAAACACTATTATGCCTACTAAGGTTATGAAGTCACTAGGATTAAAGGTGAACACACCTCATGGTAGATGTTAGGCAATGGATTCAAGAGAAGTACCAGTTGTGGGTACCATCAAGGCTCTACCTTATAGATTAGTTGCATACCCCACCAAACAATTAACCATGCGTGTCTTGGTAGTGGATATTCCTCCCCAGAATGGGATGTTGTTATCAAGAAAGTGGAGTGCTTCTATGGGAGGCAACATACAATGTGATTTATCATTTGCCACTTTCAACTTGGAGGGATAGAACATTAAGGTTTCTAGAGAACTCAGAACTCCACATATGATTGAAGAGGAAGAAGAAGACACCATGAATTGTTTCCTTGATACTGACATTAATGCTTTCAAATTCCAAGATAAGGAAGTAGAGGAGGATGTTGAGTCTGTCCACAAGTCAGAAAGCCAAGAGGGATGGATTGATCTTAACAATTTGTGGACCGTGTATTTTGATGGTGCAAATAGCAAGGAAGGATTTGGAGCTAGAATATTGCTCATATCTCCGAATGGTAAAACTTTCAAATTCTCCTTTACTTTGCTATTCTCATGCACAAATAATGTTGCATAATATGAAGCTCTATTAATAGGTCTAAGGTTGGCATCAAGGCATGGCATAAAATGTTTGAAAGTAGTGGATGACTCTAAGTTAGTTGTGTCCCAAATTAGATCAAAGTATGCTTCAAAGAATCAGAAATTGAAGCAATATAGGAATGCAGTGTGGGATGAGATTGAAAGTTTCAGTGCCTTTAATATTTGTTGGATGGAAAGAAGTCAAAGTAGGATGGCAGATTTGTTGGCTAATGTGGCTCTTAGACCAAAAGATATTACGTTTGCTAATATATCTAATATAGAGGTACAAGCTAGGCCTTCTATCCCTGATAATATAGAGAACTGCCAGGTTTTCTCTGATGATCAATACATATTAAGATTCCTCCATTGTGAATCTCACTTTGGTGATAAAGAAATGGATTGTAGTACTTATGTTGATATAGTGAATGGTAAAGATGTCATTTTTGGGAAAGAGATTTTGCAGTTAAAATAAAATAGAGTTCCCAAAGGATTAGTTGCTCTTAAAAGGATGTTTGACAATAAAGACAAGGCTTTCTCTGCTAGTACTGATAAAACCAATGAGCTTGAGGAAGTAAACTTAGGCAAAATAATTGTACCTAAGAAGGTTTACATAGGTAAATGTCTGTCCCCTAGGACTAGAAAAAATTTGATTGATCTTCTCAGGAAATTTAAGCATGTTTTTGCCTGGTCTTATGAAGATCTCAAAGCGTATAGGGAGGACCTTTTTCAACATGAGAATCCATTCAAAGAAGGCACAAAACCTTTTAGATAGAAGTTGAGACCTGTTAACCCTACCTTGGCACCTAAGATGCAGGGTGAACTCAAGAAGATAATGGATGCTGGAATAATCAAGCCTTTTAGGCACTCCACCTGGGTTTCAAATTTGGTGCCTGTTAGAAAGAAGAATGGTGACATTAGGCTTTGTGTTGATTTTAGAAATCTTAACATAAATTGTCTAAAGGATAACTATGGATTACCAAATATGGAGAACATGTTGCAGAAAGTCACTGGGTTAGAATTGATGTCCATGATGGATGGCTTTTCTGGTTACAATCAAGTTATGGTTAAGAACACATAACAATTTAAAACCTCATTTACAACCCCATGGGGGACATATGTTTATGTAAGGATGTTGTTTGGGTTGACTAATGCCGGTGCCACCTTTCAAAAGGCCATGGATGTAGCTTTTACAAATTTCATTGATAGGTTTATGGTGGTAAATCAAGATGATTTCACAACTTTATTAGCTAAAGAAGAAAAACATTGCCAACATCTAGAAAAAATCTTCATTAGAGCAGTAGAGTATGGGGTTTCTTTGAATCCAAAGAAGTGTGCTCTTGGTGTGGTAGAGGGAAAACTTCTAGGACACATTGTTTCAAAGGATGGGGTAAGGATAGCCCCTGAAAGAGTGGAAGCTATTGATAAGCTATCTTCACCAAAGAATATCAAGGGGATTCAGTTCTTTCTAGGATGGGTTAATTTCCTGAGGAGGTTTATTAAAAACTTTGCAGAAATTAGCATTCCCATATCAAGAATGTTGAAGAAAGGAGCAAAGGTTGAATGGAATATGGAAGCAATATAGGCTTTTAATGATATTAAAAGGGCTATCATGCATGCACAGTCTTGAAAACACCAGATTACAATAAACCAATGCACATCTTTTCTTTTACATCTGCCCATACTATTGCAGTAGTACTATTATAGAAAAATGTTGATGGTTTTGAGCAACCTATTTCTTTTTTCAGCAAGACCCTATAGGCAGCTGAATTGAATTATGATATCATTGAGAAGCAAGCTTATGCCCTGGTAAAGGGTATTAAAACATTTTGATGTTATCTAGTTGGAGCCACAATGGTTGCCTATGTTCCAAGTGCTGTAGTCAAGGATATCCTAGTCCAGCATGATGTTTTAGGAAGAAGATGTAGGTGGATTAACAAGATTCAAGAGTTTAATGTTGACATTCATATTACAAAGTTGGTAAGAGGGTTGGCTCTGGAAAATTTGATGGCCCAAAGCAACCTAAATGCAAACCAGATAAATCTGTTGTAGGAAAATCAAAGACATTTTGTATGTAATATAGATTTTTGTGAATGGTACAAGGATATTGTCATGTATTTGTAGAAGATGGTTTTACCCCCTGGACTTGATGACAATAAGAAAAGAACTATTAAGCTTCACTCCATAAGATATGCAATTATAAGTGGTGAATTATGGTGGAGAAGCAATGAGGGTTTATTGCTTAGATGTGTAGACTAGGATAAGGCCAAGCTTTTGATGCATGAAATGCATAATGGGATTTGTGGGGGACACTATATGGAAAAGACTACAGCCCACAAGATTCTTAGGTTGGGTTTTTGATGGCCATCACTTTTCACAGATACCTATCAGTTTGTGAGAAAATGTGACCCTTGTCAAATATTTGCAAGAAAGTTAAAATTTAGTGGAAACTTGCCTCTCAAGCCTGTTACAGTTCAAGCCCCTTTCCAAAAGTGGGGTATGGATTTCATTGGTGAAATCCCTAATAAGCCTAGTGGTGGACATTCATATATTTTGGTAGCAATTGATTTCTTCACCAAGTGGGTTGAGGCAATCCCTTCAAGGAGAGAAACTAGTAAGGTGGTAACAGATTTCATGATGCAAAACATCCTTACAAGATTTGGTTTCCCAAAAACTATGGTGGTTGATAATGCAATGTGTTTTAGGTTAGATGAGTTTGTTCACTTTTTTCAAAACAATGGTATAAAAATCTCATATTCATCTCCCTACCATCCACAAGGCAATGGCCAAGTAGAATCCAACAATAAGAGTTTGATCAAAATTCTGAAAAGAGTATTAGATAAAAACAAGAAGGCCTAGGATTCCAAGTTGTTACAAGCCCTATGGGATAATAGGGCTACAGTGAAAAAGGCAATAGGTTGTGCCCCTTTGACTTGGTATATGGGATTAATGCAAGATTACCCCAAAACAATTTGTTACAAATGTATCAATTCATACAAGCATATGATGATGATGTGGAAGAAGATATGACTATCAGAATAAATGATTTGATTCAATTGAATGAGATAAGAAATGATGCACATGGTAAAAATGAGAAGATGAAGGCCCAATGCAAAGTTTTGTATGACAGAAGGACAACTCAGAGAAGTTTTGAAAATGGTGACCTAGTCCTGATGTGGAATGCAAGATTGGAAGATAAGGGAAGCATGGGAAGTTTGATCCCATCTAGTTAGGCCCTTATATCATTCAAGGGAAATGCGGAACAACTTCATATTTATTGAAGAATCTGACAAGAGAACCCATGGAATTGCCAATTCATGGGAGATTTTTGAAATTTTACTTCTCTTGAAAGATTTTTTGAGTTCCTGTGTAGTTCCTTGTTTAGGGTTTTGTGTACACTCAAAGTTTTGTTTTGGTCTGCTGTACCAAGAGATTATGTGGTTCTTGTTCAAACTGGCATTTAACCATCCTCAAATAGAGCCATTGTTGGTAATTTTCTCCATTTTTGTTATCTCCCTAATTTTGTGTTCAATCCCTCTGCTTTTTTCTCATATCCTTAAAGGTTCAAATTTTATCAAAAATTACAAAACCTAAGTGCTAGGGCATAAAATCCCTTTGTATGCCTTGAAAAATTAGGAAAAGTCCAAATTTGACCTAGCAACATTCTATTTCTCTGTTACTTTTTTGAAGTCACTTAAAATATCCATATGAGCATGTGCACATTACTTCTCCAATCAGTCACTAGATCTCTGAACCAAATCAGCATATTCTTTTCATTCCAGTGACTTCTTGAAATCCTTTAGTCACGCAATCTCTATAAGCTTTCAGAATATTCCCTCTCCTCCATTGACCTGGCGGGCGGTTATATTTTCTTTCAGTCGCTGGATCTCATGATTTGGCAGTCATATCTCTTACCATTCAGAGATTGAGCGAGGACCATTGATGAGATATTGATCATGTGGTTGCCGCTGAATCTCCAAATTTAACTCATGGTTAGCAAATCTTTTAGTGACTCAGCGAAAGCATATGTTCACCCATTCTCTAAATGTAACTAGGGTTGGTGTTTTTATTCAGCGACTTAGAGCTATCTTTGGTTGCGTAATCTCCAGATGGGTGCAGGTTAGGTCAAGGTCAGAATGTGGTTAGTCCCCGATGGTTAGGTTTCATATTTAGCAATTACGTGACTGTATAGTCACATATTCTCTTGATCCTGGTGGTTATGTTCCAAACATTGAGCAATGTGGTGAACAGTTAATATTTTCATTCAGTCACATGTTCACCAGATATCTGGTCAAAGGAAGGAGACTTTAAAAGATTCAATGTGAGCCGTAGATTTGGTTTTTGATCAACGATAACTACATATTCTCATAATGAAACCTAGGGTCAAAGAAAGTTTCAATGATCATGAGAAGGCCTTTGTCGCATGATCTCCGGACCAAACCCTGGTTAATAAAATTGTCTCGCGACTTAGAGAATGCCTTCAGTCATGCAATCTCCAGATCATTGAATCCCACATAGTTTTAGGAAAACATTTAGAGACCTACCAGGAATTTAGTCGCCAAGTCTCTGAATCTTGGTGGTTCATTTAGAGAATAAAATTTCACATAGTCACCAGATCTCCAGATCGGCTGAGGTCTAAAATAAGTTGGAGCAGCCAATTTGTGGGATCAATCAGAGTATGACACATTGTAGAGAGGTGTCTAAAGGGTATAGCTTTGGAAATGAAGTGGATCGATAGACAAATCATAAGATGCCACGTGTCCTAGTTGGCCCAAGTTCTCTAAGATCAGTCTCAAAGTCACGTAATGAAGACCAAATATTCCTTTCTATTAAGCGACTAAGTTTTTGTCTTAGTCAGGTGATCTCCCAATGATAATAGAATATTCCTTTTTTACTGGCAATTGTGAGAATATTCAAAGACTTGGTAGGTGGTTTGTCACCAAGTCATGGTGGTTAATGTTAACATCCAGTGACCCCAGTTGGCTGCTAGTCGCCAGGTCGCTAGGTGGCTGATGATTAGTGATTTTTTGTTTAACACACTCATTTTTAATTGGCTAAGAGATGGTGATATGGCCAATGACTTTTTAGGCCCCAGTTGACAATTGTGTTGAATTTTATGTGTCGTCCAATGTGTGGGAAAAAATGAAGATTGATGGCTATGTTTTAAACTTAATAGATTAACCGCTGTCGATTGACATTTGAATTTTAAATTACAGGATTTTTGCAGAGAATGAAAGAAATAATGTGCCAGAACATATTCGATCTGATTTCTTTCTTCTAAGGCAATAAGTATGGAGGTTTTACAGTTGAGCAATGAATGTGTTTTCTGATGGTTGAGCTACCTAAGATTTGATCTCTTTCACTGCCATGAATTTGGTTTTTCTACAAGGTTTGAACACATAGCCATGTGTAATAGGTGGAGGTACTAGTACATCTCCTATACAAGTGAAAATTGATGTTCTACCTACTTCTTGAGCCAAGCAAACACTCTAAATTTTTTACTTTTAAAGAGTGTAGTTGAGACATAAAGAGATATTTATTACAGGGATGACAACGAAGAGATGGCAGTCAAATTTGCTTGAGGAAATCAAGGAAAGAATTGAAGACATAAAGAAAGGTGGCTCATCTACAAATATCTCATGTTGTTCATTGATGTATTTATTATAAACCTAATAAAGTTTTTGTAAAAAAAGTGAAGTTAGGAATTTTGTAAACCCTAGAATGATCAGTAGCTTGTTGCATCTCATTGTATATAAGGGATTTTCCATGATCATTCTAGGCATTGAGAGTTTAGGAGTTAAAAAGATAGAGATTCTAGAGCCCTAGCCCTCAATTGATGATTGTAGATTTCGTATCATTCTTATGAAAGAAATAGAGAAGAAGTGCAGGTTGCTGCTGCTATTTTGCAAGCTTATTGTTCAGAATATGATGTATACAATGTTCAAGTTTACACTTAATAAAAATCTTAGGTCTTTGTCTCTCCTTTAAGTTTATTCTGTAAATCTTTAAGTCTTTTTGAGATTTACATGTATGTGTTTGACTTTGAGTTCTGATCTAGGATTGGATTAAATATTGCTCAGGGTGGGATACATGTTTACTGAATCTGTTTGAGGATTTTTTATAAGTAGGAAAGAGTTGATGTGTTTGTATTTATGTCTAAAAACCAGATTTTCTTCAAAACATCTTTGTACGCATTTTGTCTTCTAATATTTTGCCCAATGGATAGGGCACTGGCATGTATTTTCCTATCTTTCCTTTGTGTAGAATGATTGAAATCTTGTAATCCTAAAACATTCAATCAATACCAGTCTTTTACATTTTAGTTTACTTTATATGTTGTCCTACCCAGTGATGGAGAGTCAATGAATAATAGGTTGTTGTTTAGTACTTTCTCACTGTTATCTATTGTAAGATCCAGTATTGAGTAAGGAACATAGTTGAATCTATTGGATCAAGTGTACCCACCTTGGTTTTACAGAGCCAGAATTGAAGAGGGCAGTCTTGTCCCTATAGTCGGTCTAGTTGCTTATAGATTTCCTATATTTGGAACTAACCTCTCCTTAACATCAGTCATAAGCATACTGGTATCTCTTGGAGTGTAAAATCTTTTGAAGAACCAACATAATGTTTGCACATCTATGAAGTTTGTTTGATGGAAGGAAGAAAGATTGTTAACTCTTTGAAGAAGAATGATGTATGTTTTTTTGTGATTCATAAGAAGTAGAATGAAGAAGTTGAACAGATCCTAAAGCAAAGAGTTGGAAAAAGTACAAGAGGAAAACAATATATGGAATATCTGGTAAAATGGAAGAATAGACTGATGGAGGACAGTTCTTGGATTTCATAGTCTGATTTGGATGTAGCTCAAATCATACCTAACAATTGATTTGGAGAATCATTTCAAAATAACCCCAGGTGTCTGATGCAGGAGCATCTTGGGTCCTTGGCAATCCTGTGTCACCAAAAACATTTTGGAGTTTGTCTGTGTTGCTCAGTTTGTTCTTTTACCAAGTTGGTCAATAGTTGGTTAGTTTCCTTTGGTTACCAAGTGTGGTTGATTATCTCCTAGGTGGTTGGCTATTTTACTGGCACTCGGCCTTGCTTGTCTATTTCTCAGTCATCCTTGCTTACCGAGTAGTTTCTTTTGATTTCCTATTGAGCTGACTTGTGCTTTTATGTTGGGTTGTGGATTTAATGTTGGAATCCATCATTGGGAAGCATGTCATCCTAGATCTGACTATTCCATCTATTGATTATGGATCTAAATGCCAACTCGGTTTGATAAACTCTTGTATAAATGTAGTGTTTGGTTGTAGTTTAGATGTAGTTTGAGACATAAGTAAGAAGATAATAGATTAGATATTTTTGGTTGAACCTCGCATGTTTGAGGACTTCTATAATTTTCATTATAATACCTGGCCCTAACCAAGAAGGCCTTATAGCCCGACACGTATGAATCTATTTGATGAAAATTATTAAAAGATTCTGCATTCTCTCTCTCTCACTTTGTTGTTGTTTGCTTCCACATATTGTTGAGAAAGATTGGATCATTAGGTGTGCCATTGTTTGGCCACTATTGGCCCCTACCTTGTGCCAGATTGGAAGAGAATATTTCCACAATCCCAACTACTAGGGCTATATCTAGTCTATTATGGACAACATATTATAGCTTTCCAATCATGGATCTATACAGGGTTTGATTCACTTCACCAGTATCATTAGTTTTAGATAGTTTCTATCCAGTAGCCATAGGAGTACTTTCTAGTCTAGAATCCTCCATACCAAAAAAATTTAGTATCTCTTTGACATATTTAGATTGTGTGATAAAGATACATTTCTCCATATGATAGACTTGCAAACTAACAAATAATTTTATCTCACCAAACATAGACATCTCAAACTCAGTTTTCATCTCATTTGAAAATTTCTAACATAGGGCATTTTGTCCTCCAAATATGGTATCAACCACAAGGATTTTAGCTAACAATATCCCTTTACCTTCTTCAAATTTCATGTACATATTGTTGTTTTCATTTGTCCTTGTAAATCCAATCTTTATCAAATAATTGTGCAGCCTCTCATACCATGCTCTGACGGCTTGCTTCAATCCATAGAGCACCTTATTCAATTTGCAAACCATATATTTTGAAGTCTCTTTAAGTAGCATATGCAAGTTGAGTTATGACTCCTAATCTTTCTATAGGGGAAAATGTTTCCACATAGTTTATTCCTTCTTCTTGTGCATAACCATTGCATACCAATCTTGTCTTATTCCTTGTGATGTGTCCATGTTCATTAAGCTTGTTTCTGAATACCCATTTTGTTCCCATAACATTCTTTTTTTCTTGTCTCAGCACTAGAGTTTGGGTATCATTATTTTCTATTTTATTTATTTCTTCATTCATAGCTTGAATCTAGTCTTCATTCTCTAAAGCATCTTTTATAGTCTTAGGCATAAACTCACATGATAAACATGTAGGGTCTTTCAACTTTGTTTTGGTCAGGACTCCAGATTCCTTATCTCCAATTATTTTCTTAGGCTTGTGATGTCTTCTCACATACTGTGTCAATCTAGGTTCAGATTTCTTTTCTTCTTGATCTTCAAGTTCATCATGAAAATTTTTAGTTTCTACTTCTGATTGCCCAGAAACATCCTCTTGATGCTTAGCCTTGCTTACCCATGACTCTTCATCTGGTGTAAGTGTGTTACTTCCCTCTCTTTCTTCCATATAGATAAAATATTTATAATCTTTAGGTTCTTTTTTACCTTCTTATTCATTCTTCTCTTTCTTGATTTGTACTCAGTTTAAGGTATAAATAGTTGTACTCATAACTTCTCTCCAATATTTTTGTGCAAAATTATTCTTAATCATTAGTGTCCTTGCACAATCCATAATTGACATGTTTCTCCTCTTAGATATACCATTCTATGGAGGTGTTCTAGGTGCAGACATCTGTCTCTTGATTTTATGCAAGAGAGGGCAGGAGGGCCCAACAAATGGCACACCCTAACCTAAACCACCTTTCTCAACAACACGTAGAAGCAACAAAAAAATAGTGGGAGAGAGAAAATGTAGAATCATTCATATATTTACTTCAAATTGATTCATACATGCCAAGCTATAAGGTCTTCCCAGTTTTGGCTAGATATTACCATCAAACATAGAAGTCCTCAAGCATGTCAGGATCTGCAGATAATCTCTAATCTTCTATCTTCTGTAAAAACTGACTCCCTAAACTGTAACCAAACATCTACATTTATACAAAAGGCTACTAAACTAATTCAGCCTTCAGATCCACAATCAACAGAAGGAATGGTCAAATCTAGGACCACATGCTTCCCAATGATGGATTCCAACATTAAATTCATGAGCCAAATTAAATGCACAAGTCGGCCTCAATAGAAACTCAAAAGAAACCCATTGGTAAGAAAAGCCAACCTAGCGCCAGACAAGCATCACCAAGCGCTAGGGAAATTCACTGAGGGCTAGAGAGATAACCAACCAATAACAATGAACAAAGAAAACCGAGCAACACTGAACCAACTCGATCAAAGTAGGAATTGAGCAACACAAACAAACTCAAATATGTTTTTGATGACATAGGATTGCCAAGGACCCAAGATGCTCTTGCGTCAGACACCTGGGGTTATTTGAAATGATTCTATGAATCATTGAATAGGTATGATCCAAGATGCATCCAACTCAGACTATGAAATCGAACAACTATCTTCAATCAGTCTATTCTTTCACTTTACCAGATATTCCATGTACTATTTTCCTCTTGTACTTTTTCCAATTATTTGCTACAAAATATGCTCATTCTCTTCATTCTACTTCTTAGGATAATCCATCAGAACTGCCATGTCTTCTTTAGATTCATGAAATTCATACAAATCAGCAATGTTGAATATAGGTGAAATATCCATGTCATCAGGTAACTCAACTTCATATGCATTTCCACTATCAAATTTTCTCAAAATCTTGCAAGGTCCAAACTTCTTCATCTTCAGCTTCCCATATGTTCCAATAAGATATCTGTCTTTCTTCAAATGAACCATCACTTCATCGCCAACATCAAAAGTCTTATGTCTTCTTGATCTATAACTTCTGTCTTTGTATTTCTGATTACTCTTTTCTAGTTTAAGCTTGACATCTTCATGCAAGGTCTTCATGTACTCAAAAAATATTACTCCTTCAACACTTCTTTTTTTTTCATCATCAATGTCTCTCAAATCTGATATGGCTCTTAGTTTTTTCCATTTACAATCTCAAAAGGTTTTTTTCCAGTACTCCTATTCACTGAATTATTGTATGCAAAATTTTCTTCTACCAACACAGAATCCCAATTACCTAGTGTGTCTCCATCTAAACATCTCAAAAGATTACCCAAGCTTCTATTCACAACTTTTGTCTATCCATCGATTTGTGGGTGAAATGTAGAACTATATTTCAACTCAGGACCCAACTTTCTCCAAAGAGTCTTCCAAAAGTATCCAAAAAATTTACTGTCTCAGTCAGAGATAATAATCCTCAGTAATCCATGCAATCTAACAATTTCTTTAAAGAAAAGATCTACTATATCTACTACGTCTAATGTCTTTCTACAAGGTATAAAATGTACCATTTTAGAAAATCTCTCCAATACAACAAATACAAAATCATTACCTCTTACTATCTTCGGTAAGCCAAGAACAAAATCCATACTGATGTCAATCCAAGGTTTCTCAGGTATAGCAATCAATTTATATAACCTATTATTCTAACTAAATCCTTTTGCAACTTGACAAACTCCACAACTTTTCACAAATTTATGAACATCTTTATACAACTGTGGCCAAAATTATTTCTCCTTAAGGAAATTTAATGTCTTATCAACACCAAAATGTCTAGCCAAACCACTACCATGTTTCTCTTTTATCAATTAGTTCTCATTGCTCCTCTCAGTAAACACAACTGAATACCTTTAAATAAAATACCTCCTTGCATAAAATATTCATCCCATTTGGTACTTTTTTGATCTTAAATAGGTGCTCTGCACTTTCTCCATGACTCAAAAAAAGTAGGATCAAATTCATAAGAATCTCTCATATCATCAAAGACTAGAATTCCAATTTTCATCTCGGTCATCAAAGATCTCCTTCTACTCAATGCATCAACAACTCAGTTAGTGACTCAATTCTTATTCTTTATCACAAATGTATAACTCTACAAATACTCAACCCATTTCATATGTCTCTGATTCAACTTATTCTTACTACCCAAATACTATAAAGCCTTATGATTGATACACAACACAAATTCACTCATTATCAAATAATGTCTATATTTCTTCAGTGCTTGAACAATAGCATATAATTCTTGATTATACACAAAATATTTCCTTTTTGCATCATTCAACTTTTCACTAAAGAAAGCAATAGGTTTACCTTCTTGACTCAACATAGCTCCAATTTCACTACCACTTGCATTATATTGCACTTGAAATACCTTATTAAAGTCAAGCAATGCCAAAATAGGCAATTTAGCAACCTTCTGCTTCAGAGTCTCAAAACTTTTATCAGCTCCATGTGTCCACTTGAACTCTCTTTTGTCTCCTCTCATAGTCTAAGTCATAGCATTACAAATTGAACTGAAATTCCTAATGAATTTTTGGCTAAATCTTTCCAATCCATGAAATGATCTTACCTCACTAGCATTCACAAGTGTAGGCCAATTCAAAATAGCTTCAACCTTTTCAGGATCCATTTTCAAACCATCAGCTAAAATCACAAATCCCAAATATACAATATCCTCTTTCATGAATGAACACTTTTTTAGATTTATCAATAACTTTTCTTCTTTCAATCTCTGCAAAACTTGTCTAAAATGCAACAGATGTTCTTCTCTAGTCTTACTGAATATCAGAATGTCATCAAGATATACAATCACAAACTTACCCAAGAATTTCTTCAAAAATTCATTCATCAACCTCATAAAAGTACTTGGTGCATTAGCTAAACAAAAAGGCATAACCAACCACTCATACAAACCTTCTTTTGTCTTCAAAGCAGTCTTCCATTCATCACATTCTCTAATTTTGACCTAATGATATCCAATTTTCAAATCTATCTTGGTAAAATGCTTTTCTCTAGTCAAACTATCCATTATATCATCCATTCTCAGTATAGGAAACCTATACTTCACTGTTATCTTATTGATTAATCTAGAATCAGTACACATTCACCATTCTCCATTCTTCTTAGGTGCTAATACCGTAGGTACTACACAGGGACTCAAACTTTCTTTGATCAAGCCTTTCTCCAATAATTCTTGAATCTTTCAGTTCAATTCCTAATTCTTGGTATGTGTTAATCGATGAGGTGCCTTATTTGGTAAACTAGCTCTAGGGATAATATCCATGCAATGATCAATGCTTCTCTTTAATGGAAAACCATCAGGTACATTATCAGAAATAATTTCACTATACTCGGTGAGTAACTTATCAATCTCATTAGGGGTACTATCCTCTATTTTCTTACTCGATTTGTTAGGAATCATAGCAAAACATACATCATTTCTCTTTAAATCCTTAACAAACTTTCTTCCTTCCATCAATAAAAATTTCATAGATGTGCAAACATTAATAACAGGTTCTTCCATCAAAGGTAACAAGATTTGTATTTTTCCATTAGCCAAAATAGTGTACTTATGCAATCTCTCATCATATATATCATGTCTATCATATTGCCAAGGTCTACCCAATAAAATATGACAACAATCTATAGGCATGATATCACATAACACCTTATTATAGTACTTTCCAATCTTCAAATACACATAACATTGTTCACTTACCAGGAGTGTATGCTCATCTTTGATCCATGAAATCTTATAGGGCTTCAGATGTTCCAACCTTTTCAACTGTTACTTTGTGACCATCTCTTCAGATGCTAGATTCTTTGAGCTACCATTGTCAATGATTACCTTCCAAAAAATTTTAGAAACTCTACATCTGGTTTTGAACAAACTTTTCCTTACCGGATCTTCCTTTTTACCTTCATTCCAAAGTGCTCTTCTTACCATCAAGTTATTTTCCTTCTTAGGTTTATTTGGTGACTCTTCTTGCACCAGAGCATTTCTATTACTACCAGCCTTCTTACCTGCATGTGTACACTCAAAAGATCTATGTCCTTCTTCTCCACAATTATAAAAAGTTTCTCGAAAACTTTCTCTATTATAACCACCTCGGTAGTTACTGCCTCTACCTCTAGATGAACTTTCACCTTTCCACTTTTTCTTTTCTTTATCCAGAGTTGTCTTTTCTAGTTTAGATCTACTATTTTCACCATGAGATCTACCTCTTCCTCTAGGGAATATACCACCTCTACCTCTCTACCTTTGCTAATGTCTCTTATTTAATTTCTCCTCAGCTTTCATTGCATATTGATAAGCCTCTTCAATGTTCTCCAATTTGACCAAACCAATTTCTTCTTGGATGGAAACTCTCAAACCATTCAAGTATCTAGAAATTATTTCCACATCATCTTCATCATGTCCAGATCCGATATCTAATCTATAGAATTCCTCAGTGTATTCCTATACCAAGCTATCTTTCTACCTCAAACTTTGCATTTGCCTAACTAGGTTAATCTAATAATCAGAAGGTAAGAACTTTCCTTTTAATTTATTCACCATTTTATTCCATACCTTGATTTTGTCTTTTCCTTTCCTCTTTTTGTCTAGCTGCAAATGTTTGCACATAAGGATGCATGACTTTTCAACATCGTGCTTGCAATTTTCACCTTCTTTTCCTCAGGTAAATTTTCATTGTCAAATTAGTTTTCCATCTCAATGATCATATCCACCAATTCATCATAATGAAATTTCCCACCATACTGATTAGGATTAAAGTGTGGTGTAGACTTCAAACTTGTTAAAGCCTTCAAGAATATTTCTTCACCCTGATCCATCACAAGTGCAGGTTCTACATCACCTTGTTCTACCTCAATTTCATCATCACTAACATCTTCAAGATGTCTTGCTCTTCTCTAGGCTGTTTCAACATCTTCTAGTCTAGTAGCAAGTTGTCTCAACATGTTTGCCATCCTATATCCACATCTCACCTCCCATGAACCATCTTGAAAACCCTCTACAACTACAGGTTAGATCGTAATCTGCTACCCCACAACAATTCAACCAAGGCTTCACAAGAAGGAACCTTCAAATCTAGATTCACAAACCTAGATCTAGATCTCACCTCGCTCTGATACCACCTAACACAAGAGAGGGAAAGAGGGGCCAAAAAATGACACACCCTAACCTAAACCACCTTGGTCAACAACATGTAGAAGCAAAAACAAAATAGTGGGAGAGATAAAATGCAAGATCATTCATATATTTACTTCAAATTGATTCATACATGTCAAGCTGTAAGGCCTTCCCAGTTTCAGCCAGATATTACAATCAAACATAGAAGTCCTCAAACATGTGAGGATCTGTAGATAATCTCTAATCTTCTATCTTCTATAAAATTTGACTCCCTAAACTCTAACCAAACAACTACATTTATATAAGAGGCTACCAAACTAAGTCAGCCTTTAGATCCATAATCAATGGAAGGAATGGTCAAATATGGGACCACACACTTCCCAGTGATGGATTCGAACATTAAATCTATGACTGAAATTAAATGCACAAGTCAGCCTCAATAGAAACTCAAAAGAAACCCGTCGGTAAGCAAAGTCAACCAAGTGCCAGACAAGCATCACCAAGTGCTAGGGAAATGGGTTTATGCCTGTAGAGCACTTTGTGGCCTTTCCCACTGGGGTTTTTACCTATTTGGGTTTCCCCATAACCCAAATATTGTGTTGTGTTCAAGTGTTCTTTCATTGTGTTTATGCTTTATGTTTAAGTATACTTAATTGGATAAAGAATTGAAACTTGTAGATAACTGATTCATGCCCCCCCCCTCTCAGTTATCTCTTGGGACTATTCCTAAAAATTGGCATCAGAGCCAAGTGCCTCAAAGAGAAAGTTTAATAGCTTGAGGTTGATCAAATGGAATACTTCAGGAAATAAAGTCCTAAGTTTGATGGAGAGAATTATCTTGATTGGAAGAACAAGATGGTGACCCATTTGCAGTGCATTGCTTTTGAAGTTTTTGATGTAACTATCAAAGTAGCCAAGATTCCTACCTTAGAAGACCTTGCAAAGGATGATGCTACTGATAGGCAAAAGGAATTGTTTTATCAGAATGCTATAGCTAAAGAATCTCTTATCAGGGCCCTATCTAATGGTGAGTTTTCAGAAATAAAAAAGGTAGATACATCCCACAAAATATGGGAGCACCTAGAAGACATATTTGAAGGAGGCAAACAAGAAAAGGATGCATGTAGAAAGACGTGGAAGAAAAGATACAATGCATTAGAGATGCTACCTAAAGAAATAATTAGAGCTTACAATCAAAGGATAAATGAAGCAATTGCTAGAATTAGAAACAATGGTGGAGAGATTTCAGAGGAGGACATTATGGACAAGTTAATGACCACTCTCACTCTAGAATATGAAAGTAAGATCAAAATCCTTGATGAAACCATGCAGCTTACTTCTAAATTCAATAAAGAGACCTTGATCAACAAAATCTTAGCTTTTGGGATTTCAAGATTGAAGACAGAACCAATGAGTGAGACAGCTTTCAAAGCAACAGTTCATAGTAAGAAATCTGCAAACACTTCTAGTAATTTTGATGATGATGATGAAGAGAAAATATTAGATGATTTCATTGCTATGATTGCCAAAAGAGAAAAGAAAAGAAAAGGAAAATATGAAGGTCAATTACCATTTAAGTGCTTTTCATGTAATAAGATCGGTCACTTTGCATCTAAGTGTCCTACTAGAGCTAGAAATTTCAAAAAGGATTACAAGCCTAAGTACTCTAAGGAATGTTACTATGCTAGAGATGGAGTTTTAGATGATGAATCAGGTGAAGAATAAATTAGATTCATTTCTATCATAGAGAAAATGAACAATAAATCAGATCATGAAGATAAGAAAGAGAATCAAGAGCTAGCATTGATTTCACAAGCTCACATAAGGACAGACTGGATTATAGATAGTGGTGTTGGAATCATTTTTCATTTCACCAAAAGCTTGAACTATCAATGCCTGATACAAATTCTAGATTTAACCCGATCCATGGGAGGCAGTTAAGCCATGTCATGAATCTCCAAGGAGGTGCTAACCACCAAGTCAACAATCTCCCCCTCAACACCAATTGAGCCTTCAGCACCCACTGAAGGGAGACTCAAACCCATGACCCAAGGCTCTGATACCAATTTTTGGAATCATTTTCTATTGCACCAAAAGCTCAAACTGTCAATGCTCGATACAAATGCTATATTTAACCCAATCCATGGGAGGCAGTTAAGCCATGTCACGAATCTCCAAGGAGGTGCTGACCACAAAGTCAACAAGTGGTTGTTCACATCACATGACAAGTGATAAAGATAGATTTTTTCATCTAGAAAAATACAATGGTGGTATGGTTAGATTTGGAGATAACACTCCTAAACCCATAGTTGGTAGAGGAGCCATCACCTTGGATGGAAAGAATAGTACTGATGATGTTCTCTATGTAGATGGTTTGAAACATAACCTTCTTAGTGTTGGATAGTTACTTGGAAAAGGATATTAGTTGGAGTTTAAAAATGAAAAATGCATCATTAACAACAAGGATGGTCTTATGATTGCATCAGGATCAAAGAGAAGAGGTGATGTTTTTCAACTCAATTCAAAAGCAAGTTGTTTTGTTGCTAAAGTTGATGACAGTTGGTTATGGCATAAAAGACTATGTCATATCAATTTTGATAACATAGTAAAGATAAGAAATGTAAATGCAGTAAGAGATCTAGCTAGCATAGCAAAGCTAGTTGATACTATCTACAGAGAATGTGTGATGGGAAAGCATGTGAGAAATTTATTCAGGAGCAAGTAAAATTCAGCAGAGAACAAGTTGGATTTGATTCATACAAACCTATGTGGTACAACTCAAACAAGATCATACTATGGTGAAAGGTATTTCATTTTTTTTGTTGATGATTATACTAGGATGATGTGGGTTTCATTCTTGAAAGATAAGTTAGAAGCATTTGAGAAGTTCAAAATATTCAAAGCTAAGGTTGAAAATGAATCTAGACTAAAGATAAAATGTTTGAGATCAGATAGAGGAGGAGAATTCACGTCTGACAAATTCTATGAGTACTACAAAGAACATGGCATAAAGAGACAGTTAAGTGCACCTAGAACCCCTCAGTAGAAAGGAATTGCAGAGAGAAGAAATAGGATCATCCTTGACACAGTGTGCACCATTATGATAGAAGGAAAAGTTGCACACACCTATTGGAGAGATGTGGTCAATACAATAGTCTACACCATCAATAGAATTCAATTAAGGCCTGGCACTGACAAAACACCATATGAGCTATGGTTTTGTAATGTTACCACAGTAAAATACTTTAGAATTTTTCGAAGAAAGTGCTACATCAAGAGGGATGAAGCAGTAGGCAAGTTTGATGCAAGAAGTGATGAAGGTATTTTTCTTGGTTACTCTACTAAAAGTAAAGCTTATAGATGTTTCAATTTAAGATTCAAAAAGATCATTGAAAGTGCTCATGTTAAGATTGATGAAAAGTTTATGGTTCAAGAAAGATATCATGATTACTCACCCATGATTGAAGAAGAACCCAGACCCTCCATTAGTGAGACAATTATTGAGGAAATGTTTGACAGTATTGATGTGTTATTCAATGACCCTGAGAGAAGTGAAGAAGGTACTCCTAAGGCTGATGAGTCAGCATCACCTAAATTTCCAAATTTTACATCTAGAAACCATTCCAAGAAAGACATCATTAGAGATCAGAGTGGAAAAGTCTTAACAAGATCACAAGCAAAGAACTCAACTAGCAATGAAGCGGTATGTTTATTATCTTAGATTGAACCCTTAAGTGTTGAAGATGCATGTAATGATTCAGATTGGCATGATGCTATGAAAGAAGAACTTGATCAAATTATTAAAAATGACACTTGGGAACTGGTCCCAAGACCTAGTGATAAGAATGTGATTGGAACAAAGTGGATATTCAGAAACAAGATAAATGAAGATGGTACAATAGTAAGAAATAAAGCAAGGTTACTATGTAAGGGATATGCAGAAAGAGAAGGCATTGATTATTCAGACACATTTGCACCTGTGAACATATTAGAAGCTATTAAGTTGTTTCTAGCTTATGCTACATTAAAAAACTTCAAAGTATATCAGATGGATGTCAAGTCAGCATTCCTGAATGGAGATTTGAAAGAAGTATATATTGAGTAGCCAGAAGGATTCACCTTATCAAATAGACCTGATATGGTATGCAGATTGAAGAAGGCCCTTGATGGACTTAAGCAAGCCCCTAGAGCATGGTATGAGAGACTAGATGGATATTGAACAAAGATTGGATTCAAGAAAGGAGTAGCAGACTATAATCTATTCATTAGAGAGACATCTGAAGGTCTACTACTTGTAGCTATATTTTTTGATGACATTATCTTTGGAGGTAATGACAAATTAAGTGTATAATTTTCCAAAGAAATGTAGAATGAGTTTGAGATGAGTATGATTGGTCCTATCAAATACTTTTTGGGACTAAATGTGCAACAAACATAAAAAGGAATTTTTATTAATCAGTCCAAGTATGTGAAAGAGATACTGAAGAAATTCAAAATGGATGATTGCAAGCTAGTAAGAACCCCTATGATCACTGGATGAAAGCTTACAAAAGAAGATGACTCACCAATAGTAGATATAACATTATATAAGTCTATGATTGGTAAACTCATATATCTTACTCAGACTAGACCTGATATTTCAAATGCAGTTGGCATAGTCGGAAGATTTGTAGTAGAACTTGAGAAAAGTCACCTCATGGTAGTAAAAAGAATATTCAGATACTTGTGAGGCACTATAGATTATGGTCTATGGTATCCTAATTCAAAAAATGTTGAGCTTCATGTGTACACTAATGCAGATTGGGCAGGATGTGTTGATAATAGAAAGAGTACATCAGGTGGAGCAATGTTTCTTGGTGATAGACTTGTCACTTGGAAAAGCAAGAAACAAAATTGTATTTCTTAGTCAAAAAAAAAAGTGGAGTATGTTGCAGCAGCCTTGAATTGTTCTACAATTTTTTGGATCAAGTAGATGATAAAGGATTTTGGAATTCAGATTGATTATCCTATTGTTATTCACTATGATAACACTAGCACTATCAATATGTCTAAGAACCCTATGATGCATGCAAAGACAAAGCACATTGAGATCAAGTATCACTTCCTAAGAGAGAAAGTGGTAGAAAAAGAAGTCAAGTTGGACTATGTAAGTACTAAAGATCAGTTGGTAGATATATTCACAAAGCCCTTGCCTAAGGATAATTTTGAGTATCTCAGGGAGAAGTTGGGATTAATTTCCTTCCCTAATTCTTCTTAGAAGAAGTAAAGGCATCAGTCCTCATGAACTGATGGAATGTTGACTACTCTACCTGAGGAGTAGTACCGGTGCTTAAAATTAATGGCACCCTTTTCCATTGATGTCAAAGGGTGAGTAATATATAGAGTCATGAAAAATAGGAGTAATATACTAAGGGGGAACAGTATTCAGTTATGACAATAGTGCAGTTGAGGAAATGGAGGATATTGTAGCAGATGGAGGATTCATCTTTTGGGGAGTTTTGAAGAGGAAATGGATAATTTTATAAAATAAATGTTCATTTGGGTTGATGGTGGTTTTTCATTCCACATGTTGCCATCAATGCTAGAGGGGGAGATTGTTAGAGATTTGCCAGTAGGCCAGTACTGATTGTATGTTTTTCGATGATGACAACATATGGAAATTAGTATGCATGGAAGTCTTATGAAGTAATCTTTCTATATATGTAGCATGGATATGATATTAGCATGATATCATGGGCACAGAGGTTAACTATTAGTACAGACAATTATATAGCAACTTGTGTCAACAGTGTTCCAGACAGAGTAACAGGCAGTGTTTTGTGTATGGTTGTCTGTATAGTTATCATGGTGCCTTGTGCACTTGGATATATGTTGAAGACATGTTAGTGATCTTTCAATCATGGATGCATAGTCTGATATTCAGTAGAAGTGAAGTTATGCAGTCACTATTCACCAGTAGTAGTTTCATGTGTTTGTTCAGACAAGCCGACAAAGATTTTATTGGTTCTAGAGTTGCACCTATATTTTGGGTATGCACCCTTTGATTTAAGCTTGGAGAAGAGTTCTTGATGTTTGATTAAGAGCACATAAAGTAATTCAGCTTGAGGAGAAAGATATAATTGTTTTGGTAGAACCGACAGTGTGTAGCATGTGTCTACAATTATCTTATTGGACAGGTCCCAGAATGTGTTACGTGCATAGTAGAGCCGACAGAATGTTTATCAAAGTTTGTTATGGTTTCTCTAATATGATTTCAAGGTGGTTCTTGTTAATATGATTTAGAACAACAAAGAGGGGGGTGAATAAGTTGTTCTCAGGTCCAGATGTATAAAAAAGACTTCAAAAATTTTTCCTTAAATAAGATCTAACAACCAAAACCAACTCAGTCATCACTGATTCAATAATAGAAACATATAACATTGCAATCCACTACCCAGCTATATCTAACTTGTAAAACACAAAAATGTCTAAACCAAAACATTCACACAAGCATTGACACTAGGATTTATAGTGGAAACCCAATCTGGAAAAAACCACTTTGTAACATGCTACTATTATTTTCACTCTTCTAAAGTAAGCTTGGTTAAAAGCCAACCCTGTCAAATGTTACAATACACACTATTAGGTGTGACCCAATTAAAGGATTTCAATCACTCTATTAGAAGTGAGCCTTGTCATAGGACTTACATACATTCCATTAGAATGCAACCTTGTTCAAAGGATTTAAACATATGACTGTTAGGTCAACCTCTGTTAAATGGATTTTGACTATTACAATGGTTAGAAAGTAGCAACAGTATTGATCTGAAAAACATACAACTCACTTTGCAAACATCAGATCCATTTCCGTACACAAATTCTAGTTTACTGACTTTGAAACTTTTCCATCTCCATCTCTGATCTACTCAAAACTTTTCTTCAAGCAATCACCACACTTCTCCTTCAGCCTTTTTTGCTTATATAGTCAATAACATCTACTAATCTTCCAGCATCCTCTATTCACCCATGCACATACATACCTAATGCTTAGGTTCCCTTAATACTTCCTCAATTAGGTTAACTCATCTTTTGCTGCAAAATCTCCTTCGTAGATCTTAGGTTTAGGTTAGATTCATTAAATCTACCCACTTTATGTTCTTCGGCTCCTTTTCTAGAAACATCTCAAATCTCTTAAAAATTTACAATAAAACATTTTTCAGTGCATTCAATGCTTTTAAACAATCAATAAATAAAGTCAACACATTTTACATAATCCAAGAATTCAACAATGTCGGCTTCAAATTTGAATTCTCTTCAAATATAAAAATACTGATGCTCGGTCAATATTGTGATCAACTACTTGGTCTTCATGTAGAAAGCTCAATCATTACTAAAAATGTTTCCTCAGCTTATACTATCTTCCTCAGCAATTAAATGATGTTCGATTGACACTAGAATTTTTCTTGGCATACACTGACTCGGTCGACACTAACATCACTCGGCTTGAACATGATTTCTCCATTTTTTCTCGGTCAAGCCTACCAGTTTAGTCTTCAATCTTACTAAGATAAATAATACATTGTCTTGTCATTGTACAACATAGTCAAGTACACTTTGTAGAATCAAGATAACTCAACCTTTCCTTAGGTGCTATTGTTACCAACCTTGCCTATCCCCCTTAGTAACACTCAAATAGATATAGTACTTTCCTAAGTAGCAATAGTCTTACCAGTTAAGGTTTGACATCAATGACAACACAACAATTACTTCAATTGCAGTTTCCAACAATCTCCCTCTTTGGCATTGATGGAAACACCATATGATATCACCTGAATAACACATGGATTACCAACCAATCCAAAAACTTATCTGTCCATCCAAAAAAAATTTGTAAGATCCTTAGCTTCATTCTGATTCAGAATCTATAAGCCTCACTTCTGTGACCATCAAAAATATCCATATCTCCCTCTATCCTGATCCTTCATTTTAGTTAATCTCCCTTGTCATGTTTTATTATATCATCTCAGTTCATCTCCCTCTTTGACAAAAATTCCAAAGCAGCAACTAAAATATACATCCATCAGAGGTAGATATTATCTATGCAGCTGAGTGTTTCTCCCTCTGTCATCTTGCTTATGACTGATTCCTTGTCTTTTCTCTTCTTCACAACTCTAGGCGAGTCCTAAAGTGTGATAATCTTTTGCATCAATCTGTCAAATATTCTGTTGTAGCATATTTGATGCAATGCTCCTAGCTTAACTAGGTAGCCTCAGTTAGGGAAAGGACCCCTAATTGACTTCTCAAATACTCATGTGCTTCTTTAGTTAAAGATTTAGTGAATATGTCTGCTAATTGTTCCTTTGTATTCACATATTCCATTCAGACTTCTTTATCTTGTACCAATTCTCTCAAGTAGTGATACTTGATTGCTATGTGCTTGGTCTTAGTATGCATCACTAGATTCTTAGAAATGTTGATAGCACTTGTGTTGTCATAGAAAATAGCAACAAGTTCAGTGATTTCTTCTTTCATGTCTACCAAGAATTGTTTTATCCATACCAAATTTGAACAGTTTACTATAGTAGAAACATACTCGGCTTTAGCAGTAGATTGGGAAATGTAATTTTTTTTCTTTCTCATCCAGGAGACTAATCTCTGTCCAAGAAAGAAAGCTCCACCACTAGTACTCTTTTTGTCATCTACATTTCTTTCCCAATCAGCATCTGTATATACTCGTAGTTCAAATCTTTCATTCTTCTTGTAATATAGCCCATAGTCAGTAGTCCCTTTCAAGTATCTCATAATTCTTTTTATAGCCATTTTGTGTGTTTCCTTAGGATTGGCAGAGAATCTTGCCACAATCCCAATAACTATTGCAATATTTGGTCTACTATGTATAGCATACTGCAATTTTCCAATCATGGATCTGTACAAAGTCTGGTTTACTTTTGTAGCATCATCATTCTTAGATAACTTTTGTCTAGTAGCCATAGGAGTACTCACTGGTCTAGAATCTTCCATCCCAAAAGTTTTTAGTATTTCATTAACATACTTAGACTATGTAATGAAAATTCCTTTTTTCATCTAATATACTTGTAAACCAACAAAGAATTTGATCTCACCAAACATGCTCATTTCAAATTTAGTTTGCATTTCAATTGAAAATATTTTACACAAAGCATCTTGTCCACCAAAAATAATATCATCCACAAAAAATTTTGCCAACAGAATATCTTTACCTTCTTTATCTTTCATGTATAGATTGCTTGTGTCATTTGTTCTTGAAAATCCAATCTGTATCAAGTAGTTATGCAACCTCTCATACCATGCTTTGGGAGCTTGTTTTAATCCATATAGTTCTTTGTTTAGTTTTCATACCATGTGTCTTCTGTTTGGATCAATAAAACCTTCCAGCTGATCTATGTAAACTTCTTCTTCTAGTATACCATTTAAGAATGCAGACTTGACATCCATTTGATAAACCTTGAAATCTTTATAAGCAGCATATGAAAGCAGAGTTCTTACTCCTTCCAATCTAGCTATAGGGGAAAATGTCTCCCCATAATATATTCCTTCTTCTTGTGTGTAGCCTTTGCATACCAGCCTAGCTTTGTTCCTATTTATTTCACCTTTTTCATTCAACTTATTCCGAAACACCCACTTTGTTCCTATAACATTTTTGTTTTCAAGTCTCAGCACCAGAGTCCAAGTATCATTCTTCTCTATCTAGTCTATTTCTTCATTAATTGCTTGTATACAGTCTTCATTTTCTAATGTCTCTCTCATTGACTTAGGTTCAAATTCATATAGTAAACATGTTGGATCCTTTGTCTTACTTTTGGTTAGAATTCCAGTATGTTTTTCTCCAATTATCTATTCAGGATTGTGATGTCTTCTTACATATTTTTCCAAAATAGGTTAAGCTCTTCTCTCCTCTATTTCATCAAGTTCCTCAACAAGATTTTCATATTCAACTTTTGAATGCTCGACAACCTCTTCTTGATACTTGGTAGCATTATCTTGTCACTCGGCATGCTCTTGTTCTCTTTCGGCACTATTTTCTTGATGCTCGGCAACCTCTTCCTATCGCTTGACATTGCTTACCTAAGACTCGGCATTAGGTGCAAGTTTGTTACTTGCCTCTTCTTCTTCTTCAATATACACAAAAGATCTATTATCTCCTAATTCTCTTTTGTTGTCAACTTCATTTCTTTCTGCATACTCATCAATTTTGACACTCACACTTTCCACAATTTTGTTAGTGTTAGAGTTCAAACACTTATAAGATTTACTTTTTGTGGAATACCCTAGGAATATGCCTTCTTCACTTTTAGCATCAAACTTTCCATTCCTATTGTCTTTTAATATGTAGAACTTGCTTCCAAAGATTCTAAAGTATTTAACACTCGGTGCATGCCCATACCATAATTCATAGGGTGTTAGATTTGTACCTTTCTTGATCTGTACCTGATTAAGAGTGTAGACAACTATACTTATAGCTTCTTTCCAGTATTTCTATGCCACATTCTTTTCAATCAATAATGTCCTTGCACAATCCAAGATAGATCTATTTCTTTTCTCTGCTATACCATTCTGTGGAGGTGTTCTAGGTGTAGACATCTATCTTTTGATTCCTCTTTCATTGCAAAATAGATTGAATTCATTTGATGTAAATTCTCCACCTCGATCAGATCTAAGACATTTTAGGTTCCTACCTATCTCCTTCTCAACCTTAGCCAAATAACACTTAAAGAATTGAAAAGCGTCATATTTTTCTTTTAGAAACATTACATGCATCATCTTGGTATGATCATCGACAAAAAAGATAAAGTATCTAGCACCACAGTAACTTTGTACACCCATAGGTACACAAAGGTCAGTATTAACCAAATCTAAAATGTTATCAGAAGTAAAGGATTTTCTCTTAAAACTTGACTTTGTCATTTTTCCTAACTGGCATTCCTTGCACATCACATTCTCATGTTTCTTCAATCTAGGCAGACCTCTTACTTTCTTCTTCTTACTTATTTCTACTAGATTATCAAAGTTAACATGACATAGCCTCTTATGCCATAACCAAATGTCATCAATTTGTGCAACCATACATGCTTCTTTAGATAGGTCAAGATAGAACAAATTACCTCTAGTATGTTCTTCACTTTCGATCAGTTCACCAGTAGCATCAAATATTTTAGCTTTCTTGTGATGAAATTCCACTCGGTAACCAATGCTATTGAGCTGAGGAACACTTAATAGATTATAATTTAGACCTTCAACCCAATATGCATTTTCACAAGAAATCTTATCAGACAGTTTAATCAAATCTTTTCCTCTAACAAGACATGGTGTATCGTTACCAAATTTTACACTTTTACCTCTATAATGATGTAAGGTCTCAAACTTAATCTTGTCACCAGTCATGTGATGTGAACAACCACTATCAATAATCCATTTTTCATTCTTGTTCACATTGGACATTAGTGCAATTTTCTCATCCTCATCAGATTCATCTTTCATTGCAACATAGACTACCTCAATTTCAAAATCATCACTATCAGTGTCAGTTCCTTCTTCAGCAATGTAACAAGATTTCTTACCTTTTCCTTTGTAGTCTTTGTACCTTCAGTAGATTCTATCATCTCTTCTTTCTTTGTGTTTTCTTTTTCTTTCTTCATCTTTATCATTCCTGTCAGGACATCTAGCAGCTATATGACCAACTTTATTACATGCAAAACATATAATAGGGAGTTTACCTTTATATTTTCCTTTTCCCCTTCTCAGTCTTCTAGCCATATGAGCTTCTAGATCTTCAAGTTCTTCATCAAAAGTGTCACTGTCACTTTCACTTTCACCGATGCATCTTTCTTTTTCTTTCTTTGGTTTGTTCAGAACTAATTATGACTTAAAAGCATATTCAACATTACCAATACTACCAATAGTGAAGTTATCATAGTTAGAGAGTTCAAAAGCAGTCAACTTGCCAACCAAACTTTCCAAAGTAAGCACATTTGTAGAGTTACATCTTGATTCTTGAATAGCTAATAGCATATATAGGATGCAAAGTTCTTAGTACTTTTCCAATTATAGTTTCATCCTCAATATTCCCACTTGCTCCTCTAATAGCATTCACAACTTTTATTCTACCACAATATTGTGCAATGTTCTCACCTTCTTGCATTTTCATTTCATCAAACTTACCTCTAAGACTCTCGGCCTTAGCTTTCAGTACATTTATGTCACCACCATAGATCTTTGCAAGAGTGTCCCACATCTCCTTAGCACTTGTGCAATCCTTAATGTCCTCAAATTTTGGATAGCTTAGGGCAGATGCAATTTCTAGCATTGCTTGATTATGTTCTTGCTTAGCCCTCATTTCTTTGGCAGTCAAAGGTGCGACAGGTGAGACATAGTAATTCTTAATGTAGTACTTTGCAAAATCACCAATACCGGCTAGATACAGCTTCATCAAGCTTTTCCATGCAGGGAAGTTTTCCTTATTCAGCTTCGATACCTCCTTATACATCCTAATCATTTTCTTCAAGCCCCTTTAAACTTGATTTCTATAAACACCAATAATAAGCAACACAGCTCTGATACCAATTGTTAATATGATATGGAACAACAAAGAGGGGGGTGAATCAATTTTTCTTAGGTCCAGATGTATAAAACAAACTTCAAAAACTTTTCCTTAAATCAGATCTAACAACCAAAACCAACTGGGTCATCACTGATTCAATAATAGAAACATATAACATTGCAGTCCACTACCCAGCTGTATCTAACTTGTAAAACATAGAATTGTCTTAACCAAAACATTCACACAAGCATTGACACTAGGATTTATAGTGGAAACCCAATCTGGAAAAAACCACTTTGTAACATGCTACTATTATTTTCACTCTTCTGAAGTGAGCTCAGTTAAAAGCCAACCCTATCAAAGGTTACAATACACACTATTAGGTGTGACCCAGTTAAAGGATTTCAATCACTCTATTAGAAGTGAGCCTTGTTATAGGACTTACATACATTCCATTCAAATGCAACCTTGTTCAAAGGATTTAAACATATGACTATTAGGTCAACCTCTGTTAAATGGATTTTGACTATTACAATGGTTAGAAAGTAGCAATAGTATTGATCTAAAAAACATACAACTCACTTTGCAAATATCAGATCCAATTCCATACACAAATGCTAGTTTACTGACTTTGAAACTTTTCCATCTCCATCTCTGATCCACTCAGAACTTTTCTTCAAGAAATCACCACACTTCTCCTTCAGCCTTTTCTGCTTATATAGTCAATAACATCTACTAATCTTCCAGCATCCTCTATTCACCCATGCACATACATACCTAATTCTTAGGTTCCCTTAATACTTCCTTAATTAGGTTAACTCATCTTTTGTCACTCAATCTCCTTCATAGATCTTAGGGTTAGGTCAGATTCATTGAATCTACCCACTTTATGTTCTTCGGATCCTTTTCTAGAAACATCTCAAATCTCTTAAAAATTTACAATAAAACATTTTTCAGTGCATTCAATGCTTTCAAACAATCAATAAATAAAGTCAACACATTTTACATAATCCAAGAACTCAACAATGTCGGCTCCAAATCTGAATTCTCTTCAAATATAAAAATACTAATGCTCGATCAATACTATGATCAACTACTTGGTCTTCATGTAGAAAGCTTGGTCATTACTAAAAATGTTTTCTCAGCTTATATTGTCTTCCTCAGCAATTAAATGATGTTCGGTCGACACTAGAATTTTGCTTGGCATACACTGACTTGATCGACACTAACATCACTCGGCTTGAACATGATTTCTCCATTTTTTCTTTGTCAAGCCTACTAGTTTCATCTTCAATCTTACTAAGATAAACAATACATTGTCTCATCATTGTACAACATATTCAAGTACACTTTGTAGTATCAAGATAACTCAACCTTTCCCTAGGTGCTATTGTTACCAACCTTGCCTATCCCCCTTAGCAACACTCAAATAGATATAATACTTTCCTAAGTAGCAATAGTCTTACCAGTTAAGGTTTGACATCAATGAAAACACAACAATTGCTTCAATTGCAATTTCCAATAGTTCTAATAGGCCGACTTGATTATATCATTTAGAGGAAAGATATTTATAGGTAGTCATTTGTGATTGCTTGAGTGTGGTTCATGGTTGATTAAGTAGAGAAAAGCAGAGTGTGTGAAGTGTTGAACCATCAAAGGAAGGTCTATGCAACCAAGTAAAGTGTTTGTGCTATTCATTGGAACTAATCCAGATAGTAGGTTAAAGTGCAGTTCACCAAGATCCAGATATAGTGTGTATCTGTTATTCAAAAGGTTGTAGCCTTCACCCCTTTGAGCAATGAGCTCTCAGACAGTGCATCCTCTCCCCTAACAGGTACTATTATAAAATACTCCTAACAAGGTCCAACCCTTAACCAGGTCTACTATACTAAATATATTGTAAAGTAACTCCTAACAAGGTTGAGGATCTTCTAACAAGGATCATAATACACTAGTGCATAATTTTAGTGGGTGTCAATTCCCACCAGGGTTTTTACCTATTTGAGTTTCCCCGTAACCAAAATATTATGTTGTGTTCAAGTGTTCTTTCATTGTGTTTAAGCTATATGTTTAAGTATAGTTAATTGGATAAAGAATTGAAACTTGTAGATAACTGATTCACCCCCCCCCCCCTCTCAGTTATCTCTTGGGACTATTCCTAACAAGTACACCCACTCCCCTAACAGGGACTATTGTAAAAGACTCCTAATAGGGTCTGACCCATGACAAGGTCTACTGTACTGAATGCATTGTAAATCAAATCCTAACAGGGTTAAGGATCTTCTAACAAGGATCATAAAATACTAGTACATAATATTAGTGGCTATCAATTCCCGCCGGGGTTTTTACCTATTTGGGTTTCCCTATAACCATATTAGTGTTATGTGTTGATTTCATGTTTCATGTTTATGTGGATGTTCATTTCAGTACTTAAGCATTTAAGTTCAATTTAAAGATTAAGCGAAAAGATAAAATACAGTGAACACTGATTCACCCCCCCCCCCCTCAGTGTTCCCATTCCTAACAAAGTTCACCAGTACTTGTTATCAATGTGTTGAAGTGGGTCATAGAAGTTTTCAATGTCCTAAGAAAAGAGTTATACTGACTACTAAAGAAGACATTGTGAATGTTGTAGAGAAAGATGAATTTCTTATCACTAGGAGATTGACTACATGTGTCTAAGAATGAGTGCAAAGAAGAAATTTGTTCAGAACTAGATATAAGTGCAAGGATAAGGTATGTAATGTTATAGTTGATGGTGGTAGTTTTGAGAACTTTGTTTCAAAAGAGATGGTTAGTAAGTTGAATTTGGAAAGAAGGAAACATCCTGATCCTTATCATATTAGTTGGATACAAGATGTGTCTAAGGTTAGGATTGAAGAACAATGCTTGGTTAATTTTCAGATTAGATCTTATCATGATGAAATATTGTGTAATATATTGCCTATGGATGCTTGTCACCTGTTGCTTGGGAGACCTTGGCAATTTGATACAAATGTTTTGTTTGATGGTCCTGCAAACACTTATGTGGTTAGGCATGAAGGATCTAGGCATAAGTTGTTACCTTTACATGAGACAGGGGCTAAGGGATGTGGAGTTATCAGGTGTTGTCCTTATGAAAAACCTCAGGAGTAGAGGATTGATGGACCTATTCCTACAAAGCTTGGTTTGAAAGAGAAGGAGAATGATACATCTGAAGAGTTTGTTGAGATTAAGAGACAAATGGTCTTTATGACAGAAATAGTAGAATAGATAATGAAATTTTTGACATAGAGAGATACAGATGGTGTTGAGTTGATTGAGGAGTCTAGAGAGGATGGTATTTACCAAGGTATTGATGTGGTCAAAAGTGGAAGGAATGGTCAGAGTCAGTTGTTATCAGTTGCATATAGAAAAGAGAAGAGAAGTAGGAAGTAGAAAAACTTGCTGCAAGGGACAATGGATGAAATGAAGACAACTTGGAATGAAGGACAAGAATAGATATGGGTTAAGAACAGATATGGAATACCTATTCTAATTCCCTTAAGGCATTCCTGATTTCCTTATGAGAAAATATTCTTTACTTGGTTTGTTTGATGCAGGAGCATCCTAGGATTCTTGGCAATCCTATATCAACCAAAAATATGTTTTTTTTGAAAGGTGGATTAGTATTTTTGATCTTAGTTGCTGAAGTATTTGCTCGGTGTTGGAGTCTAGTTTCTCAGTTTCAGTGTTTACCAGGGTGCTCGGTCTCTATAGAATGCTCGATAATTGAAGGCATTGGTTCACTGGCGCTTAGTTATTTCTCTATTGCTCAGTGTTTCTTTTTGACGCTCGACATTCTTGCAGACCGACTTGGTTATTTGGATGGATCGGCTTGGCCGACTGATGCATTTAATTTGGGTCACATTCCTCAACTTATGGATTGATCGTTGACATGTGGGGACCTAGCTTTGGCATTTTTCATTCTCCTATGTGGATCTGGAGGCCAACATGGATAATTTAATTATTGTTAGGCTACTTGAGAGCCGACCATATTTTGTATTTAATATTTGTATATTGTTTGTAAAGCCGACTTGTGGCTAGGAATTAGTATTTAAGTAGATGTTTGGGTAGTTGTTTAGGGTAGATGTGGGGGATTTAGAGGAGAGATCTAGATTTGGATCTAGAGATATAGCAGAGTTAGTAGCTTGTGAGCTTAGGCACAAGAGGATTTCTTGGTGACCTATGTGCACAAGTTTAGATCTTCCTTGGTGGACCTACCAGTGTCCTGTCATATTACAAACCTAGACTACCTAAGAGATTTATTGGATCCTATGTGATCTTCTAGAACTATTCTTTCTTTGTAATTGGTTGTAACCGGGAAGGCCTTACAGCCTGGAACATTACATGTAATCAGTTGTTGATGAATGAATATACTTGTTATCTCTCAGATCTGGTGTTATTGTTGTGCAATTTCACTATGTTATGGTTTGGCTACAAGTTTGGAAAATACTTAATTGGATCCTCCATCCTTGACTGCATCAAGGATTTAACGTGGAAACCCAATTTGGGAAAAACCACCAGTAACATGCTACCAAATTTTCACTCTTCTGAAGTGAGCTCTGTGAGAAGCCAACCCTGTTAAAGGTTACAATACAAACTATTGGGTCTGACCCAATTAAAGGATTTAATCACCTTGTTAGGAGTGGCCTTCTTAGAGGACTTAAAAACATCCCATTAGAATGTCACCTTGATTAAAGGATTTTCAAATTACTATTAGGCCAACCTTGATTAAAGGATTTTAACTGATACAATGGTTAGAAAGTAATAGTAGGTTCTAATCTGAAACATACAATTCACTTTGCAAATATAGATCCAATGTAGCTCATATGTTGATTTACTCACTATCCTTCAATATCATCTCCATCTCTGATCTACTCATAAATCCTTCAAGCAATCACCACAACTATGTTCAGCTCTTCATAACTCTTTTCAACCTTCTACTTAGGTTTGCCAATCAATAGAATCAACCTCTTTGCATAACCTCCAATTAGGTAATCCTTATACCTCCTTCATTAGGTAGCTTAATCTTTTTATTCTTAATCATCTCTATAGATCTTAGGTTTAGGTCAAATTCATTGAATCCTTTCAACATTTCATTCTCCTTCTTATCCTTCTAGATACTTCTCAAAACTTCTCTTTGAATCCATGCATAAAAATGGTTTTCCATGCATTAAATGTTCTAGTTCATTCATCCTTATCTTCAACACATTTTACATATCCCACGAATTCAACTATGTCAACTGGGAATCTCAACTCCTTCATAAACTATAAATTACTGGCACTTGATCATCACCGTGTTCTTTTGCTCGGTCTGTTACAAGTAGTGGTTTCCATTGCACCAAAAGATCGACCTGTTAATGCCCAATACAACCACTAGACTTATAGAAGACATAGGAGGTAGTTAAGCCATGTGGAGAATCCTGAGGGGAGGGCTTACCATTTTTCCAACATGGTCATCACTAGATAGCTCAGTCATCACCAAAACTATTCTTCAATGACAATTACCATCTTCATTTGGTTTAATTCTTGATACTCAATAATTAATAGTACTTGGTCGACACTAAATTTTCTCAACTTATACTGGTGCTCGGTCAACACTAGCATCACTTGGCTTACACTAAAGTTTCTTAATCTTCTTCTATTTTTCTCAGTTAAGCCTAAGCTTTTATACTTTCTTTCCTCATTTCTTCTAAGCTTCAAAACAACCGACTTCTTCACTTAGTGTCATAGATAAACAATACATTACCTTGCCAATGTACCAACTAATCAAGTACCCATTGCAGTTTCTCATAACTCAACCTTTCACTAGGTCTTCTTGTTATCTCTTCTTTTCAAATCCTCTTCATCAATCAATAGATATGGTACTCTACTAGATAGCAACTATCTCACCAGTTAAGGTTTGACATCAATGATAGTATAACAATTGTTTCAATTGTAGTTTCCAATAGAGGGTTCTCCTAAGTCAAAATTTTGGAAGATTCTAATAAAATGTAAAAGACTAGATTGATGAAGGATTCATGAAATGATGGAGGGAAAGGTATAATTTAGGCAATTCGACTTGATGGACCTCTAAAAATGATGGAAAATTTTTGGTAAGTCACTATTTTTAGGTAGAGACGTTGACTCTCATATGTAAACACTGATATGAAAAGATAAGGATTAAAGGTTAGAGATGATGATTGGTGAAATAGGATGAATTTTTAGGTTTTGACTGAGTTAGACTGATCTTTGACTAGTTTGGTTTGACTTGTTCACTGGCAATAACTAATTTTCAATCATACATCTAAGGAATTGACTATGATAAGTATACCTTGACTCAAACTAAATCATTCAAATTTTATAGACATGTGTTTGAAAATACTCCTGGAAGGGACAAAGCAACCTTGTAGGAGACAAGAAATTGTGATCTTGCGGAGTTGATACAACTTTAGAACTTTTTTCTGTATGTTCAAGTGATCTTTTCAAACCACTTATTTTTTTACTTGGCCAATCACAACAAAAATAGTTCAAGCACTTTCTACCCTTGGAAATGGATTTGCATAAAATATTATAGGCCTATTGCTTGATAGTCCATCAGCTCGAATAGTCATGTCACCTCCTAGAGGGCACCCATGTTTTTGCCTTTTATCGGGTATTGTTTCCATGTAAAAAATATTTATTTCACAAAACAATACCTTGAGACCCTTATGGTGGTAATCTTGGGGCAAGATTCTTCTCTCCCCTTACACTATAATAAGACACCATATGGAGGTGAATCAGCTAGGTTGCTAATTTAATAATTTCTAGTCAGATTCATGGCATCCCCGCAATTAGTTTGTATGTGTGACTCACTTAAGAGATTAGAGGACCATGTTGGCTCCATAGGAAATTTTTCTTGATCCAAAAAATCATCTACACACCATGCCCGAGCTTGGTTGGATATAAAACTAGAGTTTACTCACATTCTTACTTATATACTAGCTAAAGGGATTTACTAGTTTGAGGTTTTTCTCTAATGGGGAAACACTCTCTCTAGACATGCCTCTCTAGAAGCTACATTAAGCTAAGATTTCTCTGCACCCAAGATTCGCAAAGGAGAGGGGAGAGGGATCAAATATAGTTTAATCATAGCATCATGTAAATTAAGGGATCTAATATAATGAAAAAATAACTTGAAAGAATTATTGAAAAAAACTTCTTCAAACACACCAAGAAGTGTTCATTCCAAATTGAAACCTGGTTAGAGAAAAACTAGAATTTCTAGCTAGTGATTAAGGCATTCAAGATTGATTCTTTTCCTAAAACTAAGGACAAGAACTCAATAAAATAAAGGTGATTATTAATTCCATACGTCATTCAAGATTGAGTCTTCCTTCTTTTTAAATTACATCATTCATTCCAAGACATATGATTATTCATTTCTTAGTGCATTCAAGATTGAGTGATTTGTTATTTTTAACTTGCATCATTCATTCCAAGATAAATGATTATTCATTCCTTAGAGCATTCAAGATTGAGTGATTTGTTCATTTTTACCTTAAATACAACATACATACCAAGGAAAATGATTAAGAATGCAATATTTATTCCCAAAATACTAACTAAACCTCCAGGGAACCTACAAAAAAATGTTAGTATTTTGGAAAATATATATTCAAGTTTTGGAATGCTTCAACAATAGATTGATTAGTAACATGCAAAATCAAAAAACTTTGAGGTTTTCTAAAAAATGGTGGAGATGATGATTATCAGATAGAGACATCGATTTGTGCAGATGAGGATCTATCTACGTAGATGATAATTTGGAAACTATTCCAAAAAATAGAAAATAGAATTTAAACATGTATTATTATACCTGTTTGTACTGAGCGGAGACAATGATTTGACCTCACAAATAGTGATCTATAGAGATGATGATGTACCTGCAAAGATGAGGATACACTTGTAGTTTAGAAAAATAAAAAAGTAGACATCATTTATTTTCACAAAAACCATTATCTAATAGAAAACCAAATGTTAAACTATAATAAATTGAAGGAAAACCACTTAAAACCCCCAAAATTAGATGTTGAACTGTCAACCGAGGAGACATCAATCTCAGACTACATATGTTTATTTGTGAAGATGGGAGTTATAGGTTAGATATGGTGATTCTTAATCAAATATTCCCCTGTATAAACAAAGATGGTGATGTGGAACTAGGTTTGTTTGTCATGAAATTTGTGAGAAGTGTAACAGATTTTAGGGACGTAAGTGCCATTGAGCATGCAATAATGTGTGTGATGAAATTTTCAGCCTGTATGGAATATGCTTAAACATTAAAACATTAGAGGGTTAGCAAATAATAGATCAAAACATGTATAAAACTTTAAAATAACAAAAGACTCCTCACAACATCTAATAGAGCTTATACAAGTGCACTCTTAAAGGCTTGTTTGATTTTCTTTCTTTTGGAGATGTGGGTGTGCTCTTCTAAACATAAAAATAGAATAATCCCAAATTGATTATTTTCTTGATAGTGGATGAAACTACAAATGCAAGCTAATGGTTGATGGAAGAACTCAAGAACTAGTATGAGGAACTAGTCTCAAAGCTCCCAACAATGGAGATGATAGAGATTCAAGATATGAATAACAAGTAATATGCATATAAGAAGATAAAATGATTTATTTCTACTAACATGATATTATGATCTAAGATTCAAACTAAAATTTTTATTATTATGATAACTCTAAAATGCTCTTAAAATTCTAGAAGTAAACTAGGAAGATAACAATGCACAAAATGAAGGATAGATTTTTCTCTTGGTAAGGACTCTTTTTATAGATTTTTGGAAGAAGGTTGGAGGCTTGGATTAGGTTTCATCTATGTGGCATCCACATAGGAGCCAGATACGAGATGCATAAGCTAAAGGGGGTGGCCATGAAAAAGGTCAACTTGAGACAAGATGGACATTTAAGGTTTGTATTGGAATTATGATGGATTTTAGATTTGAGATGCATTATTTTAAGCTTACGAGTTTTTCATTGATAACAACTCTATCAGATTTGATTAATAGATTATAGATGTCAATCAAATAGATGGATAGGTAAAGAAAAATAAGCTAAATGTTTTAATCAGTTAACAAGAAGATAGTAATAAAAAATATTTTGAGTGGTGATTGAGGTAGAGAGCACATTGGGTGGTGCGATTGTTATTGGAGCATTATTTTGGCATGTAAAGTTTAGTTTTCCAAATGTTATTGTTAACTCGATGTTTTGAGTGTGTTGGTATTTTGATAATGTGTTTAGAGTGAACCGATTGAGTTACTGATTAATACCTAAAGATCAGATGATTGAGGCGGTTGATTATTTGTCAGTGCTTGGTAATAAAAAATTTTATTACATTTTGGGCTGACATGTTAGGTATGGTTGATGCTAATTTCAAGTGTATGGTAAATTTTTTAGGCAAACTTGTGAAATATTTTTTAAGCCCTAGCTGACTTAAGAACAATAGTATAAAGGCAAGCTAAATCATGTGATTTAGGGTGGAAAAACTTGTTGTTGGTGGTTGCAATCAAAGACAGTGATAGATAATTGTGCCAAGATTCAAAGTTTGTATTTGATATGTCAAGAAAGAAGTACTATTTCTAAATCATTTATTTGAGTTCATTGCTCAAGGCTAACTCTAATTAGTGAGTAGGTTAAAAAACTTAATAGGGTGGACTTTAACAGGTCTCATTGTATAAATCCTTTAATAGGGTGACCTCTAAGAAGGATTCAAAATCCTCTACTGAGGTAGATCTTAAAAGATTTGATTGTACTTATAACAAGGTACTAGTCACTCTTAACTAGGTGGGCCCTTAACAGGGTATTGTAAGCTCCTAATCGAGAAACTCTTTTTAGTCCATTGAATAGATACATGGGTGTCATCCCCACCATGGTTTTCTCCCTCTTACAAGGGTTTCCAAAAAAAATGGTGGTGTTATGTGTTATGCTTTATGGATGCTTGAATTATTTTATTTCTACTGCATACTTACACTTTCATGTTTGGTTGTATGGAAGTTATTTGAAAGCATAATCAGATTAGTGGTTGAATTGGTTCATTACCTATTTGCATTGATTCACCCCCTCTCCCCTCTCAATGCCTCTATATATTACATATTGGTATCAAATCCAAGTTCCCTTGAAGAATCTTAACAACTTGGTAAGATCCCTAGGGAAGGCATAGAGAGTTAAAAGTGCAAAAGGATGTTAGAAATTAAAGTCCACCAAGATAACTGAGAGGAGGGGGGTGAATTAGTTATCAAATAATTATAACTTTTATCATCTTCAACAACATTAAACCATATAAGCAATATAATTACCAACCATAGAAAGATATTCATATACAATAACACAATGACACAAGATATGTTGACTAGGGAACCTCTTGATCAAAGAGTAAACCCTAGTGGGAATGATACCCACAAAAGATGCACTAATATGAATATTCCTTGTGAAAGGATGGACTCTATTAGGAATCTTATAAAATACATTCAGTACATATGAATCCCTGCTAGGAGATTTTGAATCCCTGTTAAAAGATTCTAACCCTATTAAGAGTTATGGAAGACAGAAGGACCCACTACCCAAACAACTTTAGGGTAAGATCATTGAACACACTATCCAAATAATCTTTTCATTAATCAATAGAATAATAGGTTACCTCTTCTCTGACTATGCCAAACCACACTCATTGTTACATCAGATCTCAATTTCAGATCTCTATACCTCGCATGTCTTCCTTCACAAATTTGCTTTCATACTTAGCTCTTTTCTTCACTTCATCCATAAAAGATCACACACAACCACTACTTCCATATCACATGCACAATAAAATAAGGAAATACATTCCTTCCTTTATACCACACTCAAATAATTACAAATGAGTCTACATACAATTACAATATAAAAGTTTCCACATGCTACATCAAAATTACACAAAACTATTAGCTGCCAAATACAATAAATCTTCACTCGTGTGACCTCAAAGTCTATGCTATCATCCACATCACTATCAATGTGTCTTCAACTTCCCTTTAACTATGCAAAACCAGATTCCATCCGGATTAGGAGATATCATCTGATTTCCACAAACCGCTACTCAGGAACACTGCCTGAATACTGCTTCCACCAAAATGCTCATAACTTCCATGAATAAATGAATTACTATCTGCACTCTTAACCATAGACATATAACATATCAAATAGTATAACCTCAACATCGTATAGCTCCAACTGTAATAACCCATGTGTGCTAATCCAAACTCTATCTACTTCTCTACAAGTCTTCCGTAAATCACTGTGTTGACATCAATGACAATCATAGTCATGAATGCAACAACAAATGCTACAGAATGGCTGCCAAACATTTAGCATCCACTCCTAAAAATCTCCCCCATTGGCATTGATGGCAACATAGATGAAAAACATCCAATGTTCCAAAAATCCAATACTACAACACTGCTTTTTCAAATCCTCTTCATCAATCAAATCTTGCTTCATTTTCCTATTCAGTTCTCTCCAACAGATGTTTCAGATTGTTTTTCATGTATACTTCTCCCCCATTGACATCAATGATAGAAATTTCATCACTATGTCAACAACAACTCAATGTTAAAAGACACTTTTCAGAAAATACATTTACTAGAGTCCTCATGACTTAGCTCAGATACACATACTCCCCCATAGAGGAAGTACCAACATCTAGTCTAGAAGAAAGACAAGGCTCATATAATACTGGATGGATGCAACCAACTGCATCACTTTTCAAAAGTAGGTTGGGGCATAACCCCAAGCATACCTCTCAGATACTCAAATGTATCCTTAGGCAAAGGCTTTGTGAATATATCTACTATCTACTCCTTTTTACTTATGTACTAAAGTCTGACTTCTTTCTCAACAACTTTCTCTCTTACAACATGATACTTAATCTCTATATGCTTTTTCTTAGAATGTAATATAGGATTCTTAGACATACTAACTATGCTGGTGTTGTCACAATGTATGACAACAGGTTCAACAAATTTTATTCCAATATCCTTCAGCATTTTCTTCATCCAAAGTATTTGGTTACAATTGTTTGCTGCTACTACATATTCTACTTCTGGTGTGCTTTGTGAGATACAATTATGCTTCTTGCTTATCCAAGAAACTAATCTTCATCCAAGAAAAAATGCTCCACCACTAGTGCTTTTCTTATCATCAACACTACCTCCTAAATCAGCATCTGTATATGCACATAGGGTAAAATCATCATATTTTTCATACCATAGTCCATAGTCCATTGTGCCTCTTAAATATCTCAGTATCCTCTTTACTATTTCATAATGTGATTCTCTAGGTTCAGCTTGAAATCTTTCTACAATTCCAACTGAATGTGCTATATCAGGTCTTATATGAGTCAAATACTGCAATCCTCCAATCACATATTTGTATTTCTTCTGTTCTATTGTAGGTGTCTCATATGTGCTAGATAATTTATGTCCAATCACCATGGGTGTTCCAACTGGTTTACAATTCTCCATTCCAAGTCTTTTCAACAAGTCATTCAGGTACTTTGTCTGACTTAAAAAGATACCATCATTGTTTTGTGTTATCTGTAATCCCAAAAAGCATTTCATTTCACTAATCATACTCATTTCAAATTTAGTCTTCATTTCATCAGCAAATTTGTCACTATCTTCATCTTCTACTCCAAAGATAATGTCATCAACAAAAATAACTATAACCAACAAACCATTTTCAATTTCTTTTGTGTATAGATTGCTATCAGTTGTTCCTTTTGTAAATCCCAATTTTAAAAAATACTTATCCAGTCTTGCATACCAATTTCTAGGTGCTTGTTTAAGTCCATATAAAACTTTCTTCAATTTACATACCATGTCTCCTTCTTGAGTTAAGGGAAAACCTTCAGGCTGCTCAATGTAGACTTCTTCCAATTCTCCATTTAGAAATGCTGACTTCACATCCATCTGATATACTTTGAATTTTTGGTAAGCTGCATATGCCAAAAACATTCTTATTGCTTCAATTCTTGCAACAGGTGCAAAAGTTTCTTCATAGTCAATTCCTTCTTGTTGTGAGTAACCCTTACATACCAATCTTGCTTTGTTTCTTACTGCTTCTCCTTATTCATTCATCTTGTTTCTAAATACCAATTTAGTTCCAATAACATTCTTGTCTTTAGGTCTAGGGACCAATTCCCATGTCTTGTTCTTTTCAATCTGATCTAGTTATTCTTTCATAGAATTAGTCCAACTTTCATCTTCACAAGCTTCATTAGTAGTCTTAGGTTCAATTTGAGAAATCAAACATAAATATTCTTTTGCCTTATTTCGAGTTAGAACTCCTCTTTTGATGCTCCCAATAATTTGTCCAATAGGATGATTTCTTAACAAACTCTTGCTAGGTGTCACTATCTCAAATCTCTCTTCAGATGTAGGTTCTTCAATGACTTCATTGTGGCTTTCATTCAACAAATCATTGTCAGTTTCATAAAATAATTCAATAGATCCAGTGTTAGGTTTAGGATGACCTTCTTCATCTGATTCATAATCAAGCATTCTTTCCTGAATTTTGAACTTTTCATCAACTTTAACATTTGCACTTTCAACAATAGTCTTAGTTCTTTTATTGTAACATCTATATGCTTTTCTTTTCAAAGAATATCCAAGAAATATACCTTCATCACTTCTAGGATCAAACTTTCCAATATCATCATCTCTCTTTATATAACATTTGCTTCCAAAAATTCTAAAATACTTAACTGAGGGTGCATGTCCAGACTATAATTCCTAAGGTGTCTTGTCTGTGTCTGCTCTAATTTATACTCTGTTCATTGTATACACTATTGTGTTCACTACTTCTCTCCAGAATATCTTCACCAAATCATTCTCAAACAACATAGCTCTTATTGCTTCAGTCACTGATCTGTTTCTTCTTTCTGTAATGCTATTTTGTTCAGGTTTTCTAGGGGCTGAATACTATCTCTTAATGCCATTTTCTTCACAAAAGGTGTTAAACTCTCTAGAAGTAAATTCTCCACCTCTATCAGATCTCAAACATTTAATCTTCATTCCAGATTCATTCTCAACTTTATTCTTAACAATCTTAAACTTATCAAATGCTTCAGATTTTTCTTTAAGAAATGTAATCCACATCATTCTTGTAAAATCATCAACAAGAATCATAAAATACCTTTCTCCATAGAATCCTCTAGTCCTGGTACGATCGCTCAAATCTATATGAACAATCTCTAGCTTCTCTCTAGATGTAAACTTCTTACTGGGAAAAGAACTTCTCTTCTATTTAGCCATTACACATTCTTTGCAAATCGTGTTAGTAGGCTTCATAATTTTAGGCAAATCTCTTACTGCAAGTGTAGTACTTACTTTCACAATGTTATCAAATTTTATATGACAAAACCTTCTATGTCATAACCAACTGTCATCAATCTTAGTAATCAAACATGTCATATCAGTAGGATTCAACTAAAATACATTACCTCTGGTTCTAAATCTAGTTCCAATCAGATTTCCATCTTTATCCTTTATCACACAAGTTTTCTTAGTAAACCAAACTTTATATCCCTTATCAACTAACTGTCCAACACTCAAAAGATTATGTTTCAATCCATCCACAAAATGAACATCATCAGTATTAGTCTTTCCATCGAGATTAATAGATCCTATACCTTTAATCAAACAAGGTGCATTGTTTCCAACTCTAACAAATCCTCCATCATATTCATTCAACTTTATGAACTTTATCATGTCTCCAGTCATATGATGTGAACAACCACTGTCTATAATCCAATTAGCTTTCTTTTCAACTTGGGAAACTAAGGCTTTTTCTTCCTTAACATCAGTTTTAGGATTTTCTTCTTTAATTGCTACAAATCCTATGTCATCATTATTCTCAGTATCACTCTCACTTAAAGTTCTTTCTATACTAGCTTCAAGATCTTCATCATTAGCATAATAACATTCCTTAGATCTTCTAGGTTTGAAATTATTTTTGTACTTTTTAACTCTTAGGACATTTAGATGCAAAATGACCATATTCTTGACAAGTCCAACATTTAAATATTTTCTTACCGTATGGTTCTCTTTTCACAAGCAAGGCAATAACTTCTTTAATCTTCTTGTCTTCTTCATTTCTAGATCTACTGCTACTAGCGTAATCTCCACTCACACTGATGCTTCTTGACAAAGTAGGGTGAACACTAAGAGCATTGAATGTTGTCTCCATTCTAGGTAAGTCTCCTGATAATCTCAAGTTCATTTCTACTGCTTCCAATCTTCCAAGAAGAGTCTCTCTTGTAAAGTTTGTTGTACAAGGTATAACTTGTTCAGTCATCTATGTTGTCTACTTAAATACAGGAGTCAATGTCCTCAAAATTTTCCATATCACTTCATTCTCTATCTTTTTTCCTCCACAAGATTTTATACCTATAATAATTTCTAACATTCTACCAATATAGCTTCTAATAGACACATCTTCCAACATTCTTATATCTTCAAATGCACATATCCAATTGTGTAATCTAACTCTTTTTGCATGTTCATCACCTTCAAAAGTAGAGTGTAAAACATTCCAAATTTCATGAGATTTTTTAAAATATTTTACTTGACTGTACTCATTCTCCAAAAGCATTGTCAAAAGTGCTTCTCTTGCAAGTATGTTACACATGAATAGATCTCTCTCATCTACAGTACATGTTTCAATATTATCCTCTTCAATGATAGTCTTATCATTCTTTGTAATCAACCAATAACCTAGTCCTAAACACAGTAGGTGTGTCTTCATATTTTCTTTCCATCTATCAAACATTACTCTATAAAACTTAGGGCTTTCTTTCCTAAAATTCGTCATGGATCTCCTTAAGCTATTAAACTTCTTTTTCAAGGACCTGCCACTCTGATACTAATTATTAGAAAGTAAAGTCCACCAAGATAAATAAGAGGGGGGGGGTGAATTAGTTATTAGATAATTATAAATTTTATCATCTTCAACAACATTAAACCATATAAGCAATATAATTACCAAGCATAGAAAGATATTCATACACAATAACACAATGACACAAGATATGTTGACTAGGGAACCTCTTGATCAAAGAGTAAACCCTGGTGGGAATGATGCCCACAAAAGATGCACTAATATGAATATTCCTTGTGAAAGGATGGACTCTATTAGGATTCTTATGAAATACATTCAGTACATATGAATCCCTGCTAGGAGATTTTGAATCCCTGTTAAAAGATTCTAACCCTGTTAAGACTTATGGAAGATAGAAGGACCCACTGCCCAAATAGCTTCAGGGTAAGATCACTGAACACATTGTCCAAATAATCTTTGCATTACTCAATAGAATAATATGTTACCTCTTCTTTGATTGTGCCAAACTGCACTCACTATTACATTAGATCTCAATTTTAGATCTTTGTACCTCGCATGTCTTCCTTCACAAATTCACTTTCATACTTAGCTCTTTTCTTCACTTCATGCATATAGCATCACACACAACCACTACTTCCATATCACATCCACACTACGATAAGGAAATACATTCCTTACTTTATACCACACTCAAATAATTACAAATGAGTTGGCATATAATTACAATATAAAAGTTTCCACACGCTACATCAAAATTACACAAAACTGTCGACTGCCAAATACAATAAATCTTCAATCATGTGACCTTGAAGTCTATACTATCATCCACATCACTATCAATGTGTCTTCAACTTCCCTTTAACTGTGCAAAACTAGATTCCATCCCAATTAGGAGATATCATCCGATTTCTACAAACCGCTACTTAGGAACACTGCCTGAATACTGCTTCCACCAAAATGCTCATAACTTCCATGAATAAATGAATTACTGTCTACACTCTTAACCATAGACATATAACATATCAAAGATTATAACCTCAACATCACATAGCTCTAACTGCAATAACCCACATGCGATAATCCAAACTCTGTTTGCTTCTCTGCAAGTCTTTGATAAATCACTGTGTTGACGTCAATGACAATCATAGTCATGAATGCAACAACAACTACTATAGAATGGCTGCCAAACATTTAGCATTCATTCCTAACAAAGGAAAATTTGAGAAGAAGAGAAGGTAATCAATGAACTAAAAGATCAACTGAAGATGTCTATTTATAAGAGGCAAGAACTTTGTAAGCAATTTAATGAAATCCAATACTACATTAAACGCCTATCAGAACATGGATCTAAAGAATCTAAGGAAGTTATTGCAGATCTAATGAAAGAAAATGAGAATTTGGCCAAAGCCAAAAAAATCCTAAGGAATGAGCTTGAAGGTCAAGAAATTAGAATATGCAAAGAGATGGAATAAATAAGAACTGCAGAGGATGCAAGGAAAGTTGCAGAAGAAGGCAAAAAGGTTGTTGATGATTCCCTAAAAGAAAAAGAGGAAGATTTGTTTAGGAATGTACAAGAGAATTCCATTATGCAAGAAAGGCTTCATGATACAAGTGAAGAAATCCAATAGATCCTAAGCGAGTATGAAAGACTAAGGGAAGAGAATGAGAAGTTGAGGAATGAATAAAAAATTGATAAAGAAGCCAATAAGAAACTCCAGAAGTATAATGAAAGTTATGAAAATCTTGATGAGTATTTGAGGATTCAAAGAAACACCAAGGAACCAACCAGTCTTGGATATATTGGTTAGGGTGATTTTGAAGTCAGCGAATCATCTGGACCAAAGAAGCCCTATCAGGATACAAAGGTGAATTCAAGCAATTCTGGTAAGAAACCCTACAAACCTATTTTTTACAACTACGGTAAGGTTGGTCATACTGCTAATGTTTGTAGAAGAAGGTCGGTTTATAGGCTTAACACTTTTGATGGGTATTTCTATAATTGCAATAAGTATGGACATTATTGGTCTCCTTTTTCCCACACTGTTAGATTTACACTATGATTGATAAACTGATATCTCTAACTCTCAATAACCACTCCAAAGTCTGACAAGAAAAAGGGCCAATTAACAAGGATCAACTATATGATCCTCCTACACTTTGAGCTCCACATCACTCAGGTGGGTATACATCATCTAGACACACATAACTCATTTTGTCAAACAACAGGACTGGAGGTATATAATTGTGGAATAGCTTTCAGATCACTATAGGTATCATGTACCCCAATGAAACCATAAACCTTATGCAATAACTTTCTTGCATATAATGAATCTCAAAAATAGAAAGGACTTCTACTATCTCCTATCAACATGAAATGGGAAAAGGATTTCATTTGAATGTGTTTATGTTTTAGGTTGAATGGACCCCTGAAATACCCTAAGTCTCTCATAGACCAGTGCCTTATCCAATGGGCAACAGATTCAAATACATCACTACAATAGAGAGCTATGAATAGAGAAAATAATACATTCTAATATGTTGATGCCTTACACCAATCAGACACCATTGATCAAACCATACTTTAAGAATCCACCTGTGTCCTCAAATTTGCAATTACCTATTCAAAGGACTTTAACCCTCCCCTTAGAAGAGACCTAGAAAAAAGCAATAAATTAATCAGCATCCATTGAAAGACAAGTTCAAGATATCTTTGATACCCCAACTCGTACACATCTGAAAACCAGTCCTAAACTCAGTTGTTTCTACAAAAAAAAATCTACTGTAGACACCTTGGAAATACAATAGAAATATTACAACACCCTTAATTCTTTAATCAACAAGTTCAAGATTCAAATGGAGACAATCTGATAGTAGTATGAAAACATTGAGATCTTATTCATAAAATAGACTGTTACAACTTATATTCTATTTTCAAAGCCAAAAAGGAAAGAGGGAACACCCTATATGCATAGAAGAAGGAAGTATATTACAGGAAAGAATATTCATAGAACTAGGAAAATTGGAACCCCTTGGATTACAAAAATTTGCAACCCTTCTAAATGATATTGAAAATCTTTATAAAGGATTGCAACAAGCAATGGATCATTTAGGGAAAAATTAGGTCTACAACAACCTCACCAACCAAACTAAACAAGAAATGAAAGAATGCAGAAAAATCCTAGAAACCTGGGTGAATCAGATCAAATCTAATGTAAAATCATTTGGTTTTTATCATCAAGGCTTACTAAAAATACAATTTGAAATTGATTTCTTATAGAAGACAAAACAAACTTTAATGTCCGAGCCAACTTGAAGATCTTGTGTGTACATAGCATAGAGATCTCTGACATCTATCAAATCATAGCCACCTATGCCAAGCAATAGTCATCTGCATTAACTTGGCATGGCACACCCAAGTAGTAAAATCATATCAGGCGGTGACCCATATCTTTTTATAATTTCTCTAACTGCAACCATCCCATAAAATCAAATCTAAGCTACCATATTTGTCGCTTATGGCTCACTATTATAGAACCTTGGCAAAAACCCTACAAAAGACTTGAAATTGAAAAAAAATGGCTAGTAGGTTCAAGATTAAAATATTCTCATTGATCCATCTCCTTCCTGACAGATCGGGCAGTTCATATTTTATGTCAACAGTCAACCGGGCCCCAAACAAGTCTGGCATCATCATATTTCCTGTAACCAATTAGAATTGAGCATCTCAGCAACACCTGGCAGTGGACCTAATTTGACTTTGGCAAGCATTTAACCCATCTCATCTAGCGAACAGGTGACTGAAGTCTTTCTCCTAGTCATAAAACACTTCTCTTAACTCAAGTTTAATCAGGAGATCATGTGACAAAGGCTTTCTCATGATCTCTGAATATTTTCTTAACCATGAGTTAAATCATGAGCATTAGCTACTTCCGTTGATCACAAACTGAATCTATGGCTCACATTGAATATTTTAAAACCTCGTGCCTTTGACCAGATATCTGGAAAACATGTGACTGGAGGAAGAAATTAACCATTCACCAGGTTTCTGAATGTTTTGAGAAAATTGCCAAAGATCATGAGATTTGGAGACTACACAGTCATAGAATCACTAAATCAGAGACATAACCGCCAAGCCCAAATATGACATTAATTATTTGATTTAACCTAGGCATATCTAGAGATCATGCAACAAAGGACTTCACCAAATCTCATAATACTTTTCTTAACCCTGGTATCATCTGGAGAATGAGAGACTAAGGCAATCTCTGAGTTGCGAGAATAATTTTTAACCTTGGGTCAAAACTGGAGAATAAGCGACTGAGCCTATTTGGAGATCTGGCGACTGAAGGATGTCTCTTGATTGTTGAAATATTTATTAAATCCCAACTTCATGTAGAAACTTTACGCCAGCCACAAGATCTTAATATGATGATAGTCACTCAATCTCTAGAGTTTTAGAATGATATCATCTTTATCAAGCGACTAAGTGTCAGTCGTTAGATCATAGCTTTGGAAGGAAACAATCAATAGTAGTCGCACAATCTCCCAATCTCTACCTTGACTTTGACGTTCTCATGAGATCTAGCAACTGAAGGAAATAATATCTACTTTATTACATTTGGAGACCTGGTGACTATGGTTATCTCATGGTCACTAAAATATTTCTTACTTCACCATTTTATCTGGAGACTGCCCGACTGAGAGTATATTGGATCTAGAGACTGGGCACCTATAGTTATACTTAAAACATTTTTCATTGTAGTCGCTGACTCTCATGAAATGCTTAAAATTATTTGGAGACTTCTTGACTAAAGGCCTTCTGCTAAGTTGCTTAATAAAAGAGAATATTCTAAATTTCTTAGGAGACTAAGCGATTGCAGGAAAAAATAACTGCCCGCCAAGTCACTATATGTTAGGAGCTTAACCACCAGGATCAGGAGAATACGCAACCAAAGCAGTCACCCAATCGCTGGATAAAAGATAACAGCCCACCAAGGAAATAAACATGTGCTAAATGGAGACTTAAGTGGCTGGAAAAGGTAACAAGGAAATAGAACAGGCCAAGGGTTTTGCACTTTAAACAAATTTTATAAACCCTAAAACATGGCACTCAACCTATTCAGAGACCTTAAAACAACCATAACTTTTTGGTTTTTCCATTTTAGCACATGCACCTTGGAATGAAGCTTGGGTACACATTGAACAATCTAAGGCTAAGGGCACAAGCCATGAAACTTTTTGGATTATCTTCATAGACTCAAACAATTTGTAGCTAGGTCATGACAAGAATTTTAGGGTTTTCACAAGAAATAGGCCATTTTCTTAGGATATTTTACATTGACAAGAAAATGGCCTAACAGTGGCTCTATTTGGGGATGATGGGTAACTTGTGCCCATGCAAGAATTTAGAATCATTAGAGGAAGCCGACTACCAACTAGACAAAAAGATTGACAGGGAACCCTCTCAAAAACTAGCAAACGAACTAGGAAAATAGGAAGGGAAACACACAACTAAAAGAAAATTCTTTACAAAATTTACAAGATTAGAACTTTACTTGGTGGCCCCCGGCCACCAAAAGAAAATAAAAAACCCTCCTGAATCAAAGGTTTGATTTTCATCCACATATGGAACCAACCACCTTCAAGTGTCAAGATCATCTTATTGCCAACATATGTGAATAATTATGGGCTGAAGTGTAAAACTACAATTATCACTGCCCATGCTCTTCCAGTCACAACCATTATCATACTCATACTCTAAGAAGTATGGGACATCATTTAATTCTTCCTGATGACTAGGAATAAAAAATGTATCTAGTAATGCATCAGAAAATAAAGCATATTGATCATTATGCATTACTACAAAAATACCTGGCTGAAAAGGACTTGGATCCTCAAATTTGCCTTCATGCATTGTCTCAACCACTAAGCAACTTGGTTCTTCCCTAATATCTTCACGAATTGGATCATGAACTAAGTGAAGGTCTCTTTCACAAATTTTGTGATAGGGGGACAATTGATCTGCATCGCCATTTCTATCAAAAATATTTATGTCCCAATTATTGAAGACTAAGTCCTTAATACTGTCACCTTCACTATCATATTTATCAAAAGAAGGAAAAGGATATGAACAAGAAACTTGCTCATCACTAGAATCTTTATGATAGGAAAACACACTATCATGACCTTCAACCTCTTCTTTTGCAGAGTCACTACAGGAGGAGATCTCTAACAAACATGGATCAAATTCATCATCACTTTGAACACTAGCCTCATTATCAGTTTCAAAGGATATGTCAAAGGGGAGCTACAAATCAAAATACATACCAAGTGCATGCCTTTGGAATTATTCATCCAAGAGTGTTGAAATCTTTTCACTTCTTAATGGACTTTGAACCTTATTCTCATCTTCATTGGCCTCACCCCTAGTGCTGCAAACATCATCCCTGTCTAAAAAAAGGATAGACATTTATGGCCTCAAATCATCTTGTGCAAAGAAACCAGTGCAGGAATCATCATCTGCATCATATTCACTTTTTTGCCTTTCACAAAAAACATCCTCAAACCAAGACAAGAAGGAAGCCTTTTCATGTTGATAAAAAGAAAAATTTGCAAACACATTGGAAATATAATCAACCTCAGATTCATCTTCAGCATCCTCATATGCATTGACCTCAAAGTCAGAAACATAATCAACACTTTCTACATAATGAGGATCAACATAAAAAATACTAGCCTCTTCATGATCAACACAAAGAACCACCAGTCCTCACAATCTCTTGTCCTCCTCTACCTGCCTGATCAACAGAGACACTAGTGTCTTGAATCTGATCCTCATTCTTTTCTTCATACCCATCCATGTCAGATCCTTCATCAAAATATTTATAAACGTTGCTCTCAACATATCCCAAGAAGGGATTGAACATGAAGGAAAGGACATCAACCAATCCCTTGCACTATGTGACAGAGTTTGCACAAACAACCTCATAGCAACATCTTCATGCTCAACATACATTTCACCAAAAAGACCCATGAGATCATATATATGTTGGCTTGCTGAAACTAACCCATTAGCCATGAATCTAGGCAAGCCCTCTCCATCCTTAGTAGAGAACTCATTAGGGGCACCTTCAATGCCATCAAAACAAAAGGGCCTATATTCCTCCATAAGGAACTTCTCACTAACTTTCATCCCTCTATGTAGTGCTTAACACTTAATAGGGAAACATTTTTTGTAAATAATTTTCATAAGAGAAAGGCATATGAAAATCAAAATACTTGGAAGTACTATAGCAAAAACTTAACTTTGTTGACTGGGAAGTAGGGTAGATCTAGAGCTCTCTTTGTAGCTGCATCAGGTTCTTTGCTTTGTAGAGTCACCACCTCCTTGAAGAGGAAAATATTACACTTGTTTTTGTGTCTCCTTCCAATCAATACAAAACTTCACCAAGATTTTATACACTGCTTATCAAAAACTACTGATCAAATAGAGAACTTAGAGTCACCACTCACAACTTAGTGAGAATGTTTGAAAACTTTTGAATCTTTGACTCTATACTGTCAACCAAGACTCTGGGATGATCCAGCTAAGCAAGGAAATAACATCTTAAACTTGTTGTTTTTACTTATGTTGGCATTAAGTATGATTGTCATCAGTGACAACACTTATTCAAACTCTACGTGCTTACTGAGCAGAACAGTGCTTACCGAGCAGAATAGTGCTTACCAAGCAGAATAGTGCTTACCGAGCAGGACAGTGCTTACCAAGCAGAATAGTGCTTACCAAGAAGACATTGTTTACCAAGTGACACTATATCTACCGAGTCTCTAGTATATACCATGTTTGAAACTACAACTGAGTGGTTAGTATGGACCATGTCTCCACTTCTACCGAGTGCATGATGATGCTGAGTAACGCAGTGGATGCCGACTATCAGAAAATCACTGAGTTAGTTTGCAGTAACCAAGTCACTATACTTGGGCTGACTCAGTAATATTTGTGTTAGCTTGTTTAAGAGCCAACTTTGTAATTATGTTGTAATTGTTTTAGATTGATATATAAACAATGTTTTATATCATATCCAAAAGAAGAAAAAAAAGAAAATTATGAAAAAGAGAGAAAGGCAGAGATAAGCAAATTACAAAGGGCTACAGTAGTATAAGAAGCAAAAAAGATCTATCTATCATAGAAGGTGATTAGTACATCAGAGAATCTCAATTAGCAAGTACAGTTGCAACTAAGAGATCTACTATTTCATCCTAACAGGTGAATCAGCTTGAAATCCTTTAACCGGGTAGACTTAACAGTCTTTGTAAAATCTCTTAACCGAGTGCATACTTCATTGTAAGTTTTTAAATCCTCTAACAAGGTGGACCTATCAATCCTTATTGCTCCTAACAGGGTAGATCATCAGAAGTGATCATTGTAAGCCTTAACCGGCAAACTTTATACTGCAGTATTGAAGTTTTGTGGGTATCATCCCCACCCCAGTTTTACTTTCTACTTGGAAGGTTTTTGGGTCACCAAATCTCTGTGTTCAAAGTGTTATGAATGTTTTATTCTTTCTGTTACTCATGCATGCAATCAGATTATCAATCTAATATTATTAAGATCTGAATCTGTTAAAAGTTTTGAAGTTACTGATTCACCCCTCCCCTCTTAGTAACCTCGATAGTCTTGAATATTTCCAACAATTGGTATCAGAGCTCCATGTTTCTCAGAATAAAGTTTGACAGCTTGAGAAAAGATTTAGGATAATGGAGATATTCAGACTTAACAAAGTAATTGAGAATGAAAAGCTAGATCTGGAAATGGCCATAACTCAACTTAAAGAAGCAAGAGAGCATCTTTCCCTTTCCCTAAAAAGAAGGAAGGAACTTGCAAATCAGATCAATGACCACCAGTATGTTGAAGAAAATATTGAAGACTTTTTCCCTTCAAGTAGCTCAGATGAAGAAAATAATGCAATCAAAGAACTTCTAGAAAAGAGTGGATCTCTGCAAGAAGAAGTGAGAAAATTGAAAAGAGAACAGGAAATTCAGTCAACAAGATTCTATGAAATCTTGGAACAAAGAAACAAGATGAAAGATGAAATAGATGGAAAGAATAATGAAATCCAGAATCAAACCCTTCAGCTAGAAAACCTTATTGATCAAATCTCCAATGCAAATGAAGAAATCTTGACTCTGAGATCAGAAAATGAAAATATAAGAGAGGAGCTGAGATCTGAAAAGCAAATCAATTTAAGAGTGATGAGTGACCTAGATGTTGAAAGAAAATCAATGAGAGAATGTTGAAATCTCAAGAAGATATGAATCAAGTGTATGAACGAAACCTTCATAGGCAAAAAGGAAAAGTAGGACTTGGATACAAAGAGGAAGGTGAATCCTCCAAACAAGGTACTCAAAAGAATCAGAAACCTACTTGTAATCACTGTGGAAAAATTGGTCATACTTCAAACAAATGTTGGAGCAATGGAAAAGAAAAATTCAATGGAAAATGCTACAATTGCAATCAGCTTGGTCATAAAGCAAATGAATGCAAGGAGAAACCAAGATTTGAAGGCAAATGTCACAAATGTAGCAAACAAGGTCACAAGGCATCAGAATGCAGAACTAAAACACCCAATCCAGTGGAACAAATTATTAAAGCAATGTTTGGTTGGGATTAAAACACTTGGTGTAGATGTCATTACTATGGAGAATATGGACACATTGGCATGAATTGTGTAAGGCACCACTTGAGAAAAAGGGATTCTACCATAAGATGTTATAATTGCACTAAGCTTGGTCACATAGCTAAAAACTGCTTGAATTTAGGCAAAGTTGAAGATGAAAAGAAAGAAAAAGCAAATAGCATTAGGAAGTAGATGAGATAGTAGTGGATTCCTAAACCTACCAAGCAAACCAGTCCAAGTAATGTAGTCACTCATGAAGGAAGTGGCTCTATGAACTCTAACTCATCTCCAAGAAAGCACTGGAACTATATCTTCATAGACATATTCCAAAAAAGTTCCTGAACTGAAAGGAAGATAGATCCAAATCAGTATGCAATATACAACAGGATCACAAGAAGGTCGGTATCAGTTACCACTGAGCAAGGTCAGGAGTAATCTAACTTCATTTGGTTACCAAGTAAGGTCGGAGAAGTATGAATTCGTATGTTCTCCGAGTTGTGGAATCTTCACTGAGCATTTAATGCATAGTGGATGACAGTCTGTCAAATTCAATACCCTAATTCCTATGGAGCATTAATGACAAAGTTTTAACAAAAAGCATGAAATCAAGTTCATTCTTCACTGCAAATATCAGCATTTTGGGCAGAGAAATTTCTGGTGCGATCAAGCAATTCGAAGCAAAATTTTAAAGCAGAAATTTTTCTATCGTGCTACCATGGCTTCATCCAGCACCAAAGTAAAGAAAGGTTTAGAAATGTTAGTTCATGGAGAATGGAAAGTGCCAAATTTCAAACTCGTGCCCGCGGTTGCAGAAACCCTAGATCTGAGTGGAGCTCAGTCTCAAATTCCTCCAAAGGTACTTCTTGTAAATGACATTTGCAGTCATTTTAAAGGTACAATTCAAGAACTTGGAACCCTAGAGATAGATGTTGTTTGTGATGAACTATGTGTTGATGGTGTTCTTAAACTGGGACATAAACATTTGGAAGAAAAGGGTTTAACACATATCACCCACTTGCCTCGGGGTTTCCAGATAAAATGGATAAGATATATTCTAAGCCAAGTACATGAAGGTAAAATCTAGCTTGAGCAACCAGTGGAAATAACAAAGAAGATGATTCACCAAATCACTGGTCTTCCCATGCTTGCCCAGGCTAAATCTACAAAAACCCTAGGTCGGGTAGAGCTGGAAAAGAGAACCCTAGCCGAATGGGACGGTAGAGGTATGAAAATTAACAGTATTACCGATGTAGAACTAAAATTTGGCACATATGTAATAGCACACAAGATATACAGTTCAAGTCGACAGAATAGTGTTCTATGTGAAGCAGTTGACCTAGCCTATAAAATTATGAACAATCTGTCATTTGACCTAGCAGATCTTTTGTTGAAACAGTTCAACAAGAACATGGAGGGCATCCAAACCTCAAAGAATAATCCATGTAAGTTTGGCTCACTATTGGTTTGTTTATTTTTCTATGCTCAAAAGTTTTTCCCATCAAAAGGCACAGTAAAATGGAGAAAGGATGTACCTATTCTTTATCAAATAAATGAGTATATTGCAGAAATAGGTGAGAATTTTACAAGCATAATGGATAACTATTTTGAATCTTTTAAGGAGAAGATGAATAACAGATTCCAGATTCCACTAAAATTAGTGGAAGATTATAAAGATGATATTTGTTTCATGGTTGATTGTGATAGAGTATACATTTAGGCAGTAAGGCCCAGGATTGTATGGGTGAAACCTCTTCCTTATGAGGTAGACATTGATGAAACAAAGGATATAATTGAAGCCCTAGTAAATCAACCTATTGATCCAAAGGCTCCATACTTTGGAACATATGATGAAGCTAAGATAAGAATTGAGCTAAGCATAAAACTTCCACAGGCGGTTAACAAAGGCAGAAAAAGGATGGCCAAGATGCAATCTAGCACACCTCTAATGTTAACTAAGGGCATAGGAGAAGATATTGTAGAAGAAGAAGAAAAGGATGAGAATAAAGAAGAACAAGTGCCTATAAAGAAGACAGGAAAGGTAACTATCACCAAGGAACCCAAGCAATCCACTGCAGTATTCACAAGGAGAAGATCAAGGGGCAAGGCAGGTAAAATCAATGATGATATAGTACTCAAAAGACCTCCTCCCTCATTTGAACAAAAGATTAAGGATTTAAGAGAAGGATCTAGAATTGAAAATTTCAAATCTCTCAAATATGAAATTAAATCAAAGGTAGAGCAGTAGGAAATAGAAGATGTTGTCATTGAGAAAATGAGAAAATGGAAGTACTCACCTGATGATATGGCTTCTCAAATTCCAGGTGTTCTATTGGATAAAGTAAAGATGAGATGGTCCAATGCAAGACAAACTGTCAAGGACATATATTGTCAAACCTTAAGACAGTTAATGCCAAGTTTGAAAGATGATGAAATAAATAAGGCATTGATAGAAAATGAGTGCAAGATGACACTAAAATTCAACAGTTGTTTAGTTTTGATCAAAGATATAGAGTCAGTTGTGAAGAGTGCAAATTGTACTTGGAAAAACATCTATCATCTTCACAAATTGAGTACTAAAACTGTGATAATCAAAGATATTGAAGATGACAGTGATGAAGAAGAAGAAGAAGAAACAGTTCAGATTGATAATGTTGTGACAGAGGAAGCAGGGATAGAAGCTACCGAGGAAGCTGAGAAGAATGTCGAGGAAGATGATCTAGTTCAGATAGCTACAGAGGTAATTGCCTCACTTCCACACTCTCCAGTAAAAATTGCTACATCTAGCCCGGAGAAAACTTCAAGTGTGATTGTAACAACTCCCTCAGATACATCAAATGTCCAATCATCACTAGCACAGCTCAATGTATCAATGACAGAAGTGGCTACCACTTCATCTACCGAGCTTTAGCCTCCTTCTTCCACTGAGTTGTAGTCTTCTATACCTTCTTCAAATTTGAGTTTTTTAGCAGTAAGTACTTCAGATTCTATAGTTGTAAATACTTCAGTTTTTTATATATCAAGTATTCCAGTTAGCATCCCATCAGTCGGAAGTTTATCAGTTTTCACTACTAGTCCTACTGTGTCTACAATAATTTCTACTACAAAGGCAATAAGTATAAAGACTCAATCGAGTACAAATTTTTTGAGTAAGAGTGTAGTAGAAGGTATAGATCTAGATGAGGAGATACAAATTCCTCAGCTAGATTTTGCAAACCTCATTGCAGATCAAATGCAAATAGTTGGTGAACTCCTCCAGAAGAAAGCAAAGCAGAAGAAATTAAAAGAAGAAAGAGATAAGGAATATAAGATCATTGAGGATGCCAAGAACATTTTGACAGAAGCTATAGGTGTTAAAGTTGATTCCTCTCAACACATTTTGTTGCAGTTGGCAGAAGCAATTAATAATGATGATTCCTCTAGAATAGACAAGTTGCTTGAAAAGGCTGAGAAGAAGTTTGAAAATGAAGTGCTTTAGCACATTGCTCAACAAATAGCTATCAATCAGGCAGGGTTATCTTTAGTTTTGACTAGCATTGAGTCCTCCTATTCCAAGGTAACATCTCTTTTTGTCAAAATTTGTAATGTTGCCGAGTTCTCAAAGGAAATTAAAGACAAAAGAAATAAGATTGATGAGGATCTGAAGATCAATGCACAAAAGTTGCAACTTGAACCTAGTTCAAGTTCTACACATTAGATGATAGTCAGACTCCTATCTGATAAGTAGTCAAAGTTATTAAAAGAAGATGCAAGGATCAGATCAACATTAATAGATATTCAGAACATGATATACAATGCAGAAGCATATTGCATACTCAAAAATGTTGATCCATGACAATCAGTTTTCAATTGTAGATCACATGATTGAACTCTCTACAGAAGTCCAAGTTGCACTCCAAACATGCAAGATTCTACAAGAGAATTGGGATAGAACTCTAGCACTAATTGGAAAGGTGCATTCTGATTTTCTCTCACATTTTGGTATCTCTATGTAAAATATTTGTATATACACCTTTGGCATTATTGTCAAAAAGGGGGAGAAAGTATATGAGATATGAAAGGGGGAGAAAATATAAATAGAAAATATGAGTATGAGGTGAAATAAGATATTTGTATATATACTATATAAGGGAAACATGAAATGTATATACAAAACCAGTGTCAGCATGATTTTGTATATAAGTTTTGGGCAATAAGTGTTTTGTCACTAATGCCAAAGGGGGAGATTGTTGGCATTAAGTATGATTGTCATCAGTGACAACACTTATTCAGACTCTACGTGCTTACCAGTAGAACAGTGCTTACCGAGCAGAATAGTGCTTACCGAGCAGAACAGTGCTTACCAAGCAGAACAGTGCTTACCAAGCAGAACAGTGCTTACCGAGCAGACAGTGTTTACCGAGTGACACTATATCTACCGAGTCTCATGTATATACCATGTTCAAAACTACAACCGAGTGGTTAGTATGGACCATGCCTCCACTTCTACCAAGTGCATGACGATGCCGAGTAATGCAGTGGATGCCAAGTATCAGAAAGTCACTGAGTTAGTTTGCAGTAACTGAGCCACTATACTTGGGCCGACTCAGTAATATTTGTGTTAGCTTGTTTAAAAGCCGACTTTGTAATTATGTTGTAATTGTTTTAGATTGATATATAAACAATGTTTTATATCATATCCAAAAGAAGGAAAAAAAAGAAAAGTATGAAAAAGAGAGAAAGGCAGAGATAAGAGAATTACAAAGGGCTACAGCAGTATAAGAAGTAGCAAAGATCTATCCATCATAGAAGGTGATCAGTACATCAAAGAATCTCAATCAGCAAGTACAGTTGCAAGTAAGAGATCTACTGTTTCATCCTAATAGGTGAATCAGCTTGAAATCCTTTAACCGGGTAGACTTAAGAGTCTTTGTAAAATCTCTTAACCAAGTGCATACTTCATTGTATGTTTGTAAATCCTCTAACAAGGTGGACCTAGAAGTCCTTATTGCTCCTAACAGGGCAGATCATTAGAAGTGATCATTGTAAGCCTTAACTGTGAAACTTTATACTGCAGTATTGAAGTTTTGTGGGTATCATCCCCACCCCAGTTTTACTTTCTACTTGGAAGGTTTCTGGGTCACCAAATCTCTGTGTTCAAAGTGTTATGAATATTTTATTCTTTCTGTTACTCATGCATGCAGTTAGATTATCAATCTAATATTATTAAGATCTGAATCTGTTAAAATTTTTGAAGTTACTGATTCACCCCTCCCCTCTCAGTAACCTAGATAGTCTTGAATATTTCCAACAACTTCTTCCCTAGTAGAGTCACCATTTTGTTTGTATCATTTTTCCCACATGGTCAGATTTACACTATGATTGATAAATTGATATCACTAACTCTCAATAACCACTCCAAAGTCTGACAAGAAAAAGGGCCAATTAACAAGGATCAACTATATGATCCTCCTACACTTTGAGCTCCACATCACTCAGGTGGGTATATCTCATCTGCACACACATAAAACTCCTTTTGTCAAACAACAAGCCTACAGGTATATAACTGTGGAATAGCTTTCAGATCCCTATAGGTATCATGTACCCCAATGAAACCATATATCCTATGCAATAAATTAATTGCATGGAATGAATCTAAAAACTAGAAAGGACTTCTACTATCTCCTATCAACATGAAATGGGAAAAGGATTTCATTTGAATGAGTTTATGTTTCAGGTTGAATGTACCCCTGAAATACCCTAAGTCTCTCATAGACTAGTGCCTTATCCAATGGGCAGCAGAGTCAAATACATCACTGCAATAGAGAGCTATGAATAGAGAAAACAATACATTCTAATATGTTGATGCCTTACACCAATCATACACCATTGGTCAGACCATACTTTAAGAATCCACCTGTGTCCTCAAATTTGCAATTACCTATTCAAAGGACTTTAACCCTCCCCTTAGAAAAGACCCGGAAACAAGGAATACATTAATCAACATCCACTTAAAGACAAGTTTAAGATATCTTTGATACCCCAACTCATATGCATCTGAAAACCAATCCTAAACTTAGTTATTTATGTGAAAATAACTCTATTACAGACACCTTGGAAATATAATAGAAAGATTACAACACCCTTGATGCTTTAATCAACAAGTTCAAGATTCAAATGGAGACAAACTAATAATAGTATGAAAACATTGAGATCTTATTCATAAAATAGACTGTTACAACTTATATTCTATTCTCAAAGCCAAAAAGGAAAGAGGGAACACCCTGTATGCACAGAAGAAGGAAGTATACTACAGGAAAGAACATTCATGGAACCAGGGAAATTGGAACCCCTTAGATTACCAAAATTTGGAACCCTTCTAAATGATCTTGAAAATCATTATAAAGGATTGCAACAAGCAATGGATCATTTAAGGAAAAATTATGTCTACAACAGCCTCACCAACCGGACTAAACAAGAAATGAAAGAATGTAGAAAAATCCTAGAAACTCGGGTAAATTAGATCAAATTTGATGTACAATCATTTCATTTTTGTCATCAAGGATTACTGCATATAAAATTTGAAATTGATTTCTTGTAATAGACAAAACAAAATTTAATGCCAAAGCTTACTTGAAGATCTTGCATGTACATAGCATAGAGATCTCTAACATCTATCAAACCATAGTTGCTTGCACCAAGCAACAATCATCTGAATTAACTTGGCATAGAACACCTAGGCTATAAAATCATATCACGTGGCTACCCATATCTTTTTCATCATTTCTCTAACTGCAACCATCATGGAAAATCAAATCTGAGCTACCCTCTTTGTCGCTTATGGTTCACTGTTATAGAACCCTGGAAAAAACCCTAGAAAAGACTTGAAATTGAAAAACAACAGTTAGCAGGTTCAAGATTAAAACATGCCCATTGATCCATCTCCTTCTCTGAAGATCAAGTAGTTCATATTTTATCTCAATAGTCAATCATGCCCCAAAAAAGTCTAGCATCATCATCTTTCCCATAACCAATCAGAATTGAACATTTTAGCAACACTTGGAAGTGGACCTAATTTGACTTCAGCAAGTGAATTAAACAAGCTTGGGTACACATTGAACAATCTGAGGCTAAGGGCACAAGCCATGAAACTTTGTGGATTATCTTCACAAACTCAAACAATTTTCAGCTAGGCTAGGACAAGATTTTTAGGGTTTTCACAAGAAATAGGTCATTTTCTTTGGATATTTTACATTGATAGGAAAATGGCCTAACATACACACTATATATGATTTTAGATCCAAGCCTAGTGATAGATATATTAATAGTATCTTCAATGGATATTGTTATACATGCAAAAAATATGGCCATAAATCTGATGAATGAAAGCCAAGAGTGAATAATCCAAGGTCACTTGTGAATTAGGAAAGCCCTTACCAAAGGGAGAGGCAATTCAATGTCACATGCTCAATTTTTTGGAGCTATGGACACATGGTTGTGAATTGTAGAATGAGGACAAATAGAGGTAATTTTGGACCATGGAGGATAACTAGTATGGCATGTTTTCATTGTCACAAGATTGGTCATCTAGCAAGGAATTGTACAATGAGAAACTAACTAGTAAACCAATCAAGGGATCAAAAGGGAAAACACATTTTTAATGTGGAAGAGACCAAGAAAAATATGAACAAGATATTGAAGAAGAGAGAATATTCTAAGGAAGAAAGTAAGACATTGAAAGGATCTGCATCACCATCGGGTGTGGATGGTTTTTCATCAAACTAAGTCACTATTGTCTTAGGGGGAGTATATCAAGTAAGATCTATATCATATCCCCTAAGTTGTGTGCACAATAAGATTTATCAACATATTCAAATGTGTATTGATGTTATGAAAGAATTTTATGAAGAATTTTGTATTAAATATGATTCTATGTGACCGCATAATGATTTTTATGGCATAGTGACCATTTTATATTATAATCATTGCAACTGGTTAAAATTACTATTTGACCATTTCATTTATTACTTGGAAATGAAACATTAAAAGAGAAATAGAGAATTTCATTTGTTACAATCCATTCTATGAGATAAGTCATGCACTTGTGCGCAACACTAAGGCAATTTGAAGTGATTTTGTGCTAGAATTGAAGTAGTGTTTGAAGAACCCTTATCGACAAACAAAAGTAGTATTTATCTGTATTGTGAAGATTCTATACTTTATTTTGTAAAGAGAATTATTGTTGGCATTATGGATACTCCTATATTATTTGAGATTACAGAGGAACCGAGGCCAGTATTTAAGTTACATCCTTTTAAGGTGGAAAAAAATGATCATGTGGGAGCTTTATCTTTAATACCCCATGATGCGTTGTTTAATTAAGACATAAGAACATTTTTCCATTGTAAGATTCAGGAGATTGGTTCAAATTTCATCTTCAATGCATATACTAAAATGTGTAATGACTCTAGATTGAAGGATGAACACAAGCATTTAGAAGATAAGGGTTTTACTTATATAGTCAACATACCTAATGATTTCAAACCCGAGTGGATCAGATATGTGATAATTCAAGTTCATGATCAATTCTTGTGGTTGGATAGGTCATGTTAGGCCATTTTTCCAGTCATTGCAAAATCCTTTAAAATGGCCTTTTCTCTACAAATTTTGAGGTTATCCTGCTCGACCTGCAGTCACAGTTTTGTTGTGCAATGAGGATCCATAATGATTCATGGTGTGCGTGTCTTTCCCTATGTTCTTTATGTGTCACCTTGCTTCAGCCCAAGTCATGTCTGCTAATTCGCAAAACCCAGAAAGGTATTTGAGTTTCAAGCTCTGCAGGAAATGTTTTCAAAATCTGCCACAGTGTCGAAAACCCATAGTGTTTTTGAAAATCTATGATGTTTTTGACCTTTTTGGTCTACATGAATACCCTCAATGTTTTTGGCTTCCTTCTTTACCTCTATCTCATGTTGAAAATTCTGTGTGTTTTCGATCTTTCACTGAAAACCCTGTGTGTTTTCGACCTTGCATGTCTTCTTTTCTATCGGTTCACCTTGTTCATCTGTCTTAACTGCGCAAGTGCGACGATGTGGGGCCAATTTCTTCAAAGTAGCAAAGGAAGGAGATCAACGGTCAACATGTGATCACATGGAATATTCTTTCCCCATGCGATCATGCACCTATCATTGATTTTGTTTGTTCCAGGTGTCTTTTTGGTGAAGTGGGCCCGGTGTCAGAGGGGTGACAGATGGCATGTCCTTATTGGCTGTCGCATGGCCGCATGTCAGACTTTTTTGACATGTGATCATGCGACCACTTACCATCTATCCGCATGGGTCCTGGCTCTTCGTAGTTGGTGGTTTTTGTTCTGTGGTCCTAGAGGTGTTGATGTGGCAGCTTTGGGTTGGCTATCGCATGATCGCATAGCCCAATTTTTGGCTATGCAATCATGCGACTAGTTGACACGTGTCCATGGCAGTGTGGTGGCATTTCATCGGTGGACCTAGGAGATGCAGAGAAGTGGGTGATGTGGTGGTCCCATGGCCTTGTCGCATGATCGCAAGGGCCATTTCCATGGCTTGTGATCATGCGACAAACCCCTTGCGGTGGCAGTTGCGGTGATGATTGCGGTAGTGGTTATGGTGGCTGAGGTTGGCGGGTTGTCGCATGTTCGCATAGCCCATTCTCAGGCTATGCGATCATGCGATAGGGTGCCACATGTGCTGGGGCCCGTCTGCAGTTGTTTGGTGGTCCCGTTGGTAGGTGAGGTCATGGCAATCTCTAGTTGGTTTGTGCTAGTGGGATTTTAAGGTTTGAACGCCGGCCCAGGTGGGGGGTATCTCGACGGTGATTTAACAGCCGATAGGGTGCATGTTAGCAGGTTGTCACATGTTTACGTGAGCCAATTTTTTGGCTTGCGAACATGTGACATGCCCTTTTGTGGCAACGGTCTGGTGTCGACGGTTATGTAGAAGGCAGGGGGAAATGGTGTGTCACATGTTCGCATAGCCCATTTTTTAGTTATACGATCATGCGACCAAGCATAAAATTGGAGCCCGTTTCCTATGGCAGTGAGTTGTGACTACGTAATTGCGCGACTAAGGGAAAAGGGATAAGAAACTTAAAGCCCATGAAATGCATGTGACCATTTGAACCTACAGAGAGTCTTTTGTGACAGGAGGTAACAAAATTGAATGCTTTGGTGGCTAGATTTGACTGGTTTGGTGGCGCTTGTTGCTGCGGCTTGGCCCCTGTCATGTCTGTGTTTATTCCTCGGTGGGGTTAGGTGATTTTGAAATTTTGAGTTTGAAATGATCATGTGCTTGCATTGTGACCCTGGTATAAAGGGATTTTTGTGATCATTTTTTAGGGCATTTGGAGTTAGATTTTCAAACTTCTGGTTGTGACTCTTCTACCCAGTCTGAGTTGTAATGACCGGTTTTGGTATTTTTTGATGATAGAGAGAAAGTTGCAGGTCTAAGCTGTAATTTGCAAGCTTGACTCCTCTAGATTGACTATTTTCACTTAAGGATTCTTCATACTTAATACAAGTATAGGACTCTTATCTCTCCTTTGTGTCAACTTAGATAGATTCTAAACTTTCTAGTTCTCTGCATATTGTTCTATGTATATGTATCCATTCTTGAGTTCTAATCTAGGATTAGATGAAATGATGCTTTAGATGGAACATAGGTCTATCTTTTTGTCTATGTAAGGATATCTCATAAGTAGCGAAGGTGATTGTAGGTGTGTTTATGGCTTGGAATCTCAGCTATTGTCTGGTGTGTGTAGTAGTCATGTTCTAGGAGATCTTGCCTAATGGATGAGGCACTAGCCTAAATGATTATCTCTTTATCAATAGATACTGATTGTTGTTGTTATGATTCAAACACATAATTTAAGAACCATTCCTTAAGTTTTCAGCATTTGGTTGTGTAAGGTTCCTACCCATAGCAATGGAGAGTCAATGGGTGTATGGTTAACATTCAGTACTTTCTCGCTATCCATTTATCTATTATTCAAACCTAGTTCTTGGTGTATGAAGTATATTTTATACTAGGTTAGGTGCACTCGCCTTGTTTTTGTAGAGCCAGAAGCAGAAGAGGGTAGTCTTGTCCCTAGAGTTGGTCCAGTTATCCTAAGACGTCATTACATTTTGGAGCTAACCACCCCTAAAATCAATCTGAGGGTATACTGACAGCCTATTAGAGCATAAGAGTCATTTTGGACACCAACAAGATGGTTACTCTACTAGGGAGAAACAAAAAATCTTGTTAAGGAAATCATAATCTCTAGTGGCCATTGGAAAGAGTCAAATAGACAAAATTAGCATTTGCAAATTTTTCTCACCTAGTTGTGAGTGGGAGCTCTGATTTGTCTCTGTTTGATCAGTGTTCCTTCTGATAAACAGTGAGTTACTTGGAGTTTTGTGTTGGTTGGGAGTAGCTCTACATTGAAAAATCTGATGGAGTTCCATGGTGAGCTCCAAATCTGCCCTGCCTTCCAGTCAACAAAGTTTTCTGCTGCAAAAGTTCTAGGCATTTATGATTATAATGTTTCCCTATCAAGTATTTAGTGCTAGTATAAAGGGAAGACTGAGATAAGATGAGTGGCTCTCATCTTGCATTAAATGAAATTAATAATCAGGGGAAAAGTTAGTCTAGGTGGTTGGGTTTTCTTAGGTTGGATAGGCCTTTGGATTATGTTCTTCGAGGGTCCCCTCACTCTTTCCCTAGTGGGCTTTTGGGTTTGATTCCTACCTTTGATTGTAAGTTTGATTCAGCAGTCAGACATGTCTTAGCATTCTATAGATTCATTATAGAATATCAGATTTTGGATGAGGATGTTAGCATGATGTTTTTTGGGAGATCCCTCAGGGGAGTTGCATCTAATTGGTATCTAAATCTGCCCCCAGGATGCATTTCTTCTTTGACTGAATTTAAGTGGTTGTTTTTAGAGGAGTTTGTTGATAATGATGAATGGAAAAGGTTGCAAAGAGACCGTCAACAAAAGGGGAATGCATGTTGTATTCCAGAGCAATCCATTTCTAGTGCTAAGGGTACTTCTTTTGATGAGTCTTTGTCAGAGGAGTATTTAGATTGTGGTAGTGAGTAGGAATTAGGGTCAAGGTGTACAAGATCCTCCATTTATTCAAAAATATTTGAATATGATTTTAGTGGCTATTCAGGTGAGGATGATGAAGGCAGTGATGCTGATGTGTCCTCATGTGAATCAGATGAGGCATGGGAGGAAGAGAGTAATGGTGGAAGTGAACACTCCTTTAGTGAGGAGTATGAAGACAAGGAAGTGGTGTTTGAATGTGATATCAGTGAGTCTTCATATGGTTCTGATTTTGCTTCATGTGCTGTGAGTCTCCATGAGGTTGAGATGGGTACTGATTTTAAAGTGTTTTATAATACTTTATATTATGAAGAATTTGACTGTCAGCCCATTTTCTATCATGATGTTTAGCATGGTGCATTGTATGGAGTTATCAATCCTTTGTTTGAAGAACATGTGGAGGTCTTAGATCCAGTTGAATCGGGATGCCCATTTTCCAGCTGTGGGTATAAATCTGACTTTTCATTTGAGGTCCAGCTGGTTACACCTGTGGAAATGCAAAGATGGGATCTAGATGAGGTTTTTCAGCAGGCAGAGTATGAGTTCTTTGTGTTTCCAATTCATAGCATGCATGAGTTAGTAGATGAAAATCAGTTTCAATATAGTGGTGCTGATCATTGGCATGCTGAATTGTATCTTCATAGTGAGCAAGGAGAATAGAGTGCAAATATTTTTTACATGCATTATGAAGATAATTACTTTGTTCTTCCTGATTTGTTGATTGAACATGTTGACAAGCCTATGGAGACAAGTGAAAACAAAATTTCTAGTGTGCCTCATGAAGGAAGAAATAAAAATTAGATTTTTGACAAAGGCAGGAATTAATTCATGTTTGTTGTTGCAGGTTTTTGTAAAATACTGTAAATCTCTGTAAATATCTCTCCCTTTCCTATTGTGTTCTTTTCCTTCCTTTTCCTTGCATTTTTTGAGTTCCCTATTTTTGTCTAGTGGTTGGTCTACTCTCCCAGTGATTCTGAATTCTTGCCATGCCTGCAGGAGGCATGCGTCCCCAACTAGAGCCACTGTTAGGCCATTTTTCCAGTCATTGCAAAATCCTTTAAAATGGCCTTTTCTCTACAAATTTTGAGGTTATCCTACTCCACCTGCAGTCATAGTTTTGATGTGCGATGAGGATCTATAATAATTCATGGTGTGCATGTCTTGCCCTGTGTTCTTTATGTGTCACCTTGCTTTAGCCCAAGTCACGTCTGCTAATTCGCAAAACCCAGAAAGTTATTCGAGTTTCAAGCTCTGTAGGAAATGTTTTCAAAATCTACCACAGTGTCGAAAACCCACAGTGTTTTCAAAAATTCATGATATTTTCAACCTTTTTGGCCTGCATGAATACCCTTGATGTTTTTGGCTTCCTTGTTTACCTTTGTGTCATGTTGAAAATTTTGTGTCTTTTCGATCTTTCATTGAAAACCTTGTGTGTTTTCGACCTTGCATGTCTTCTTTTCTGTCAGTTCTCCTTGTTCATCTGTCTTAACTGTGCAAGTACGACAATGTGGGGCTAGTTTCTTCAAAGCAGCAAAGGGAGGAGATCAATAGTTAGTGTGTGATCGCATGGAACATTCTTTCCCCATGTGATCATGCGCCTGCCATTGATTTTGTTTTTTCCAGGCATCTCTTTAGTGAAGTGGGCCTGGTGTCAGAGGGGTGATAGATGGCATGTCCTTATTGGCTGTCACATGGCTGCATGTCAGACTTTTCTAACATGTGATCATGCAACCGCTTGCCATCTATCCGCATGGGTCCAGGCTCTTCATAGTTGGTGGTTGCTATTTTGTGGTCCTTGAGGTGGTGATGTGGCAGCTTTGGGTTGGCTATTGCATGATTGCATAGCCCAATTTTTGGCTATGTGATCATGCGACCAGTTGACACATGTCCATGGCAGTGTGGTGGCATTTCATCAGTGGGCCCAGGAGATGCAGAGAAGTGGGTGATGTGGCGGTCCCATGGCCTTGTCGCATGATCGCAAAGGCCATTTCCATGGCTTGCGATCATGCAACAAACCCCTTGCGGTGGTGGTTGTGGTGGTGGTTATGGTGGCTAAGGTTGGCAGGTTGTCGCATGTTCGCATAGCCCATTTATGGGCTATGCGATCATGCAACAGCGGGCCACATGTATTGGGGCCCATTTGTAGTTGTTTGGTGGTCCCGTTGGCAGGTGAGGTCATGGCGATCTCTGGGTGGTCCATGCTGGCGGGATGTTAAGGTTTGAACATAGGCCTAGGTGGGGGGTATCTCGGTGGTGATTTAACAACCGACAGGGTGCATGTTAGTGGGTTGTCGCATGTTCGCATGAGCTAGTTTTTTGGCTTGCGAACATGTGACATGCCCTTTTGTGGCAATGGTCTGGTGTCGGTGGTTATGTAGAAGGCAGGGGGAAATGGCATGTCACATATTCACATAGCCCATTTCTGGGCTATGCGATCATGTGACCAAGCATAAAATTGGAGCCTGTTTCCTATGGCGGTGAGTTGTGACTGTGCAATTGCACGACTGAGGGAAAATGGCTAAGAAACTTAAAGCTTGTGAAATGCATGTGACTGTTTGACCCTGCAGAGAGTCTTTTGTGATAGGAGGTAACAAAATTGAATGCTTTGGTGGCTAGATTTGACTGGTTTGGTGGCACTTGTTGCTGCGGCTTGGCCCCTGTCATGTCTATGTTTATTCCTCAGTGGGGTTAGGTGATTTTGAAATTTTGAGTTTGAAATGATCATGTGCTTGCATTGTAACCCTAGTATAAAGGTATTTTTGTGATCATTTTTGAGGGCATTGGGAGTTAGATTTTCAAAATTTTGGTTGTAAGTCTTTTGCCCAGTATGAGTTGTAATGACCGGTTTTGGTATTTTTTGATGATAGAGAGAAAGTTGCAGGTCTAAGCTATAATTTGCAAGCTTGACTCCTTTGGATTGACTATTTTCACTTAAGGATTCTTCATAATTAATACAAGTACAGGACTCTTATCTCTCCTTTGTGTCAACTTAGATAGATTCTAAACTTTCTAGTTCTCTGCATATTGTTCTATGTATATGTATCCATTCTTGAGTTCTAATCCAGGATTAGATGAAATGATGTTTTAGATGGAACATAGGTCTATCTTGTTGTCTATGTAAGGATATCTCATAAGTAGTGAAGTGGATTGTAGGTGTGTTTATGGCTTGGAATCTCAGCTATTGTCTGGTGTGTGTAGCAGTCATGTTCTAGGAGATCTTGCCCAATGGATGAGGCACTGGCCTAAATGATTATCTCTTTATCAATAGATATTGATTGTTGTTGTTATGATTCAAACACATAATTTAAGAACCATTCCTTAATTTTTCAGAATTTGGTTGTGTAAGGTTCCTACCCATAGCAATGGAGAGTCAATGGGTGTATGGTTAACATTCAGTACTTTCTTGCTATCCATTTATCTATTATTCAAACCTAGTTCTTGGTGTATGAAGTGTATTTTATACTAGGTTAGGTGAACCTGCCTTGGTTTTGTAGAGCCAGAAGCAGAAGAGGGCAGTCTTGTCCCTAGAGTTGGTCTAGTTATCCTAAGACCTCATTACATTTTGGAGCTAACCACCCCTAAAATCAATCTAAGGGTATACTGGCAGCCTATTAGATCATAAGCATCATTTTGGACACCAACAGGTCGCATAAGATTACCAAGGAGATAATTCATATAGTAACAAGGTTGTGCATGACCAGTGATGTACCTATTATAAGAATGATTCCTGCCAATGAGGTCACTCATCTAACAAAGTATAAACAAGATCAACATGCTTACAAAACTAACAACATTATATAAATTGAGGTCAATTTTTTTATCTATGGTGACCGGCTATAAAGTTTATCAATCAATTCAATTGAACAGTGTGCCTGGTGGCAGTATTCATGCTACATATCAGGTGGTGAAGGAGAATGTAGAGTATGACCTATGTGAGGTCATGAGAAGTTATTTCTTTCTGAATATGGATAGAATCAAGAAGGAAAAGAAACAAACTTTCAAGTATGATTCATTTTTGGTATGCATATTATTCTTCTTGCAAAATCATTTTCTTGGTATCGGTAATGTTTAGTGGTCAATCGATAAATTATTAGTAGTGAAGATTAAGAAATGCATAAGAATGTTAGGAAATAGCTTAAATAGTGCTATGTGAGGTTATTTCAAATATTTCCAAAAATGAATGCATGAGAGGGAAAGGATCCCAACTGGTATAGTGGAGAATTACAAAGAAGATATATGTTTTATTGTAAATATTGATACATGTATGATGCAAGTAGTACAACCAAAAAATTCTTGGGCTCTATTGATGGGTTATGAGGAAGATGGTGATATTGTATCACTTCATTCTAATGAGTTACTATCCAATCGAATTGATTCCAGTACTCCTATGTTTGGTACTTATGAAGAAACCTATTTGAAAATTTATTCACAATTAATGGTACCGATGATTGATACAGAGGGGAGTGAGGAAAAAATTTGATGACTTAGCCAAGAAGAGTGGTATTACAAAAGAAATGATGGATAAGACATGGAAGAAGTTTTTAATTGAGGAGGCAGGGACCTCTACTGCTACTTTAGAAGTGAAAGAGGTAGAGGTTATATCTTCTACAGCTAGTAAGGCAAGAAGAAGAGAAACTAGAAGTTCCACAATGAAAAAGGAGGCTCATTCCCCTAGTGCTAGAGAACATCTAAAAAGTAAAAATACATCAAAGCTTGAATCAATAGTGGTTAAGGTTAAGGAAAAGGAAAAATAAAAGACACATGTGACTGAACAGAAATCATAAAAGAGAAAGAAGGAAATGAAAAAAGGCTACAAAGACTCAAAAGGAAGGAGTAATAAGAAGGATACACCTGAGGAAGTAGAACCTTAGATAGAATCTGACAAAGAGAAATCTGAATTGAGGGCTAGTGGAAAAAGATCAAATATTATTTGCATGACAACTAAGAAATCAATGAAACCCAAGACTAGGATACTTTCACTATTGATAGCATGATAGCATAGATTGTTGGATATTGCTAATGCATTGGGAAAATGATTGATACATTTAATATGTTTAATCACTATGTTAACTGATGTTGGATCTGTTGTTGTTGTCATTAGTGTTTTGTCACTAATGTCAACATATGTTTCTGTGAAGAGAACAGGATGGATACTACACTATACGGACATTGTATGGATACTTCAGGACATGTGAAGATTGATGAGGGTATAGGAAAATGTTATGATCTTATATCCAATATTACATCATGTAATGTTGCATATTGGATGAGTTACAAATATTTTGGTGAAGAATGGTTCCTGGACTGTGACAGTGGAAGTTGATAGAGTGAGCCTCTCTATTTCTAGTATATCTTACAGAAGGTATGGATTTAGTGTATGAAAGCTTAAGGGATGACAGACAAGGTACTAAAGAATGTTTGTTGGCTAGTGCAAGGTACGAAATGATGGATGATGTTAGCTGTGGCATGTGTTCTAGAGAAGACTTATTTGGGAGCTAACTTCAAAGATGTAGCATGCATTTTGGTTGGAGAATGTAAATTAAGGATGTCGATCCTTAATTACTCTTATGTAATCATTGTATACTTATTCTAGATATTGTGTGTATCTTAGCAAGGTTTTATGTAGTTGTTTGTATATTAGGAAATCCTAATTGGATGACCTGATCATGTAGAATATAATAGGGTATATATGTAAGATCTTTTCTTTGGAAAATATATGGTGAGAATGTATGTGATGTAAAGGAGATTGTGAAAGTTGAGAGATTGTCTCTGTTGGATGTAGAGTAGAGGATTACTAGTGTACTTCATTGGAACTGATCAAGAAAAGATAGTTGTTGTTAGAAAGTTCAAAAGATTGTGTATTTCTTCATATACACTTGTGTTGCGAACAGTGAGTTTTGAAGGTGGATTTAACCTTCTTTGGGAAGTGAGCCTGGGTAGTGATCCTGATGCAAAGCTGAGTAGCAGAAGGGTTGAAGCAATGAATGATGGTTAACAGATTGAATCCTAGGGCACTCGAATTGTGGGGTGAAGTGTCCTACACCTATCACAAGTGTAGAAAAGGACAAGGTTTAAGGTTATCACAACCTTAGCAACATAAGAGGAACTTAATCACTAGGTCCTACCAAGTCCAAGACACCAACAACCAAGATTTGTTCCTAAGCTCTATTAGTCCAATTTAGTAATTATCCCCCATGAAGTGACTAGCAGGACTAGGGGTGACCCATCCACATAGACTTGGAAAATTTAGGTCCAATTAAAATAGTTCCAATGGTTCTTTCACTTAAAAGCAACCCATATAACCTAGTTGCTTCACAAATTCAAGACTAGGCTTGTAGTCCTTCCTAGAAGAGTTTTTGACCACAGATCAAAATAATTCCACACAAAGAATTGAAAAAGTTGGATATTTTGATACCCTTTTGGACTTTAGGGATCATATCCAAGAACCAAGAATTGAATTTAAATGGAGAGTGAGGAAACACCTAATCTAGGCAGGGCTAATAGGCCTAATTAGGTCAGCAATTGCACTAAAAGTGCTCTTTCCTCCAAACCAATGCCCAATTTAATTATGAGAACATGTGAGGGTTTATAAAAGGACTCTGAATCTATATTTTTAGGTCTTGGTGAATGCCCAAAAAGGAATTATGCTGATTGTACTCAGTCGCTTGTAGGTGCACACATAGAGATGTACACCTAGGGCATCATGGAAAATTCACTTCCCTGCATGTCCCCACTTCTAACCTGCATAATATGAAATTACATGAACAAAAATTTAATTCCACCAAGGGGCATCAATTTCCCATGGTGGAATCGGTCCAAACACCCAAGTCCTATTGAAAACCCTGGTTTTAGGCCTTCAATCCAGGCAGTCACACAAAATGCTTGATAACTCCCAAACTAGGATTTATCACAACATAAAACCAATTGCATATGAAAGTAGATTCAAAGAAAAAACTTTTGGTTTTAGAGATTCATGCCCTCCTATCTGTACCAGTCTGTACACCCCAATTTTCCTCAGGAATTGCAGAGAAATGGTTATATTTTATTGATTCAAAATTGCCAAATTACATGTCATTGCCTTCCACCTACTTGATAGGGCTTATGAAGGCCTCCCCCATTGGTTACAACTGAATTTCAAACTATATGACCCTTGGGGGGTTAGATTACAACTTTTGGCAAAAGTTGTCAAAGTTGCTAAGCAACTTTTACAACTTTTTAGCATTTTTTGCATTCTAGGTGACCAAAATTGGTCTATACCTAAATCTAATGATCCAACATGGATCTCAATTATTAAAGCATGAAATTTTCCAAAATCCTAAGATTCTAGGCCCTTTGACCATCTTTGACCATAGTTGACCAAGGGCTTATACTTGTGCCAATGTTGGAACTAGGCCTTACAATTTGGTCTAGATGCCTAGATGAAAGATCTAAACTAATCTAGATGTTCTTAGGAGTTTGATGAGTCATCATTTATTGAGGGTGCTCCTGCACCATACTCCCCTTTAGTTTAAAACTCAATTTCCCACTTGAGGTTAACTGTTCCACTTAAGTTCCATGTTGCTTGATCTGGTCCTCGGTCATCCAAGTTGCATCTATGTTGGGGAGTCCTTTCCACTTAACTAGGTACTGCATGTACTTCTTGGTTCTAGTCTATTTCAACAACTTGGTGTCCAATATTTCTTCTAACTCCACTAGTTTTCTTTGAGGGAGGGTAGTGACATAGTCTTCATCATTCATGTCTACCTTGTCACCTTGTTCCTTTGTTGAATTTTCTATGCCTTTGTAGGGGGTGAGGTCTGCAACATTGAAAATTGGAGAGATTTGCAAAGTAAGGGGAAGAGAGATCTCATATGCATTCTCACCCATTTTATTGAGTATATTGCATGGCCCTAATTTTTTCATTTGAAGTTTGGAATATCTACCCTTAGGTAGTCTCTCTTTTCTTAAGAATGCCCATACTTTATCTCCAACCTTGAAGTGAATTTCCCTTCTTCTTTTGTCAACATGTTCTTTATATTTCAAAGTGGATCTTTGTAGTGTTTCTCTGACCTCATGCTGTATGTTTGTGATGAGTTCTGCCAGTTCTTGGCCTTGAGCACTAATTTTGAAATTAGATGGTAGTTCTACCAGGTCCAGTGGTCCTTTGGGGTGGAAGCCATACATTGCTTGGAAGGGGGTCCTGCCTGTTGACCTGTTCATGGAGTCATTAAATGAAAACTATGCCTGGGGTAGGAGAGTATCCCAACTATGAGCATATTGTTTGGTTAGCTATCTTAGGATATTTCCTAAGGATCTATTTACTGCCTCAGTCTACCCATTAGTTAGTGGGTGATAGGCAAAACTGTACGTTAGATTAGTTCCTAATTTCTTGAAGAGTGTCCTCCAAATGTGGCCCTGAAACTTCACATCCCTATCAGGTACAATTGTTTGAGGCAAGCCATGGATCCTAAATACCTCTTTGAAGAAAATATGCACAATATGAGAAGCATCATTTTTTATTTTACATGGTACAAAATGGACCATTTTACTAAACCTATCCACTATCACAAAAACACTATCAAAACCTTGTTTTGTTCTGGGCAACCCCATTACCAAATCCATTGAAATTGACTCCCATGGTCTAGAAGGAATTGGTAAGGTTTGATATAACCCTTGATTTGTTGATACATCTTTAGCTTGCTGACAAATGGTGCAAGTCTCTATGAACTTTTTGACATCATTGTTCATCTTTGGCCAAAAATAACTCCTCCTTGCCATGTTTGTTGTCTTATCGATGCCAACGTTTCCTCCTAGGCCACCACAATGCTTCTCCCTTATAATATTTGTCCTCATTGAACATTTTGGAATGCATAGTTGAGCTCCTTTGAATATGAGTCCATCCTGAATCAGGTATTTTAAAAAATTAGTATGGTATCTTCCAACCATCTCTGTGCAAACTTGAAAAATTTCTACAAAATCAGGATCATCAAGGTATAGATGATTGAGGAAATCAATTCCCACACTTTGAGGTTGTATTTATTCAACTAGACCAACCTTTCTGCTAAGGGCATCTGCAACTTTTTTTGCTACACCTTGTTAGAAATAGGGAATACTAAGAGGGGGGGTGAATCAGTATTCTACAAACTTTATCTTTTGCCCAATTATGGATATAACAAATTATCTTTATACATGCATAACATAAGAAGCTAAACAACATGCATAGCAATAAAACTAAAGAACTCATAACACATTATTTGTTCTCCAGGAAACCTTGGCCAAGGGAAAACCCTGGTGGGAATGGTACCCACAAAGATCCACTAATAAAAAGTATCATGTTAAGGATGTTGACCATGTTAGGAGTCTATTACAAGAATATAGTGTATCAGTCCTGATTAAGGGACTATAGGCCTTGTTAGAAGCCTCAACCCTGTTAGGAGTTGGTAGTACAAAATATGATTACCAGATGAGCCCACTATCCAAACAAGTAATGTACAATATACACTAATTACAAAAATAGGTTAAGGTACATAACCTTATACTACTTGTATCAATATCTCTTCATTTCTCTTTCACTATCGCTATTACATATGCATCATATATTTCGCATCATATCACTATTTCATTTCATTTCATTACTTCATCATCTATCTTTACAATTACAATTACATTTATACCAATAGCTTTATCCAAGGGTTAATATCTAGGATGTCATCCCTTTATATTGTTAAGTCATTATTTTGATAAACAAAATAATCCCTTAACTCTTTACTAGTTCTGTCTTCATATTTTGTCCTGTCGGCTTGACACTGTCTTTGGTAAAACTATCATAACTTCTTCTGTACATGTCATACTAACTTGCACTCTGAGATGGGTGTTCAATAGAAATCATAGAGTCTATGTTCAAGTTTGCAAACACTAAACTTACTCCAATCAACATCACAAACAAAAATTGTGTCCAGGTTCACCGATAAAAACACTATCTCACACCTAGACAAATTTGCAATGCACTCTATCATACTTGCTCTCTGACTTGTGCGATCTTCATGTGGATCATATGTTTCCATAATGACAACATCTATGTAACCAACTCATCCAAATTTCCAACAATCTCCCCCTTTGTCATTGGTGGCAACATATGAGAAAATTGGCTAAGTGTACAACTCAAAATCTCAAAATTGTGGCCATAGTATAAAATATATACTATCCTTATAACTCCTTAAAAAATTATTATCTCTAATATAGTACTCCCCCTAGGAGTATCAATCCTTATCATATACAATCAATTTTCTTCTATATATCTCTCCCCCTTTGACAACAATGACAAAATAAAGGTAGGGAGGGTTACAAAATTGTATGTCAAAAAAAATTATACCTCAATTTATTTATTGCAAAGCCGATAGGCTTGCAACATAATCTGCAAAATCTATCTTCATGGCTTCTATCTCGTTCTCTCATGATTTTTTAATGGAATCTGCCACATTGAGTAGTGTGCTCAGTCCATAAGATGCTATTTCACATGCTTGGAGGTTTTCAAAGTTAAACTTTTGAAAAGATGTCTTAGTTTAAAGATGTTCTTCCAACTGCTCTTCAATAATGCTTAACTTCATAGAAGTATGCTCTCTCAAAAGAGTGAATCTTTTCAATTTTTTGTCTCTCTCATCTTGCACAACTTTGATTTCATCATATAGCTTCCGAACTTTCTACTCAACATCACATACCTTCACATTGGGGCTAGATAGAAGGTTTGTTTCATTCAGAATTTCTGCTTCCTTCAACTTTATCTTCTGAACTTCTTCTATTGTCAAGGTTTCTAATTTTGTACATTGTATGTACAAATATTTACCTATTTCCAAATGCTTCCTCAAATCCTTGATACAGATATCAAGAGTGTTGATATCATTCCTAATGTTCTGACTGATGTTCAAAAGCATTCTAGCCTCATAGGTTGCTTGTGCTTTCACTTTTGCAATATCAGACAAGTTTGTGAATTCATTGTCAAAATTGCTCATTACCTTCTTTGCTTTCTCCATAGGGTCTACTTCTGTAATTTGTGTAGTTACAGTGCTTTGTAACTTCTCAGTTAGTTCCTTTAGACACCCTTCAAGACTCTTCACTTTCTTATTCTTGCCAATGATTTTATTCAAGGATGTGATCAATTCCAACTTCTCATCATCATCTACTTCCTTTCCCAAATGCTCAATCATAGATCCAATTTTATTTTTCTTTCCAGTCTCAGGAGTAAGACTAATATCTTCTTTGGTGGGAATGGGAACTTTTTCCTCTGTTAGTGGTGGTTCTACAACTGTAATCTCTATCATCTCTTCTTCTTTTGTAGCTTCCTATTCTTCAAAGGCGGAATTGTCAACAATGTTCTCCAAATTCTTGAATACATTATCATCAGTATCCAAGGTGATTTTTGTACCTTCTACATTGATTGCTTCATCTTCAATATTAATAGCTGGAGGAGAGGGAATGTCCTCTTGTTCTTTCTCTCCTACTTGCACTACTGCAACTGATGGTTCTCCAACATTTTCTATCATAACCTTGATAATAGCTTGTTTTATCTTAGAATTGATTTCTTCATACCTGCCTCCCATAATCTGAATGGTTCTCCTTTTGGTTCTCAAATGGGTGCTTAAGGATTTCATGATCTGATTGAAATGTGTTTCATCTCTTACTTCACAAAGCTTCCTTACAAGATTTTCTCTGATAGTTGTATCCTCCTCTGATGCTCTTTTCTTCCTATTTACAAGTTTATTATATAAATCATCAGGTATTTATCCCTGAATTGTATCAAACTTCTTGTCAGCCAAAATCATATGCTTCACAACTACATTCTCCAAATTAAGTCTATCTGTATAATCATAAAGATCATAGTACTTGTTCATTCTTGTAAAGTCACCATCCTCAATGATCTTCTCATTAAGATTTTCAACTTTTGGTTTCCAAGCTTTCTTCTTAACAGTAGTGACATCATCTTTTATTTCTACAATCTTTCTTGGAACTAGTTGCACTAAAGTTTTATGTCTCTTTCCTAGTCTAGTAGCACTCTCCTTTACTCTTTTGCTAGGTGTGGAGGAAGTGGATCTAGTAGACATCTTTTCTTCTTTATCCTTCTCAGTTTCTTCCACTTTTACCTTCACTTGTGGTTCTTCCTATTGTACTGCAATTGATGATAAAGGAGGGATAGAAAAAACTTCTTTTTGTCCACTCTCTCTGATTGTTGTTGTTGTTTGCTTTGCTACCAAAAACTCACACTCTATCATCCCTGTATCTTTTAGGATTTTCTTTATAGTGCTCTCAACTCTCTTCTTAGACTACTCTTCAATTAAGATCTTTGCGGAGTTGAAGTTCTCCTCAAAGGTTCCAAACTTGTTACACTGAGTGTCCAACTTACACTTAAGTAACTTGCTAACATACTCTTTAGTTTCTACCTTAGATATCTCATAGCCAAGAGGGTCTATGAACTCTGTTCTAGGGTCTACTACTTCAATATAGGTAAAGTCAGTATCCACCATAAAACATATATCATCTTTATACTTTTCCACAAGAGACTTAGGGATCCTTGATCTGCTAGACACAATATTCTGAAATGTTTTAATTAGTAGTACTGCACTCTCATTTACACTGTCAATAACATGTCTTCTATACACTAGGTTAATCCTTTCCATTGTATTTTGTCCATCATTCCAGTCATTTCCAATGGTGTAAGGAAACCTCCTCAATATATGAAAAAACATATAAGTGATTAGGGATGAGAAACTAAACTGTGTATACTTAGTTTTCTTAATCTTCTCCAAGTTCTAAAACAATTGAATTCTTAGAATTTCACACATATCAACTTGTACCATGTCAACGCACATTAGATAGGCTACATGTATCATTCCAGCTGCCATGTCAACCTCTCTTGAATTTGCACAAAACTTAGTAGTTAGGATCTTGCATAAGTATCTCACATCATCTTGTTTGATCTTACTAATCACAATTCCTCTACCATTATAGGATGAGTTTGTGTTATCAATGACTATTTTCCTCATGTTTTTCTCATTTAAAGGAATAGCTCTAGTTTTAGATAATCTAGTGACTTAATGAATCAAATTTGATGTAATATCTATCACTCTATCTTCTAACCAAAACTTTCCATTATGAATTCTGCTCAAGATAATCTTAGTGCATTCTTCATTATCAAATTCATACTATAATCCATACTTAACAATTTTAATGTGCTCCAAATATTCAAAACCTTGTTTCAGTGTCATATCCTGATTATAAATCTTCTGATATTCATTTGTGAAATCACTATCACTGACTGTCTCTAGTTTGCATCCAAGATAACTTCTGACATTCTCTAAGTGTAAAATCCATCTGGTACGGATGATAATGCAAACCTAGGGTCACCTTCCAAGGGTTCTACTAGTTCCCTTTTCAATTTAGGTCTATTCTTATCTTTGGAATTGTGTACTAAAGAAACATCCATGACTTCTTCAAATTCCTTTACTGATTCAAAGATCTGTCAAGTAAAATACCTTAATTTCACCATTTTAGGGCTTGCGTAGATTCGACACAAAATTCTTCTTGAAATCCTTGCAAAATGCTTCCAACCACTACTCTTTGATCTCCTTGACACTTGAATTCACTTTGATGATCAAATAATACCGATCATAACCTTTTATTAATTCAATCTCACTTAGATCTGACATCGCATTCAATTCTTTTGCCGCTTCTTTCCAAAAAGTTGTTTCTGCTAACCTGCAAAACTTAAAACTTCTTGCGATCTCACAAAACATAATATTTTTCTTTGCGCTCTTAACCATAGCATTAGAACATCATAAACTACCTTGCATTAATTGCACAAGACTTAGTTCATCATATATCTACTTCTACACTAATCTAAGTTCCTATTCTACTATAATTTACATAAATTAAGTACTTTGAGATAGGTCAGGTAAAGACTCATTCTTACCTTTCAATACTTCACCTTCCTGATTACCTTCAATGTTGAATATATCTCCTTGATCTATTCTTTTGATAAACTACACTTCATTTGAATTACTATAACATCCTTTCTGACTGCTACTTGCATCTTCATTTCTTCTTGCATGATTTATGGGATTAGGATTACAATGAAAGACTCTATTGTTCATTCTGCAAAACCTTGTTGTATGTCCAACCTCATTGCATATCTGACAAACAATTCCATTGTTTCCATATCTTGGTCCAGGTTGATGGATTTGTGATCTTCAGTTTCTAGCAATGTGTCTGTTAGGGATTTTTCTTGTCTTAGGATAGATTTTAGATAAAAGGGGCTCCAAGTTTACAAGAAAAGCCTAATTGCTAAGGATTGGATAAGATCCTTCTTCATTTTTGAGTTCCACACACACCTAGGTAGGTATTACCTTGATAAATGACTATAAATACATTTTTGAAAGGTGGACACTGATTTTGCTATCTTGATATAGCCCTACTGAACTATTTTGAGAAACTATGACTTGAAACTACAACAGAAATCAATGGTATAAGGACTTTCATCCTTCTTCCTTTTAAGGAGGGATAACCTTTATGATTCTCTCTTTTTAGAATCAGTAGAATAAAAGATTGAATCCTAGAAACAACCTTAATCAATCATATTCAAGAAACTTTTAAACATCAAAATAATAAATCATAGAAGATTTTCAAATTTGTTTTAACTTCTGAGTCGAAAGATAGAATGTAAAGTTGAAACAGACAATCTAGACCAGTGCCTTATCTATTGGGCAAAAGGAATCTAAACATATACCTGCAAAAAAAGTTCAAGAATAATACATTAACATGCCTTGCATATCATACAATTTCAAATAGATTGCCTTACAAACCATTCTTTTAACCTGATATCATTATCATCAAATTTCCACAAATATAATTACTCCTAGGAACAAATTATGAGAAATTTTAATTCTTTCCTTGAAAGAAACTCATAAATCTGTGCCACACCAGATATATTTTAAATGCCTAACACATCAAAACATACAAGAGTAAGCATATAAGATAGAAAGACAAGAACAATATAAGGCAAAAATTGCACTGTATTCATATCGAAATCAAATTTACAATAATATATTCAAACCTCTTTACTCAAAGAAACCAAACAAAAGTTGTAAAAGTCTGTCTCGGAGCAACAAGTTTTTTTGTTCTATATTTTTCACCTCCTTTTTGAAAGAAACTCTTAAAACTATATATATATGGTCTGACCATCTTGGAATTCCCCTAAAACTATGGGAATGCAACAAGCTTCAGATGGTCAAAACCCTAGCCCTAAAGCACAAAAAACAAAATGCAGTACAACTAGGCGGTGGAAAGGCAAAGAATCCTTGACTTGCAGCATCCTCCATTGTTGTTGTTGAAACCTTTGCTTGAAAGCATTAATAACCCTGCAGTAGCCATAAAGAAAGTTGGTGACCGCCAACTTCAGCTAACCCTCACCAATCTTCAAGAAAATTGATGACCCCTGCCCTCAAAATATGTGTCAACATCAGGATGCCTTTTAATCATCTAGAAGATCAAGGTCTACTGCAGTGGACTTAGGTATTTTAGGCTTTTTTGATTCATCCCACGCAGCTACTTTATCTTCTAAAGGCCATGGGAAATTCTGTACTATCTGCAATTGTGCCTTTTGCCTCTCCCATCTAGCATCCATCATTATATTGACATCTGCCAAGAATTTAGAAAATTCCACCTCTGCCTTTACTGCATCATCCAAAAAGTCATTAAATTTATTCATATCTACGCCGCCACCTATTTTGACAAAATTTTCCCCTTTAGGCAATCTGAGATCAAAATCTGATCTCCATTGATCTGCAGTTTTCAAAGTACCATTGTCATCCTTTATCTTAGGAATGAATTTATTGGCCTCTTCTTCCAAAAATTCTAATTTTGTTTCCACTAACTTGGCTTTTCCTTTGAATAATGGGAGAAGAGTCTTTATTCTATTTATTTCTTCCCCTACCTGCAGTACTTCCTCAGGTATATCTGGCCTAAAAGGTTGTACCGCTACTAAACTTTCAAAAAGTGGAGTCCTTACTGACCAAATTACATAAAAAGAATTCAAAATTGAGATGCAATTATTTACTTCTAGTTGCAACTCTGGCAACTTGAGATAGGCAGCATAGATTGCCTCAACCTTTTCTTTTAACTTCAAAATCCTATGTTGTAGAATTTCTAGCAATGTCTGTATAATTGCTTTATCTTTACTTTCTTCAATTTCTTCTAAAGAAGCAATACCTTCTTCACGTACTACCTGTACTTCTTTCTCAATTACAACCTCTTTAGGAGGAGGTGGAGGTGTAGCTTCCATATTTATTATTTTAACTTTTAGTTCATCAACTAGTTTTTCAAATTCTTTCTCCTTTATTATATGCAACTCCCTGTCTTTGACCAAAGCAGTGTAATCATCATACAATTTCTGATGTCTCACTGATAGTTGCTTGGTCTTGTCTTCATTCAATTTGGAAAAATTAGTCAAAATTTGGGAAATTTCTAAGTCCCCTGTATTTTGGATAGACCAAATCATCTTATCCCCATCCATCTGCTCTTTTATATTCAAAATTGATGGATTTTTGTCCTTGGGGTAGAGGCTCCACATGGCTAATGCCTTATTCTTTGGGCTATATCTGAACTCTTTTATTAAATTTCCCACTTGCTTTTCTAAAGTCAGGGTAATATCTTCCTGTCTCCATATTTGATCAATAATAAATGCAGAGGCCAAATCCCATCCAGGTAATAATAACATATTACTATCTTTTACTAACCTCCTAGCCTCTTCGGGGGTTATCTCTTCATTCTCTGGATCATAATCCTTTATTGCTTCTAAGGCCTCAGTGGGAATTTGGCCATCTTCTCCCATCTGCACTGTGGAGGCTACTTGCCATTATTTGTGCCAGAGGAGGAAGTCTTTGAATTCATGAGTCTTGATGAATTCATCATCTTTTAGAAAATCCTCTTGCTACTAGATTCTCTCATCTATGCACATAGGAAGAGGAAATTCTACTTCCTCAACTATCTCCTTTTGTTTCTTCTTTTCCTCCCTGACCCTTTTTCTAATTTCATGGTCATAAGTTGTTTGGCCAGGGATGACAACAACAACCATATCTCTTTTTTCAGCAGGCCTTGCCTATGATGACTCTCCTACCATTAATTTATGCCTTTTAGTAGGTGGTTCTACCTCATTATGAGAGCCAGGAACCTTAGTCAAATCGACTATCTCATTTTCATCCCCTCTTTCTTCAGGGGCATCAGGAGGAAGTTCTTGGGTAGGGTAACTATGAATAGAATACCTCCCTTCACTATCTTCTTCATATTTTGATGAGGAGTGCTTCTTCTTCTTTTTTAAATTTTCTAATTTATCCTCAATTAGTTGTTCCCCTTGCTCCATCAGAACATTGTAATTCTTCATCATCATCTCTAATCTTTGGAGATATGGAAAAGTAGGGTAAAATCTTCCAAAATTGACATATTTTCATCTCATGGATTTTCCTAGCTAGAATAATTGATCCAGCTGCCAAAACCTTGTCTTAGCCTCATCCTCATCAAGAATATTTCTAACTATGTCCTCTTCATAGGACACATCATGAGTTTTATTAAGAGGGATGGTAGGAGTGTAATATCTCCTAGCAATAGCCAAAAATCCCTCAGGATCAACAAATCTAGGATGTGCAGCAGGCATCATAAACTGTAACAAATATGTGTTAACCTTTTCAAAAGCCCCTTTTCCAATTGTTAAATTGGCTAATTTCAAATGCCTATGGGTGAATGTACCCTTTCTGTATGGGACTAGATGCTCTTTATCTACAAGCATGAGTTGCCAAATGAACTCAAGGGCTGCAATCCTGGGGGGAACATTATTAGGAAAAATGTGGGGTGGTTGTGGGCATCCATAGACCCTTATTAATGTATACCCTTCTCTCAAATAGAAGTCACCCCAATTATGATCATGATTATCTTTCCACTTATCTACATATTCCATTGGTCTAAGAAGTTGCAAGGTTCTGATAGGAATTCTTGAAGAATTCACACCCAAGTGGATAAGAATAGCATCTACTATTATATTCTCAAAAATACAAAAATTATGCTTAAGGGCCGTTGGACTCCAGACATCTAACCAAGACTGTACAGGGTTAGGCTAGCCATTCCATTGAAACTTAGGTTTTAAATATTGCAGACTAAACATATTTACATTATGGTAGAAGATAAGATGCATCAGCATGGAGTAGTGAAAAAATTTGGGAGGGTATTGCTTCTTTCTTATCATTTCTAAACCCTCGTGCATCTTCTGGATACAGTATCCAATGTAATCATACCCATGACTAGTGTGGCATGATTGGGAATCCATTACTAACATCAAAATTTTAAGGGAAATCCTCTCTTTAGGAGCATGAATACCCAGAACTCTACATAACCCATATGCAATGTATTTCATATAGAATTTTAGATCTTTAAATGCATAGGGGAGGCCTCCTGCCATGGGTGCAATATAGTTTCTGTTTCCCTTAGGGACATGGGACTGAATAGCAATTGCAACACCTCCAAACTCCCTCACATATCTATTTTCCAGAGATTGCAGGTTAATCTTTGTGGCCATAGGGACATCTATCCCTGAAGTCCTCATGAACGCTCCTCTATCTAGGGTTATCAAAGAAGAACCATTTGTCTTTCTAATTGTCTTAGAGAGGGGGTCATATCATTCAGCCAAGGAGATAAGAAGATCAACGTAAAAAAATACATCAGGGACAATCATCTTTGCAAACCCTGAAGTCCATGGGTTTGACACAGGGATAGGTCTATCTTGATTCTTCTGGAAGTAGTAAAACAAATTCATGGCTGGTACATCATGAGTCTTAGCATCCCTACATTGTGAATAGACATCAGAGAAGACATCATCACTAACCTTCTTATTTTGGGTGGAACCAGGCAGCAATTTGATGAATTCGTCAGAAAAACTAACCTTTTGTTGTGTGGTTGCCCTACTGGCTGATGGGGTGCCGACTGTAGTCTAACTCATGATGATTGCTGTAGAAAATTCCTGCTCACTCTGCAAATTCTGGTCTTTCGTAAGCTCTGTGATCACCAAAAGTTTTGGTTGCTGAAATGTTCTTCGCTCTAGAAATGCTCTACTCTTTGATTGCTCAAGTGCTTGGTAGAAATGAGATAATGACCAACCTTTGAGTTTTAACAGTGAAGAATTGATTAAAAATTGGTTCCCTACAACAATGTCACTTCTGTAATTAAGACTGCGTGCTCCGCAACTTAATGTCTCAGCCGTCATCGAGAGGTGACATATTTTTAAATTTCATCTTCTGGCGACCTAGCGACCGAAGGAAATTCAAAGTCTCATAATAAATTTGGCACCTTTCTAAATATTCTGAGATTCAGTGACTATATTCTCTCCTTCTAGTTGTGGGAATGTATTTCCTCACTCTGAGATTAAGCGACTAAGACATTACCACATAATTTTCTAATTGAGATATGGTGACTATAATTTCTTGGAGTCACCAGATGTTTTATGTCTCTCAATTATTTTCTAGGGATCACGCGACTGAGCCTTTCCTTCTATTAATTTACTTCTCTTAGCGATCACGCGACTATAGTTTTCTAAGTCACCAGATAAAATTTCTTCTATCTGAGATCTGGCGACTAAGCTTAGTTCATCTTTCAATTTTTAGCTGTCTGAGATTACACGACTATAGTTTTCTCCAAGTCGCGAGAAGATCATTTTCTTTTAAGTTTTATTTAGCGATCACCCGATGGAAGTAGACATCTAGTGAACTAGTGACTAAAGGAAGTCTCCTAATCGCTGAATAACTCATTCCCTTTTCTGAGATTAAATATGAGCCACCCGATCTTCATCTAATGGTAGTCACTAGGTCTTAGAAAGAAATAGTGACATCACGAGTTTTCTAGTGACTAAAGGATAACCGTTAGATGAGAAGTTCATTAAAAAGATCGGACGGTAGTCACTAGATCTTTTTAATCTTTATAGCTTGTTAACTTTTCTTTCGAGATCTGACAACTAAAGGAAATGCTGTTTGATTTTTTTTCTGGAGAATCAGCGACTATAGTGGAACTCATAGTCGCTAGATGTTTTATGTTCTTTGTCCTTTATCTTGAGATCACCCGACTTAGGCAACTTTTGATTCAGAGATCTGGCGACTAAAGTCTTTCCACTTAATAACTTAAGTAGTGAGAAGATTATAAAGCATCTAGAGATTGCGTGACTAACATTCACCGCTAGGTCTCAGGAAGATAGAGAATATGCTTCTTTTATCTGGCGACTTGGAGTCTAGAGGATTTCTCGTGATCGGGGGATAAAGAGAAGTATGCTAAAAGTATCACATGACCTAGCGACCAATGTAAACATTAAAGCACACATGCCTTTAGAAAATTTAAGTGACTTCAAAAAAGTAACAAAGAAATAGAAAGTCACTTTTAAAAGAAAACTAGGGTTTTTTTTTAAATACAATGGCTAGTTCCAAGACTTTAAACCCTAACTTCTTTCTCTTTTGATACAAAGACATAATAAACCCTAATATCGTTGGAAAATTTTTTACAGAGGGTTTATTATGATCAAAAGATGACAAATTTCTTCAAAATTTTGGGGAGAAAATCAGAGTTGGGAAAAGGCACCAACAGTGGCTCTAACTGAGGATATTTGAATGCAAGGTCAACTAAGAACCACAGATCTCTGGGACACAGACCAAAAGCAAGTGACCTATTTACAAAAAGAACAGGCAAAAAGGGAAGCAAACATATATACATAGATTACAAGAAATTTCCATAGAAACAAAAGCCTTAACTGAAAAAAGGCTTCAAAAATTGCCCATGCACTGGCAATTCAAAAACTTCTCCATCCATATTGGTTAGAAGATATGAGTCTTTACCAAAATTCTGATAGACAACAAGAGGACCAAGTCATAGAGACTCAAAATTCTTGTGCTTTCCTTTATCTTCTGCACTAGCATTCCATTGAAGAACCAAATCACCTACTTGAAACTTCCTTACAGTGGTTCTTTTATCAAACAGGTACTTCATTTTCTACTGCAATTTAATTTTATTTTTATTGCTTTCTCTTCTCATCTCATCTAGCTTAGTCAATTGCATAATCATGTCTCTCATGGGGTCAGATACTTCTAATTCTTCTTCTTGGACAAAATTGTATACAAGGAGAAAGTTATTAATAGGGAGCCTAGATTGCAAATCATAGACTAATTCAAAAGGAGATCTTCCTGTAGCTCTCTTTACTATTATCCTATCTGCCCACAGGGCCAGTTTCAACTTTGAGTGCCAGGCTCTCTTATTCTTTTCCAATGTTTTCTTTAGAATCTTCAGAATGCTCTTATTACTGGATTCTTCTTGGCCATTTACCTGGGGATGATATGGGGATGAATAAAACATCATGATCCCATACTTATTACAGAAATATGTGACCTCTTCTGACCTAAAACACATGGCATTATCCATCACCAAAGTAGTAGGGACACCAAATCTGGTCAAGACATTTTCCAATAAGAATTCAATGACCACCTTACTTGTTTCTCCATTAGTAGGAACAGCCTCTATCCACTTTGTGAAATAATCTGTAGCAACAAGTAAGTGACTATGTCCTCCACTAGATTTCTTAGGGAATTCACCAATAAAATCAATTCCCCACATTGTAAAAGGCCTATCTGCATTTACTGGGTTTAATGACAAGGCCCCAAAAAATTTCAACTTGCTAGAGAATTTTTGACAACTTTCACATTTCCTTACATATAAGTGAGCATCCTTGAACAAGGTAGGCCAAAAATAGCCAGCCCTTAAGACTTTGTGAGCTATAGTTTTAGTAGAAAAATGCCCACCACAAACCCCATCATGCATTTCTCTTAGCACTTTCTTTGCTTGATGCTCATCCAAACAAAACAACAAGACTCCATCTCTACTCTTCCAGTATAAGTCACCCTATACTAATGTATACTTTTGTGCTTGTAATTTCAAGGTTCTCCTCTGATTATTAGACAGATGATTAGGGCACTTGGCATTTTTTAGAAAGTATACAATGTCTGAATAAAATGGTTGCCTTTCAATGCTTGTGACTATTTGGTCCAAAGACAATTCATTGTTAACTTGGAGCAGGTCCATGTTTTCTTCTATCATTAACTTAGCTAACCCCAACCCCCTCACTAGTTTGGTAATCTGGATCTCTAAATTGAACTCCTGTATTCTTGTGATCCACTTACATCTTTTACCAGTGACTTCAGTTCAGGTCAACACATCTTTTACTGTCGCATGAGGAACATAAGGAATAATTTTAGCACATACCAAATATGGCCTAAAAGATTTTACTGCTTTTACCAAAGCATATGCCTATTTCTCCATCATTTGATAATTAAGCTCGGCAGCTTGCAATGACTTGCTGAAGAAGGCAATGGGGTGCTCATAATTGTCATCATCCTTTTGCAACAACACAGCAGCAATTGTATGGAAAGAAGAAAAAGAGAAAAGAGAAAAGGGTTTGCTATAATCAGGTGATTTTAGGACTGGTGCCTATTGAACCACCTATTTGATCCTATTAAATTCTTGTTGGGCTTCCTCAGTCCACTGAAATTTTACATCCCTTTTAAGCAATTTAACTATGGGCTTAACAATTTCAGAAAAGTTAGCAATAAATCTCCTAACAAAATTGATCTTTCCTAAGAAAGATTGTACACCTTTTATATTTTTAGGAGCTAAGACCTTTTGTATTGCCTGTACCCTTTCTGGGTCAATCTTGATCCCATCTTTAGACACAATATGACCTAGCAATCTTCCCTCCACAGCAAAATTGCACTTTTTTGGATTCAAGGATATTCCATATTCTAAGGCTTTATTAAAAATCTTTTCAAGATGATAACAATGGTTTTCTGCAAGTTTGGAAAAAGCTATCATATCATCTTGATATACAACCATAAATAAATCAATGAAGTCCTTAAATGCAACATCCATAGCCCTTTGGAATGTTGCCCCAGCATTTCTTAATCCAAATGGCATTCTAACATATACATAAGTTCCCCAAGGAGTTGTAAAAGTAGTTTTAAATTGTTCTGACTCCTTGACCAAGACTTGGTTATATCTTGAGAATCCATCCATCATTGACAATAATTCACAACCAGTGACTTTATGCAACATTGCCTCCATATTAGGTAGTGATTAATTGTCTTTCAAGGATGCCACATTCAAATTTCTAAAATCTACACATAGTCTTATGTCTCCATTCTTTTTTCTAACTGGGACTAAATTTGAAACCTAAGTTGAGTGCCTTATAGGTTGAATTATTCCTGCATCACTCAACTTAGTAAGTTCTTGTTGCATTTTGGGGGCTAACAAAGGATTGATTGGTCTCTGCTTTTGCCTAAACAGTCTGACATCTCCATTCAAAGGAATCTCATGCTGAAATAGGTCTTGTCTATAAGCCTTAAGGTCATCATAAGACCATGTAAAAACATGTTTGTATCTTCTCAACAATTTTATCAAATTGGACCTAATATGAGGTTGCAGTCCTTTCCCAATATAGACCTTTTGAGAAGCATTATGTGATCCTAAGTTTATTTCCTCCAAGTCATCAATTTTAGTGGTACTAGCCTTCATCATGTGTTCATCTTGATTAGTATATAATGCTTTTAATTATGTTAGACCTTTTGGTATATGGTTTGTATTTAGTTGGATAACCTGATTTCCTAAAATCATATCTTTCCCATTTTCTTGTTCTAACAAATTATTGCAATCAATAAGTTGACCCTCATATGAACCAAGGAATTGAATAAACTTCAAAACATCATGATCATCTTCAAAAACTTGCCAATTATAAATATTATCTGGAATGACAAGCCTACTTTTTATTTCAACTATTGAGATACCACTCAAAGTTAAATCATCTTGCCTTAGAGCAACATTTGCTAAAAAATCAGCCATCATGTTCTTAGCCCTCTTAACCCAAGTAATATTAAAGGCATCAAACAATTCTATTTGATCCCAAATAGCATGCTTATACATTCTCAATTTATCATTTTTCACTGCATATTTGGATCTAACTTGGGCTACTACAAGTTCTAAATCACCAAAAACACTCAAACATTTGATTCCATGTCTTAAAGCAATATCAATCCCTAAAGATAATGCCTCATATTCTGTAGTGTTATTGGTACATTGAAAGGTTAATAAGAAAGAGTATTTGAATGTGGTACCTGATGGTGAAATGAATAGAATTCTAGTGCCAGATCCTTCTTTTGAACATGCTCCATCGAAATACATCTTCCATAGCCCACCTTGTTGTCCTTTCAGCTCTGCAATCAATGGGTCACCCTCCTTAACTGCTTGAGGAATTTCCTCAAATTTGAAGTTTTCCATATCAACACTTACACAACAATTGAGTTGGTCATCGTTGATCTCAATCATGTGAGGGGTCCTAGGTTCTCTAAAGATTTTAACACTGTCACCATCCATATTAAAAGTGGCAAATGACAAATCACACTATAGGTTGCCTCCCATCTAAGCACTCCATTTTCTTAACAATAACATGCCATACTATGGTGGAATATCCACCACCAAAACACTCATAGTAAGCAACTTACCAGGATAGGCCTGCAATCTGTAAGGCAATGCTTTAATAGTACCAATAACTGGTACTTCTCTAGAATCCATAGCTTGGCACCTTCCATGGGGTGTATCCACTTCCAGGCCTAATGATTTCATGATTTCCACTGGCATGACAATATTAGAAGCTCCAGAGTCTATCATACAATTTCTAAGATGTTTGTCATTTACAATTAAGGTCAAAAAGAAAGGGTTAATTGTTCCAGGCACAGTATTCACAACATTTATGTCCAAATAAATTTGTGGTATCTTTGAAACAATTTCTCCATTAAGTCCGGTGCTTATATCATCAGAAATTTTTGCATGTTCCTTTCTTTCAATATTTTGGGTATCCACAAAAGTGGCACCACTTACCCAATTCAAAGCCTTTTCTTTATGTTCTTCTATTCTCATCATTTCCAACAAAGGAACCTTAACTATGATTTGTGACAATAACTTACTCATGTCAATTGGAGTGTACCTTGAATCTATAGCATCTTGCTTGAAAGCAATAGTTTGTCTATTTTCTTCAGGCATAAGTAGATTGGTGCCATCTTTGTGTTGTATCTTTACTTCTTTTTGTATTGCAGGAACTGCCTCTGCATTAGGCTTGGCCTTCACCTTATATGCAATAGTGGGCTTAGAAAAGGTGACATTTTTCTTTACCCTATATTTATTTACAATCTCAGCAGCATTGGACTTGTCCTGCATTTTCTCATCATTCTTCTCAGTGCTTTTAATAAAAAGACCAACAGGTTTACCAGTTGGATTTCCCACTACCCTGTTCCTAAGGTTATAATTGCTCTTGGCTTGAGTTACCATATCAGCTATTATTTGAGCTATCTCTTTATCAGATGGTCTTCTCAAAATAATAGACTCACCACTCTCTGTGGTGTTACATTGGATATTATCATAACAACAATCTTCTTCATCAGAAAAAACTTGTTGATGATAAAACTCATTCCTAACTTGAGATCCTTGTACATCTTGGCTCTCATCTTCCTCTGTAGAGTCTATATCATCATAAATATAAGAAGATGTCATGCCACATGCTTCTTCATCATAAAAATCTTCCTTACTAACTTCTTGCTCTTCTTCTGTAGAAATATTTTGAGCAACAACACAATAATGAGGATCATGAGGTGATTGGCAAGCAACACACCAAGGAACCTCATCAGTCATGTTCACTGAATTTTTGTGTAGTGGGTCGAGAGTTCTATCACTCAGCTTATCTTTCCTTTCTGGCACTATTGGCTTGCCATCTTTCCATTGAGTATTGTATGGATAGTTTTGCATTTTAGGGATTTTATTGAAGTTGTTGAAGGTGGGTCTGTCATTTGGAGGATTTCTATTATTTCTACTTTCTCCTAGCTTCAGGTCCTTGAGGGCCTTTAAGATTTGTTTCAAATGGTCATCCTCCCTTGGTTTAGTATTGTCAGTCCTTGTTTGTTCCTTCTTTTCTGAGAATATTGGTTTTTATTCTTCTCTTCTTCCTAACTTCCCTGATATTCTTCTATTACTCTCAATATTAATGGCTAATTTGTAAGCTTCAACAAGGTTTCTAGGGTTCTTGTCTCTTAATAAGTACCCCATTTTTAAATCAAAAATATTTAAATATGTAACCAAACAAATTTTATCATCTAACCTGATAATTTGCAGGAGCTTGTGCATAGCCTTTTGAAATCTGACATTGAATTCAACAACACCCTCATTCTGATTCTTTTTGATATTGTTGAATTCATTTAGCATGAAACCCTCATTTGTTTTGTCACCATACTACTCTTTGAAACAATGCTTGAATTGATCCCAAGAACCAATACTTCCATGAGGTAATGTTCTAAACCAATCCCTTGCATCTTCTATGAGAGATTGCATAAATAATTTCATTATCACATCGGCTGGTTCTATATTATAGTCATCTATGATGTCCAAAAAATGCTTGAGATGCTCTTCACAAGTGATTGCATTACTGCCAGTAAATTTAGGGAGTTTCTTTCTAATTTCTTTAGGAATGGGATTAGGATAGCCAGGGATACCAGTGAAAACCAATTGTTTACATCTCTCATGTATAATCCCTGAGTTAGGAAAACCAGCACCCTGAGATGTGGATGCATTAATATTTGTGGCAGCAGAACCATTAAAACCTCCTGGTGGGGGAACACCAGTTGTCTGATTGGTTAAATTTCTAGTAACTACTCCTTGTGTTATATTTGAATTGCCAAAGTTGGCAGGCCCTACAGACCTTTTGAGAAAATCTATTTTCTTTTTCATTTCTAATGATGTAGCTTCTAACTCTGCCTTTTCAAGTTGTTTGGCTAACAACTCTCATTCTCTTTTAGCATTCTCTAAGTCTGCTTCTAATCTCAAAGCCTGGTTCATATCTTCCTTAGGGTTTACAGGCTCATTGATTAAAATGCCTTTCTCTTTTGTTTCCCTTTATCTTTGGGAATTTTTGCTTCAAAATTTTTCTGAGCAACAGGCTGCTTACTTGTATCTTTAGGGATAGGCACATAATTTATAGCTTCTAAGTCAAGCAATCATCCTCTTAACTGGTCAGCTTTTAGCATAGCTTGCCTGACTCTCTCTTCCTTTTCCTTTTCTCTCTTGTGCCTGATGGTAGCCTGTTCCTGAATCCTTTTTTCCAACTCATACACTTCCTCAAATATTTCCTCAGAATCAAGTAGAGTTGTTTCTGATTCAATCCATAGTGCTTGAGGATCTTCCTGCTGCTCTTGAGACTCATGAGGGCCTTGGGGCAATGAAGAACCATGGGTGAAAGGAGGAAGAAAGTCCTGACCACTTCTACTTTTACTTCTAGACCTTCCTTCTCTCCCATGCTGCCCACTTGGATTCACCCTCCTATTCTAGAGTATTCTTTCACCCTCTTTCTCTATAGGGGAATAATAATCTTCATACTGGTTAGGTGGTACACCAATTGCCTCCTCATATTCTAAGGCATTTCCTTCTTGACTAGGAGGAGGAATATTGTGTCGTCTAGGGGTCCCTCTCTGTCTCCATGTCATAGACATATCATTGGTATCTTTGTCTTTCATACCCTCATTTCTTCTAGATGAAGTAGGAAGCCCACCCTACAAACTTTCCTCAGGGTGCTCCCTACTATAAGATCTTGTATTTTTGAAACTCATAACTTATATTATTTTATTTTTTTAATGTACTGGTTACAGAGATGCTTAGAGTCACCACCCACAATATGTGAGATAATCTAAAACCTTAGAAAGATTGACTCTTATATTCTTCTAATGGAATCCACTGGATGAATGATAAGCTGGCCAGGAGTCTAAGCTCAACTCATACCCACGTTATGTATATGGATTTATAACACTAGAGATATCAACTGATTAAAATAGGCAGGTTAAGAGTCTAGCTCAACTTGAAACCTACACTATTTGCTTATAATTATAATCTTTATTCCCCAACAGAGTTGCCAATTTGATAGGGATTTTTCTTGTCTTAGGATAGATTTTAGATAAAAGGGGCTCCAAGTTTACAAGAAAAGCCTAATTGCTAAGGATTGGATAAGATCCTTCTTTGTTTTTGAGTTCCACAAACACCCAGGCAGGTATTACCTTGATAAATGACTATAAATATAGTTTTGAAAGGTGGACACTGATTTTGCTATCTTGATATAGCCCTACTGAACTATTTTGAGAAACTATGACTTGAAACTACAACAGAAATCAATGGTACAAGGACTTTCATCCTTCTTCCTTTTAAGGAGGGATAACCTTTATGATTCTCTCTTTTTAGAATCAGTAGAATAAAAGATTGAATCCTAGAAACAACCTTAATCAATCATATTCAAGAAACTTTTAAACATCAAAATAATAAATCATAGAAGATTTTCAAATTTGTTTTAACTTCTGAGTCGAAAGATAGAATGTAAAGTTGAAACAGACAATCTAGGCCAGTGCCTTATCTATTGGGCAAAAGGAATCTAAACATATACCTACAAAAGAAGTTCAACAATAATACATTAACATGCCTTGCATATCATACAATTTCAAATAGATTGCATTACAAACCATTCTTTTAACCTGATATCATTATCATCAAATTTCCACAAATATAATTACTCCTAGGAACAAATTATGAGAAATTTTAATTCTTTCCTTGAAAGAAACTCATAAATCTGTGCCACACCAGATATATTTTAAATGCCTAACACATCAAAACATACAAGAGTAAGCATACAAGATAGAAAGACAAGAATAATATAAGGCAAAAATTGCACTGTATTCATATCAAAATCAAATTTACAGAATATATTCAAACCTCTTTACTCAAAGAAACCAGACAAAAATTGTAAAAGTCTGTCTCGGAGCAACAAGTTTTTCTGTTCTATATTTTTCACCTCCTTTTTGAAAGAAACTCTTAAAACTATATATATATGGTCTGACCATCTTGGAATTCCCCTAAAAAGATGGGAATGCAACAAGCTTCAGATGGTCAAAACCCTAGGCCTAAAGCATAAAAAACAAAATGCAGTACAACTAGGTGGTGGAAACGCAAAGAATCTTTGACTTGTAAGCATTAATCTTTGACTTGGAAACCTTTGCTTGAAAGCATTAATAACCCTGCAGTAGTCATAAAGAAAGTTGGTGACTACCAACTTCAGCTAACCCTCACCAATCTTCAAGAAAATTGATGACCCCTGCCCTCAAAATATGTGTCAACATCAGGATGCCTTTTAATCATCTAGAAGATCAAGGTCTACTGCAGTGGACTTAGGTATTTTAGGCTTTGTTGATTCATCCCACGTAGCTACTTTATCTTCTAAAGGCCATGGGAAATTCCATACTATCTGCAATTGTGCCTTTTGCCTCTCCCATCTAGCATCCATCATTATTCTGACATCTGCCAAGAATTTAGAAAATTCCACCTCTGCCTTTACTGCATCATCCAAAAAGTCATTAAATTTATTCATATCTAGGCCGCCACCTATTTTGACAAAATTTTCCCCTTTAGGCAATCTGAGATCAAAATCTGATCTCCATTGATCTGCAGTTTTCAAAGTACCATTGTCATCCTTTATCTTAGGAATGAATTTATTGGCCTCTTCTTCCAAAAATGCTAATTTTGTTTCCACGAACTTGGCTTTTCCTTTGAATAATGGGAGAACAGTCTTTATTCTATTTATTTCTTCCCCTACCTGCAGTACTTCCTCAGGTATATCTGGCCTAAAAGGTTGTACCGCTACTAACCTTTCAAAAAGTGGAGTCCTTACTAACCAAATTACATAAAAAGAATTCAAAATTGAGATGCAATTATTTACTTCTAGTTGCAACTCTAGCAACTTGAGATAGGCAACATAGATTGCCTCAACCTTTTCTTTTAACTTCAAAATCCTATGCTGCAGAATTTCTAGCAATGTCTGTACAATTGCTTTATTTTTACTTTCTTCAATTTCTTCTAAAGAAGCAATACCTTCTTCACATACTACCTGTACTTCTTTCTCAATTACAACCTCTTTAGGAGGAGGTGGAGGTGTAGCTTCCATATTTATTATTTTAACTTTTAGTTCATCAACTAGTTTTTCAAATTCTTTCTCCTTTATTATATGCAACTCCTTGTCTTTGACCAAAACAGTGTAATCATCATACAATTTCTGATGTCTCTCTGATAGTTGCTTGGTCTTGTCTTCATTTAATTTGGCAAAATTAGTCAAAATTTGGGAAATTTCTAAGTCCCCTGTATTTTGGATAGACCGAATCATCTTATCCCCATCCATCTGCTCTTTTATATTCAAAATTGATGGCTTTTTGTCCTTGGGGTAGAGGCTCCACATGGCTAATACCTTATTCTTTGGGCTATATCTGAACCCTTTTATTAAATCTCCCACTTTCTTTTCTGAAGTAAGGGTAATATCTTCCTGTCTCCTTGTTTGATCAATAATAAATGCAGAGGCCAAATCCCATCCAGGTAATAATAACATATTACTATCTTTTACTAACCTCCTAGCCTCTTCGGGGGTTATCTCTTCATTCTCTGGATCATAATCCTTTATTGCTTCTAAGGCCTCAGTGGGAATTTGGCCATCTTCTCCAATCTGCACTATGGAGGCTACTTGCCGCTGTTTGTGCCAGAGGAGGAAGTCTTTGAATTCACGAGTCTTGATGAATTCATCATCTTTTATAAAATCCTCTTGCTACTGGATTCTCTCATCTATGCACATAGCAAGAGGAAATTCTACTTCCTCAACTGTCTCCTTTTGTTTCTTCTTTTCCTCCATGACCATTTTTCTAATTTCATGGTCATAAGTTGTTTGGCCAAGGATGACAGTAGAAACCATATCTCTTTTTTCAGCAGGCCTTGCCTGTGATGACTCTCCTACCATTAATTTATGCCTTTTAGTAGGTGGTTCTACCTCATTATGAGATCCAGGAACCTCAGTCAAATCAAATATCTCATTTTCATCCCCTCTTTCTTCAGGGGCATCAAGAGGAAGTTCTTGGGCAGGGTAACTATGAATAGAATACCCCCCTTCACTATCTTCTTCATATTCTGATGAGGAGTGCTTCTTCTTCTTTTTTAAATTTTCTAATTTATCCTCAATCAGTTGTTCCCCTTGCTCCATCAGAACATTTTAATTCTTCATCATCATCTCTAATCTTTGGAGATATGGCAGAGTAGGGTAAAATCCTCCAAAATTGACATCTTTTCGTCTCATGGATTTTTCTAGCTAGAATAATTGATCCAGCTGCCAAGATCTTGTCTTAGCCTCATCCTCATTAAGAATATTTCTAACTACGTCCTCTTCATAGGACACATCATGAGTTTTATTAAGAGGGATGGTAGGAGTGTAATATCTCCTAGTAGCAGCCAAAAATCCCTCGGGATCAACAAATCTAGGATGTGCAGCAGGCATCATAAACTATAACAAATATGTGTTAACCTTTTCAAAAGCCCCTTTTCCAATTGTTAAATTGGCTAATTTGAAATGCCTAGGGGTGAATGTACCCTTTCTGTATGAGACTAGATGCTCTTTATCTACAAGCATGAGTTGCCAAATGAACTCAAGGGCTGCAATCCTGGGGGGAACATTATTAGGTAAAATGTGGGGTGGTTGTGGGCATCCATAGACCCTTATTAATGTATACCCTTCTCTCAAATATAAATCACCCCAATTATGATCATGATTATCATCTAATATTATCACACCCAAGTGGATAAGAATAGCATCTACTATTATATTCTCAAAAATACAAAAAATATGCTTAAGTACCGTTGGACTCTAGACATCTAACCAGGACCGTACAAGGTTAGGCTGGCCATTCCATTAAAACTTAGGTTTTAAATATTGGAGACTAAACATATTTACATTATGGTAGAAGATAAGATGCATCAACATGGAGTAGTGAAAAAATTTGGGAGGGTATTGCTTCTTTCTTATCATTTCTAAACCCTCATGCATCTTCTGGATATAGTATCCAATGTAATCATACCCATGACTAGTGTGGCATGATTGGGAATCCATTACTAACATCAAAATTTTAGGGGAAATCCTCTCTTTAGGAGCATGAATACCCAGAACTCTACATAACCTATATGCAATGTATTTCATATAGAATTTTAGATCTTTAAATGCATAGGGGAGGCCTCTTGCCATGGGTGCAATATAGTTTTTGTTTGCCTCAGGGACATGGGACTGAATAGCAGTTGCAACACCCCCAGACTCCCTCACATATCTATTTGCCAGAGATTGCAGGTTAATCTTTGTGGCCATAGGGACATCTATCTCGAAAGTCCTCATGAACGCTCCTCTGTCTAGGGTTATCAAAGAAGAACCATCTATCTTTCTAATTGTCTTAGAGAGGGGGTCATATCGTTTAGCCAAGGAGACAAGAAGATCAACGTCGAAAAATACATCAGGGACAATCATCTTTGCAAACCCTGAAGTCCATGGGTTTGACACAGGGATAGTTCTATCTTCATTCTTCTAGAAGTAGTAGAACAAATTCATGGCCGGTACGTCATGAGTCTTAGCATCCCCACATTGTGAATAGACATCAGAGAAGACATCATCACTAACCTTCTTATTTTGGGTGGAACCAGGCAGCAATTCGATGAATTTGTCAGAAAAACTAACCTTTTGTTGTGCGGTTGCCCTACTGGCTGATGGGGTGTCGACTATAGTCTGACTCATGATGATTTCTATTGAAAATTCCTTCTCGCTCTGCAAATTCTGGTCTTTCGTAAGCTCTGTGATCGCCAAAAGCTCTGGTTGCTCAAATGTTCTTCGCTCTAGAAATGCTCTGCTCTCTGATTGCTCAAATGCTTGGTAGAAATGAGATAATGACCAACCTTTAAGTTTTAATGGTGAAGTATTGATTACATCTTGGTTCCTTGCAACACTGTCACTTCTGTAATTAAGACTGTATGCTCCGCAACTTAATGTCTCAGCCATCATCGAGAGGTGACATATTTTTAAATTTCATCTTCTGGCGACCTAGCGACTAAAGGAAATTCAAAGTCTCATAATAAATATGGTGCCTTTCTAAATATTCTGAGATTCAGCGACTATTGTCTCTCCTTCTAGTTGTGGGAATGTATTTCCTCACTCTAAGATTAAGCGACTAAGTCATTACCACATAATTTTCTAATTGAGATATGGTGATGATAATTTCTCAGAGTCGCTAGATGTTTTATGTCTCTCAATTCTTTTCTAGTGATCACGCGACTGAGCCTTTCCTTCTATTAATTTACTTCTCTTAGCGATCACGCGACTATAGTTTTCTAAGTTGCCAAATAAAATTTCTTCTATCTGAGATATGGCGACTAAGCTTAGTTCATCCTTCAATTTTTAGCTATTTGAGATTATGTGACTATAGTTTTCTCCAAGTTGCGAGAAGATCATTTCCTTTTAAGTTTTATTCAGCGATCACCCGACTGAAGTAGACATCTAGTGAACTGGCGACTAAAGGAAGTCTCCTGATCACTGAATAACTCATTCCCTTCTCCGAGATTAAATATGAGCCACCCGATCTTCATCTAATGGTAGTCGCTAGGTCTCAGAAAGAAATAGTGACATCACAGGTTTTCTAGCTACTAAAGGATAACCGTTAGATGAGAAGTTCATTAAAAAGATCGGACTGTAGTCGCTAGATCTTTTTAATCTTTATAGCTTGTTGACTTTTCTTCCGAGATCTGGTGACTAAAGGAAATGCCATTTGATTTTTCTTCTAGATAATCAATGACTATAGTGGAACTCGTAATCGCTAGATGTTTTATGTTCTTTGTCCTTTATCTTGAGATCACCCGACTTAGGCAACTTCTGATTCAGAGATCTGGCGACTAAAGTATGTCCACTTAATAACTTAAGTCGTGATAAGATTATAAAGCATCTGGAGATTGAGCGACTAACATTCACCGCTAGGTCTCAGGAAGATAGGGAATATGCTTCTTTTATATGGCGACTTGGAGACTAGAGGATTTCTCATGATCGGGAGATAAAGAGAAGTATGCTAAGAGTATCACATGACCTAGCGACCAAGGTAAATATTAAAGCACACATGCTTTTAGAAAGTTTAAGTGACTTTGAAAAAGTAACAAAGAAATAGAAAGTCACTTTTAAAAGAAAACTGGGGTTTTTTTTTTTAAATACAACGGCTAGTTCTGAGACTTTAAACCCTAACTTCTTTCTCTTTTGATACAAAGACATAATAAACCCTAATATCATTGGAAAAATTTTTACAGAGGGTTTATTATGATCAAAAGACAACAAATTTCTTCAAAATTTTGGGGAGAAAATCAGAGTTGGCAAAAGGCACCAACAGTGTCCAACCTTGTTGCATCTATAACATATTACTCCATTTCTTCTATTCATATCTTCAGTAGGTTTCTTATCTACATTGTTATTATTCCTAAACATTGTACTACCATCATTATTCTCAATAAATTTTGGTTTCCTACATTCAATAGCTCTATGTCCAAAACCATAACAATTGTAACAATAACCATTAAGAGGTTTAAATTGCTTACCTATGCAATCTCTCTTCATATGACCAATAGTATTACAAGCAAAACATCTACCTTTGAATTCTCTTTGCATACCTTTGGGTGATTCCTCTTTCTTTGGTGATTCTTCTTCTTTAGGTGTATCTTCAGATTTGTTCATCTCATTAGACTTCTTCTCATTTATGCTTTCAGATATCTTTAGATCTGGTTCCTTGCTTTCATCATTTTGTTTAAAAGTGTTGCATCCAAGACCAGTCTTATTATAGAATGGTTTTTGATAAAATATTTGTTCATCAATCTTCTCACTAGTTGAATATAGCCTTTCAAGTTTTTGTTTGGATTGAGTTAATTCACCTTTCACAATCTTATTGTATTTCTCAAGTTCATCATACTGTAAATTGACTTTCTCAAGTTCAGATGTTACTTTACAAAGTTTAGATTTTAGTCCTTAATTTTCAGTCTTTAGACTTTCATTTTCTGATTTCCGATTTTCTTCATTCTTGCCATTTCCATCTTTCAAACTAAGCTTCAAATTTTCTATCTTTAGTTCATGCTTAAGGATCTCATTTTCTTTTTCTAAATTGTCATCACAATCTTCAATAAAAACTTTAGATTCCTTTTCAGATCTCAAATCTTCTAATTTGTTTTTTAGTTTCTCAATGAGGTTCTTTGCATCCTTAGACTTTCTTTTCAAAGTATCTTTTTCAATAGTAAGAAAGTCAATCTATTCAAGAGCTTCTTCAAGATTCTTCTGTAGTTGATCCATATCCATCGAGATCTTACTCAAGCTGCTAGGCTTTCCTTGAATGATTCTTTTTTGAGTAGCTAAGCTCTGATACCAATTGTTATAAATAGGGAATACTAAGAGGGGGGGGGGGTGAATCAGTTTTCTACAAACTTTATCTTTTGCCCAATTATGGATATAATAGATTATCTTTATACATGCATAACATAAGAAGCTAAACAACATGCATAGAAATAAAACTAAAGAACTCATAACACATTATTTGTTCTCGAGGAAATCCTAGCCAAGGGAAAACCCTAGTGGGGATGGTACCCACAAATATCCACTAATAAAAAGTATCTTGTTAAGGATGTTGACCCTATTAGGAGTCTATTACAAGCATATAGTGTATCAGTCCTGATTAAGGGACTATAGGCCTTGTTAGAAGCCTCAACCCTGTTAGGAGTTGGTAGTAAAAAATGTGATTACCAGATGAGCCCACTATCCAAACAAGTAATGTAAAATATACATTGATTACAAAAATAGGTTAAGGTACATAACCTTATACTGCTTGCATCAATATCTCTTCGCTGCTCTTTCACTATCGCTATTACATATGCATCATATATTTCGCATCATATCACTATTTCATTTCATTTCATTACTTCATTATCTATCTTTACAATTAAAATTACATTTATAGCAATAGCTTTATCCAAGGGTTAATATCTAGGATGTCATCCCTTTATATTGTTAAGTCATTATTTTGATAAACAAAATAATCCCTTAACTCTTTACTAGTTCTGTCTTCATATTTTGTCTTGTCAGCTTGACACTGTCTTCAGTAAAACTATCATAACTTCTTCCGTACATGCCATACTAATTTGCGCTCTGAGATGGGTGTTCAATAGACATCATAGAGTCTATTTTCAAGTGTGCAAGCACTGAACTTACTCCAATCAACATCGAAATAAAAAATTGTGTCTAGGTTCACTGGTAAAAACATTGTCTCACATTTAGACAAATTTGCAATGTGCTCTTTCATACTTGCTCTCTGACTTGTGGGATTTAGATCATATGTTTCCATAATGACAATATCTATGTAACCAAATCAGCCAAATTTCCAACACACACTTCTTGTACTTGATGTTGAAGGTGTATGCTTGCAATTGTTCCACCCATTTAAGATGTCTAACAAAGATTTTTTCCTGTGAATTTAGAAAACTTAATGCATGATTGTGAATATATACCAAAAATTCCTTTGGGATTAGATAGTGCCTCCATTTCTTGAGGGCTTGGACCATGGCATAGAGTTCTAAGTCATAGGTTGAGTATTTTCTTTTGGCCTCATTTAGTGTCTCAGAGAAAAAGGCAATTGCCTTACCTTCCTAACCTAGGATTGCACCTATAGCCAAGTTACTTGCATCTATCTCCATAGTGAAGACTTTGTTGAAATCAGGTAGAACCAAGATAGGATATTGGGAAACTATATTTTTCAAGTATTGAAATGCATCATTTGCTTCCTTTGTCCAAGAAAACTTATTCTTCTTTCCACCTTTAATGGTGTCAAGCATTGGTGCACACACATGACTAAAGTTTTTGATAAACTTCCTATAGAAGGTGGCAAGTCCATGGAAGCTTCTTACATCACCTTGGTTCTTTGGTGGAGGCCAATTGATGATTTCTTCTACCTTCTTAGGGTCCATCTTGAGGGTACCTTGTGAGATCACAAACCCTAGGAACACAAGTTCCTTCTTCATAAACTTGCACTTTTCCAAGTTGATCACCAACTTGTGCTGATGGAGTCTTCTTAGTACCTGTTTCACATGATCAAGATGTTCCTCCTTGCCATGACTAAATATTAGTATGTCATCAAGGTAAACAACAACAAATTTTCCAATAAAATCAATGAATATTTCATTCATTAGCCTCATGAAAGTACTAGGGGCATTGCTTAACCCAAAAGACATTACTAACCATTCAAACAAACCTTCAATAGTTTTGAATGTTGTCTTCCATTCATCTCCTAGTTTGATCCTGATCTGATGGTATCCAAACTTTAAGTCTATTTTGGTGAAGTAGGAAGCACCTCCAAGTTGATCCAATAGGTCCTCAATTCTAGGCATGGGGAACCTATATCTTATAGTGATCTTGTTTAGGGATCTGTTGTCGGTACACAACCTCCATTTGCCATCATTTTTGGGTGCCAAGACTGATGGCACAACACAAGGACTGAGACTTGTTTGGATAAGTTCTCTTTCTAATGGTTCACTGACCTATTTTGCAATCTCTACATGCTGCAATGGTGTCATCTCGTATGGGGCCTTGTTAGGTAGGGATGAGCCAGGTATTAGGTTAATTTGGTGACTGATATCTCTCAAGGGAGGGAGGCTAGTGGGCCGATCACTAGCAGTGACATCTTTATATTTCTCAAGAAGTTCCTTAGCTTCCTTTGGTATAGGATCATTTTGATCAGACCTTATATTGTCTTTGGGTTTAGAGATTAGGAGATAAGCTTTAGTATCAGGTTCCTTTAATGTTTTCAAAATCTCTTTTTCACCCATAATGATTACAGTAGGTTCCTTTTCAGACTTGTTATCAGGCAGGGGCTTCATAGTGAAAGTTTTTCCATCCTTGGTGATGGAGTAGGTATTCCTCCTACAATGGTGTATGGCATCTACATCAAATTTCCAAGGCCTGCCTAGAAGGATGTGTGAAGCATCCATTTCAACAACATCACAAAGAACTTTATCTCTAAATTCTACAATTGAAAACTCTATCCATGCTTGTTCTATTACTAGAGTTTGTTGGCCCTTTGTTAACCAAGAAACATGATAGGGAAAAGGATGTGGATTTTTAGGAAGGTTTATCTTTTGAACCATTTCATTTGATACTAGATTTTTAGTTGAACTAGAATCTATGAGTAAGTTGCATACCTTCCCATGGCATTTGATCTTTGTTTTGAAGAGGTTCTTTCTTTGTGGAGGCTCTTGGTTCTGTGGCACTTGGAGGAAGACTTATCTCATCATCAAACACACTCCTTCCTCTGGCTCTAAGTCTATTGTATCTGCATTGTCTTCCTACTTATCTTCTTGAATGAGTTGTGCTCTCCTCTCACCTTGATTATTGTTATTCCTCTTCTCAAGGCACCTTCCTGCATGATGTCCTAACTGATTGCAGTAGTAGCATTTGAGAGGTCCATTTCCTCTCCCTAAATTTGTTCTCCCCCTATTGAAGGGTCTCCTTCCCCTATAGTTCCCTCTTTAGTTTGAATCATTGTTTTCCTTGTCTCCTTGGTTAGGGGTTCTACTACTATTGCCACCATTTTGTCCTTTGTTCCAAGAGGATCCTCTTCCTCTAAAGTTCTTCCCACTGTCATTGGTCTTTCCCTTGCCAAACTCCTAATTTCTCTTCCATTTTCCTCTACCTTTAGTGCCATTTGATAGCACTTGTTGACTGTGGTAGGGCAGTGTAGGCTAAGTTCCTCTTGAATGGATACTTTCAAACCATTCATGTATCTTTCCAATTTTCCTTCTTCATCTTCTACCACATTTGTCTTCATGCATAGTTTTAGGAACTCCTCGGTGTATGAGCCTACATCCATGTCATTTTTCTTTAGACTTTTCTTCCTCCTATGGAGTTGTACCCCATAATCTTTAGGTACATATGTCTCTTTAATTAGGGCTATCATCTTGTTCCATGAATTTATCATGCTCTTCCCATTCTTCACTCTTTCTATTTGGATGAAGTTCCACCAAGTTAGAGTTGCTCCCTTCAACTTGGATCTCACCATCTTTACCATTTTCTTTTCATGGATGTCCTCACATTCAAAGAATGTTGTCAAAGCCTCTATCCAATCCAAGGCCAAATCTACATTCATCTTTCCTTTGAAGACCAACAAGTCTATCTTTTCCTTCATGGTTCTTATCCCCGTGGACTTTAAGGCATCAATGAGAGGCCTTTGGTCTGCAGGGATATACTGATCTGGAGTGTCTTCCTCCACTTCACTCCCTTCTTCATTTTCAGACCCATCTTCTTTATCCTTGTCTAGCTTCTTCTCAAGTTCCTAAAGCCTCTTAGTTAAGGTTGTGTTTGTAGCCCTTTTCTCTCTCACCATCTTTGCCAATTCACTATTTGTGACCTTTGCAGGGATCTCTTCATCCTCAAGAGTAGACGTAGCTCTTATACCACTTGATGGAAAGTTGAGCAGCATAAGGGTTGAAGCAATGAATGATGGTTAAGAGATTGAATCCTAGGGCATCTAAATTATGGGGTGAAGTGTCCTACACCTATCACAAGTTTAGAAAAGGACAAGGTTTAAGGTTATCACAATCTTAGAAACACAAGAGGAACCTAATCACTAGGTCCTACCAAGTCCAAGACACCAACAACCAAGATTTGTTCCTAAGCTCTATTGGTCCAATATAGTAATTATCCCCCATGAAGTGACTAGTAGGACCAGGGGTGACCCATCCACATGTACTTGGTCTATTTAGGACCAATTCAAATAGTTCCAATGGTTCTTTCACTTAAAAGAAACCCATATAACCTAGTTGCTTCACAAATTCAAGACTAGGCTTGTAGCCCTCCCTAGAAGAGTTTTTGACCACAGATCAAAATAATTCCACACAAAGCATTGAACAAGTTGGAGATTCCGATACCCTTTTGGACTTTAGGGATCATATCCAAGCACCAAGAATTGAAGTTAAATGGAGAGTGAGGAAACACCTAATCTAGGTAGGGCTAATAGGCATAATTAGGTCTGCACTTGCACTACAAGTGCGCTTTCCTCCAAACCAATACCCAATCCAATTATGGGAACATGTGAGGATTTATAAAAGGACTCTAAATCCATACTTTCAGGTCTTGGTGAATCCCCAACAAGGAATTATGTTGACTGTACTCAATTGCTTGTAGGTGCACACATAGAGATGTACACCTAGGGCATCATGGCAAATTCACTTCCCTGCAAGTCCCCACTTCTAACTTGCATAATATGAAATTACATGAAAAAAAATTGAATTCCACCAAGGGGCATCAATTTACCATGGTGGAATCAATCCAAACACCCAAGCCTATTGAAAACCCTGGTTTTATGCCTTCAATCCAGGAAGTCACACAAAAAGCTTGATAACTCCAAAACTAGGATTGATCACAACATAAAACCAATTGCATATGAAAGTAGATTCATATAAAAAACTTTTGGTTTCAAAAATTCATGCCCTCCTATCCGTACCAGTCCGTACACCCCAATTTTCCTCAAGAATTACAAAGAAATGGTTATATTTTATTTATTCAAAATTGCCAAATTATATGTCATTGCCTTCCACCCGACTAATATGGCTTATGAAGGCCTCCCCCATTGGTTACAACCAAATTTCAAACTATATGACTATTGGGGGGTTAGATTACAACTTTTTAGCATTTTTTGCATTCTAGGTGACCAAAATTGGTCTATGCCTAAATCTAATGATCCAACATGGATCTCAATTATTAATGCATGAAATTTTCCAAAATCCTAAGATTCTAGGCCCTTTGACCATCTTAGACCATAGTTGACCAAGGGCTTATACTTGTGCCAATATTGGAACTAGGCCTTACAATTTGGTCTGGATGCCTAGATGAAAGATCTAAACTAATCTAGATGTTCTTAGGAGTTTGATGAGTCATCATTTATTAAGAGTTCTCCTACACCAGATCCCACCCTTCTTTATTGACTCTTAACATGGTTTTTCCTCTAACGAGGGTTGTGTACTGTAATGTTTCAATAATCTTCTAACATGGATAGATCTTCTAACAAGGATACTGTACTCTCAGTACATCATTTGTGGGTTCTAATTCCCACTGGGGTTTTTACCTTTAACAGGGTTTCCACGACACCAAAATATTGTGTTATTATGTTGACATTCATTGTGTTCATTGGATTTGATATTTTTTCTATTCAAAGTTTAAAGTATAATAATCTATCATATAACTGTTTCACCCCCCTCTCAATTGTATTGTGGACTATTATTCCTAACAATTGGTATCAAAGCTTCTGGTCCTTAGAGAGAAAGCTTAATAGCTTGAGGTAATCTTGGAGATGGCATTCTATAGGAAGGATAATCTGAAATTTTATCCTGAAAACTTTGACAGTTGGAAGAACAAGATGTGAACTCATTTTCTATGTTTAGGCATCGACTACTTGTTGATTACAAAGAATAAGGTAACTATGAAGAATGAGAATGACTTGCCATCAGCTACTGATGATGAAAAGAAGGTATTCTCATACAACATAGTCACAAGGGAAGCACTGATCAACGCACTCTCTGAAGGAGAAATTACTGAATTTAAAGACTTGCATTTGGCACACCAGATTTGGAAAAGATTAGAAGCACTATATGAAAGAGACAACTATACCAAGCAAGCAAAGTTACAGAATTGGAAAACAAAAATGGAGAAGCTACAAATGAAGGATGATGAAAGAATTAGGGCTTATGTTCAAAGGGTTACAAAGGTTGTGGTTGGAACTAGAAACTATGGAGACACTTACGATGAAGAAGAAGTCATTGTGAAGATCCTTAGATCATTGACACTAGTTTACAAGAATAAGGCTATATATATACAAGAAACTATACCTTTGACTCTAAACTTTAGTAGAGAGATGTTGATTGCAAAGATAACTACCTTTGAAGCTACTGAAATGGGAGATTTTGTACCTAAAGTTGAATCTTCATTCAAAGCATCTTAACACAAGAGGATAATGTCTGCACTTTTGAGCACCAGCAGTGAGGATCTAAAAGAAGAGCTTGGTGAATATGCCAAGGAATGGGAATAGATACAAGAAAAGGAAAGAAAGATGGATGAACTTGTTGCACTAATTGCTAGAAGAGAAAAGAGAGGTAAGGGTAAATTTGAAGGAAATTCACCTTTGAAATGTTTTTCATGCAATAAGGTAGGTATTTTGTATCTAGATGTCCTATAAGAGTTCCTAAGTACAAACTTAAGTTTTTCAAGTCTAATTATTCAAAACATAAGAAATGTTATTATGCTAGTAAAGGTATTTTTGATGATGATGATTTAGATTATGAGGAGATTGGATTTTTTGCTATTAAAGATGAGCCAGTATATGAGGAAAAATCTTTAGTATCGCATGTTGATAACAAATCTCAATGGATTATAGATAGTAGTTGTTCACATGATATGACTGGAGACAAAAATAAGTTTGTTAATTTAGTGAAGTATGATGGTGGTGTTGTAAGATTCAGAGACAATCTTCCTAAAGCTATCATAGGAGTAGGATCTACTACTTCTTGATGGACTTAAGCATAATTTGTTGAGTGTTGGACAATTGATGGACAAAGATTTTTAGTTACAATTCAATGATGGTAAATGTTTTATCAAAAGTAAGGTAGGAAAGTTGATTGCAACTGGTACTAAATCTAGAGGTAATGTATTTGAATTAATTATATTTGGAGCCTCTTGTTTTTTTGCAAAGGTAGATGCTAGTTGGTTATGGCACAAAAGGTTTTGTCATGTAAATTTTGACAATATTGTGAAGGCAAGTTTGACTAATGTAGTAAGAGATCTATCAAAGATTGTGAAACCATCTAACTCTATATCCAGAGAATGTGTTATGTCAAAATAAACTAGAAGTAGTTACAAAAGAAAAGCATATACATCAAAAGGAAAGTTAGATCTGGTACACACATACCTATGTGGACCTACAAGGATAAGATCATACTATGGTGAAAGGTATTTTATACTTTTCTTTTATGACTTTTCTAGAATGATGTGGGTTACTTAATTGAAAGAGAAATCATAAGCATTTGATAAATTCAAGATATTCAAGAAAAAAGTAGAGAATGAATCAAGTTTAAAGATAAAATGTTTGAGATCAAACAAAGGTGGAGAGTTTACTTCAGACTTATTCAATTCATACTATGAAGAGCATGGAATACAAATACAAACATCTTCTCCTAAGACTCCACAACAGAATGGGAAAGCAGAGCGAAGAAACAAGACTATACTTGATGCTGCTAGGACAATGTTGCTTGAAGAAAATGTATCTCATATGCATTGGAGAGAGGTTATTGGGAAAATGGTGTACACATTGAATAGATTTCAAATCAGAGAAGGTACAAGTAAGACTCCTTATGTATTATGGTTTGATCATACTCCTGCTGTAAAATATTTTAGAATATTTAAGTGCTATATCAAGAGAGATGATGAGATAGGGAAGTTTGATGTTAGAAGTGATGAAAGAATTTTCCTTGGTTATTCTACTAAGAGAAAGGCTTATAGATGTTTCAATCTGAGATTAAGGAAGATGATTGAAAGTAAGAATGTGAAGATAGATGAAAGGTTTCAGATGCAAGAGAGAATATATGACTATAATTAGAATACAGAGATCAAAGAGGTTGTTGTTGTAGAAGAAGAAGAAGAAGAAGAACTTGTTGATGCTGAATGCAAAAATGAGACTTGTGATGATGACACAAATGAGGCTACTAAGGTTCCTAAGACTCCAAGGTATGTAAAAATAAATAATCCTGAAAATCAAATTATTGGTAACTCTAATCAAGAAGTAATGACTAGATCAAAGGCTAGAGAAGAAATTTGTTTGATTTCTCAAGTTGAACCAAAGAATATAGATGAAGCTTGTAGAGATGAATCTTGTATAAATTTTATGAAGGAAGAGTTAGATCAGATAAAGAAGAATAACACTTGGGAATTGGTTCCTAGACCTAAGAACAAAAATGTAATAGGAACTAAATCAGTTTTTAGAAAAAAAATGAATGAAGAAGGATTTATTGTAAGAAACAAAGAAAAATTGGTATGTAAAGGTTATTCACAAAAAGGCATAGATTTTGAAGAGACATTTTCTCGTATTGCTAGAATAGAAGCTGTGAGATTATTTGTGTCTTATGTTGCACATAAGAACTTCAAGGTATATCAGATGGATGTGAAATCTGCATTCTTGAATGGGGATCTTGAAGAAGAAGTGTATATAGAACAACCCAATGAATTTCCTCTATCCGAAGATGGAGTTTTGATAATATGGTCCAATTACCATAAAAATAAAATTATTTTAGAAAAGTGGTGTTTCAATAACTCCTAATATTTTTAATGATATTTTTTAAAATAAAAAAATACCCTTTTCTAGAGATCAGAGTTAATAATATCCTCATATAGATTTTATAGTGTTTTAATTAGACATAGTTTATTGTAATTAAAAAATATTACAAATAGCTATTTTAACAGTCAAGGAGATGTTGATTCAGAGAAAGAAAAAATTAGTAAATCATATTAAATAAATTTGAAAAATATATGGTGCACTAGAGGAGAGAGTCCTCTTCAAGAATATATATTTCTTTTCTCGATTGAGAGATTTGTTATGAAAAATATGTTACGAGATGAAAATTGTCGATTTTAGTGAGTCGGAATTTGAATTGTTATAAAAGAGAAAATATAGGTCACAAACCAATTTGTATTTCTTCATGCACTAGGTATATATGTAATCTATGATATATTTTGAAATTAGGGGAAAAAATATTTATTTGCATATATTTTTTTGGTGGGAACTAGACCCCTAATTTTTAGCAACTAAAAAATCATTTTTAAAAATTAAAAAAACTTATCAATTATTATTCAGAAAAATTATTAAAATTATTAATCATAAAATTCATCCATTTTATCACATTTAATTAGTTTACATCATCTTCAAATTCCAAACATAAATGTCATTTTTATACTATTGAAGTTGAATAACTTTGATTTTGTTAGCCTTTTCCTTTGTAAAAGGGTGACATGAGTTATAGGAGAGTCAACATACTCCTTAGAGGGAAGAACCCATGCAAGATAACATTTCCCTTGATGATGGTACCGTTTAGGATAGTCAAGATTTTGATTACCAACCTCCACAAAATGCATATTTTGAGGCAGATCCTGTGGATTCAGCTAACAAAAATTTAGTGGATGATAACAACAGTAAAGTTTCTTTTGATTTTAATCAGGTTTTATCCTTAGAAAAGACTCCTTCAGAGGTGGTACTAGGGAAAAGACTCCTAAACCTAGAGGGAGAAATCCAAAAAGTGTTAAAATTAAAGAAGAAGTGGAAGTATGCATTCAGACAACACTAGTGTTAAGAATAGTCCCAAGAGATAACTGAGAGGGGGGGTGAATCAGTTATCTACAAGTTTCAATTTTTTATCCAATTAAAAATTAAGCATAAACACAATGAAAGAACACTTGAAAAAAACACCAATATTTTGGTTACGGGGAAATCCAAATAGGTAAAAACCCCAATGGGAATTAACACCCACTAATAAACTGCACTAGTGTATAATGATCCTTGTTAGAAGATCTTACAACCATGTTAGGAGTTGATCTTTACAATGCAATAAGTAGAGTGACCTGGTCAAAGGTCGAACCCTATTAGGAGTCTTTTATGATTGACCCTGCTAGGGGTGAGGACGCGTTGTCTGAGAGCTCACTGCTCAAAGGGGTGAAGGCTGCAACCTTCTGCATAACAGATACACAGTATATATGGATATTGGTGAACTGTGAGGTAGACCTACTATCTTGATCAAGTTCCAATAAATAGCACAATCAATCTTCTCTGTCACGTCTAGACCTCTTCTTGATGACACAACACTTCACACTCTCTTCTTTGCTCTTATCTCTATGCCATACTTCTAGCGATCACAAATGACCAGCAATAAGTATCTTTCCTCTAAATGATATAATCAAATCATCCTATTAGAACCACCTTGAAATCATATTAGAGAAACAAAAACACTCTCCAATAACATCTTTTTTGGCTCTACTAAGCAGGAAACACAAACTGGGACCTATCAAAATCAATAAGTGTAGACGCACGCTACACACTATCGGCTCTACCAAATTAACTGATACTTTCTCCTCAAGAAGAATTACATCATGCACTCTTAACCAAACATTCTTAACTCTTCTCCAATCATTAATCCAAGCACGCATATCGTAATGATAGGTGCAACTTCTGTACCAATATAATCTATGTCGGCTCTTCTGGCTAAACATAAGAAACTGCAACTGGTGAATAGCGAGAACATAGCTTCACTTATACTACATATGAGACTCTACGTCCATGACTGTAACATCACTAACATGTCTCCATCACATATCCAAATGCATAAGGCTCCATGATAATTTTAGGGACAATCACACATAGAACACTGCCTATAACTCTGTCAAGAACACTATTGACACAAGCTACTACATAACTATTTGTACTAACAATTAACCTCTACATCCATGATATCATTTTTATAACATGTCCATGCTACATATACTCAAATCTTACTGCATAATTTTTCCATACATGCTACTTACCATATATTGTCATCAATGATAAACATACAGTCAGCACTGGTTTGCTGGAAAATCTCCAACAATTTCCCCCTTTGGCATTGATGGAAACATATGGAGTGAAAAACACCACCAATCCAAATGACCAATTCTTTTATAACATTCTCCATTTCCTCATCAAAACTCCCCCAAGGATGAATCCTTCATCTGCTGCAATATTCTTCAATATTCTCCATTTCCTCAACTGAACTGCTTCCATGACTGAATACTACTCCCCTTGCTACTACAGATTATTCCTTATTAATTCTGTATGAACTCATTTACTAATATTTTTCATGACTATATATACTACTCCCCCTTTGACATCAATGGCAAAGGGTGCCAAACATTTAAGCACCGGTACTACTCCTGAAGTAGAGTAGTCAACCATCCATCAGTCACTTAGGACTGATGCTCTTTCCTCTTTCTCTAAGCAAAATCAGGGAAGGGAATTACTCCCAGCTTCTCCCTCAGATACTCAAAAGTATCTTTTGGTAAATGCTTTGTGAATATGTCTACTAACTGATCTTTAGTACTCACAAAATTCAACTTAACTTCTTTTTATGATACTTTCTCCCTTAGGAAGTGATACTTAATATCTATGTATTTTGTCTTTGCATGCATCATAGGATTCTTTGACATGTTGATAGTGCTAGTGTTATCACAATGAATAACAATAGGATAATCAATCTGAATTCCAAAATCCTTTATCATCTACTTGATCCAAACAATTGTAGAACAATTCAAAGCTATTGCAACATACTCTACTTTTTTTGTTGACTGAGAAATACAATTCTACTTCTTGCTTGTCCAAGTGACAAATTTGTCACTAAGAAACACTGCTCCTCCTGATGTACTCTTACTATCATCAATGCATCATGCCCAATCTTCATTTGTATATACATGAAGCTCAACATTCTCCGAATTAGGATACCATAGACCATAATCTATAGCACCTTACAAATATCTGAATATTCTCTTTACTACCATGAGGTGGTTTTTATTAGGCTCTGCTACAAATCTTCCAACTATGCCAACTACATTAGAAATATCAAGTCTAGTTTGAGTAAGGTATATGAGTTTACCAATCATAGACTTGTACAATGTTATATCTACTGCTAGAGAATCATCTTCTTTTGTAAGTTTGCATCTTATTATCATAGGTGTACCCACTAGCTTTCAATCATCCATCTTGAACTTCTTCAATATCTCTTTCACATACTTAGACTGATTAATGAAAATACCTTTCTCTATCTGTTGCTCATTTAATCCCAAAAATTATTTGATAGGTCCAATCATGCTCATCTCAAACTCACTCTGCATCTCCTTAGCAAATTCTACACTAAGCTTGTCATTACCCCCAAAGATAATGTCATCAACAAATATAGCTACAAGTAGTAAACCTTCAGATGTCTCTCTTATGAATTGATTACAATCTATTGCTCCTTTTTTTAATCCAATTTTTGTTAGATATCCATCAAGTCTCTCATACCACGCTCTAGGGGCTTGCTTAAGTCCATAGAGGGCTTTCTTCAATCTGCATACCATATCAAGTCTGTATGATAAGGTGAATCCTTCTGGCTGCTCAATGTATACTTCTTCCTTTGGATCTCAATTCAAGAATGTTGACTTAACATCCATCTGATAAACTTTGAAGTTTTTGAATGTCATGTAGGCTAGAAACAACTTAATGGTTTCTAATCTTCTCACAGGTGTAAATGTGTCTAAATAATCAATACCTTTTCTTTGTGCATATCCCTTACATACTAAACTTGCTTTATTCCTTACTACTATACCATCTTCATTCATCTTTTTTCTGATTATCCACTTTGTTCCAATCAAATTCTTATCACTGGGTCTTGGGACTAGTTCCCAAGTATCATTCTTAATAATCTGATCTAGTTCTTCTTTCATAGTATCATGCTAATCTGAATCATTACATGCATCTTCAACACTTAAAGGTTCAATCAGAGATAGTAAACATATCGCTTCATTGCATGCTAAACTCTTTTCTTTTGATCTTGTTGTGACTTTTCCACTCTAATAACCAATGATGTCATCCTTAGAGTGATATCTAGATGTAAACTTTGGAACTTTAGGTGATATTGTCTCATTTGCCTTCTGAGTTTCTTCTTCAATTGTTTCAGGGTCATTGAATAATACATCAATACTATCAAACATTTCTTCAACAACTATCTCACTAGTGGAAGGACTAGGTTCTTCTTCAATCATAGGTACATACTCATGATATCTTTCTTGAACCATAAACTTTTCATCAATCTTAACATGAGCACTTTCAATGATCTTCTTCAATCTCAGATTAATACATTTATAAGCTTTGATGTTAGTAGAGTAACCAAGTAAAATACCTTCATCGCTTCTTGCATCAAACTTTCTTATTCCTTCATCCCTCTTGATGTAGCAATTGCTTCCAAATATTCTGAAGTATTTCAGTGTGGGAACATTACCAAACCATATCTCATTAGGTGTCTTGTTTGCACCAGGCCTCAATTGTATTCTATTGATGGTATAGACTGTTATATTGATTGCATCTCTCTAATAGGTGTGTGCAACTTTTCCTTCAATCATGATGGTGTGCACTGTATCAAGGATGATCCTATTCCTTCTCTCTGCAATCTCATTCTACTGAGGGGTTCTAGGTGCACTCAACTACCTCTTTATTGTATTTTCTTCGCAGCATTCATAAAATCTATCAGAGGTGAATTCTCCTCCTCTATCCGATCTTAGACACTTTATCTTTAGTCTAGATTCATTCTCAACCTTAGCTTTGAATATTTTGAACTTCTCAAATGCTTTTTGACTTATCTTTCAAGAACACAACCCACATCATTCTAGAATAATCATCAACAAACAAAATAAAAAAACCTTTCACCATAGTATGATCTTGTTTGAGTTGGTCTACATAGGTCTGTATGAGTCAAATCCAACTTGTTCTCTATTCAATTATGCTTGCTTCTGAATGAATTCCTCACATGATTTCTCATCACACATTCCTTGCAAATAGTATCAATTGGCTTTTCTATGCTAGGTAAATCTCTTACTTCCTTTGCATTGCTTATCTTTACTATATTATCAAAATTGATATGACATGGTCTTTTATGCCATAGCCAACTTTCATCTACTTTAGCAACTAAAAAAATTTCTTCTGAATTAAGCTGAAAAAAATTACCTTTAGTCTTTGAGCCTGATGCAATCATTACACCATCCTTGTTGTTAATGATGCACTTGTTGTCTTTGAACTTCAATCTATAACCTTTTTCAAGAAACTTCCCAACACTAAGAAGGTTATGTTGCAAACCATCTACATAAAGAACATCATCAGTGTTGTTCTTTCCATCCAATGTGATAGCTCCTCGACCAATGATAGGTTTAGGAGTGTTATCCCCAAATCTAAGCATGCCACCTTTGTATTTGTCCAGATGAACAAATCTTTCTTTATCACATGTCATGTGATGTGAACAACCACTATGTATAATCCAATTTGTCCTTATGTCTGCTTGTGAAATCAATGCTAGCTCTTGTTCCTTTTTCTCATCTTCATGATCCATCTCATCATAAATCTTCTCCATAATAGCAATGAATCCAATTTCATCTTCAACTGAATCATCAAAATTACCATAAGTGTTTAAATATTTCTTACCATGGACTAATATTGAAGGCTGTCTCACTTTTAGGCTCTATCTTCAATCTTGAAATCTCAAAAGCTAAATTTTTTATGATCAAGGTCTCTCTCTTGAAATTTTTTGTAAGCTGCATGGTCTCATCAAGGATGTTGATCTTGTTTTCATACTATGTTGTAAGAGTAGTCATCAACTTATCCATAATGTCTTCCTCTGAGATCTCTCCACCATTGTTCCTGATTCTGATAACTGCTTCATTAATCATTTGGTTGTAAGATCTGATGTCTTCATCAGGTAGCATCTCTAATACATTGTATCTTTTCTTCCATGTCTTTCTGCGCACATTATTTGCTTGTGTATCTCCTTCAAACATGTCTTCTAGGTGCTTCCATATCTTGTAGGTTGTGTCTACTTTCTTTAATTCTAAAAACTCACTATCAGATAAGGCATTGATAAGGGCTTCTTTTCCTATTGCATTCTAATGGAGCAAATAATTTTTCTTGCTAGTAGCATCTTCTTGTGCAAGATCTTCTAGAGAGGGGATCTTAACTTCTTTGATAGCCACTTCAAAAACTTCAAAATCAATGCACTGTAAATGTGTCACCAATTTTTTCTTCCAATAAGGATAGTTCTCTCCATCAAACTTAGGACTATCTTTTCTAAAGAATGCCATCTAATCAACCTCAAGCTGTTAAAATTTCTCTCCAAGGAACTTGGCTTTGATACCAATTGTTAGGAATAGTCCCAAGAGATAACTGAGAGGGGGGGGGGGGTGAATCACTTATCTACAAGTTTCAATTATTTATCCAATTAAACATTAAGCATAAACACAATGAAAGAAAATTTGAACACAACACTAATATTTTGGTTATGGGGAAACCCAAATAGGCAAAAACCCCGGTGAGAATTAACACCCACTAATAAACTGCACTACTATATAATGATTCTTGTTAGAAGATCTTACAACCATGTTAGGAGTTGATCTTTAAAATGCGATAAGTACAATGACTTGGTCAAAGGTCAAACCCTGTTAGGAGTCTTTTATGATTGACCATGTTAGGGGTGAGGATGCACTATCTGAGAGCACACTGCTCAAAGGGGTGAAGGTTGCAACCTTTTGAATAATAGATACACACTATATATGGATCTTAGCAAACTGCGAGGTAGACCTACTATCTTGATCAATTCCAATGAATAGCACAATCAATCTTCTCTATCACATAGAACTCTTCTTGATGACACAACACTTTGCACTCTCTGCTCTGCTCTTATCTCTATGCCATACTTCTAGCAATCATAAATGACCAGCTATAAGTATCTTTCCTCTAAATGGTATAATCAAGTCAGCCTATTAGAACCACCTTGAAATCATATTAGAGAAACAATAACACTCTCCAGTAAAATCTCTGTCAGGTCTACTAAGCACACAACACAAAATGGGACCTGTCCAAATCAATAAGTGTATATGCACACTACACACTATCGGCTCTACCAAATTAACTAATACTTTCTCCTCAAGAAGAATTACATCATGTGCTCTTAACATAACATTCTTAACTCTTCTCCAATCATTAATCCAAGCATGCATATCATAATGATAGGTGCAACTCCTGTACTAATATAATCTTTGTCGGCTCTTCTGGCTAAACAGAGGAAACTACAACTGGTGAACAGAGACAACATAGCTTCACTTCTACTACATACCAAACTCTACATCCATGACTGTAACATCACTAACATATCTCCATTACATATCCAAATGCACAAGGCTCCATGATAATTGTATGGACAATCACACACAAAACACTGCATGTAACTCTGTCAGGAACACTGCTGACATAAACTGCTACATAACTGTTTGTACTTACAATTAACCTGTGCATCCATGATATCATGTTGATAACATATCCATGCTACATATACTAAAATCTAAATGCTTAATTCTTCCACGCATGCTACTTACCATATGTTGTCATCAATGAAAAACATACAATCAGCACTGGCTTGCTGGAAAATCTCCAACAACTAGATGAGTTCTCATCAATTAAAAGAATGAGAAGGAGAATGAGAGGTTCTCCTTGTCAGTCATGAAGATAGTTTCTTGGAATTTCAGAGGCATTAATGCCTCTGACAAGAGAATTAGGATCAAACAACAACTTGATTCTTCCCATGTTGATATTGTTTTGTTGCAAGAAACAAAGCTATCTCAAGATTGTTATGCTAAAATAATTGGTAAATAGAATGTTTGGAAGTTATTTCATATGTAGGGATTTGGTGCCTCTGGTGGAATTAGGGTATTATGGAATCCTAAAATAATACATGCATATTTATTGGGGAAGGGTGTTGATTAGTACTTGTTGAAGGTACAAAATTTTGATATCTCATTTTATCTTATCAATGTATATGGCCCAATGCCAACACTAGATAAAAAGAGATTATGGGACACCCTAATGCATTTCATTCAAGGTAATCAAGATTTGAATACCATTCTTGGAGGGGAATTTAATGCCATTCTCAATGCAGAAAAAAAATGAGGTGGTATATGTCCTCATCTAATAACAATTCAAAACTTTTCCACATTTGTAATGGATAAAAATTTATGGGATGTGTTACCTCAGCCTAGTGCTTTTACTTGGAATAATAAGAGAATGTGATTTCTTAAGATTATAGAAAGATTCAATTGGTTCCTAATAGCTCAGATGAGGAAGACTCATAAAATTACCATTGAATCAAAGATTTTATCTTTTTCAGACTCCAAACACTTCCCAATTGCATTGACTATCACCCTGACTACAACTTTTGATGGTCATGTTCATAGGCCATCCTTTAAATTTGAAAAGATGTGGTTTTATCATCCACATTTTCTATCCCTTCTCAAACAATAGTGGGTCAATTCTCTGAGAGAAGATGGAACTAAAATGTTTCAATTTTATAGTAAACTAAAGCATTTCAAAACTATGATTAAGGACTAGAATGAAAAATAATTTTAAAACCCATATTTCCAAAGGAAGGATTGGGTTAAAAGCAAGTTTCAAGCGATCAATGAACACATTATTCAGTATGGGTTAGATAATGACACATTTTTATTGCAAAAGGAGCTTCAAAATGAATGGGAAGAGCTTTTAAAAAGAGAAGAAGTGTATTGGAAGCAGAAATATCATGAGTTATGGCTCAAGGAAGGAGATAAGAACACAAAGTTATTTCATGCATATACTGAAAAAAAGTAAGCAGTTAGTGCCATATTCTCTATTCAAGATGTAGAGTTGGAAAATCTCATAATAGATCCTATTGGATTACAATTAGAGGGTGTTGTTAGGAATGGGAACACTAAGAGGGGGGGAGGGGGGAATCAGTGTTCAATTTATATTTATCTTTTTACTTTAATCTTTAAACTGAACTTAAATGCTTAAGTACTGAAATGAACATCCACATAAACATGAAACATGAAATTAACACATAACACCAATATGGTTACGAGGAAACCCAAATAGGTAAAAACCCTGGTGGGAATTGACACCCACTAATATTTTGTACTAGTGTTTAGTGATCCTTGTTAGAAGATCCTTAACCCTGTTAGGAGTTTCTTTACAATGTATTAAGTACAGTAGACCTTGTTAAGGTTCAGACCCTGTTAGGAGTCTTTTACAATAGTCCCTGTTAGGGGAGTGGACACACTGTCCTAGAGCTCACTACTTAAGTGGTGAAGGCTACAACCTTCTGATCTCAAATACACACTATATCTATTGGATGAATTGTCACTGTGACGCTGCTTTTCAGATAAGTTCCTTTGATGTGATGATGTTTTGACCTCTTGCAAAGCTATAATACATTTTATAGACTCTTCACACACTTTTTCTCTACTTCTCACAACTCTATATCAACTTCCATACTAATTACAATGGACGCATCTCATATTTACATGCGCATAAAATAAACAACTAGGTCAGCCCTTAAACCTATTACATACAACGCTTCCAACTATTATACATATAGACCATAAACCACTTCAATTCTTGAAAACACAAGGGAAGTTGTAGAATGATAGACATCAATAGTGGTCAGCCTATCTACAACAATTTCACCTCAACATTTGTCATAAAAAAGGAAGCAGTAACAAGGTGGCAGATTGTTTGAGTAGGCCTCCAATTGCAGGTTTGACAATACTGTTGGATTCTTGCGCTCATCAATCATCCACTTGGGAACAACTATATAGTACTGACCCTGATTTTGCTAACATCTATAGTAATTTGGTAGAAGGAAAGTCTGTCTTTGATTTTCACTTGCAAGATGGGTTGCTTTGCCATAATGGTCACATATGTGTACCCACTAAGGAATGGAAGAAAATGATATGGGAAGCTCACTACAGTCATGTTGCAGGACATTTTGGTATTGGTAAGACTACTGCTATCCTTCAAAAGTATTTCTATTGGCCAAAAATGAAGCAGGATATCATTTCACATATACAAGCTTGTGCAGCCTGTGCAATTGCAAAGCCAACAAACCATAAGTTGGGTCTATACTTACCATTACCTATTCCTGATAAGCCATGGTAGTATGTTTCAATGGATTTTATGTCTGGGCTTCCAACTACTAGGCAAGGGCATGATTGTGTATATGTTGTGGTAGATAGGTTTTCTAAAATGGCTATCATGGTGGCATGTAAAAACATGATTTCTATAGAAGATACTACCAAGCTATTTTTTGAACATGTTTGGGTTCATTTTGGTTTTCCAAAAACCATTATTTTTGATAGGGATAGCAGGTTCATCAGCAAATTTTGTTCTGCACTATGGGCTAAAATGGACACCAAATTGACAAAGTCCACAACATTCCATCCCCAAACAGATGGGCAGACAGAAGTGGTGAATTGAATGATTATTCATATTTTACAGATGTATCATTCAAAACATCCTCACACATGGGATGAAAGCTTACCCTATGTGCAACACAGCTACAACCGTGCACTCCATAGTACTACAGGGCACAGTCCATTTGAGGTTTCTCTTGGGTACTAGCCATTGGCACCTATGGATGTAGCAATACCATCTCTACACTCTAATAGTCCATTGAATAGTGACAAGGAGGTAGATAAAGAAGAAAAATGCATTGATAACATTAGACACCTACAGCAACAAGTTTATGAGATCTTGGAGCAGAGTAATCAGAAGTATAAGGAAAGGCATGATAAACATAGAACTCCTCATCAGTTTCAGATTGGTGACAAGGTATGGTTACATCTTTAGAAAGAGCACCTACATGGACCAAATAGGAAGCTTTGTCCTCTTCATTATGGACCATACACTATTGTGAAACAAGTTGGTGAGAATGCTTTTGAACTTAATTTGCAATCATTTTTGGGACTGCATCCAGTTTTCAATGTGGAATTGTTGAGACCCTATTTTCCTCCTTTATTGGACATCTCCCAAGCTACTGAACACATTCAAGCTACAGAGTTAAATCCATCTACTATTGCTCCAGTCCAGTGTGACCATGTTACTGAAGCCATTTTAAAGACTTTGAGAAATCAGAACATTCCTCTATATCGGGTGGTTCAAGCTAGTCAGCATTCTCATCGAGGCAAGTGGTTTCTAAGGAACAAATTGAAGAACAATTTCCTCATCTGTTGTAGCAGATTAGTGCAATGGGGCCCATTTCCTATTAAGGGGGGAGGAATGATCAGGATTAATTTTTCAAAATTTTATATGTTTTAGTAAATTACAATTTTGAGGGTCTTCAGTGCATTTCTGGGCAAAAATGTCTTGGAAATAGGGATGGAACATCGCTATTTCTAAAATTTGGTTCAAGATTATTTGAATATATTTCCAACACATCAAACGGTTCATAATTCAGAGCTAGGATGAGAAAGTTATGCCTTCTCCAAGTGGACCTAAATTTTATATATAGTTTTTGATAAATTTTGATAGTTATAATAGTTTAATTGTAATAAATATTATGATGACTCTTCATTTCAATTCCAAGGGATTTGTGTGATCCTTAGGATCCATCCAACTTGTATAAACTCTAATTTTGAATAGAATGGAGACACTTTTTGGCTTGCAATCTTGTTGTTAGTCTTTTTAGCTTTTATGTCAAATTTCACAATACTGCAGGTTTCACACCAGGTATTGTAATTTGATTCATAATTCAGATCATATATACATGTTGGAAACCTAATTACAATAGGCACATAGCCTTTACATCATTAGAATATAGCTGCAACTCAAAATGATAACAGCCAGCTGCTTACTTGGTTCTTCACTGGCACACACTGGCTGAGCAACTTCAACTGCTTGTATCTTTCTCATACTTGCATATCTGATCATGTTCACATAGACTAAGCACAAATATAGTCTAACTAAATTATCTTCCAGGGCGCACACCATAAGTCAGTTGTACGCACATGTACTGATGCTCTGAGCTACAGGAACTCTGTACATTGTCCAGTCTTCAACACTTAACCAATTTCTGATCTTCTCATTAAGTGCGCTGACTCAAAACTACTATATGACTTTGTTGCCATAATGAAAACACTATATTAAGTCATATACATCAGTATATCCAACTTGCCAACAATCTTCCCCTTTTTCATTGATGGCAACAAAGGAATATGGCCAAGTTGCTAATTGTCCTTATACAAAAAACATTTTGTCTTCCATACATACACTTATATCTCCCTATACATAATATGATCCATATTCTATACAAAACTCCCCCTTTGACATTAATGACAAAGGTGTTTCAAAAACTGTAACTATAAATACTCACTGAGGGAAAACATCCGGATATGCTATCTTGAGGTTTTGGATCTCCTTTTTCCAAAATGTGATCAAAGAGTTTACTATCTCAAGATGGGTGCATAGTGCATACTGTAGCTTCTCCATCTTCTCCAAGTCAGTGCTAGGACCATGATCATATGTTACTATTTTGGTTTCTATGTCCTTGATGTTTTGATTGAGTATATCTAATGAAGGTGCAAGAGCATTCCTGAGCTGTGTTTGCCTTGCCCTAGTTTTTGACATTTCTTTTTCTGCCTTCTCAATCTTATTTATTTTCCCTTGGTATACATTATTACACATGTTTACATCTATGGATGTGTCTTTCACTAAACTCTTGAGTTGCTCAATCATAGCTTCTGCCTCTTTAATTTTCTTGAAATGGGCATCAGTAAGCTTATCTTGATCCATGCATTCTGCAATGACTCTTCTTCCTTGATCTGCAAACTCTTTTAATGATGCTTGACTAGTCTTGAGTGAGCTTTGGTCAAGTGAAAAGTTTCTCATTAATTCACTCAACCTCTTCTTTAGGTACTTTTCTTCTACAACTAGGGATGCAAATTCTTCAAGGCTTGAGAAATTACCTTTGAAATGTGAGATGACTGTACTCACATCATCAACAGAGTGTATTTTTGACAATTTCTTGTCCTCTGGAAACAAATTGTTCAGAATGTTTACTAATTCTACCAGGAGGGGATTCCTCATCACTTGTTTTTCTTTGGCCTTTTCCATGGCTAGGACGTTGAATTTTATCAAATCTTCTTCTTTCCATGAGTCCAAACAGGATGTGTTAGGTGTCAAACTTGACAACAATGTTGTTGAGGGAGTGATGGGAGTGCTATCCATCACTTCTTATTTTACCTTGACTAGTTCAACTAATGGTTCATTACTCTCTTCTTCTTTTTCAATTTCTTTTTTCTATCTTTTCTCCTTTTTATGTGATGTCCTCAATTAAAATTTCTTGTGGATTTGGAGAATTGCTACCACAAAGAATTTCAGCTTCTTGAGTGCTGACAAAAGCTTCCTCAAACTTGTCCAGATCCTTATCTATAGCCGCCATGGCTATCTCCACATTATCAATGATAATTATGTTGTCTTTTTTTCACTCTGTAGTGGGCACAGACTTATCTACCTCTGATTGTGTTTCCACTGCAAGCGTTGAATCCTGAGGACCTATTACTGATGCATTAGTGGGTTCTACCACCTTGACTTCCTTAATGGATACTTGTGCTTTGGGTGCAGAAGGTGGATACATGTGTTTGTTCATAAAGACCTTTTCAAAGGTTGTCTTTGTTTCTTTGGCAACTAATTCATCATTTTTATCCATTATATTCAATGTTCTTATCTTGGTCCTGACGTGAGGCTTCACCAGATCTAACAGTAGTGATTTTTCTTCTAAGGAACATACTGGTAGACTTTCATCTAGGATCTTTTCTCTTATCCTAAGATCTTCTTCAATGGATTATTTCTTCAATAACTCTAGGATATTCCAAACTTTGTCTGGAATCATTATTTTTAGTACCAAGACTATCCTTTTTAACTTGATCATATGCTTTATGATTATGCCATGAGTCTCTGACTTGTCAATTTCATTGTATTTATCATAGAACTTCCCTACCTGATCTAGTCTTCCCTCATTTATGATTCTTGTACTAAACACTTTTAAACTAGGTTTGAAACCTACATCAGGAGGAACTTTAGTGTTTTTTTTTCTTCTTGTTGCTCGCGAGGATGGATGACGGGTGCCGACCGATTTCTTCCTCTTTTCAATTGTCTTATACTCTAGAGGAGTAGTAGGGTCAATGGTTTCCTTGGGCGCAGAGGGAGTAACATCAGTTTTGTCCTTCTGATCATCAGATTTTTCTATCTTCACCTTCTTTAACTTGGGATCATGAGATTCTGCCTTTTCTGCATCTGTGCTCTCTAATTCTAAAGCAATATTTTGTTCTTTTTCTTTGTCAAGATCTACTTGAGATAATCCATGTATTCTCAAGATCTCTGAGGTGACTTTAGAAACCTTTCTTTTTGTTGTTGCACTATTTAGTTTACCATCTATCTCTCTTGTCTTCTCCTCATAAGTTCCCCATCTTGGCTCATTAGGGTCAATAGGAGCTGAAAGCAATACTTGAGCATATGCTTCTAAAACTTGTTCATCTACTTCATATCCAAGTGGATGAATCCACTTTGTTCTAGGTACAACTACCTCCATGCATGTTGTATCTGTTTCAACCATAAAACAAATAGTATCCTTGTATTTCTCAACAATGTTTTTTGGAATTATGTACCTCATTTGCATCTTGACCCTGAAGGTCTTTAACTCCAATATTATGTAATCTCTCAATGTACTCTCAGTGGATTCCTTGTAAGATCTCTGTAGCATGGTTGGAATGGACTTGTCCAAATATGAATCTGATATTTTCCCAACTATATGAAGATACATGTAAATGATCAAAGACCCAAACCTGAATGTCTTGGTCTTATCATGCTTGATTTCCTTGATGTTATCAATCAACTATGCGCACAAGATCTCACACAAATTGAACTCTCCATCTTCCTGCACAAGTCTAATGGCTACTAGAATTGTGGCCATAGACACACTATTCACCCTACTGGTGTGTTGAAACCTATATCCAAGTATCATGGGTATCAATTTCATGCTAGCTTTCTCAATAGGATCAATGGTCATCCCGCGCCTATCACTCCTTGACTTACATGTTTTCTCAACAATTTTCCTGATATCCTTGCCTGTAGGAAGGATGGCGCCAGTCTTAGGTAGGCTTGTTATCTCATATATTAGGTCACTAGTGATTCTTACTGGCACATTACCTATCCAAAATAGGTCATCATGAATTCTTCTTAGAATTATTTTAATCCATTATGTCTCATAGAACTCATATGTTGTAGCATACTCCACTATAGGGTGATCATTCCACTTTGCATATTCATCCAAGAAGGTTTTTTCATATTTTAACATGGTCTCCATGTACACCCTTAATCTGTCCAATCCTACTAGTTCCTTCTTATAGTATATGTATGCCCTAATGTCATCGACAAGCATAACTCCCATAGGCGTGTGGGAGAATGCTCCCTCTAAATCATCTAGGGAAGACTTAAATGGATTCTTCTTAAACACATATCTTTTCTTTTCAACAACATCAAATACTATGGGAGTGGCCATCACTTGTTTTAGCACTTTCAAAATGTTGTCTGAGATAATCTAAAGACTTCTGAATCGGCACAATGAACTAGGGTTTCTGCAACCGATCAAATGTACTTCTAGTCACTAGTAGATCAATCTGAAAGTCTTCAAAATAACTTTTAAGGCTCTTTTTGCTCTCCAATCACTCTAAGTTCGAATGCAATGAGTAATCAAAAAGCTTTTTGTGTACTTAAAGTGAAAATTCCTCCATTCATGCTTGCCACGTAAACTAGGCTATTACTTAGAAATTTCTATCTTTCATTCTGCAAATAATTAGCTAGTGCACTCTTACATGAAGGTTTCTCTAGTTTCCAAAAGCTTAAGTCCAAAGGTGCATACTCTGAGAGTGAGTATACCAGCCACGTAGGGGTCTAGAGCTAAATTAGCTCCCCCTATAACCCCGAGGGCCATTCTATTAGAAAGTAAAGATCCCCAAGATAACTGAGAGGGGGGGGTGAATCAGTTATCAGATAATTTAAAAATTCAATTGCTTTAAACAATATAATCAATGTACTAATCAACCATAGAAAGATAACCATACACAATTGCACAATAACACAAGATATGTTGACTAGGGAACCTCTTGAAAAGAGTAAACCCTAGTGGGAATGATGCCCACAAAATGATGCACTAATATGAAAGTTCCTTGTTAGAGGATGGACCCTGTTAGGAGTCTTATGAAATACATTCAGTACATATAAATCCCTGTTAAAAGATTCTAACCCGGTTAAGAGTTTATGGAAGACAGAAGGACCCACTGCCCAAATAGCTTCAAGGCAAGATCTCTGAACCCACTGTCCAAAAGATCTTAGAATTATTCAACAGAATAATATGAAATATATTACCTCCTTCACACTGTGCCAAAACCGCACTCTCTGCTACACAAGATCACAATTTCAGATCTCTATACTCACAAGTCTTCCTTCATCACTGAATTAGCTCTTTTCTTCACTTCATGCATACATTCGCATCTCAATCTTCATAGTACACATTAAAACAAGGAAAAAATTCCTTCTTATATACCAAACTCAAATAATTACAAATGAGTCGGTCCTCAATTACAAAATAATAAATTCTACACGCTACACACAGAATTCACATAAAACTGTCGACTTCCAGATACTGTAACTTTCTCCAAACATATCTTCAAAGTTTGTGCTGTGAACCACATCATCATTAATGAGTCTCCAACATCCCTTTAATTGCACAAAATTAGATTCCATCCCAGCTAAGAGATATCCTCCAATTTTTGAAAATCGCTTCACAGAAACACTGTCTAAACACTACTTTCACCAAAATGCTCATAACTCTCACAAATGAATGAATTTATTTTTGCACTATTAACCATAGGTTAATAACACACCAAAGAACATACCATCAACTATGAAAAAGCCAATCTGGAATACAACATGTGTGCAAAACAAAACTCTACTTGCTTTCTTGCTAATATCCAGAATATCACTGTGTTGACATCAATGACGATAAAAGTCATGAATGCAACAACAACTGCTACAGAATGACTACCCAAATACTTTTCATTCATTCCTAACAATCTCCCCCATTGGCATTGATGGCAACATAGATGAAAAACATCCAATGTTCCAAAAATCCAATACTGCAACATCACTGCAAAATATCAAATTAAATCTTGCTTCATTTTCCTATTCAGCTCTCTCATACAATCCACAATGTTTTTCATGTATATCTCTCCCCCATTGACATCAATGATAGAAATTCCATCACTAAGTCAACAAAAACTTAATGTCAAAAGACACTTTTCAGAAAAATACAATAACAAGAGTCCTCATGACTCGGCTCATAAACTCCCCCATAGAGGAAGTTCCAACATCCAATCCAGAAGAAAGATAGGGCTCATATACCACTGGACGGATGCAATCATCTGCATCAATTCTCAAAAATAGGTTGGGCCATAACCCCAAGCATACCTCTCAGATACACAAATGTATCCTTAGGTAAAGGCTTTGTAAATATATCTGCTATCTGCTCCTTTGTACTTATGTACTCCAATCTTACTTCTTTTTCTGCAACTTTCTCTCTTACAACATGATACTTGATCTCAATATGTTTAGTCTTAGAATGTAAAACAAGATTTTTTGACATACTCACTGTACTGGTGTTATCACAATGTATAACAACAGGTTCATCAAACTTTATTCCAATATCCTTCAACATCTACTTCATCCAAATAATCTGATTACAATTATTTGCTGCTGCAACATATTCTGCTTCTACTGTACTTTGTGAAGTACAATTCTGCTTCTTACTTAGCCAAGAGACCAATTTTTTCTCCAAGAAAAAAGGCTCCACCACTAGTGCTTTTCTTGTCATCAATGCTACCTCCCCAATCTGCATCAGTATAGGCACATAAAGTAAAATCATCAAAATTCTCATACCATAATCCATAATCCATTGTTCCTTTCAGATATCTCAGTATCCTCTTTACTACTGCATAATGTGATTCTCTAGGTTGTACTTGAAATCTTGCTACAATCCCAACTGAATGTGCTATATCAGGTCTTGTATGTGTCAAGTACTGCAATCCTCCAATCATAGATTTGTACTTTTTCTGCTCAACTTTTGGTGTCTCATCTTTGCTAGATAAATTATGTCTGGTTACCATAGGTGTTCCAACAGGTTTAGAATCTTCCATTCCAAATCTTTTCAATAAGTCATTCAAATACTTAGTCTGACTTACAAATATACCTTCCTTACTTTGTGTTATCTGTAATCCCAAAAAATATTTCATTTCTCCAATCATGCTCATCTCAAATTTAGTCTTCATTTCATCTACAAATTTGTCACTAGCTTCATCTTCTCCTCCAAAGATAATATCATCAACAAATATAACTATAAACAACAAACCATTCTCAATTTCTTTTGTGTATAAGTTACTATCTGCTGTTCCTTTTATAAATCCCAATTTCAATAAATACTTATCCAATCTTGCATACCAGGTTCTAGGTGCTTGTTTTAATCCATATAAAGCTTTCTTTAACTTACATACCATATCTCCTTCTTGTGTTAAAGGAAAACCTTCAGGCTGCTCAATGTAGACTTCTTCTTCCAATTCACCATTCAAAAATGCTGACTTCACATCCATCTGATACACTCTGAATTTCTTGTAAGCTACATATGCTAAAAACATTCTCACTGCTTCAATTCTGGCCACAGGTGCAAAAGTTTCTTCATAGTCAATTCCTTCTTGTTGTGAATATCCTTTACATACCAATCTTGCTTTGTTTCTTATCACTTCTCCTTGTTCATTCATCTTGTTTCTGAATACCCACTTTGTTCCAATCACATTCTTGTCTTTAGGTCTAGGGACCAATTCCCATGTCTTGTTTTTTTTCAATCTGCTCTAGTTCTTCTTTCATAGCATTAATCCAATGTTCATCTTCACAAGCTTCATTAGTAGTCTTAGGTTCAATTTGAGAAATCAAACATAAATGTACCTTATTTCGAGTCAAAACTCCTCTATCTAAACTTCCAATAACTTGCTCAACAGGGTGATGTCTTGAAGTATACTTGTTAGGTGTCATAGTTATTGATCTTGTTCCGACTGTAGATTCTTCTTTGCTTTCTTCTCTATTTTCTTCTATGTTTTCTTCAGTATGACTTTCATTCAGCAAATCACTGTTAGTTTCAAAAAATAATTTTGCATTTTCAATGTTACGCTGAGGTTGTGCTTCTCCATCAAATTCATAATCAAGCATTCTTTCCTGAATTTTAAAATTCTCATCAACTTTTACATTTGCACTTTCAACAATAGTCTTAGTTATTTTATTATAACATCTATATGCTTTTCTTTTTAAAGAATATCCAAGAAATATTCCTTCATCACTTCTAGGATCAAACTTTCCTATATCATCATCTCTCTTTATATAACTTTTACTTCCAAAAATTCTAAAATACTTAACTGAGGGTGTATGTCCAAACCATAATTCATAAGGTGTCTTGTTTGTATCTGCTCTGATTTGTACTCTGTTCATAGTGTATGATGTTGTGTTCACTACTTCTCTCCAAAAATTCTTAGCCAAATCATTTTCAAACAACATAGCTCTTGCTGCTTCAGTTATTGACCTGTTCCTTCTTTCTGCAATACCATTTTGTTCTGGTGTTCTAGGGGCTGAAAGTTGTCTCTTAATACCATTCATTTCACAAAAGGTGTTAAACTCTCTAGATGTAAATTCACCACCTCTATCAGATCTTAGACACTTAATCTTCATTCCAGATTCATTCTCAATTTTGTTTTTCATGATCTTAAATTTATCAAATGCTTCAAATTTTTCTTTCAAAAATGCAATCCACATCATTCTTGTAAAATCATCAACAAGAATCATAAAATACCTTTCTCCATAGAATCCTCTAGTCCTAGTAGGACCACTCAAGTCTATATGAACAATCTCCAGCTTCTCTGTCGATGTGAACTTCTTGTTGGGAAATGAACTCCTTTTCTACTTTTCCATCATACATTCTTTGCAAATCATGTTAGTAGGTTTCATAATTCTAGGTAAATCTCTTACCGCAAGTGTAGTGCTCACATTAACAATATTATCAAAGTTTATATGACAAAACCTTTTATGCCATAACCAAATGTCATCAATCCTAATTATCAAACATGTCATCTTAGTAGGATTCAACTGAAATATATTACCTCTGGTTCTGGATCCTTTTCCAATCAGATTTCCATCTTTATCTTTTATCACACAAGTTTTCTCAGAAAACCAAACTTGATAACCCTTATCAGCCAATTGTCCAACGCTTAGTAGATTATGTCTCAGTCCATCAACAAAGTAAACATCATCAGTGTTAGTCTTTCCATCAAGAGTAATAGATCCTATACCCTTAATCAAAAAAGGTGCATTGTTACCAACCCTAACAATTCCTCCATCATAATTATCTAACTTAAACTTTCTTTTATCTCTAGTCATATGATGTGAACAACCACTATCTATAATCCAATCAGATTTCTTTTCAACTTGTGAAACTAATGATTTTTCTACCCTTTTATTAGATTCAGAACTTTCTTCTTTAATTGCTACAAATCTTATTTCCTCAAAGTTATCATTATCACTGTCACTTAAATGTTTTTCAATTCCTGCTTCAAGATCTTCATCATTTGCATAATAACATTCTTTAGATCTCCTAGGTTTAAAGTTGCTTCTATACTTCTTAACTCTTTTAGGACATTTAGATGCAAAATGACCATATTCTTGACAAGTCCAACATTCAAAGATTTTCTTACCATCTGGTTCTCTTTTTACAAGTAATGCAATACCTTCTTCAATCTTCTTATCTTCCTCAAATTTGCTACTGCTGGCATAATCTCCATTCACACTAGTACTTCTTGTAGGTCTAATGTTAAGAGTACTGAATGTTGTTTCCATTCTAGGTAGCTCTCTTGATAATCTCAAGTTCATCTCTGTTGTTTCTAATCTTCCAAGAAGAGTCTCTCTTGAAAATTTTGATGTACAAGGTATCACTTGTTCAATCATCTGTGTTGTTTGCTTGAATACTGGTGTCAAAGTTCTCAGAATTTTCCATATTACTTAATTCTCTGTCTTATCACCTCCACAAGACTTTATTCCTATTACAATCTCAGACATCCTACCAATATAGCTTCTAATAGATTCATCTTCCATCATTCTAATATCTTCAAATGCACAAATTCAATTATGTAATCTAGCCTTCTTTGCATGTTCATCACCTTCAAAAGTAGAATGTAAAGCTTTCCAAATTGCATGAGATGTTTTCAAACATCTTACCTGACTATATTCATTCTCCGGTAGTGCTGACAAAAGTGCTTCTCTTGCAAGTATGTTACACATGAATAGATCTAGTTCATCTTTAGTTCCTGCCTCTAGATTGTCTTCCTCAATGATAGTTTTCTCATTCTTTGTAATCAACCAATAACTTGGTCTTAAACACAATAGATGTGTCTTCATCTTTTCTTTCCAGCTGTCAAAATTTACTCCATCAAACTTAGGGCTTTCTTTTCTGAAATTCACCATGGATCTCCTTAAGTTGTTAAAATTTTCTTTCAAGGACCTTCTGCTCTGATACCAATTGTTAGAAAGTAAAGATCCCTGAGATAACTGAGAGGGGGGGGGGGCGGGGGGTGAATCAGTTATCAGATAATTTAACCATTCAACTACTTTAAACAATATAATCAATGTACTAATCAACCATAGAAAAATAACCATACACAATTGCACAATAACACAAGATATGTTGACTAGGGAACCTCTTGAAAAGAGTAAACCCCAGTGGGAATGATGCCCACAAAATGATGCAGTAATATGAAAGTTCCTTGTTAGAGGATGGATCCTATTAGGAGTCTTATGAAATACATTTAGTACATATAAATCCCCGTTAGGATATTTTGAATCCCTGTTAAAAGATTCTAACCCGGTTAAGAGTTTATGGAAGACAGAAGGACCCACTGCCCAAACAGCTTCAAGGGAAGATCTCTGAACCCACTGTCCAAAAGATCTTAGAATTATTCAATAGAATAATATGAAATATATTACCTCCTTCACACTATGCCAAAACCACACTCTCTACTACACAAGATCACAATTCCAGATCTCTATACTCACAAATCTTCCTTCATCACTGAATTAGCTCTTTTCTTCACTTCATGCATACATTCGCATCTCAATCTTCATAGTACACATTACAATAAGGAAAACATTCCTTCTTATATACCAAACTCAAATAATTACAAATGAGTCGGTCCTCAATTACAAAATAATAAATTCTACACGCTACACACAGAATTCACATAAAACTGTCGGCTTCCAGTTACTGTAACTTTCTCCAAACATATCTTCGAAGTTTGTGCTGTGAACCACATCATCATTAATGAGTCTCCAACATCCCTTTAACTACGCAAAATCAGATTCCATCCCAGCTAAGAGATATCCTCCGATTTCTGAAAATCACTTCACAGAAACACTGTCTAAACATTGCTTTCACCAAAATGCTCATAACTCTCACAAATGAATGAATTTATTTTTGTGTTGCTAACCATAGGTTAATAACACACCAAAGAACATACCATCAACTACGCAAAAGCCAATCTACAATACAACATGTGCGCAAAACAAAACTGTACCTACTTTCCTGCTAATATCCAGAATATCACTGTGTTGACATCAATGACAATCCAAATCATGAATGCAACAACTACTACAGAATGACTGCCAAAATACTTAAATACTTTGCATTCATTCCTAACACATTCATCCAGATGTAGAGGGTGTATCCACTATGGATGCATCCAATACATACTCATCAACCTTGTCCTTCTTTGTTTCTGACCAAATCAAGCTTGCATCCTTTGAAGCTTTCACAAAATTGACTTCTCCTTCAGGATCCAAAACTGGTTCTTTGGGCTTTTTAAGGATTTCTTGACCTTGCGTCCTTGATCTATAGAACTTTGAAATATGTCTAGCCTTGTTACAAGAGTGACAAATGACTGGAGGCCTTATATTCCTTGGCGCATTGACATGGGTCACCATCTTACATTATTTAGTTGAGTGACCATTATAGTTACATATCTGACATGTAACATTCTGAGAGCTTCTTACATTTGATTGATTCTGATTTCTTTGATTATGAGTCCTGTTCTTTTGGCTTGTCTTGCAATTCATAGCTCTATGACCAAATTTATTGCATGAATAATAGTAACCATTGAAAGATCTTACCTCTGTATGGTTCCTTGCTATGTGTCCATGCTTGTTACATGCATAACAAGTGCAGTCTATAGGCTTGCGCTCATTCTTAGGTGGTTCAGTATGATCCTTGGTCTGACTTCTAGTCTCTTTAGCATCTGAGGTTCCTTATGGTGCTTCCATTCTTGCTCGCATGTTATCAATCTAATTATGTGCTTCATTGTATCCAATGCAACTAGTATCTCTTTTAGCTCTTCTTGCATATAACTGAGATTCTATTAAATCAAAACTGGTGTGGAATTTATCAATGTGATTCTTAGCCTCTTTCAATTCAGATTCCAAGATTTCCTTGTTGTTTCTTAGTTCTAAGATTTCCACGTTTTCTTGCCTCAATTCTTCATTCAGATGAAGGTTCTCTTTGACCTGTTCATCATAGACTTCCTGATTGTTAGTCAGCTTATCATCAAATTCTTCAAGTTGTTCTTTTAAGGATTTATTTTCTTCATTCAGCTTCTTGACCATTGTTCCTAGATCACTGGTAGAGCATTCTTTCAAATCTTTCCTTAGCCTTTTGATGACTAATTGAGCATCACTAAGTTTTTCCCTTAGTTCTTCAGTTTCTCTTTCAGATTTGTCCAGGTCTTCAAGAGGAGCTTCTAGATTTCTTTTTAGATGTTTCATTTATGCTTTCTCCATAATCTCCTCAAGTGGTTAAACTTCTTTGCTGAGGACCAGAGCTCTGATACCAATTGTTAGGAATGGGAACACTGAGAGGGGGGGGGGGGGTGAATCAATGTTCACTGTATATTTATCTTTTTACTTTAATCTTTAAATTGAACTTAAATGCTTAAGTACTGAAATGAACATCCACATAAATATGAAACATGAAATCAACACATAACACTAATATGGTTATGGGGAAACCCAAATAGATAAAAACCCTAGTGGGAATTGACACCCACTAATATTTTGTACTAGTGTTTAGTGATCCTTGTTAGAAGATCCTTAACCTTGTTAGGAGTTGCTTTACAATGTATTAAGTACAATAGACCTTGTTAAGGGTCAGAGTCTTTTACAATAGTCCCTGTTAGGGGAGTGGATGCACTGTCCTAGAGCTCACTGCTCAAGTGGTGAAGGTTACAACCTTCTGATCTCAAATACACACTATATTTGTTGGATGAGTTGTTATTGTGACATTGCTTGTCAGATCAATTCCTTTGATGCGTTGATGCTTTAACCTCTTGCAAAGCTCTAATACATTTTATAAACTCTTTCCACACTTCTGCTCTACTTCTCACAACTCTATATCAACTTCCATACCAATTACAATGGGTGCATCTCATATTTATATGCGCATAAAATAAACAACTAGGTCGGCCCTTAAACCTATTACATACAATGCTTCCAAATGAATTGGCTTAAGCGTGTTTACAATAAAACATATATACATGGTAGTAACCTAATTACAATAGGTGCATAGCCTTTACATCATTAGAATATAGCCACAACTCAAAATGATAATAGTCGGCTACTTACTCTATTCTTCACTGGCACACATTGGCTGAGCAACTTCAACTACCTGTATCTTTCTCATACTTGCATATCTAATCATGCACACATAGAATAAGCATGAATATAGTCTAACTAACTTATCTTCTAGGGCGCACACCATAACTTAGTCGTACGCATGTGCGCTGATGCTCTGAGCTGTAGGAACTCTGTACATTGTCTAGTCTTCAACACTTAACTGATTTTTGATCTTCTTATTAAGTTCGTTGACTCCAAACTACTATATGACTTTGTTGCCATAATTACAACACTATATTAAGTCATATACATTAGTATAGCCAACTTTCCAATAGGTTCTAGGTTTTTCAAAAAGTTACTCAACCCCCTTCATCTTCTACACTTGTTCAGACACAGATGGATGAACTTTTAGACAACATTTTGCAACTAAGTTCTACCCAAGACAATAACAAACTTATGGACCCTTTCATGATAGATGAGCTAAAACATGTAGTTTTTTCCTTCTCGCCTAATAAGGCCCCAGGCCTGGATAGGTTTACAACCCTCTTTAATCATAAATATTGGGATGTCCTTTGTTGGGATCTATTGGTATCATTAGAAGAATCTAGGAAAATAAAAGCTATGTTGAAAACTTTTAACAGCACCAACATAGCTCTTATTCCTAAAGTCAAGGATCCAAAGACATTTGCAAATTTCTATCCAATCTCACTTTGCAATACAATATATAAAATCTTTACCAAATCTATATACCTAGGGTTGTAGCCATTTGTACCTAGCGTCACTTCACCAGAGCGGGGAGGTTTTTTTTTTAGGAGAGAAACAATAGAATGTGCATTGGTTTCCCATAAGGTGTTGCACTCCATCAAAGTTATCCAATCTATAAATTTTGTTATAAAACTTGATGCAACCAAGACCAAATAGATCTCAAAAGAGATGTCCAATCTTGCAACAAAGAGACAACACAATGACAAAAACAAAGAAACAACAAGATGTAACCAAATATTAACTCTTTTATTGGAAAGTTGTCTATACTAAAGTATATGACTTGATATAGTGTTTTCATTATGGCAATAAAGTCATATAGTAGTTTGGAGTCAGCACACTTAGTGTAAAGATCAGAATTCAGTTAGGTGTTGAAGACTTGACAGTGTACAGAGTTCTTGCAACTCAAAGCATCAGCGCATATGTGTACAGATGAATTATGGTATGTTCCCTGGAAGTTAAGTTTGTTAGACTATACTTATGCTTGGTCTATGAGCGCATAAGTAGATATGCAAAGATGTAAAAATTACAGTCAGTTGAAGTTACACAACCAATGTGCTAGTAGAGAACAGAGCATAAAGCCAACAATTAGCATTTTGGTTTGCGATTATAATTTAATGTTGTAAAGGCCATGCGCCCATTATATTTAGGTTGTTGACATGTTTATATGTACAATTGTAAGCACGCTTAAGCCAATTCATTTGGATGCGTTGTTTGTAATTAGTTATAGGGCCGACCTAACTATTTTGTTTATATGAGCATATAAATATAAGATGTGCCCATTGTATTCGGTATGGAAGTTGTAATAGAGTTGTGATAAGTAGAGTAGAGGTATGCGAAGACATCATAAGATGTATTAGAGCTTTGCTAGAGGTCAAAGCATCAGCGCACCAAAGGAACTAATCTGACAAGCAGTGTCACAGTAACAGTTCACCAACAGATATAGTGTGTATCTGAATTCAGAAGGTTGTAGCCTTCACCATTTGAGCAGTGAGGTCTAGGACAGTGAGTCCACTCCCCTAATAGAGATCATTGTAAAAGACTCCTAACAGGGTCTGACCCTTAACAAGGTCTACTGTACTTAAAGCATTGTAAAGCTACTCCTAACAGGGTAAAGGATCTTCTAATAAGCATCACAAAACACTAGTATAGAATATTAGTGGGTATCAAGTCCCACTGGGGTTTTTACCTGTTTGGGTTTCCCCGTAACCATATTGGTGTCATGTGTTGATTTCATGTTTCATGTTTCATGTTTATGTGAATGTTTAATTCAGTACTTAAGCATTTAAGTTTAGCATAAAGACTAAAGCAAAAAGTTAAAATATAGTGAACACTGATTCACCCCCCCCCCCAGTGTTCTCATTCCTAACAATTGGTATCAGAGCTCTAGTCCTCAGCATAGAAGTTTAACCACTTGAGGAGATCATGGACAAAGCAAATATGAAACATCTAAAGAAAAATCTTGAAGCCGCTCTTGAAGACTTGGACAATTTAGAAAGAGAAATTGAAGAACTAAAAGAAAAAGTTAGTGATGCTCAATTAGTTATCAAAAGACTAAGAAATGATTTAAAAGGATGCTCTCACAGTGATCTTGAAGAAAAAATCAAGAAGTTGAGTGAAGAAAATGCATCCTTAATAAGTCAACTTGAATAATTTGATGACAAACTGATGAATAATCAAGATGTCTACAATGAACAAGTCAAGGAGAACCTTCAAATCAATGAGGAACTAAGGGAAGCTAACATAGAAATCTTGGAGCTAAAGAATATCAAAGAAAGCTTGAAATTTGAATTGAAAAAGGAAAAGGATCATATTGACAAGTTACACACCAGTGCTGATTTGGTAGAATCTCAGTTGTATGCAAGAAGAATCAAAGGAGACACTAGTTGTATTGGATACAATGAAGCACAAAATCAGATTGACAATATGTGAGCAAGAAAGGATTCACAAAAGAACTCTATTGATGATGAGAAGACTGAAGATCAAACCAAAGACAATGGTGGTCCTCCTAAGAATGAGCACAAGCTTGTAGAACACAAATGTTTTGCATGTAACAAGCATGGACACATTGCAAGGAACTGTACAAAGGTAAAACCTTTTAATCGTTACTATTATTCATGCAACAGATTTGGTCATAAAGCTATGAATTGCAAGACTAGTAAGAAGAACAAGATTTAGCAAGATCAGAGAAATCAAAATCAGACAAATGTTAGAAGTTCTCAAAATGTTATATGTCAGATATGTAACTATAATGGTCACTCAACCAGAACATGTAGAATGGTGACTCATGTCAATGCGTTGAGGAATAATAGACCTCCAGTCATTTTCCACTCTTGTAACAAGCATGGACATATCTCAAGGTTCTATAGATCAAGGACGCAAGATCAGGAGAGCCCTAAAAAGACTAAAGAACTAGTTTTGGATCCTGAAGGAGAAGTCAAGTTTGTGAAAGCCTCAGATGATGCGAGCATGATTTGGTCAGAGAAAAAGGACACAGTTGATGAGAATGTATTGGATGCATCCCTAGTGGATGCACCCTCTACATCTGCATGAATGGCCCTCAGGGTCATAGGGGGAGCTAATTTAGCTCTAGACCCCTACGTGGCTGGTATACTCATCCTTAGAGTATGTTCCTTTGGACTTAAGATTTTGAAGTGTATAGGAACCTTTGTGCAAGAGCGCACTTGCTGATTGTTAGCAGAGCTCAAGTTTGAATTTTTGAAGTGACAGCCTAGTTTACGCGACGTGCATTAATGGTGGATTTTTCATGAAAAAGTACATAGAAGTTATTTGATTTCTCATTGCATTCAAATTCAGAGCGATAGGAGAGCAGAAAAAGCCTTGGAAGTTTTTGTGAAGTCTTGAAGATTGATCTATCAGAGATTTGCTACAGTTATCAGTGCATTTGATCGGTTGCAGAAACCCTAGCTCATTGTGCCGATTCGGAAGCCGTCAAATTATCTCCAAGTTCATTTGGAAAGTAATTAACAAGTAAGTCATGGCCACTCCCATTGTTTATGATGTCACTGAGAAGAAAAGATATGTTTTCAAGAGGCACCCATTTAAATCCATCCTAGATGATTTAGAGGGAGCTTTCTCCCGCACACCTATGGGTGTCATGCATGTGGAAGACATAAGGGCTTACATCTATTGTAAGAAAGAACTTGTTGGACTAGATAGGTTAATGGTGCACATGGATACCATGTTGAAACATAATAAAACATTCATAGATGAATACGCCAAATGGAATGATTACCCTATTATTGAGTATGCTACGACATTTAAATTCTATGAGACAGAATGGATAAAGATCTTATTGAGCAGAGTCCATGATGATCTATTTTGGATTGGACATGTTCTAGTTAGAATCACAAGTGGTTAGATTCATGAGATGACAGGCCTTTCTAGGATAGGCATCATCCTTCCTGTGGGAAACAATGTCAGGAAAATGGTAGAACAAGTATGTAAATCAAGGAGCGATAGGCGCGGCATGACTATTGAGCCGATTGAGCAAGAAAACATCAAATTGATGTCAATGATACTGGGTTATAGATTTCATCACACCAACAAGGTGAGTAGTGTGTTTGTGGGCACTATTCTAGCAGCTATCAAACTTGTGAAGGAAGATGGAGAGTTCAACTTGTGTGAGATCTTGCGTGTATAGTTGATAGATAACATCAAGGCCATTAAGCATGACAAGTCAAAGATATTCAAGTTTGGGTCCCTAATCATCTACATGTACCTTCATATTGTTGGCAAGATTTCAGATTTGTACTTGGACAAGTCCATTCCAACCATGCCTCAAAAATCCAACAAAGCATCCATTGAAAGTACACTAAGGTATTATATCACTTTGGAATTAAAGACCTTTAGAGCTAAGATGCAGATGAGGTATAGGATTCTAGAAAGCATTGTAGAGAAATATAAGGATATAATATGTTTTATGGTGGAGACTGATACTACATGTATGGAAGCTGTTGAACCAAGAACTAAGTGGATTCATCCACTTGGCTATGAGGTAGAAGAATAGGTCCTTGAAGCATATGCGCAGGTACTTATGATAGCCTCCAAAGATCCTAATGAACCTAGGTGGGGAACCTATAAGGAAAAGACCAGAGAAGTTGATGCAAAACTTAACATTGTAGAAACTAATTGAAAAGTTGCTAAGGTCACTTCTGAGATCTTGAGAATACATGGTGTGTCTCAAGCAGACCTTGATAAAGCAAGGGACAAAAAAATTGCCTTAGAATTGAAAGGTGCTACAGTAGAGGAAGAACAAGAAGATCCTAAGAAGAAGAAAATGAAAACTGAATCAGATGATAGTCAGAGTATCTATTGATCTTACCACTCCTCTGGAGTATAAGCCTATAGTCAAGAGGAAGAAAGAAGCATGTACTAGTCATCCATCCTCGCGAGCACTAAGGAGTAAGAAAAATATTCAAGCACCTCCTTAGGAAGGATTCAAACCAAGCCTTAAAGTTTTGAATGCAAGAATTGTTGATGAGGGCATAATTGATCAAGTAGAGAAGTATTATGACACATATAGTGAGATTGACATATCAGAAATACATAGTATGATTGTCAAACATATGATCAAGTTCAAGAAGATAGTCCTTGAGTTGAAAACTTCTATTCCAGATAAAGTATGGGTTATTTTAGAAAACCTAAAGAGACAAGCAAATGAAGAGGATCTAAGGATCAGAGAAAAAGTATTAGAAGATACTCTGCTAGTATGTTCTAAAGAAGAAGTGGCACTGATATTAAATTTGGTGAAGCCACACTTAAGGACCAAGATGAGAACTCTTCACATTATGAACAAAGACTATGAGTTGATAACGAAGGAAACAGAGAAGGCCTTTGAAAAGGTGTTATTAGAACAACAGATAAAACCACCTACTATGCCCATCACTCATGCACCCAATAAGAAAGACAAAGAAGCAAAGACCTTCAATGTACCAGTGACAAGTCCTCAAGACTCAGCGCCCATAGCAGAAACTCAAATAGAGGCAGACAAGTCTGCACCCATCTCAGAATCACATGAAGGCAACACTATTATCATAGATGATGTGGAGATAGCCATGGCGGCTACTGATCAGGATTTGGACAAGTTTGAGGAAGCATTTGTTAGTACTGAAGAAGCTAAAATCTTATGCAGCAATACACCTCCAACTCAGCAAGAAGTACTCATAGAAGATGTAACTGATAAGAAAGAAGAAGAAGAGGTAGAAAAGAAAGAAGAAGATACTTTTGTTGATCATGCAAAGGTAAAACCAGAAGTGATGGACAACACTCCCATCACTCTCTCCTCAGCATTGGTGTCAAGTTTGACACCTGACACAAGCAATTTGGACTCTTGGAAAGAAGAAGACCTGATTAAGTTCGGCGTCTTGGCTATGGAGAAGGAAAAATAAAAACAAGTTATGCGGAATCCTCTCCTGATAGAATCAGTGAATATTTTGAATAGTTTGCTGCCAGAGGATAAGAAAGTGTTAAAAGTACATTTGGTTGATGATGTGAGTTCAGTCCTCTCACAGTTTAAAAGCAATTTTTCTAGCCTAGAAGAATCTGTGTCCATAGTTGCAGAAGAGAAGTACTTAAAGAAGAGACTGAATGAATTGATGAGCAACTTTGCACTAGACTTGAATTCTCTTAAGTCTGGTCAAGCATCCTTGAAAAAATTTGCTGATGAAGGAAGAAGGATCATTTCAGCATGCATGGATCAAGACAAGCTCACAAATGCTCACTTCAAGAAGATAAAAGAGGCAAAAGCAATGATTGAGTAGGTAAAGAATTCAGTGTCAGACACATCCACTAATGTGAACATGTGCAAAAATGTTTACCAAGGACAGTTAGACAAGATTGAGAACAAAGAAATAGAGATAACAAGGATAAGGTCCAAACAGACTCAGTTGATGAATGGTCTTGCACACTCTTTAGACATCCTCAATCAGAATATAAAGGAGATTGATGCCACCATGGTAACTTATGATCATGGTCCCATTAGTGACTTGGAGAAGATGGAGAAGCTTCAATATGCATTATGTGCCCATCTCCAAATAGTTAACTCTCTGATAACCTTTTGGAAGAAGGAGATCCAGAACCTCAAGATTGCATATCCAGATGTTTTCCCCTAGTGAGTATGTGTAGATATAGTTTTTTGATGCACCTTTGTCATTAATGTCAAAGGGGGAGTTGTGTATAGAATATGGAGTATATATATGTATAGGGAGATATAAGATTATGTATAAAAATGTATAGAAGACATAAGTAGACAAAAGTTTTTGTGTTAAGGGACAGTTAGCAACTTGGCCATATTCCTTTGTTGCCATCAATGACAAAGGGGGAGATTGTTGGCAAGTTGTCTATACTGAAGTATATGACTTGATATAGTGTTGTCATTATGGCAACAAAGTCATATAGTAGTTTGGAGTCATTGCACTTAGTGTAAAGATCAGAATTCAGTTAAGTGTTGAAGACTGGACAGTGTACAGAGTTCTTGTAGCTCAGAGCATCAGTGCACGTGTGTATGGATGAATTATGGTATGCGCCCTAGAAGTTAAGTTTGTTAGACTATACTTATGCTTAGTCTATGAGCGCATAAGTAGATATGAAAAGAAGTGAAAGTTATAGTCAGTTGAAGTTACACAGCTAGTGTGTGCTAGCAAAGAACAAAGCATAGAGAAGACAATTAGCATTTTGGTTTGCGATTATAATTTAATGTTGTAAAGGCCATGCACCCATTGTATTTAGGTTTTCGACATGTTTATATGTACAATTGTAAGCACGCTTAAGCTAATTCATTTGGAAGCGTTGTTTGTAATTAGTTATAGGGCTGACCTAACTGTTTTGTTTATATGAGCGTATAAATATAAGATGCACCCATTGTATTCGGTATGGAAGTTGTAATAGAGTTGTGATAAGCAGAGCAGAGGTATGCAAAGACAGCATAAGATGTATTAGAGATTTTCTAGAGGTCAAAGCATCAGCGCACCAAAGGAACTGATCTGACAAGCAGTGTCACAGTAATAGTTCACCAGCAGATATAGTGTGTATCTGAATTCAAAAGGTTGTAGCCTTCAACATTTGAGCAATGAGCTCTAGGACAGTGAGTCCACTCCCCTAACAGGGATCATTGTAAAAGACTTCTAACAAGGTCTACTGTACTTAAAGCATTGTAAAGCTACTCCTAACAGGGTAAAGGATCTTCTAATAAGGATTACAAACCACTAGTGTAGAATATTAGTGGGTATCAAGTCCCACCAGGGTTTTTACCTATTTGGGTTTCCCCGTAACCATATTGGTGTCATGTGTTGATTTCATGTTTCATGTTTAATTCAGTACTTAAGCATTTAAGTTCAGCATAAAGATTAAAGAAAAAAGTTAAAATACAGTGAACATTGATTCAACCCCCCCTCTTAGTGTTCCCATTCCTAACATCTTTATCATCAGGAAAATATCAAATTACATTCAAATTTTGTGCAACATGCTGAGCTATAAGGCCTTCTCAGTTACGACCAATACATCAAAAAATACAATAATCTCAGAGGATCCAAATTCTCCCTTTCTAGCCCAAATCTTTATCCTAACAACAATCTGGTAGAAACTCCAAGACATATCTACACTTGAGCTCGCAAGCCACCAAGCAAGATTCTTGTTTCCTAAGACAACACTTAACTACTAGCTTCTAAACTCCACACTTTTCTATCTTCCTCTACCCTACTTTCTATGCTACCCATACCCTCGTTTTATGCAACATGACCACAAGTCAGCCTTATAAATTAGAAATCATAAAACAATCATTTAGCTCCAAGAAACTCATGAAAAAACATGTTATCCTTCATGTCGGCTTGCAACATTCATTAAATTTGCATAGGAGAAAGAACTAACCCAGATTTAGGTCCTTACGCATCCCAATGATCCATCCATATCACAAAGAATTTGACCCAAATTAAATGCACATGTCAGCCAGCCAAAACAATCAAAATAAACCTATCGGTGAACTAGACCACTGAGCTTGTCAGAACATCAACTGAACAATACAAAATAAATACCATTCCCATTGAACAGGTTTTGGTCCATCCTCAACTATTAGTTTGTCCTTTCTCAATTTCTCTCACTTCTCCTTCACTTGGGAGTTACCTTGATGTCTTCTCTTCAACTTATCTTTCACTTTTAGGCCATACTGGTAATCATCCTCAAGTGAATCGATCTTTAACATGCCAATATCATCAGGGATATTGAATCTCAAACCATTAATATACTTGGCCACCTTTTCTTTAGCAATTTCTCTATGTCCAAACCAAATAGTCGACTTGTAAAACTCCTCAGTATAGTCTTTCACTATCATCTCCTTTTGCTTTAGGTTTTGTAACTTATTGAAATACCCAAGTTCACAATTGACAGGAATGAACTTAGCCTTCATTTTTGCCACCATCACCCTCCCTTGAGTGATCTTCATCTCACCTTCTTCTTCTCTATCTCTCTGTAATTATTTCCACCACAAAGTAGCATGTCCCTTCAACTTAGTCTTTGCTAACCTCACTCTGAGAAGATCTCCAATGTCTTCTAGCTCAAAGATAGTCTTCTAACTCACCAATCCAATCAATCAGTTCCTTAGATTTCAATGTACATGAGAAATTAGAAAACTCCATTCTGTGACTTTTACTCAACCGAGTCATAGATCTCTCCAACCGATCAGCTCTATCTTCCACAAATCTCTCTAACCGATTAGCTCTGTATTCTCCACTAGATCTATCAGCCTCAAAATATTTAGTAGATTCTTCATAACCATCCTCTATTCCAAGGGTCCTTGATAAATCAGCTATAGCTCTCATGATCTCAGTGACCATCTCATTCTTCATCGTCACCATCTCAGATCTGACATCCTATCTAACCTTTTCTGTTATCTTCATCTCCACACATCACAAAGATCTGCGATCGCCCTAGGGTGCAATCTTCTTGGAGACATCTTCTAAGATTTTTGAAAAATCTCTACAACAAATCCCAAACCCGACCACCTTGTGATAACCTCCAAATGTTATGCAAGTCAGATCGTAACCTACTACCTTGCATGAACAACTACATAGGATTTCATAAGTCTAGGAAAATGGATCTGCAATACAAATCATACATAATCTCTAGAGGAAACACAACCAGCCAGATTAACCTGGCTCTAATACCACCTAAAACAACCAAGATCGAAGAGATCTCAAAAGAGATGTCCACTCTTGCAGCAAAGGGATGACACATAGGAAAACACAAAGAAACAACAAGATGTAACCAAATAATAAATCTTTATCATCAAGAAAACATCAAATTACATTTAAATTCATGCGACATACTAAGTTGTAAGGCCTTCTTAGTTATGACCAATACATCAGCAAATACAACAAGATCTCACATGATCCAACTACTCCCTAGCTAGCCCAAATCTGTATCCTAACATCAATCTGGTAGAAACTCCAAGACAGATCTACACTTGAGCTTGCAAGCCACCAAGAAGACTTATTATTTCCTAAGCCAATACTTAGCTACTAGCTTCTAAACTCCACACTTTTCCCTCTTCCTCTACCCTAGTTTCTATGCTACCCATACCCTCCTTTTATACAACATGACCACAAGTCAACTTTACTAATTAGAAATCATAAAACAACCAGTCGGCTCCAAGAAACTCATGAAAAAATGTATTATCCTTTATGTCATCTTGCAAGAGTCATTAAATTTCATGTATGAGAAAGAACCAACCCAAATTTAGGTCCTTACGCATCCCAATGGTCGATCCATATCATGAAGAATGTGACCCAAATTAAATGCATATGCCAGCTAATCAAAACAATCAAAATAAACCCATCACTAAACTAGACCACTGAGATTGTCAGAACATAATCAAGTAATATAGAACAACTACCAATGCCATTCGGTGAAAAGACACCTAAACATAGACCGAGCTCGTCAATGAACCAAAATAGGAACATTTCACCGAGAACCCCAAAGTAGTTACTGAGAACAAACTCATCCATCGAGCTCAATCGCCAAGTAACATCCATACTCAATCATCGAGTCTGTCAATGAAGAAAAACATCTTGTAGCTGAGAACTACCGCCAAATGATCAAGAATCTCAGGTCTCGAACCAAGATCACCACTTCAAACATTGAAAGCCAAAACCTAATCTAACATATTTTGGTTGATACATAATTGCCAATTGCCCAAGTATGCTCCTACATCAAAACTTGACATGATGAAGGCACACGATAGAGTGATTTGGGACTTTTTGTTTAAAGATCTTCAAAAGTTTGGTGTTTCATTAATTGGTGTAAATGGGTTAAGGCATGCATATCAAGTGCCTAGTTTCAGTAATTATTAATGAGGTTCCAATTTGATTTTTTTCTTCATCACAAGGGGTAAGGTAGGGAGATCCTTTATTTCTAATCCTTTTCATTATCATGGTCGACACACTTAGTAGAACTATTAAACATCAACAAGAGCAAGCTTTGTGAAAAGGTGCTCAAATTGTGGGTACAATTATTTATGTGACTCATTCATTATTTGTTGATGATACCCTGCTATTTGGAAAGACATGTATTCAAGAAGCGAGGCAGATCAAAAGGACATTAGATATGTACAATTCAACTTCAGGTGAGAAGGTAAATGCTCAAAAGTCTAAATTATATTTTCTTAAAATAACTGCTCCTCTAGCTAATCAAATTGTGGACATATTGGGTTTTTTCAGTTGACCAATTGTCGTCAACATATTTGGGTATCCCTTTTTTTTGTGGGGGAAAATAGGTCAACCTATTGGTTAGTTGTTATTGAAAGGATTGAAAGTAGACTCTCATCTTGGAGAGGTAGGTGGCTCTCACTATCAAGTAGAATATTGTTGATCAAAACTGTCTTGTCAACCATTCCCAACTATTATGTAGCTATTCTAAAAGCTCCAACCTTAGTGATACATCAAATTGAAAAATTAATTAGAGACTTTCTTTGGAAGGGTAACCTCTCTAATGATAAAAAGATACCTCTCATGTCTTTGCAAGACATGGCTAACTCTAAGTTTATAGGGGGAGTAGGTCTTCATGATTTGGGTAAAAGGAATAAAGCATTTGGGGGTAAATTAGTATGGCAAATGTGGTTCAAATTATGTTACTTGGGAAGTACATAATGGGTCTAGTGTATCATTTTGGATAGATTCTTGAAATGGAAAGCCCCCATTAGCAAATTCACCTACTTAACAAACTGATTCATTACATGGCAACTGTTGAACTTTAATCATAACTTTAACAAAAAAAAATTGTTATATTTTATTTTATATTTATATGATATAATTTTAAAATATAATAGCTTTATATTTAAATATACTTTTAAATTGAATTAATGCTATTTTATATTATTTAAAATATTATATTCATATCATATTTATATTATTAAATTACTATTTCATATTTAAAATTATAGTTATATTAATTTTATTTCATATTATATTATAATTTATTTATGTTTATATATTATTTAATGTTATTTTTATGTAATATTAAATACTATATATTTATATTTATATTATTTTATGCTATATTTTTATATTATTATATTATTTCAAATTATATTTATTTGTACATTATTCTATGTTATAATTATATTTATATAAATCTTAAACTAATTGTTCTTATGAATAACTTACAACAATGAGATTTTCAAAATCTCTAATTTATTTATTAAGCAAATCGAGCTGATATTTTTTATGTGCAGACATCTCAATCCACTTCCTCAAGTCTTTCAATGTACAAATTTTGGTCGGAACTTCACTGCTCTGCAATCTTGTTATTAATAGTCAAGTACTCACCACTACTCATTGATTTTATTATTTGTAAACATTCAAAAGTTTTTAGAAGAAAAGCTTATTTACACTTAGACAATTTTTCAATTATTTCTGAAATTTAAAATAATTAACAATTAAAAAGAACTGTTATGAATAAAAAAAAATATTCTTTATTTTTTTTATTGAATGAACCAAATGAGTAAAACATTTTACAAATTCAATTATAAATCAGTAACAAAACTACTGAGAAAGATAACAGGAATCAGTTGGAAAAAAACAGTAGCAATTAGACACAAGGGTAATTAGGGAAAAACAGAGAAGGGGAAGGCTAACTTTGCATACTCAGATTTCATGATAGATTTATTTTTCTATTGGTTTATTAACTATTTACTTTGATAGTCAAATAATTTGTACAATTTATCCAATATTTTTACAAAAACACCCCAATAAACCATGCACTATTGGTGTAATCACTAACTTTTTTTCCCTACATCCCAGCAGCTATTGTCTACTAGATGATTTTCTAGTGGGCTTTTAATTTGCAAATTCTGGACAGTAACTATTCCCCTAGACAACAATGCAAAATAATATATTCCTTATTTTAGACATAAATAAGATGTAAATTTGTAACTATTTATTGTGAAAGGTTTCTAGGTACCCACACATCCTAATTTAGTGCACTTGTAGAGCCTAAACCATACATTGAATTTGGACAATTTTTTTTGTTGTCTTCATATACGAATAGACACCTTATTTCTTGGCTTCTGAACATTAACAAAACATCTGTAAGAATAAAACTAAAAAATAATGAACTAATACACACTTTTTTATATTCTTGTGCATGCAGCAACAACTTAAAAACACAAAATAGAGGGGTGCTCTCTCTCTATTGGGGGACTATTCTGCTTATATATGCTAAAATATTAATTTGTAAATTCAGCAGGTTTCTATAACAATTTCCAGTAGGCTACACAACTATTCAAGCAATTCAAACAGTAATAAAAAGTTTAGATTCTGATATTTACAGGTAAGGTATCATAAAAGAAAACCATAAAATGCACTCTTGGATCCTTTTTCAATCTAGAAATTATTTTCAATTTGATAAAACTAAGTTGCAGAAAATATTATGGACCGTTGAATGCCCTTGAATTCATGACAGGCTGCAAATGCACACAAAATGTCTTCATTAGATTTTATCTTAGGAGATGAAGAAGAATTAGTTAGCATAAATGATAATGATAATGATGATTACCTGAGATTGAGATCATTTTGATGCAGATCTCGTGGAGTTGAAGCCTCTGTTTCCAAATCACTGTTGATGTCAATATGAAGGTGGTTTCTACCAATCTGTAATTGTATCAGGTTTAGAATTTCGTTGTGGTCAAAAGCAAAAGAATTATTATGATGGCGACGAGAACATGAGTACAACACTCTGTTACCTTTTTCACCAGATTTGCGTTTTCCACTTTAAGAGTTTTTTCCTGCATGACAATGAAATCATTTGTAAGGAATAGTGATTTTCAATTTACAACAGCTTTCCTCATGCAACTGTATATCAAACAAATATGAAAAGTGATTTTTTACAAATTGACTTCAATGATGTTGAAGATCAACAATATTTTTAAACCTTAGAGAACAGGTGACTACTGTTGATGAGCAAGAACATATAAACAAGAAAAAGAGAATAAATTCAGAATTCAAGCAAATAAATATTTGCACAAAACACATAATACAGAGAGAACTTAAATGGTTCACCATTCGTGACCACATCGCCAGAAAAGCAAGGTAATCTCTTTTATTAACACTTTCTCTTTCTTAATTACATAAGTTACTTTGTTTTGTTTGGAAAATCTCTGAAGAAGAAATGAAATTAAAGTTGAAAGTTATAGATCTCGAAGACTTTGGATACCAGAGTAAATATGTATGCATTACATCTAGGTTCATAGTATATTGTTTTGTGATGAAAATTTACAATTAAGGTGAGGTCTTACGATGGGGATTTTTTAAAATATCAGTATTAAAGTCTTTGGAAACAATTATAAGGATCATATTGTTCCACATATTGCAGAGTTAGATATAGCAAAGAAGATGTGGGATACAATTCTGAATCTGTACCAGAATGCTACCATGAACCGGAAGTTGATTCTCAGAGAAAAGTTGAAAAATACCCGGATGAACAAGGGAGAAGACATTACAAGTTACCTCACCAAACTTAGACTTGTCAAGGATGAGTTAGCAACTGTTGGAGATAAGCCAAACGAAGACGAGCTAGTAAGAATAACCCTAAATGGGTTCACTAAGAAGTGGGATGTCTTTGTTCAAGTTGTTAGTGGACGAGACACCTTACCTAGTTGGGATCGGCTTTGGAGTGATTTCACTCAGGAGGAGCTTAGAGACTAAGTCTTGTCAATGGAGCCAACAACAAGAGTCAGAAAAGTGAGGTAGAATAGGAGAACGTTGCCCTAGCAGGAAAAGGGAAAGCAAAGAAGGGGTCTAGCAAAAGATCAAATCCACAAAGCGAGAAGGATCTGTCTAAGATCAAGTGCTTTGGATGTCACGAATTTGGCCACTATGTCAGCGATTGCCCGCAAAAGAAGAAGAGTGAAAAGAAGGGCAAGAACCTGATGGCAGCTCCAACAAGTGCAAAGGATCTCTCTAGTAGATTGGAGGATGAGTTTGCACGCATAGCTTGTATGGTTAGCTCAACCTCACAGAGTGTATGGTACATAGACAATGGGGCATCATTTCATATGATAGGAGTTAGAGAGTATTTCTCCAGTTATAAGGAGAACACCAGTATCCAAATTTCTATGGGAAACTTGTCCAAGCTCAGCTCAGTTGGAAAAGGGACTGTTCGGTTTCAGAGGGAGAATGGAAAGGTGATTCCTCTTCCTGAAGTGATGCATGTGCCAGGATTAGGTATGAATCTGATTTCTGTATCTGTTCTTCAGGACAAAGGGTATAATGTACTTTTTAGAGGGACGCAGGGGTTGATCAAGCACAAGGATTGGAAATCACCCGTATCTATTGGAGTTAGGAGTGGGTACCTTTATAGGTTGCTGTTTGACACTCCTAAGGCATTGATAAGCAGCAGTAATCCTAGAGATCTTGGAGAGCTATGGCATAGGAGGATGGGTCATATACATCATGGAGAACTTAAATTGCTTTGTGAGACAGTGACAAGTGTTCCAGAGGTGAGCACAGAGCATGATGATGTATGTAAGGGATGTGTGTTGGGGAAGTTTGCGAAAGCATCTTTTCCAAGAAGTGACACCAGATCTGAGGGTGTTCTTGATCTAGTACATTCAGATGTATGTGGGCCAATGTCAATGAAGTCTCTCAAAGGATATGAATACTATGTTACTTTTATTGATGATTTCTCCAAAAAGACCTGGATATACTTCTTGAAGGCCAAGGATGAAGTTTTCAGTCATTTCCAAGAGTTCAAGGCTCTTGTGGAGAACTCGACAGGAAGGAAGATAAAGGTTCTTCAGACAGACAATGGAGGCGAGTACAAGAGTAATGAATTCCAGGAGTTTTATACCAAGGAAGGAATCAAGAGAGAGTGGACTATTCCTTACAATCCGTAGCAGAATGGAGTTGCTAAGAGGAAGAATCGGTCCATATCGGAGGCAGCAAGGGCTATGCTACATGATTAGGACATGCCCTGCTACTTATGGGCAGAGGCATGTAGTACAATAGTGTACATGCAAAATCGGGTTCCACATAAGGTGCTAGGAAAGATAACACTAGAGGAAGCTTTCACAGGAAAGAAGCCAGATGTCAGTCACTTCAGGATATTTGGAAGTTTGACGTATTGTCATATTTCAGGTGATACACGTACCAAGTTAGATCAGATTGCAGAGAGAGGGTACTTTGTGGGGTACGGTGAAACCTCAAAGGCACATTGGATATTTATTCCAGGGACCAGGTGGATTATTATCAGGTGTGATGTCAAGTTCATGGAAGATAAGGCATTCAGGAGGTCCAGAGATTTTCCAGTAGATAATCAGAGTGAGAAGCCAACAAAAGTTCCAAGGACAACTCAATCGAGTCAAGGGAAGAAAAGCTTGAGTACAGTTACCAGTACCAACATAGACTCAGGTGGCGAGAGTTCGCATAGTATGGAGCAACTAGTGCAGCAGGAAATGCATCAACAAGATATGGAGGTTGATATCTCAACTTCTATAGTTGGTAGTAGGAACCGTGAGGTTCAATAGACATAGAGGGATACTCAGGACTTTGTGGGAACTCCTAGGAAGACTACTAGAGAGCGAAGACAACCAGCCAAGTTCAATGACTATGTGGCTTTAGTCAACCAATTGGTAGATAGTGAGCATTCCAGTTATCAGGAGGCTGCACAACATCAGGTGTGGCAAGATGCGATGGTTGAGGAGTATACCTCAATAATGCAAAATGGTGTGTGGGAGGTAGTGCCTAGACCAACAAATAGGGCAGTGGTTGGATCACATTAGATCTACAAGGTTAAGCATGGTGCAGATAGTAGCATTGAGAAATACAAGGCAAGGTTTTTGGCAAAGGGGTTCTCTCAGGAGGGAATAGATTATGAGGAGACATTTGCTCCAGTAGCTAGGTATACTTCTATACAAGCTGAAATCTCGATTTCAGCACAGATGGGATGGCAAATCCATCAAATTGATGTCAAGATAGCATTCCTTAATGGCAAGCTGAAGGAGGAGGTATACACAGAATAACCAGAAGGCTTTGTAGCACACAACAAAGAAACTCACATGTGCAGATTGAAGAGAGCTTTCTATGAACTCAAGTAGGCTCCCAGAGCGTGGTATGAGCGCATTGATAATTAATTGCAGGAAATGGGCTTTGTGAAGAGTGATGCGGATGCTAACCTCTACTACTTGGTGGTTGGGGGTGAGATATTCATTCTCATTCTATATGTGGATGACTTATTTCTAACAAGTTCACTAGGGCTCATAGATGAGTGCAAGAGGGACCTTGCAGCAGAGTTCGAGATGAAGGATTTGGGACTTATGCACTACTTTCTAGGTATGGAGGTGTAGCAAACAGATGGAGAAATTTTCCTTGGGCAAGGGAAATATTGCATGGAAATCTTGAAGAGATTCAAGATGGAGGATTGCAATGCCATGTCTACACCTATGATTACGAATTGGAGGAAGGTAGACACATCCAGAGAGAAGGATGTAGATCCCACCTTATACAAGCAGTTGATTGCTTCTCTCATGTATTTGGTTAACACCAGGCTAGATATAGCTTTTGCAGTTAACTCTCTTAGTCAGTTCATGGTTGAGCCAAAGAGAGTACATTGGACAGCGGCAAAGCATGTGTTGCGATATTTACGAGGTACAATCAAGTATAGGATTAGATATGCTCGAGGTGAAGGAATCAGGTTGATGGGCTATACTGATGCAGATTGGGCGGGTAGTACAACAGACAAGAAAAACACTTCAGGGTGTTGTTTCAGTTTGGGATCAAGAGTTGTCTCTTGGTTCAGCAAGAAGCAGAAGTCTGTGGCTCTGAGCTCAGCAGAGTCAGAATACATAGCAGCTAGCATGGAAACATGTGAAGCTATATGGCTTCAAAAGTTGCTAGTAGCTTTATTTGGTCAGAAGGTTGAGACTACGGTGATACACTATGACAATCAGAGTTGCATCATGATGATTGAGAATCCATTGTTTCATGATAGGTCAAAATATATAGACATCAGGTATCACTTCATCAGGGATTGTGTACAGCGGGGGATTGTTCAGCTACAGTACATACCTATAGAGGAGCAGGTAGCAGACATTTTGACAAAGGCATTGGGGAAGGCAAAATTCATCTTCTTCAGAGATAAGTTAGGTGTTGTGCAGAACAACTTCCTCGCTAAGAGGGAGTGTTAGTTTGGTAGCTTAATTGTATTTATTAATTATTTGACTCCTAGAAACTTCTAGTTTCTAGAAACTTCTAGCTTCTAGAAATTTCTAGAAACTTCTAGCTTGTGAAAACTTCTAGCAAGTAGAAGCAACTAGAAACAATGGGAGTAGTATAAAAGGGGGTCAAGGGGCATTTGGAGGCAATGAAGTTAACATCAAGTTAGAGATCAAGTTTGAGAACAAGCTTGAGTAGTCTTGCAGTGTTAGCAAGAACAAGCTTGAGTAGTCTTACAGAGTTAGCAAGGGGCAGTCTTGCAGTGCTAGCAAGGGCGCAGTGATAGTGTTTGGGGATTGCAGGGGAGGAATATCAGCAGGAGAAATTGGGAGATTGTCAGAATTCTGCCACTAAGAGGCAAGGAATTTTGTATCTCTTAATTTGCTAAAGATTAATATATTTTTCATCTACAGTACTGGTTTTCCCTTCGGGGTTTTTCTAGGGATGATTTGTCCAAAAATATTGTCATTGTGTGGCATATTTATTTTTGTATTTTTTTGGTGAAGTTGTAGTTGTGTTATTTTTTAGATAGGAGATTAATAACCAGTGACTGCAATAGAGAATTTTCACACAATATTCTCAGTTCTAAAATTTTTAAAAGCTGATGGTCTTATGCCTATTTTTTGGCAACAAGTAATGTCATATTTATTAGTTTACTATAGGGACATGTCTCAGTCTACGGACCTCATTGAATGGGGCATGGGCATCTCCCAGTGCCACCCAAGCACCACTCAATGGTTGCTAGAATGCAAGGATGACATGGCGTCCCCACGATGGCACAAGGAAATAGAGATGCAATATTTGTAATACATAATGATTTCACAGCATTACTAGAATTAATGCACACTTCTTTTGGAAAGGAAAAGGTGTGGATCCATGTAAATATTTGGAAGAGCCTAAAATTATTAAGTACAAATTTAAGCTCAGCAAGCTTTGGGGTGTTCCCGAAGACAATCCTAATGGTAAGATTTAGGTTCAGACTCTTCTGTAGATGTAGGGCCAACCACATGTTTCTACTCGTACATTGTATTAGAGAGCATGAACGACATCAAAGTCAGCCTCAGAACCTTCATCCACTCATAGTGTTATGGCTGAATTTTGAGAGGGCAAGAGGAAACACAAGATGCAAAGTAACCCCATAGCTGATTTATTCAATGTGCAGCTCATAGATCGGATAGATGATTTCATTGGTAAGTTCTTCTTTGCCAATAGCATCCCATTTCATGTAGCTCGATCTCCTTATTATAAGGAGATGATGAAAATGGTGGAAAGGGGAGGACCATCATATGTGCCACTAGGTGAGTGCAAATTGAGCACCACGATCTTGGATAGCTATGCTAGGCATGTTGGGTGGAGTATGGATGTAGCACGGTTATGGATGGGTGGATGGATATTAATCATCGTCCACTCATCAACATCATAGTTACATTATAGAGGGCCCACACTTTCTTAGGATGGTTGATTGTTTAGGGCATAACAAAGATGTTGATTTTAGTTTGAGTTAGGGAGCCTATTGAGGAGGTTGTGCCACAAACTGCAGTCCAAGTAGTCATACATGGAACACATGTGTGAAGATCTATAGGGAAGCTTATTGAGGCAAGATACAAACATATTTGGTGGACTACATGTTGTGTGCATTCCATGAGCAATATACTCAAGGACATTGGAAAGATTGATTGGACTAGAGGAGTGGTCAGCGATGTGAGAGATGTGAAGATACTTATCTGCAATCACCACAATTCACATGCACTCTTTAGGAACTTTGTGAAGGAGTTCTTGAAACTAGATATGCACCTTATTTTATTGTCTTGGAGAGATGCTTAAGTTGCAAGAGGCATTGCAACTCATTATTATGACGAATGATTGGAATCGGTGGGTCAAGACCAAGATAGAGCATGGTAAGAGGGTGAAGGAGATAGTGAAGAGTGATGTATTTTTGAGTGATGCAAAACACATAGTCTCTATCATGTCTCTAGTTTCCAAGTTATCACATATGGATATGGGGATGCACCTACCCTTGGAGAGGTGTATGAATGCATTGCTTTAACACTTGACTAGATGAGGGTTGTTGTGCAAGAGAAGGACCTCAATTTAGCAATCTACAATGAGCACATTCGACCAATCCTTCAACACAAATGGGATAGGATGAACACTCCCTTTCACATGCTTTCTTATGAATTGCATCCAAAGTAGTACATCTCTAGGAATGGTAGATTTACAGTAATTTAAGATGATGCCAATTTAGTATGATACTAAAACTGCTGGCAAGATTCATATTAAGTGGATGGAATTTTCCACTCACAAAGGTTATTTGTGTTACAAATGAGAACACTGAGAGGGAGGGGGTGGGGGGTGAATCAGTGTTCTATATATTAATACTTTTTCTTTACTGTTGAAACTTAACTTAATTACTTATGTACTGAAATGAATATCAATGCAAGTAAGATAAACAACCATAACACATAACACCAAATATGATTATGCGGAAACCCAAATAGGTAAAAACCTCGGTGGGAATTCACACCCAATAAGAACTGCACTAGTGTTTTATGATCCCTGTTAGAAGATCTTGCAACCCTGTTAGGAGTTCTTCTTTACAATACTTTTAGTACAGTGACTTGGTAAAGGGTCAAACCTTGTTAGGAGTCTTTTATAATTAACCCTTTTAGGGGTGGGGATATACTATCCTAGAGCTCACTGCTCAAGTGGTGAAGGCTACAACCTTGTGGATCTCAGATACACACTTTATCTGCAATGTGAACTATTGCTATGACACTGCTTGTCTGATCATTTCCTTTTGTGCGCTTATGCTTTAGCCTCTTGTAAAGCACTACAACATTCTAACTGCTCTTCGCATACCTCTGCTATGCTCATATCAACTTTTTATTAAATACCATACTTAATTACAAAGGCGCATGTCTTATTTGTATGCACAAACAAAACTATTAACTAGGTCGGCCTTCAACCTATTACATACAACGCTTCCAAATGAATTGGCTTAAGCGTGTTTACAAACCAAGATATTAACATGTCTATGACCTAAATACAATAGGCGCATAGCCTTTACAAAACAATATTACAAGCGCTAATCAAAACAAAAATAGTCGGCTCCATGCTTTGTTCTATTATGCCGCTCATTGTCTGTGTCACTTTATCTGACTGTAACTTCCTCATACTGACTCATATCATCATGTGCTCTTAGACTTAGCATAAATACATACTTGGAAGCTTATCTTCAAGGGCACATGGCATAAATCTATTATACGCACGTGCACTGATGCTCTATTCTTCTGGTGCTCTGCTAACTATCCAATCTTCCATATTTAACCAAATTCTGATGTTTTAATTATTTGTGTTGATTCCATAACATCATATTGTTGGCAAGTTGTCTATACTGAAGTATATGACTAGATATAGTGTTGTCATTATGGCAACAAAGTCATATAGCAGTTTGGAGTCAGCACACTAAGTGTAAAGATCAGAAATTAGTTAAGTGTTGAAGACTGGACAACATACAGAGTTCCTGCAGCTTAGAGCACCTGCACCCATGCATACAGATGAATTATGGTATGCGCCCTAGAAGTTAAGGTTGTTAGACTATACTTATGCTTAATCTAAGAGCGCATAAGTAGATATGTAAAGATGTGAAACTTACAGTCAGTTGAAATTGCACAGCCAGTGTATGCCAGCAGAGAACAAAGCATAGAGCCGACAGTGACTATTTTGGTTTGCGGTTGTAAATTAATGTTGTAGAGGCTATGTGCCCATTGTATTCAGGTTGCTGACATATGTATATGTATAATTGTAATCATGCTTAAGCCAATTAATTTGGAAGCGTTATTTGTTATTAGTTATAGGGCCGACCTAATTGTATAATTGGTATGAGCGCATAAATATAAGGCGCACCCATTGTATTCGGTATGGAAGTTGTGAGAGAGTTGTGACAAGCAGAGCAGAGGTATGTGAACAGAGCATATGATGTATTAGAGCTTTGCAAGAGGTCAAAGCATCGACGCACCAAAGGAACTGATCTGACAAGCAGTGTCAGTAACAGTTCACCTGCAGATATAGTGTGCATCTGATCTCAGAAGGTTGTAGCCTTCATCATTTGAGCAGTGAGCTCTAGGACAATGAGTCCACTCTCCTAACAGGGATCATTGTAAAAGACGCCTAACAAGGTCTACTGTACTTAAAGCATTGTAAAGCTACTCCTAACAAGGTAAAGGATCTTCTAACAAGGATCACAAAACACTAGTGCAGAATATTAGTGGGTATCAAGTCCCACCGGGGTTTTTACCTATTTGGGTTTCCCCATAACCATATTGGTGTCATGTGTTGATTTCATATTTCATGTTTATGTGAATGTTTAATTCAGTACTTAAGCATTTATAATTCACTATTCAAATTAAAGAGAAAAGTTAAAATACAGTGAACACTGATTCACCCCCCCCTCTCAGTGTTCCCATTCCTAACAATTGGTATCAGAGCTCTGGTCCTCAGCAAAGAAGTTTAACCACTTGAGGAGATCATGGACAAAGAAGATTTGAAGAAGAATCTTGAAGCAGCTCTTGAAGACCTGGACAATTCAGATAGAGAAATTGAAGAACTAAAAGAAAAAGTCAACAATGCTCAATTAGTTATCAAAAGACTAAGAAAAGATTTGAAAGGACAATCTAATAATGAATTTGAAGAAAAAGTCAAAAAATTAAGTGAAGAAAATGCATCTCTACTGAGTCAGCTTGAAGAATTAGATGACAAACTGATGAACAATCAAGATGTCTACAATGAACAAGTAAAGGAGAACCTTTAACTCAGTGAAGAGTTAAGCGAAGCAAATTTGGAAATCTTGGATTTGAAGAATTGCAAAGCAAGATTGGAGTCTGAATTGAAAGATGCAAAGAACCACATTGACAAATTGCACACCAATTCTGGTTTGATAGAATCTCAGTTGTATGCAAGAAGAGTAAAATGAGACACTAGCTGTATTGGATACAATGAAACACAAAATTAGATTGATAAGATGCGAGCAAGAAAGGAGACACAAAAGGAATATACTGATACTGAGAAGACTAAAGACCAAACCAAAGACAATGGTAGTCCTCCTAAAAATGAGCGCAAGCCTATTGAATGCACATGTTTTGCATGTAACAAGCATGGACACATTGCAAGGAACTGTACAAAGGTAAATCCTTTTAATAGTTATTGTTATACATGCAATAGATTTGGTCATAGAGCAATAAATTGCAAGACTAGTAAGAAGAACAGGATTCAGCATGATCAAAGAAATCAGAATCAGACAAATGTTAGAAGTTCTCAGAATGTTACATGTCAGATATGTAACTATAATAGTCACTCAGCCAGAACATGTAGAATGGTGACTCATGTCAATTCACCAAGGAATAATAGACCTCCAGTGATTTGTCACACCTATAACAAGGCTGGACATATCTCAAAGTTTTGTAGATCAAGGACGCAAGGTCAGGAAAGCCCTAAAAAGACCGAAGAATGAGTTTTGGATCCTGAAGCAGAAGTCAAGTTTGTGAAGGCCTCAGAAGATGCGAGCTTGATTTGGTCAGAAGAAAAGAAGGAAAATGTTGTTGATAATGTATTGGATGCATACCAAGTGGACGCACCCTCCACATCTGCATAAATGGCCCTTAGGGTCATAGTGGGAGATAATTTAGCTCTAGACCCCTGCCTGGTAGGTATACTCATCCTCAGAGTATGCGCCTTTGGACTTAAGCTTTTGGAGTGTATAGAAACCTTTGTGCAAGAGCAAACATGCTAATTGTTAGCAAAACTCGAGTTTGAAAATTTGAAGTGATAGCTTGGTTTACGCGAGTTGCATTAATGGTGAATTTCTTACTTTAAGTACACAGAAAGTTATTTGTTCACTCATTGCATTAATATTCAAAGTGATTGGAGAGAAAATTGAGCCTTGGAAGTTGTTGTGAAGATTTGGAGATTGAGTTATCAGTAATTGCAGTGCATTTGATAGGTTGCAAGAAACCCTAGCTCGTTGTGCCGATTTGAAAACCATCAGAACATCTCAGAGATCATTTGGAAAGTGAATATCAAGTAAGTCATGGCCACTCATATTGTTTTTGATGTTGCTGAGAAGAAGCAGTATGTTTTCAAGAGGCACCCATTTAAATCAACCCTAGATGATTTAGAGGGAGCATTCTCCCGCACGCCGATGGGCGTCATGCATGTAGAAGACATAAGGGCTTACATCTATTGTAAGAAGGAACCTGTTGGACTAGATAGGTTAAGGGCGCACATGGACACAATGTTGAAACTAGAAAAAATGTTCATGGATGAATACACCAAATGGAATGATCACCCCATTATTGAATATGCCACGACATATGAATTCTATGAAACTGAATGGATTAAAATATTGTCGAGCAGAATCCATGATGACTTGTTTTGGATTGGTGATGTACCAGTAAGAATAACAAGAGACCTAATTCATGAGATGACAGGCCTTTCTAAATCAAGGGCCATCCTTCCTATGGGTAAGGATGTCAGGAAAATGGTGGAGCAAGTGTGTAAATCTAGAAGTGATAAGCGCGGCATGACCATTGAGCCTATAGGGAAACCAGACATCAAGTTGATATTAATGATATTGGGTCACATATTTCATCACACCAGCACGGTGAATAGTGTGTCTGCAGGCACTATTCTAGCAGCCATCCGTCTTGTGCAAGATGGAGAGTTCAACTTGTGTGAGATATTGCGGGCATAGTTGATAGACAATATCAAAGCTATAAAACATGATAAGACTTGTTAGTCCATTTTCCAGTCATAGCAAAATCTTATGAGAATGGCCTGTTCCCTGCAATGTTTCTGTAAAGGTGCCCTTAGCCCTGTGTTCTCCAATATTTCACCTTGCTCTAGCCCAGATTGCACGTGCTGAATCGCAAAATCCAGAAAGATATTCAAATTCTAAGGTCTGCAAGAAATAATTTCAAAATCTGCCACGGTGTCGAAAACCCACAGTGTTTTTGAAAATCCATGATGTTTTCGGTCTGTGTGAAAATCCTCATTGTTTTTGACCTTGTGCCTTCCAGCTTTTGTGCACTTGTCTTTTGGTGTCGGAAACTTTGTGTGTTTTCGATCCTCTTTCGTCGAAAACCCTGTGTTTTCGTCCTCACTGTTTCCTATTTGCTGGCGTTCCCGAACTGCACAAGTGTGATGGATTGTGGGCCCGGGTCTTCTAAGGGTTTCAAATGATTGGTTGTCGCATGATCGCATGTCAGAAATTTCTGACATGCGACCAGGCGAAAGTTTGACACATGTCCGAGCGGGCCCGTCGGCTATGGTCTGACAGATGTTTAACGGGCGACAAAGATCGATGGTTGTCGCTATACCGCGAGCAAAGATGCAAGCTTTTTAATCTCCGCGCTTTAACGAGAGCCATTGATGTGGTAGGAAGGTGGATACACGTGGTGGGCCCAGTTTTTCTTAAGCAGAGTAACAATGCAGATGAGATCTACGGTTGCCGCATGATCATCAGGAATATTCCTCCCCTTTGCGATCATGCGCCCACCGTCCGATCTTCCCAAAAGGTAAGGCTTTTCTCGGCAGTGGGTCCTGTGTCAGGTGACTCAGTGGTTGCAGCGAATGGCGTGATGACATGTGGCATTGGGCGGACCCAGGTGGGGTCTAAGGTTTGGCGGAGTGGATAAAGATTTGGTGGTGCCGACAGATTTCAGTGTGTTCACACATTCGCGCAATAAAAAGGTGATTCGCTAGTTTGTTTGGCGATTCGGCGAACAATGGTCGCGTGATTGCCAAGTTTTTTAGCGATGGTGGACAGTGTCTCGCGAACTGGCAGAAGTTCTTCGGTCGCCGGTTCACTAGATAAAGTGAGGCCGATGTTTCGGTGACGTGGAGGCTTGTCGTGTGTTCGCGTAGCCCAGTTTTTGGCTATGCGACCATGCGACCACTGTTTGGACGTCGTGGTTATGGAGTTAAGGTGGGTCCGTGGTGCGGGTCTTACCGGCGTGCTCGGTTTTGATTGGTCGCTGACAGGTGGTGGAGCCGAGGACTTTGCAAAAGGTTGGTGACTGACTGTCGACTGCGGCTAGGAGACCACGGTCGTATGATCACAAAGGTTAGTTTGGTGCCTTGCGATCATGCGACCAAGCATAAAATATAGCCAGAATTCCTGTGGTGGTTAAGTTGGTGACCATGTGATTGCGTGACTAGGGGCAAACAGTTAAGGAACATAAAGCCCGCGAAATGCAGAGTAACTGTTGAGCTTCAAATTTGAATTTTCTAAGGGTTTCCAGCGATAGGAAGGACTAAATTTCAATGTAGAGGTGATTGGAACTGGTAAGAAGTAATTTGTTTTCCGTTGCAGTGCGGTCCAGGATGTAATGATCATTTGCAGGGATCTGTACCATGTAAGGAATGAACAAGGAATGGCTCGAGGCGTGTTGCACGGTGGTTGATTTGACTTGTTCTCTTGGCGGATTTGTGGTCTTCTGTATACTGATCTGAGAATTATCATAATTGGAGATCATCTTTGATCTATTTCTCTGAGATTGCTTGGTTTCCTGCCCCGGCAATAAATTCTTGATTGGTTTTGATTGGTTGGGTAGTTGAAATCCTAACCCTGGTTACCAGTAGCTTGTTGCATCCTACTGTTTGGGATTCCATGGTAACTAGTGGTATAAATTGCAGGTTGTTCAATTTTGTAAGGGTTCCTTCTTCTGCAAATTTTTGAGGAGAATTGGTTCCAGTGAAGGGTTCTGTCTTGTAGATTTTCTCCTCTCTGCATATAGGGTGTTCTTCCATTGCTGTTTCAGAGAATACAGTGCATATTGGAACAGATTTGTCTTATGTGTGAGGATTTAATATATTTTTACTATTACCAAACTATCTCCATTTGAATTCTGAGTCCATTAGTCATACATTAAGGGTGTTTGATTTGTCTGCTTGTATTGCCTGTGTTTGCAAGTGGAGTTATCTTCGCAGAGATAACTGGTTCAGGGTTAGTATTCATGTATGTATGAGTTGAAATATCAAGGATAGGTCATGCTTGTCTTCCAGTGGATGTTGGTTAATGTATTGTCTATTCATAGGTCTCTTCTAAGGGGAGGGTCAAAATCCTTTGATGGATAATAACATATTTGAATGCACAGGTGGGTGTTAAGTTGAGGTTTGGCCATGGTGTGTGATTGATGTAAGGCATCAACACATTGAATATATTGTTTCCTTATTTCATAGTTGTCTCTTGCAGTAGGGTATTTGACTCTGTGGCCCATTGGATAAGGCACTGGTCTATGAGAGACTTAGGGTATCTTAGTGGTCCTTTCAATCCATTCAAATCATTTCCATTCAGTCCCACCCTTTCCCTTTCATGTTGTTAGTGTAGGTCTCTGGTTTTCATGCTCACTCCATGCAAGTAGGGCTATTGCATGAGATATTGGCTTCATTGAGGTACAGGATACCTAGAAGAGTTTGAGAACCATTCCACAATCAGTGACCTGCAGGCCTGTAGTGTGACACAAGTTGTATGAGTGTGCAGATGAGGTACACCCGCTTGAGTGATGTGGAGCTCAAAGTGTAGAAGGATTTCTCTTTGATCCTTGTCAGTTGGGCCTTTTTCCTGTCAGATTTGGAGTGTTGAGTGAATGTGACACTAGCCCTATCAATCCTAATGCCAAGCTGACCTTTGGGGAAAAAGAACAGCCAACAAGACTAAGGTATTCAGGTTTGGGTCCCTAATCATCTATATGTGCCTTCATATAGTTGGTAAAGTGTCAGACTTGTATCTAGACAAGTCCATTCCTACCATGCCTCAAATATCAAACAAGGCAGCCACAAAAAGCACACTTAGAGGTTACATTACTTTGGAATTGAAGACCTGCAGAGCAAAGATGCAGATGAGGTACATGATTCCTACGGATATTGTAGAGAAGTATAAGGATACAATATGCTTCATGGTGGAGATTGATACAACATGTATGGAAGCTATAGAACCTAGGACTAAGTGGATTCATCCACTTGGGTATGAGGTTGAAGAATAAGTTCTTGAAGCTTATGCACAGGTACTGCTATCAGCCCAAAAGGATTTCAATGAACCTAGGTGGGGAACCTATGAAGAAGAGACTAGAGAAGTTGATACTAAGCTGAACAATGCTGCAACAAAAAGAAAGGTTGCAAAGGTCACATCAGAGATTCTAAGGATTCATGGTGTATCACAAGCAGACCTTGATAAAGCAAGGGATGAGAATATTTCTCTAGAATTGAAGAGCGCAACAGAAGAACAAGAAGATCCCAAGGTAAAGAAGATAAAAATTGAGAAAGATGACAGCCAGAAGGATAAGGAAGATAGTACTCCTTCTGCGCCCAAAGATACTCCTCCGGAGTATAAGCCTTTATTCAAGAGGAAGAAAGAAGCAAGCACTAGTCATCCATCCTCATGAGCATTAAGGAGCAAGACAAACACTCAAGCACCTCCTCAGGCAGGATTCAGACTAGCCTCAAAGTTCTACATGCAAGAATTGTTGATCAGGGAAGGATTGATCAAATAGGGAAGTTCTATGAATCATATAGTGAGATTGATAAGTCTGAAATTCATGGTATGATTATCAAACATATGATAAAGTTCAAAAAGACGGTTCTTGAATTGAAAATAGAAATACCAGATAATGTATGGGATATTCTAGAAAACCTTAAAAGACAAGCAAATGAAGAAGACCTAAGGATCAAGGAAAAAGTGCTAGAAGACACTCTGCCTATATGTTCTAAAGAAGAAATAGATCTGATATTGAATTTGGTAAAGCCACACCTTAGAACAAAGATGAGAATTCTTCACATTATGAACAAAGATTATGAGTTGATAACAAAGGAAATAGAGAAGGCCTTTGAGAAGGTGTTGTTGGAACAATAGATCAAACCACCTACTGCGCCCAACACTCATGCACCCATCAAGGAAGATAAAGTGGCAGAACCCACTAATGTACCAATGACAGGTCCTAAGGACTCAACGCCCATAGCAGAGACTCAAATAGAAGTAGATCAGTCTGCACCTATGACAGAATCACCCAAAAACAACACAATTATCATAGATAATGTGGAAATAGCCATGGCGGCTACTGATAAGGAGTTGGACAAGTTTGACGAAGTATTTGTCAGCACTGAGGAAGCAAAAATCTTATGCAGCAATACCCCTCCCACTCAGCAAGAAGAAGTAATCAGAGAAAATATATCTGATGAGAAAGAAGAAGAAAAGAAAGGAGTAGAGGTAGAAAAGAAAGATGAATCTTCTGTTGATTTGGTCAAGGTGAAGCAAGAGGTGATGGATAGCACTCCCATCACTCCCTCCTCAGCATTGTTGTCAAGTTTCACACCTAACACTAGAAGTTTGGACTCTTGGAAGGAAGAAGACTTGATTAAGTTCAACGTCCTAGCTATGGAGAAGGCGAAAGAGAAGCAAGTATTCAGGAATCCTCTCCTGGTAGAATCAGTATATATTTTGAATAGTTTGCTACCAAAAGATAAGAAAATGGTAAATGTACATTCAGTTGATGATGTGAGCACAATCATCTCTCAGTTCAAAGTAAAATTTTCAAGCCTAGAAGAATCTGCAGCCATAGTGGCAAAGGAGAAATACTTAAAAAAGAGACTTAGTGAACTAATGAGTAATTTTGCACTAGACTTGAACTCTCTTAAGTTTGGTCAGGCATCATTGAAAGAGTTTGTAGATCAAGGAAGGAAAGTCATTGCAGAATCCATGGATAAGGATAAGTTCACTGATGCCCATCTTAAGAAGATCAAAAATGTAGAGACAATGATTGAGAAGGTGAAGATTTTAGTGCTAGACACAGCCACTGATGCAAACATGTGCAACAATGTCTATCAAGGTCAGTTGGACATAATTGAGAAGGCAAAGAAAGAAATGGAGAAGATAAGGTCTAGACAGACTCAATTGAGGAACGCTCTTGCACCCTCACTAGACATTCTCAGTCAAAACATAAAGGAGATTGATAAGACCATGATAACCTATGATCAAGGTCCGAGCATAGAATTGGAGAAGATGGACAAGCTTCAATATGAATTATGCGCCCATCTACAAATAGTCAATTCTTTGATAACTTTTTGGAAGGAGATCCAGAAACTAAAGATTGCATATCCAGATGTTTTCGCTCAGTGAGTGTATGTAGATAAAGTTTTTTTATGCACCTTTGTCATTAATGTCAAAGGGCGAGTTGTATAGAATATGGAGTACATATATGTATAGGGAGATATAAGAGTTTGTATAAAATATATAGAAGACAAAAGTTTTTTGTGTAAAGGAACAGCTAGAGACTTGGCCATATTCCTTTGTTGCCATCAATGACAAAGGGGGAGATTGTTGGAAAGTTGTCTATACTAAAGTAATATGACTAGATATAGTGTTGTCATTATGGAAACAAAGTCATATAGCAGTTTGAAGTCAGCGCACTAAGTGTAAAGATCAAAAATCAGTTAAGTGTTTAAGACTGGACAGCATACAGAGTTCCTACAGCTCAGAGCAGCTGCGCCCATGCGTACATATGAATTATGGTATGCACCCTAGAAGTTAAGGTTGTTAGACTATACTTATGCTTAGTCTAAGAGCGCATAAGTAGATATGAAAAGATGTGAAAGTTACAGTCAGTTGAAGTTGCACAGCCAATGTATGCTAGCAAAGAACAGAGCATAGAGCCGACAATGACTATTTTGGTTTGCGATTGTAAATTAATGTTGTAGAGGCTATGCGCCCATTGTATTTAGGTTTCCAACATATGTATATGTATAATTGTAATCACGCTTAAGAGAATTTATTTCAAAATGTTATTTGTTATTAGTTAAGGGCCGACCTAATTGTATAATTGGTATGAGCGCATAAATATAAGGTAAGCTCATTCTATTCCATATGGAAGTTGTGAGAGAGTTGTGACAAGCAGAGCAGAGGTATGCAAAGAGAGCATATGATGTATTAGAGCTTTGCAAGAGGTCAAAGCCTCAACGCACCAAAGGAACTGATCTGACAAGCAATGCCACAGTAACAATTCACCTACAGATATAGTGTATATCTGATCTCAGAAGGTTGTAGCCTTCATCATTTGACCAGTGAGCTCTAGGACAGTGAGTCCACTCCCCTAACAGGGATCATTGTAAAAGACTCTTAACAAGGTCCAACCCTTAACAAGGTCTACTGTACTTAAAGCATTGTAAAGCTACTCCTAACAGGATAAAGAATCTTCTAACAACGATCACAAAACACTAGTGCAGAATATTAGTGGGTATCAAGTCCCACCGGGGTTTTTACCTATTTGGATTTCCCCGTAACCATATTGGTGTCATGTGTTGATTTCATGTTTCATGTTTATGTGAATGTTTAATTCAGTACTTAAGCATTTATAATTCAGTATTCAGATTAAAGAGAAAGTTAAAATACAGTGAACACTGATTCACCCCCCTCTCTCAGTGTTCCCATTCCTAACAACTGGTATTAGATCTCTGGTCCTCAGCAAAGAAGTTTAACCACTTGAGGAGATCATGGACAAAGAAGATTTGAAGAAGGATCTTGAAGTAGCTCTTCAAGACCTGGACAATTCAGAAAGAGAAATTGAAGAACTAAAAGTAAAAGTCAGCGATGCTCAATTAGTTATCAAAAGACTAAGAAAAGATTTGAAAGGACGCTCTAATTATGAACATGAAGAAAAAGTCAAAAAATTGAGTGAAGAAAAGGCATCTCTATTGAGTCAACTTGAAGAATTAGATGACAAACTGATGAACAATCAAGATGTCTACAATGAACAAGTAAAGAACCTTCAACTCAATGAAGAGTTAAGGGAAGCAAATTTGGAAATCTTGGATTTGAAGAATTGCAAAGCAAGATTGGAGTCTGAATTGAAAGATGCAAAGAACCACATTGACAAATTGCACACCAGTTCTGATTTATAGAATCTCAGTTGTATGCAAGAAGAGTCAAAGGAGACACTAGCTGTATTGGATACAATGAAACACAAAAGAAGATTGATGAGATGTGAGCAAGAAAGGAGACACAAAAGGAATCTACTGATATTGAGAAGATTGAAGATCAAACCAAAGACAATGGTAGTCCTCCTAAAAATGAGCGCAAGCCTGTTGAACGCACCTGTTTTGCATGTATCAAGCATGGACACATTGCAAGGAATTATTCAGAGGTAAAGCCTTTTAATGGTTATTGTTATACATGCAATAGATTTGGTCATAGAGCAATAAATTGCAAGACTAGTAAGAAGAACAAGATTCAGCATGATCAAAGAAATCAAAATCAGACAAATGTTAGAAGTTCTCAGAATGTTACATGTCAGATATGTAACTATAATGGTCACTCAGCCAGAACATGCCGAATGGTGATTGATGTCAATGCACCGAGGAATAATAGACCTCCAATGATTTTTCACACCTATAACAAGGCTGGACATATCTCAAAGTTTTGTAGATCAAGGACGCAAGGTCAGGAAAGCCCTAAAAATACCGAAGAACCAGTTTTGGATCCTGAAGCAGAAGTCAAGTTTGTGAAGGCCTCAGAAGATGCAAGCTTGATTTGCTCAGAAGAAAAGAAGGACAATGTTGTTGAGAATGTATTGGATGCATCCCAAGTGGACGCACCCTCTACATCTGCATAAATGGCCCTCAGGGTCATAGTGGGAGCTAATTTAGGTCTAGACCCCTGCATGGCTGGTGTACTCATCCTCAAAGTATGTGCCTTTGGACTTAAGCTTTTGGAGTGTATAGAAACCTTTGTGCAAGTGCGCAAATGCTAATTGTTAGCGGAACTCGAGTTTGAAAATTTGAAGTGACAGCTTGGTTTAGAGTTGCATTAATGGCAAATTTCTTACTTTAAGTACACAGAAAGTTATTTGTTCACTCATTGCATTCATATTCAAAGCAATTGGAGAGCAGATTGAGCCTTGGAAGTTGTTGTGAAGATTTGGAGATTGAGTTATCAGTAATTGCAGTGCATTTGATTAGTTGCAAGAAACCCTAGCCCATTGTATTGATTCAAAAACCATCAGAACATCTCAGAGATCATTTGGAAAGCGAATATCAAGTAAGTCATGACAACTCCTATTGTTTTTGATGTTGCTGAGAAGAAGCGGTATGTTTTCAAGAGGCACCCATTTAAATCAAACCTAGATGATTTAGAGGGAGCATTCTCCCACACGCTGATGGGCGTCATGCATGTAGAAGACATAAGGGCTTACATCTATTGTAAGAAGGAACCTATTGGACTGGATAGGTTAAGGGCACACATGGACACAATGTTGAAACCATACGAAACGTTCATGGATGAATACACCAAATGGAATGATCACCGCATTATTGAATATGCGACGGCATATTAATTCTATGAAACTAAATGGATTAAAATATTGTTGAGTAGAATCCATGATGACTTGTTTTGGATTGGAGATGTACCAGTAAGAATAACAAGAGACCTAATTCATGAGATGATAGGCCTTTCTAAGATAGGCGCCATCCTTCCTATGGGTAAGGATGTCAAGAAAATGGTGGAGCAAGTGTGTAAATCCAGAAGTGATAAGCGCAGCATGACCATTGAGCCAGAGCAACCAAACATCAAGTTGATATCAATGATATTGGGTTACAGATTTCATCACACCAGCAGGGTGAATAGTGTGTCTGCAGGCACTATTCTAGCAGCCATCCATCTTGTGCAAGAAGATGGAGAGTTCAACTTGTGTGAGATCTTGAGCGCATAGTTGATAGACAATATCAAAGCTCTAAAACATGATAAGACTAAGGTATTAGAGTTTGGGTCCCTAATCATCTATATGTACCTTCATATAGTTGGTAAAGTGTTAGACTTGTGTCTAGACAATTCCATTCCTACCATGCCTCAGATATCAAACAAGGCATGAATATGAGCGCATAAATATAAGGTGCGCCCATTGTATTCAGTATGGAAGGTATGAGAGAGTTGTGACAAGTAGAGAAGAGGTATGCAAAGAGAGAATATGATGTATTAGAGATTTTCAAAAGGTCAAAGCATCAGCACACCAAAGGAACTAATCTAACAAGCAATCTCACAGTAACAGTTCACCTACAGATATAGTGTGTATCTGATCTTAGAAGGTTGTAGCCTTCATCATTTGAGTAGTGACCTCTAGGACAGTGAGTCCACTCCCCTAACAAGGATCATTGTAAAAGACTCCTAACAGGGTCCAACCCTTAACAAGGTCTACTGTACTTAAAGCATTGTAAAGCTACTCCTAACAGGGTAAAGGATCTTCTAACAAGGATCACAAAACACTAGTGCAGAATATTAGTGGGTATCAAGTCCCACCGGGGTTTTTACCTATTTGGGTTTCCCTGTAACCATATTGGTATCATGTTTTGATTTCATGTTTCATGTTTATGTGAATGTTTAATTCAGTACTTAAGCATTTATAATTTAGTATTCAGATTAAAGAGAAAAGTTAAAATACAGTGAACACTGATTCACCCCCCCCCTCTTAGTGTTCCCATTCCTAACACATATGACTTTCTTGTCATAATGACAACACTAAATATAGTCATCTACATCAGTTTAGTCAACTTGCCAACAATCTCCCCCTTTGTCATTAATGGCAAAAAAGGAATATGGCGAAGTTACTAACTGTATCCTTATACAAAATTTTCTAATGCATACTCTAACTTATATCTCCCCTTTCACTATGTACTATACTCCCCTTTACATCATATACAAAACTCCATATTCTCTCTTCTATATTCTATACTCCCCGTTTGACATTAATGACAAAGGTGCTCAAAAAATATATCCACAAGTACTTACATAGTTAATACATCTGGGTAGGCTATCTGAAGGTTTGCAATCTCATTCTGCCAAAACTTCTCCAATGAGTTTATTGTCTGGAGATGGGTGCACAAAACATATGTCAACTTCTCCATCTTCTCCAAATCTGAACTAGGACCTTGATCACATGTCACCATAGTGGCATCAATCACCTTGATGTTCTGGTTCAATACATCTAATGAGGGCGCAAGAGCATTTCTTAGCTGTGTTTGCCTTGCCCTTATCTTGGACATTTCTTCCTCTACCTTCTCTATTTTGTCCACTTGTCCTTGGTACACATTGTTACACATATTTACATCTGTAGAGGGGTCTTCTACAAATTTCCTCACTTTATCTATCATAGCTTTTGCTTCCTGAATTTTCTTGTACAGGTCTACAGTCAGCTTGTCTTGGTTCATGCAATCTGCTATAATTTTCCTTCCTTTTGCTGCAATTTCTTTCAATGAAGCTTGACCAACCTTCAGAGAGTTAAGGTCAAGTGCAAAATTGCAGTTAGCTCATTCAATCTCTTCTTGAGATACTTCCCTTTTGCTACCTTAGCTATTGATTCTTCTAGGCTAGAAAATTTTGCTTTGAAGCTTGTCAGGGTGGCACTGACATCATCCACAAAATGCACTTTTGTTAGCTTGTTCTCTGTTGGCAATAGACTGTTCAAGATATTTACTGACTCAACAAACAAATGATTTCTCATCACTTGTTTCTCCTTGGCCTTCTCCATAGCAAGGACATTGATCTTGATCAGGTCTTCTTCTCCCCAAGAGTCCAAGCTTGTAGTGTCAAGAGTCAAACTTGACAACAATGATGCTGATGGAGTGAGAGGTGTGCTAACTATCACATCTTTTATGGGTACTTCAACAAATGGCTTATCTGTTGGCTTATTTTCCTTCTCCCCTTCTTCTTCTTTCTCCTTTTCTTTTTCTTTCTTCTCTTCTTCTTACTGTCCTATTAGATCCTCAATTAGCACATCTTCTTACTGCTTTGGTGAATTATCACCGCATAGTATTTCTACATTTTGAGTACTCACAAAGCCTTCCTCAAATTTTTCTAAGTCTTTGTCAGTGGCCGCCATTGATATTTCCACATTATCAATCATTATTGTGTCTTTCTTGAGTTCAGTCATGGGCGCAGATGCCATTACCTCTGTGGGTGTTGTCACTATGGGCATCAAGTCCTGTGGACCTATCATAGGTACATTTGTGACCTCATCTACTTTATCTTGCTCAATAGGTTCTTGAGTGATGGGTGCAGATGTAGGTTGCATGCGTTGTTCAAGGAACACTTTCTCAAAGGCTTTTTCTATTTCCTTAGCTATCAGTTCATAATCCTTGTTCATTATGTGCAATGTTCTCATCTTTATTCTAAGGTGCGGCTTCACCAAATTCATTAACAAGGCTTTTCCTTCAACTGAACACACTGGCAGATTGTCGTCCAGTGTTTTTTCCCTTATTCTGATATCTTCTTGAGCAGCTTGTCTTTTCAAATTGTTTAATATATCCCATACTTTATCTGGGATGACTATCTTCAATTCTAGCACAATCCTCTTAAATTTGATCATATGTTTGATTAACATATCATGGATGTCAAACTTTTCAATCTCATGATATCTATCATAAAACTTAGATATTTGATCAAGTCTGTGTTCATCAACCACTCTAGATCTCAATACTTGTAAGCTTGGTAAGAATCCTACCTCAGGAGGTGGTTTCACATTTTTGCCTTTGCTTCTTGTGGCTCTTGATGATGGATGACTTGTGACTGGCTGTTTTTTCCTCCTTGACATTTTACTAGGCTCTGGTGGTGTAGTGGAATCACGAGGAGTGGGCACAGTAATGATATCACCTGTCATCATCTCCTTTTCTTTTGGATCATCAGTTTTCTCAATTTTTACTTTCTTCATCTTAGGATCATCAGTCTTTTCTATCTTGGCTTCCACAGTGGATGCGCTCTCAATTTCCATAGCTATCTTTGCTTCTCTAGCTTTATCCAAGTCTTCTTGGGTCACACCATGGATCGTCAAAATCTCAGAGGTGATTTGGGTGGCTTTCGTCTTGGTCCCAGCACTGTTTAGGACTGCTTCAACGTGTCTAGTCTTCTCCTCATATGTTCCCCATTTAGGCTCATTGGGATCTTTTGGCGCTGATAGTAGGACTTGTGCATAGGCTTCCAAAACTTTCTCCTCCACTTCATAGCCAAGTGGATGAATCCACTTAGTTCTAGGATCAACAACCTCCATACAAGTAATGTCTGTTTCCACCATAAAACAAATACTATCCTTGTATTTCTCAACAATTCTTTCAAGTATCCTATACCTCATCTGCATCTTTATCCTGAATGTATTTAACTCTAACTCCATATAATCCTTCAGTGTACTCTCAGTTGATGCCTTAAGAGATATTTGTGGCCTAGGCATAAGTCTGATACTTTCCCAACTATATGAAAGTACATATAAATTATCAAAGATCCAAACCTAAATATCTTGGTCTTGTCATGCTTGATTGCCCTGATGTTGTCCATCAACTATGCGCGCAAGATCTCACACAAGTTGAATTCTCCATTTTCTCTCACCAATCTGATGGTTGCAAGAATAGTGGTTGCGGATACACTATTGACACTATTTTCATGTTGAAATCTATATCCAAGTATCATAGACATCAATTTGATGTCTTTCTGCTCAATTGGTTCAATTGTCATACCACACTTATCACTCCAGGATTTGCAGGCTTTCTCAACCAATTTTCTGACATCCTTACCAACTGGAAGAATAACGCCTATCTTTGATAGACCTGTCATCTCATAAATGAGATCAGTTGTGATTCTAATTGGAACTTCACCTATCCAAAATAGGTCATCATGTATCCTACTCAATAGGATCTTAATCCATTCGGATTCATAAAATTCATATGCAGTAGCATATTCAATGATTAGGTGATTCTCAAGGGGCATGAACTCTTTAGTGAATTTTTTATTCGGATTCATCATGGTTTCTAGGTGTGACCTGATCCTGTCCAAACCAACCAGTTCCTTCTTGCAATACACATATGCGCATATGTCTTCTATGTGCATAATGCCCATTAGGGTTCTAGAAAAGGCTCCTTCTAGGTCATCTAGGGTGGACTTGAATGGATGCTTCTTAAACACATATCTTTTCCTTTCCGCAACATCAAAGACAACTGGTGTAGCCATGACTTGTTTAAATGCTTCAGAGAGGTTACTGAGGGTTTCTGAATCATCGCGTCCAAATTAGGGCTTCCAACAATCAATCTTTCTTCTTTGCTGATAATTTCAACTACAACACTTCTTAACTCAACTGCTTGATCTTCTGTGCTCTCCAAACACTCAACTTAGAATGCAATGTGTGAATAATGAATCTTCGATGGCTATAAAGCAACTTTCCCACCATTAATGCTTACCGCATAAACATAGAATGCAACTATGAAATTCATTCTTTGTTTCTGCTAACAATCAGGCAGTGCGCTCTTGCATACTGCATCAATTAGACTTCAAACAGTTATATCCAAAGGTGCCTACTCTGAGGATGAGTATACCAGCTACGCAGGGGTCTAGAGCTAATCTAGCTCCCCCTATGACCATGAAGGTCATTTAACCATAAATAGGAGGTGCATCCATTGCGGATGCATCCTCAACTATTTCATCAATATTGTCCTTCTTTTCTTCCTTCCGAATCAAGCTCGCATCTTTTGTAGCTTGCACAAATTTGAATTCTCCTGCTTCTTCCAAAATTGACCCTTCTAACTTTTTAGGGCTTTCCTGTCTTTGCGCTCTTGTTCTGTAGAACCTAGAGATGTGTCCAGCCTTGTTGCTTGAGTGAAAAATGACTAGAGGCCTTATATTCCTTGGCGCATTCATATGAGTTACCATACTGCACTGTCTGGCTGTGTGACCAACATAATTGCATATTTGACATGTAATGTTCTGAGAGTTTCTTACATTCTGTTGTGGATGACTTCTCTAATTTTGCTGATTCTTATTTCTTTGATTTGATCTACAATTCATAGCTCTATGACCAAACTTATTGCACGAATAATAGTAACCATTAAAAGGTCTTACCTCTTTATAATTTCTTGTTATGTGACCATGCTTGTTACAGGCATAACAAGTCTTGCTTATTGGCTTGCGCTCATCCTTAGATGGTTCAACTTCAGCTACTGTATGATTTCTTTCTTTCTTAGCTTTCGAAGATTCTTCTGATGCTTTCTTTCTTGCTTGCATGTTATTAATCTGGTTTTGTGCTTGATTGAATCCAATACTGTTGGTGTCTCCTTTAATCTTTTGTGCATACAATTGTGACTCTATAAGATCCTTGCTTGTATGACACTTGTCAATATGATTCTTTGTCTCAATCAATTCAGATTCCATATGTTTCTTGATGTTCTCTAACTCTAATATTTTCATGTTTTCTTGCCTTAGTTCTTCATCTAACTGCTTGTTTTCTTTGACTTGTTCTTCATAGGCTTCTTGATTGTTAAGTTGCTTTTCATCCAACTCTTCAATCTGATCTTTCAGAGATGTGTTTTCCTCATTTAGTTTTTTAATCATTTTTCCCAAACCACTTGTGGAACGGTCTTTCAAGTCTTTTCTTGGTTTTTTAATGACTGCTTGAGAATCACTAATCTTTTCTTTCAGTTCTTCAATTTCTTTTTTAGATTTGTTAAAGTCTTCAAGAGCTGCTTCAAGATTATTTTTCAGATGTTTCATTTATCCCTTATCCATGATCTCCTCAAGTGGTTAAACTTATCTTCAGAGGACTAGAGCTCTGATATCAATTGTTAGGAATGAGAACACTGAGAGGGGGCGTGAATTAGTGTTCTATATATTAATACTTTTTCTTTACTCTTGAAACTTAACTTAATTGCTTATATACTGAAATGAATATCAATGCAAGTACGATAAACAACCATAACACATAACACCAAATATGATTATGCGGAAACCCAAATAGGTAAAAACCCTGGTGGGAATTGACACCCACTAAGAACTGCACTAGTGTTTTATGATCCCTGTTAGAAGATCTTGCAACCCTGTTAGGAGTTGTTCTTTATAATGCTTTTAGTATAGTGACCTGGTCAAGGGTTGAATGCTGTTAGGAGTCTTTTACAATTAACCCTGTTATGGGTGGGGACATACTGTCCTAGAGCTCACTGCTGAAGTGGTGAAGGCTACAACCTTCTGGATCTCAGATACACACTATATCTGCAAGGTGAACTGTTGCTGTGACACTGCTTGTCTGATCAATTCCTTTTGTGCGCTTATGCTTTAGCCTCTTGTAAAGCACTACAACATTCTAACTACTCTTCGCATACCTCTGCTCTTCTCTTATCAACTTTTTATTAACTACCATACTTAATTACAAAGGTGCATGTCTTATTTATATGCGCAAACAAAACTATTAACTAGGTCAACCTTCAACCTATTACATACAACACTTCCGAATGAATTGGCTTAAGCGTGTTTACAAACAAAGATATTAACATGTCTATGACCTAAATACAATAGGTGCATAGCCTTTACAAAACAATATTACAACCACTAATCAAAACAACAATAGTCGGCTCCATGCTCTGTTCTATTCTGCCGCTCATTGTCTGTGTCACTTTATCTGACTGCAACTTCCTCATACTGACTCATATCATCATGCGCTCTTATACTTAACATGAATACCTACTTGGAAGCTTATCTTCAAGGGTGCATGTCATAACTCTGTTATACACACGTGCATTGATGCTTTGTTCTTCTGATGCTCTATTCTTCTGGTGCTCTACTAACTGTCCAGTCTTCCATACTTAACCAAATTTTGATGTTCTAATTGCTTGCACTGATTCCATAACATCATATGACTTTGTTGCCATAATGACAATACTAAATATACTCCTATACATCAGTATAGTCAACTTGCCAACAATTTGGATGTGGCAAGGATGAATATAAGAACTGTTGCATAGGAGAACCAGTGTTTTTTGTGGAAATGTCATGGAAAGAAATCAAAGACTACCACACAAGTTATCCATATGCTATCTTAGGTTTCTAGTTCTTTAGGTGAAGAGAGGAACTGGTGTACTTCTAGCTTCATGTAATCTCTTAAGAGGAATAGACTTACCTCTACGAGAGAAAAGAAGCTAGTGGTTGTACATAGTGCTTTGCATATCATTGATCACAAGACACGTGTGTGCAAGGATAGCCCTGCAACACAATGGATGTAGAGCCAGAGGAGTCATCACATATTAATGATGATGATAATGCAGTGCCTTATGATGTAGGGTTGGTTGGCATTGTATGGCAGATCTTGACCATGAGGAGTACTAGTTCTAGTGATGAGGAGTTTGGCTTGAGGGATTATTAGAGACCCCCCTTCACTACATTTGGCATTTTTTACTTATTTTGATATCATGCTAATCATTGTAATAATGTTTATGATATTTTAGTAATAACAAAAACTTTCGTTTGTCGATTCCACAATTTCATTTGTCAAATTGAAATTTTATTTGAAATTTTGCTATTTTGCATATCATTCGTTCTTTATTCAATATTCAAGTATTTAGTATTTGGCATTTGAAATTTTGCTACTTTAATTCTTATACACCTTTTCATAACTATCATTTCAAGTACTATATGTATAGTATATAGTATATACAACTCTTCCGCACCACCGCCCCCTCACCGTTGTCCCCTGAGCATCCCCAAACTTAGGCCCTTTGTCCTCCTAGCCTAGAAATTTGTCCTAACATCTCCCCATCCCCCTATCCTTGACAAGAAAAAGAAAAATGACATGTATAATTATAACGTAAAATCTAAAAGAAAACAGTGAAATGTATTTATAAAATTATAGATGAATGACATGTAACAACAAAATTTTAGAAAAAATAGGGGAATCTCTCAACCAACCTTAAATATTAGGCAAGATATAAAGGAATTGCACGTTGAAGCTCGTTGTCTGAGGATAAGATACAAATATGCACAAATCTACTAGGAAGGATTCACTTTCTTTTAGCAAGAAAAGAAATAATTTGAATTGAAATGAACAATCCTTCAACACACTGCCTTTGATAAATGTCCAAGCATGAAACTATTCATGAACCATTGTATGAAGTGACCAACTTCATGAAAAACCCCACACACACATATGCTATCTCAAACACTGACATTTGAATGATATGATCATGAAAGTGAATTAGAAACTTCTTTTGACTCTTCTCTTCAACACATATTCATACATTTCACTTCTTCATAAAATCCACACTTCAACAAAATGAAATGATCTTCTATATATAGAAACCTGATCAATAAAACCCTCAATTAATAGGTCGGTCAAACAAAATAAATAAAATTTCAACCAAGTTGGCAACCAAATACAATTACAATGATTGAAATCCACATTAGAAGATAATAGGGCCCCAAATACATCGCAACACATCTTTCTAAGAAGCTCCAAATTGTTCACAAGCAACTACACATCCTTCAAAGTTGGCATCACTTATAATGTGTAGATAAAACAATGTAGTGTATAACTAGTTGGCCCAAAAACTTAATCCATGTAATTTATTGTAGATCTTTATACACCATGCTGAAATCCAAATCTTACTTCAACTTCCAACATAATTATGAACCCAAAGAATATGATCTAGATAAGAAAACCAAAATTTCTAGAGATAAAAAAAAAACTAAATTATCGTTAAACAAATAATCATAAATGTTTTCTCAAAGTTGTACAAGTTGCAAGAAAGTTGTCAAGCAACTTTTCTTGCAAAAGTTGTCATTTTGCACAAAGTTGGTTTTTGAGCAGTTGAAGTTTTAAATATGGTTGGTAACCATTGGGAAGGTCCCAAAACCATTAAAATAGTTTGTCTGCATCGACCGATGGTCGACTAGATGTATTGCAAAGAGATTGAAACAATAAAATCATAACTATTTCCGTGTTTTCAAGATTTTTCTTTGTTATAGTGAATTGTACAGCTTTGCACAACATATTAGTGATCTAAAACCAATTGCAATGGATAGAGCTTTGAAATAGATTACTTTTGGCATGGGTCTCATCTAATTGTATTGAATTTTGTGCATTCTTGATGAAGGGTGCTTCCCTTAATACCACAAACACATAACAGAAACAAAGAAACAACAACAATTTGCAAGAATAGAAAATGGGCTTCTTATTATCTCCACAAATGTGGATTTACAAACTTTCAGAATTACAATATGCAAAGCCACATGGGCATTTCCCTTACAATATTATGTAGGACAAAGCCTTGAATCAATACCCAGATCTACTACCCAGAACTGTCCCGAATAGCCTAAGACAACACTACAGCCTTCCTTATATAGGCAATTTTCCACCGCCTAGGAAGGTTCTAGAATTTTAGCCAATAAGGCCGACCAAACTTAGAATTATTTTATTTTTCAATTTATTACATCAAAGTCGGCTCAAAATAACTTTTGAAACGCAAACAAAATTTTGAAGGAAATTTATTTTCTGCCATTTCAGGTGACCCAACTTCCAGAGACCATAAGTCATCACCCGTTGACCCAATTGACTATTATGACCTCATTTTGGAAAGGGCATGAAGCGCTCTACAACACATAAATCAAGCAAGCTTCATTTAGCCGAAATTTCAACCTCATCCAGGGCCTCTAAAGCCTTCAAAAATGAGTTCAAAGTTTTTGTACCCTATTTCCAAAACCGAAAATTTTCAATATCTTCAAAACTAGACTTGATTTGGCAATGAAACTTTACTGGCAGGCTAATAAGACCAAAATGAACCTCCACCTGTGAAATCAGAACATTCCGAGATCATATGACCAACTTACTAAAAAATAGTAAGTTTCCATAAATAGCAGCTCTGCATAAGATAGCCCTTATTGAAAATAAACCAAAAATATTTTTGGGTGATGCAAGATTGCTCTTACACCCAGGATGCTCCTGCATCAATTCTAGAGGCAGATTACTAAAACACAGTCCTAAAACCCTAGTTTCAAGGGTTTGATGAAAGAAATGAAGATTTATAGCCTATTCCAATGTTAGTAAATTCTATAACCAAGTGTAATGGAAGTATTTGATCTATATTTTAAGATCATTAAGGTTGTAGGAGAAAACATGGTGTTTGGAGCAAATGGGAGGAATCCCTAGCTTAATATCCCTTATGTATTAGGCCAAATAGTCTTCATAAAGTGAGGTTTTGTGAAATGGTGATAAAATGCTTATTTGATTTGATGAAATTAGTTTATTCTTGAGTACAAATTAGAAGGTGGGAGTCAAAGAATCCTAGAGTTGCTTTGCAAAAATGGCCTAATTAGGCCTATATACTACTTTACTAGTCAATTATAGGGTTAGACATTCTGAAGCACCCTCATCCTCATTTTTGATATATTGTATTATGCCGAAAAGGGTATTTGAATCTATTCTCATTTTGTGGATATCAAGACTATTTCAAAAGTTGTCTAGATTAGTCACTTGGAAGTACTACTAGGAATTAGGCATGTTTGTGAGGAATGCCAAGTAGGTGATAATTCCTGAGTTCTTTCTGGTCATTTTTGGGATGACCATGCTATTTCTAAATGGTCTAGGTTGTCTCAAGAGTTGGGTGAAGGTCTTGCAACATTGAAGCCTTATTAGGGGTTTGTGACCAACCCAATCCTCATTTTTGATATGTTGTATTTGTTGGATTATGGAGAGGGGGGATGGGGGTGAATCAGTAATCCTTGATTCCAAATACCTAAAAATGTTTCTCTGATTAACTTGGTAGCAGCTCAGTAAAATAAACTTCACTGTTTACCGACAACAGTAAATAAGATTTAATAATCAGTAAATTATTCATACAAATCATGTATCACATGTAACACCAGTATTTAACGTGCAAACCCAGCTTTGGGAAAAACCACTATGGGAATTGTCACCCACTAAGAAAATACTCTTTGAAAGTACACTCAGTTAATAGCCAATCTGGTTAAAGATTACAATGCACATTGTTAGGTGTGACCCGGTTAAGGGATTTACCTCAGATCCGTTAGGATCTTCACCCTGTTAGGAGTGGCCTGGTTAGATGGCTTCAAACACTCTTTAGAATGTTACCTTTTGCAAGGATTTTACAATAAGACTATTAAGTCCACTTTGTTTAAGAGATTTCTCTATTACAAATGCTAGTAAGCAACAGTAAATAAGTTGACCTGTAGATTTGCATCTTTTCTCAATTAGATTCTTTGTTACCAACACTCGATGACCCTTCAACTATTCAATTTGCTAGCCATTTGTTCATACAAATCCATCCTTTATATGGACAATTTTTTCGTCTTAATCTCCTCTATTACGTTTTCCTTTAATCAATCTTAATTGTCCAATTCATTATACCTTGAATCTAGATGTTGGTAACACATTTTATTTTCACCTAGGAACTTGAACTTTTCTTGAAACTTGTTCCATCTGCTTTAACCATTTAGATCTAAGTCGTAGATCTTGACCTTGAATTTTCCAGTTCGTAGATCTCTGTAAATAGCTTTCCTTGTCATCATGATCATCCAGCTCATCATAGCTAATCATTAAATGTCGATTCAATACTTATTTCATATCTATTCCTCACTCGGTGTCCTCTATTTAAAATTTGGTTAACTTTACTCAGTGTCTAAACCTTTCTCTTTTGTTCGGTGCCTTCGGTTCCTTTTCCTTTAGCGAGTTACTTCATTTTTACCTTTTACCTTTACTGAGTGACATTTCCTGCTCGGTAGCCAAAATAACTTAACTTACCGATTTGACAAATTTTTATCACCATGCATTATCGACTTAACATATAATCATATATTAGGTAGAAAATAATTATATCAACATAATCTAATCATTGTCTGATCTGTATCAGTTGCCCATTTGTGTTCTTTGACTTCACAACATCTGATTTCTTCTTCTACTTAACTCATTCAACTTATATCATTACCAAATTACATGGAAACATAATATAAACCATAAATCAATTGCTTCACATCAATGACAAGACAATAATTAATCTAACCTTTCTACTATCATGTATTCCTCTATTCTTGTTCGGTCTTCATCATCATCACCATCAGATAATCAATCTTCATCATTACTATCAGTGATGGTAACAATATTATGCCCAAAATGGTATTTGAATCTACTCTCATTTTGTGGATATCAAGCCTATTTCAAAATTTATGTCTAGATTAGCCACTTGGAAGTACTTTTAGGAATTAGGCATGTTTGTGAAGAATACCAAGTAGGTGAGAACACTTGAGTTTTTTCTAGTCATTTTTGGGATGAACATGTTATTTCTACATGGTCTAGGTTGTCTCAAGAGTTGGGTGAAGGTTTTGCAACACTGAAGCCTTATTGGGGGTTTTTGACCTTGTACAAGAATTGGTCCATTTTGGGAGAGTTTTGAATTGTAAATGGAAAGAGTGGAGTTTTGTTGGGAACAAACCTAAGATGAGTCAATGTTTACCTAAAGTCTATTGTCCTCAATTTTGTATTCAGAAAATTGGGGCAACACTACGATAAATTCTCTAAGGCATTTTATTAGCTGATTTATTTTGTTTTCGCCCTAGGATTATCGCATTTTCAATTTCGCTTGTTTCGAGCTATCTTCAGGCCTCAATCGAAGTTGTCTATCAAAAGTTGTTAAGGAATTAAGTATTCTGTAAGTGGACTTTTTTGGCCTAACTGCATATCTTCATTCTTTGATTAAAATCCTTCATTTAGTGGGCTTTTCGTTGATGACTACATGACATAATAGGTGTTATTTACATGTAAGATGGAATTAAAACTCTATTATCATGTATTTGCATCCTAACATGTAATATTTTAATGAGCTTTTAATGTAAAGGTGGACTTTCTAAGTCTCATTACATATGTCTCATTAAAATTCCAATTACTTTTAAATTAAACATGAGAAACCTATATGTATTAAAGTGGAGTTTTTAGAAGGTATCACATATTGGCATACTTCATGTTTAAAATGTATTCTACATATTAAAGCCCATAAAGGCTTTATTTGGAACATGTAATCTAATTCTAAAAACCCCATCATTTACTTCAAATGACTTACCAAAGGTGGCAATTTTTTGGGACATTGCATGTATTAAAAAGAACAAAGTTATTGCATGTTAATAGGTCTAAGAAGCCAGTTATTACTAATGGTGACGATTTTTGTGCCCTTTACATTTTCAAAATACATGTAATCATGTACGTTTGACACTAAGAAGCACGTCATTGCATATTTTTGTTATCTATTTGCATATGTATTATCTTTAAAAGAACATTATGTATGTTTAGACATGTATTTGATGTTCAAAAGCCTGTTTTGGGCATTTTTACATAAAAAACTTATTATTTTGCATATGTGATGTAAGTCAAAAAGCCTGTATAGTCATTTTAGACTCAAAATTCATATGTAAATGCCTCCAAAAAAGTGTGTCTAAGGCATTATGAGGCAGATGTATGTTATGTATTACATGTAAATGACTCCATAAAACCTGGATAGGGTATATCCTTATTCAAACTCGTTGGGTTTTGTACATGTTTCTAGCAATATAAAGCTCGTATAGGGTAGTTTGCATCCAAAACGACATGTATTTGGCCCTTTTAATCCTGTGTTTGGCCTTTGATAGAAAAACTGTTGATTATTATCGCCTGTGTTTGGACTTTTACAGCTCATTTTTAGGGAAAAAAGAAAAAACGTGATTACTAAGGCATGTTTTGGGCATTGTAAAGCCCTCTTTTGTTCTCCAACAAAAAGAAACATGATTGATATTGTATGTAATGACTATATAAATCCCATTTTAAAGCTTCAATAGTAAAAACAACTCATCTATGGCATATATTGTGGGTTTTAAAACCCGTTTAAGGATTCTACATAAAAAATGTCTCAATGTCTACATGTTTTTGGAGTTCTAAATCATGTTTTTGGCAAGGGCCAGAAAAAATGACTTCATTAAAGATTGTATTTAAGATTCGAAAACCTTTTTTTTGTTATTCAACAATAAAAACGACCAAGTACATACTTGCAAATTTGTTTCTACAGCCCATCTAGTCAAAAATAACATTTTTGGATGCAAATACATCTTCATTACTTGCAAGTTTGAATCATTCATTTCTTATTGCTATTTTGATGCATTGTTATTCTCAAACAATCAACACTTTTCAAAAGTTGTTCTTGACTTGAATGTGCATTAATTTTGTAATAGGATTTGGACAAATTCATTGCCTACATAACCCATTTTTGAAGATCTTTCTCTGAATCGGAAAATCATTTGGATTTTTTTTTCTGATTTTCTCAAAGATTTTTGGAAGAGCTTTTCTGTCTTCTCAAAAGAGGTAAGTTTTGTTGTGCAATTTTTAGGGCTTTCATTGTATATATTTTCAATTGTATATGTAAATGGAAGTTTCTCATTTCATTTTCAGGTTTTCATAATTTTGTTTTTATGTTGAATCCTTCTACTTTGGTCTAATCATTCTACAAAGTTGCATATGCAAGAGTTTCTCTCACATGCATATGCAGTTGGGTTTAAAAAACCTATTCCAAGTCATAAAATAACTCCAAGCAAGTAATTCATTTCTCCAATATGTAAATGTGAATTAAAAGCCCACTTTCGCGTGCATTGCATACCTTTCCCGTGTTTTCCCAAGGCTGTAAAGGGATTTTAAATTCCCATTTGTGGTTTCCCAATGCATTCTGGTTCACTTGTAGTGGGACATTAAAACCCCACCTATGAGAAGATACCATGCCACATCTATATATAGTCATTATTTCTTCATTTTCTCGTGAAAAGATTATATATGTAATTTCATGTCATAGTATCACGTGTAAAGTTGTTTCATGTAATCATATTGCAAGTGTTTTATGCCTTGTAGCATTGAATAAGTCAAAGTTAGTTAGTTAGTTAGAGAATAAGTCAAGGTGGTTAAGCATTGTCCCCTTATTTCTCCACTTTTGTCTCCACTCTTTTCCTATATAAAGGAGGGAGCTCATCGTAAATAATCATCTTTTGGCAATGTAAGAAAATTTTACCAGCTTGAATATGCACTCTAATACTTTGTGCTTGGATGTAAATCAAATTGCTTTCAATAAAAGATGCAGGTTGTTTTGAGACTTTGTGTGGATCCAACCTATTATGTGACAACATTTCTTTGAACCAATCATGAGTTTTAATGCTTTGTTCAAGAGGGATTTGAATTCAATTGAGCAGAATTTGAGCTACCTATTGTATTCAAAGTCAATTTAAAATTTTGAAGACTTTGTGCTACAGGAGGACAAATTGTTATAGTTAGTAGTGGCTGCAATTACTTAGAATTGAAAGACTTTTGAATTCAGTTATAAGTATTTTATTAAGTTTGAGAGTATCCAGTAAGAGACTTTGTGCCTTACTAATTATTTTGCTTATTGAATCCTGATTCGAAATAAGCACATGAGACTTTGGGTTCCTGTTTTTGTTTCACAAATATATAAGTAAATTGTTGTCTTAGGTGTTTTTCTTATGTCAACCCCTGAGTCATCGTTATTATCTTAGTAATTTAGGCCCTTTTGTTAAATTTAAAATTGTAGTTGTTTACAAATCATTCCTGAAAAAAGAAGAATTGATTAAGCGAACTACTCCTTTTGTAATTTTAGTTAAGTTCCTATTAAAGCCACCTATGGTAAGAAGGGAGCCTCCCCTATTGCTGAGAGGAGAGAAATATCATGAAACATTTCCTAAAGTCACAATTTTGGTCTGCTTTAATTTTTTAATCTATTACCAAGGACATGTAAATGGCTGCCCAAGGTCTTTGGGTAAACGCTTTTGGTTTGTTCAATCTAGCTCCGCCTCTACATGCTCTTCCTGATGTGTCACGAAATAATTTTACCAAGTTCTTCAATTATGGACAACAAAATCCTGATGAACATATTGCTTAGTTTTACATTCCATGCGGTGTTCATGGTGTTGAACATGAAGACGTGTTTGTAAGGTTGTTCATGGAAACTCTCCAAGGCATAGCTGTTGATTGGTTTTACCATCTCCCACCTTGGATTATTACAAGTTGGGCTACTCTCGTAGTCAAGTTTGAAGAAAGGTTCAAGCCTCATGAAGATTCTCATGCTCTATTGGCCTAACTCACCGAGTTGAAGAAGACATCTCACGTACCTATGCATGAATTATTGGCTCATTTCAACAAATTGACATGGAGAATTCTAGTTGTTTCTAAATCTACAATTGCGAATTTGAAGTGTTTCTTTGTCAATGCTCAAATTCCTGAAGTTAGTTTCCCATTGAGAAGAGCAGCCCCAACTACTCTTACAGTTACACACACAATGGCAATTGAAATTGAAGATGATCTTATTCTTACTAGGAAGATAAGAATTGAAGCAAGCGGGTTTGAAGAAAGTTCTCTTTCTTCTGATTCATTTTCTTCCATCACAAGGATGGATCCTGCGGTGTAGAGGTTGTGTTAGCACACCAATTTTCAATTTAATTATATTCTTGGTGATCTCTTTTAAGCCTTGATTCATCAAGATTTTTGCATATTCATCCTTGATCTTAACGCATGAAGTATTTATATTATAAACATCTTTTATCACGAGAATAGTTAATGCTGGCTTTTTGTATGTGGGATGAAGGATATCACATTACCGGTTCCCATCCATATGTGATTTGGCTCTGGAAGATCTACCATCAGCTAGGTATATTAGGGGTTTCACATGTATGAGGTAGAATGGATAATTTTTTTTTGAGTTTTAGGATGAAAGAAAGGAAGCTTATGGGACATTTATAAGAATGATTTAAAATACAAATGTGATCATGAATACCTATGAGGATCCTCTTCTTATTTCCAATTTTATAGAGAAAGAGGCTATTACTATCTCATATGGTTTGCATGAGAGAAAACAAAAAATATACCGATGGAGGTTAGCATTGTCAGCAAGAGTCAACCTGATAGAAGCACTAAGAAAAACAAGAGACAACCCCAACAATAAAACATAGTTGCAGGGAAGACAACTTCGAACAACATATGTTTATCTCACTATGTTCCTATGTCGAAAAAGATTGTATTTCAAATAAGTCAAAAAAGGGGTTAACAAAGTGAACTATTTTACACTGTGAAGAATATTAAACAAAATACTGGCAGGAAGTGACATCAAACAATATGGAGCTTCGATTAAGTTAAAAGGGTCCTCACCGAAGGAAAATATTATCCAAAAGATCATTAACTTTTTAAAATAGATGATATGGCAGTATATACATGTGGCATCCAAAACCTACAGTAGCGGAAGCATTGAAAATTCCATCGAACACAATGAGGTTTCTTATTCAAAGACCCTCCCAAAAGTTAGCCTTGGAAGATGGGACATGTGTCAGTACAGGATCGAATCAAATAATGATGAAGATTGTGTCGAACATAAATGTGTTTTGAACAACATAGAAATTAAATCAGCAATGGCCTGAAGTTACCCGATGAATTAACTTTTCAAAATGACAATTGTAGAGAAAATATGCATTAGAGGTAGCAGAATAGGATTGCACGACAAATGGAAAAGAATTATTGAATTAAAGGGAGTTTTGAACAAAGTAAGAAGGGGCATAACTAAAGAAAACTTTCTTCAAATTTTTTTTAAAACAATAGAGCAATGCATTGTTTGATGCATTTTCAAAGATAGTTTCGAAAAAAATAGAGCATTGAAGAAGAGAAAAAGGCGGAGAACGATGGTCTCTTTTAATCAATGGAAGCTAATCAGAGAGGATTGGAGAACATTGACAATCCCAACAAGTGCTGAGAGCGGAGGAGTGAATCAGCACCTATAAAAATTTCCTTTATAAATCTGATGAAATGTACTTATAATTGCAAGCAAAACAGATTCAAGCATGAAAGTAGCATCAAGAAATCAATCACAAAGTGACACCAAATTTATCACATGGAAACCCAAATTGGGTGAAAACCACAATGTGAGGAGACCTCACAAATTCTGCACTCTTTTGAAGTGAGCCCTGTTAGGAGCCTTTCCTATTAAAGGACTACAATGCACTATTAGATGCGACCTAGTTAAGGGATTTGATACAATAAGGTCAGTTAGTGCCTTCCTAGTTAGAGGACTTAGAACACCTGAGAAGATGTCACCCGGTTAAGGGATTTAGAAAATAATAGAATGATTGACCTTTTACAAATGGCTTTGCATAGCCTAATAAGATCTATATTATGCTCAACTGAGAAACATCACCCGTCACTGCTAGTATGTTCTCCTTTTCCGTTGCTTCTTTGCATTCTCTTCTCTCTTTTCTTCTCTTTTCTTTTCACCTTAGCTTCTTCATCGTACAAGTTCACACTTTTCTTTGGAAGAATGACAGAAACTTGTATTCTTAACAAGAAGAAGAATATATAGAGTCCTTTCCCTAATTGTGCTACTCATGCATGACCTAATTAAAAATCACCTTTGGATTCATCACCTAGTGGAGTATTAGTTCACTAAGGAAATATCTGATCCATGCCCTTTCTTTATCTACTTTACGAAGAAAACAATAGATGCGTGTCAATCACCTTTCCTTTGTATGAGATAACTCCATGTTTTAAGACACAAACTTCAGCTTTAAAACCTTTAAGCTCGCCTTGAACCGATCACTATGTTAACTCAAAGTTATCCAGATTTAGTACAGTAAATCCCGATCAAAGAGTTGGTCAAATAGATAGTTGACTATGACTTCCCCATTTCATCTTATCATACCGAAGTCTTTTCTTGATCAGTTGAGATCCTTATGTTGTGAACAGGCTAGAGCTTTGACCTGTTTACTTTTCCTTCCTCTTCTTAACGGTTGCACCCTTTTCTTGGTTGCATTGTCAACACTGGTTGTCCGTTCCTCAATTGTCGATGCACTTGACATAGCAACCACTTTCTCTTGATGAGTAGATATAGTCTTTTCCTTCTTTCATAGTGTCACCGGTTGCCAAACCAGTCTCTTTACATACAGAACCACCTCTGGTGTTCTCCTTAGATCTTTAGACCTTATATTGAGATGTCAAACACCTCTTTCCTCTTTCCTCTTTTGCCAATCAATGACAATACTTAATTGCCATATACCGGTAGTAAACTTACCAGTTACCATCTCTTGATGCCAACAAACGTTATATGATGGCACACAAATAAAATAATATGACCAAGAAATGTGACATACATGAATAAAATTTAATTAGTGTCCCATTGCCATGATAATTTAAACTCGTATTTTATCGTTGTTATGATGAAATTCATAAATCTGATGTGCATGTAAGATCTTGCAGAAAAGAAGCTTGAAAATAAAGAGGTGTCCGAGGGAAAATGTTTTCCTCTGAATTTTGGTGTTTGAGTAAATTATGGAGTCTCGCAAGCCTAGGGGGAAAAAATAGAAAGACTCTCAAGTGGACAAGCTAGTTGAAGAACAAACACTGAAAAGAAAGAAAGTCAAGGGAAGAAATTTCAAGGACTTACTAGACCAATTTCCATTGTCCACTCAAAGGTCTAAGAAGATTAAACAAGGAGAAGGGGGTATTCGAAGAACTAACACCGATGGATTCCATCAGAGTAACTAAAAGCATCAGAGAAAGTACCATGGAGTTATGTCGATCCCCAATGACATTGTCGAGATATCCTATGGCGATGAAGAATATTAAGAACAAAGGGACCGTGAAGAGATCGAAGTAAGTTATAGCAATCAAATGTTAAAAGGAAGCTCATAAAGACATATGCCAATAGTACAAGCTAAAGCAATCAAGATATGTATCGAGCTCCTCTAATTCCCGATGAATACATCAATAAGACATATGCTGATAGTATGAAATAAAAGCATCAGGATGAATTGCACCAATGGACTTATTAACATAGAAATGAACATTGTCAAAGTGAGTTTTGAGATATCTTGATACTTGATAAGGTTATCGAGATGATCTATACCAATAAATGGAAAAGACAAAATCATCATCTTATGAGTTATCCCGATATGTAAAGTGAAGACAAATCATCAGGATCTAATATGATCGTGGAAAGTTTGAACTTCGAAGATACACTAAGTACTGCACTGCATAGAATTGATGCTCAGGGTACTAGAGTGATCAAGAATGGAATCATAGTAAGGGAATTCCCGAAATTATGAAGGAAAGGTTAGGGCCCATACATTTTGAAATCATAATTGTCTCGAAGAAGATAAAGTGAAGACAAATCATTGGGATCCGATTGACAAATGATAAGAGACCTGCTACATACTCAAACTCTTTAGTTAGAAGGGAAGCATGTGAAGTACATCATCCATTGGAGAATGGAAGGAGGAAGTGCGATTTTTAAAACTCTGAAGATGGAACCTATGGATAGTAGGTGTATCAAGTAGAGAGTTGGCAAGTGCATTCCATGTCGCTGATGATTTAAGAAGGCTGCACACTTATCCAAAATGCCATCTTGCCATCTTATCATTAACCCTCATTGGGTGCCTATATCTAATGTCCTAAGCCTATGCACTCTCGAACCACCTTTAGTTTATCCTTTTCTATGAACACTATGCCAATCATAGAAATAGTCCCTCCAAAGGGACCTAAACTTTAACATGTCAAAGTATAAACAAATTACCTCCATTTGTGATCAGTTATCAATATAATTATATGATAATTGAAAGTTAGTCTAAATGTGAAAATACATTGAGAACCCTATATAAAAGCATAATCTCTATTTCATTTACACATTGAGCAATTTAAGGTTTATCAATTTCATTTCAAGAGAAAGTTATTTTCAAGTATATTTTAATAATAGATTTTGTGATTATTTATTACATCATTGCACAGACACCTCGAGTATCTATTTAAAGACAATTACATCACCTTCATTATCAATTTCAAAGGTATGATCTCAATTCAACATTTTATTTTAGATTTAACCTTTTCTCTACCAAGGGTAAGATCTCTTTTCTAATTAAATATTGTTTTAGTGGAGGGTAACACCTTCCCATGGTTCAACTTAGGCAAGATCCTATACAGGACAACCATTTTCCCCCTTTTGCGTGTGTAGGTTATAAATCTAATGGCCGAAAGGTGTAGATTTTCAAAGATCAGACTGAAACATATAAATTTTAGTTTTGAACAAGTGAAAACCACTACACTTTATTAATTAGACCACCTGTCTGACACTCTTTGGCTGAATTTTTGAGTGATTAATCTATAGAGAATACTATTTTAAAATATCAAGCCTTAGCTAATGGAAGGACCTTTGTGAATGTGGTTCCTAACACAATGGTCCAAGACTTTTAGGCTTATATTCTAGTGATAGGGTTGTTTTTATATCCTATAGTGCATCTCCCATTTGCTTCCTAAATGACATCCTTTTAAATGTTCTTTTGGTAAGGTGTCTATGGTGGTGTCTATGTGCAGTTGGATGATAATATTTTTTTGTGATGTCTTGCTTTAGCTCTGGGCTATGTTATTTCTTGGCAAGTTTCTTATTTGTGTGTGCTTGATTGTAAGAACCATTGTACAATTTCTTGTTACATACCTGATTTTGGATGTTAGACCTTTTGAGGATATTATTATGATTTCTATGTATTTAATGATCTCTTGGTATCAAATTATTATGGGATGATATTTGCTATTTTTTGCCACTTATTTTGTATTGCTTCCCATAAGTGCATTTTATTATTGTAATCACCTAAAATTGGTCTACTAGAACTTGAGCCCCCCTCTTGATCAAATTGGGTCTTTTCTAAACTTCATTATGCAGAGTAACCCTCAAAAAATCCCCTTTGCATAATTAAATAAAAAATCTTATATCAAGCTTATACTATAGTCTAATTTCTAGAGCTTGCATATTTATTTAATTGTTAAAACATTATTTTTAATATAAAGCTCCTACACTTTTATTAAAAGAACACATTTACATGTGTGCATAATTAATCTCTATTAATTAGCAATTAAAAGGGATTTGTGCTTTCAAATACTATTTTGTCTTATTCTACCTAATATTTCCCTTTTGCCTCTTAATCCTCACCACTCATCTCTACCTAACCTTGCATCTCCTTGCATCTCATTTTGCCTATTCAACTCATCCACTCATTCTTTTGCCTCTCAATCTCCACACTTCATTCTTGAGGCAATTTCTTTAAAAGGAAGCTCTTTCATTGCTCAAGGGTCCCATTCTTGATTATCGTTGAAGTACATTCTTGCATTCTATCATTATATAATTCACACTTTATTAGATTAATCTTTCTAATTTGAATTCTTAGCTTTAGCTCTCTCAATTATTAGCTTAGCTTCATTTCTAGCTTAATATTGCATTGTTAATCTACCTTCTTTCTTGCATTGCTCTTGTATTCTCATTCTAGATTACGAGTTGCTTGCATTCATTCTTAGCCTAATCTCTCATCCTAGCTTATATTCTTGCATTCTTAGCTTCATTCTTAGATTTGAATCTTCCATTTTGGAGAAGTCAAGTCACTAATCTTTCGTGCCAATTTGATGAGCATCATGAGAAGGATTAAACTTGCTTCAACTAGGAAGCTATGAGTCACTTATTGGGATATCCTCTTCCATGGATTTCTCTCAAGAGTAATGGTTCATAGAAGTCTGTCCTACTTTTGATCACACATATTTGGCACCCACCGTGGGGTTGATCATCCATTTTTAGCTCCATTTCATGTGCTTTCAGTTTCTTGTCGCGGGTTCGGATATTTTATTTTTGCAAGCTAAAATATTGTATGATATTTCTTATAATACTCAGGTAATATTTCATTATACTACAATGCAAAATTTAATATCTGTTAAAATATCATTCTGACATACAGAGAAGTGTTGCATGGCCTTTCTAGGAAATATTGCTCCGCCTTTATAAGGTATGTCGCACCAGTCTGGAATGTCACACAACTTCTGTGAGATCTATCATATGATTTTCTGATAGATTGATTAAGTGTCACCAAGAATTTATCTCTGTCATAGTCCAAGTTTTGGCTGAGATTGCTTTATTTTTATGGCATTTTCTAATTATCCGGTCTTCTAACAAAGGCTAATCAATGATCATGCAGGATTATTTCTTCACTTTTTATGCTTTTTGTGATCTAACTTGTGGTTTTGTAGGGCTTTCCTGTTGAAAGAGTTTAATATTGTAATGCCTACTAACATTTTGTGATGTAGGATTTTCTTGTCAAAGGCTCTATCTTGAAAACTACTAATGCTTTGTCTTGTAGGTTTCCTTGGAGATACAAAAATACCATGTGTTTTCTTACATTTGATTTCTAGGCACATAGCCTAACTAGAAGGCTTATTGTTTTGTGGTTGGTTAAGTAGTAGGAGAGTATGCTCTTTTCCACTTGGAAAATCAGAAATCTAGACCTACTTGGTTAGTCACTTGCAATTTGTCTTGGGTAAATGAACATGTGCTTGATGTGTTTGGGAGAAACTATGGAGTATGAGACTATGCTCTTTTCCCTATGGGAAAATTAGAAATCTAGACCTTCACTAGCTATCCATCTTTCTTTTCTTGCATTTACCTTTAGAGGGCCTACCAAGAGAGAAATCTTTTGGGAATGACCCAAGTGGGGAACAACCAAAGCCAGCTTCTCCACCCCACTATAATCAAAAGCTTCTTTCAATCCAAAGAGAGAGAAGACACGGTTTCTTTCTTGTAGGGATAAATGTCTAAATTCCTCTTGTGGAACTACAAGGGGTGTCATGAACGAATGCCCTTACTAAAAGCTTTAGGACTTAAAGGCTATCCTTTTTGTTCGTGTTGTTTCCTTTGTGCAAGGATTGATCTAAGTGGACTTAACCTGGATCACCCCAAGACACTCACCATATGTACTCCCTTGGATGGAAATCCATGATAAAGCAACATCACTTTGTGTGAGGCAAAAGGGTACCAAGTTGTGGGCAAAGGTTGCAACACTACCCGCTTGACCCTAGGTAGCTTTCTTGTTATTTATTCTTGTGCTAATACTTGTGGAAATATTTTTTAAACATACACATGATACACGTGGTATATTTGACACCTTACTAAGACTACACATATGCTTGTATCCATGGTGCAGGAGCACCTTAGGGTTTTGCTTAGATCCTAGCTCATTTTGGCTTGTAGGTGGTTCTAGCCAACAACCAAGGTAACAAGGATTGTTGACAAAGTCCCAAGTGTGGTGTGATGTGTATTTTTAGATAGGTGTTCTTAGAGTCTTGAAAGTGGTCTAGTTTCAATAGGTTTAGAGCTAAGTCCTAGAAAAGTCAACGTGGGTCAAAGTTTGGTTATGACTCCAAAATGGAGTAGCATTGATATTTTGATCATTTTAAGAGTTTTAAGTACCATTGGAATAAGTTTAGAGTCGACCTGTGCTAGGTAGGTGAGTGGAAAGATAAGTTTTCAAAAAGTTGTCAAAAAGATGTAAAGTTGCTCATGACAACTTTGCAACTTTGTAAAGTTGTCATGACTTAACATTTCCTAGAAACTAGGAAAAGGCTCTAATGATGTTCTAAGCCTGACCTAAGAATCCAAACATGTGGGAAGTGGATATATAAGGTCAGATAAACCCTAATTTGATAGTTGGAGAAGAGATTGTACGAACTATGTTCTGGAAACCGCATGATTTGACTATGTTTTTGTGTAACAAAGCTTTCATCCAATCATTGATGGATTGAAAGGATTAAAATAATGCATTCAGGATTTAATTTGTGTTATGTAATTTCTTTGTGTGGAATTAGTTTAGGTATTTATCACGACTGGTTAGCATTTTGTCAATTCTTTGTGTTTCATTGGTTCACTACCTGGTTCAGTGGCAGTCTTGTAAATATGCTCTCCACTTGACTTCCTATGGTTGAAATTTCCTAGCCTCTTGGAATAAAGTAGGGGACCTTGTATATAGTGTAAATATGATCTATGGAGTATTTGTTTGCAGGAGAGTTAATTTTTCGATCAATCCCTCAGCAAGTGTAGAGGCATTCTGGCTAGGTGTTTGAACAGAATAGTAGCAAGAGAGCTTTCTTAATGGATTGGAGTGAACCAATCAAAGGTGTAGAAGTGTAGGGGAATGTGTTCTAGTAATGTGAAAGCAAGGAGAAGTGCAGAGGAGACCATTAAAGCACTGGTTGGGATTCAAGAAACCAGACAAAGTCACATGCCTTAAAAACCCTTAAAAATAGGGGTTTGGTGACAAATCTATGTAAGTACACTTTGGGGATCTAAAACCTAGGAAATCTTTGAGCATAGGAAGTCCTTAGAGAGAATCCCTAAAAGGATTAGGGGTCTATTTGGAGAAGTTGATAGTTACAACAGAAACTCTAATTTTAGGAGGCCTAATTGGGCTAAAAAGGCTATAAGGCCTAAAAGTTTGAAAAGAAAGGAAGTGATGGAAAATCTAAGGAAGGATCCATTCAAGGGAATACAAGTGAATTTCAAATAAATAAAGAATAGTCAAGACACCTATTCCAAGTCCCAAGAGTAGTTTGGGAGCACAGTGGATAAATTGAGCCTATGAGTGCATAGTTGGATTGAGTAGCAAAGTGGAGAGTTTGAAGTGGTGGAGAGTTCTACAAGGAGATGGGGATCTTAGGAGTGATACCTGGGTAGGGTAGAGAGGAATACCCTAGTAAGACTAAAGAATAGGTCTTAGGTAGAGCAAGAGTGCTCTTGAGAGGTAGTTCTACCCATCAAATTGGTATCAGAGCCAATAAAAGGCTTGGGAGTTGAGAAGTGTATGACAGAGGGAAGTGAATCCATAGGAGAAAGAACCATGGTGACAAATGCAGAACTGATTAGAGATTTGACAGAGAAACAAGAAAGGAATAGAATTCTTGAAGAAGTTGTAGAAGAAATGAAGCATAAACTAGAAGAGGTTGCAGAGACTGTAGGAAACATGAAAGAACAGTTAGAAGTGGACAAAGACAAAGGTAAGAATCAAGTAGAAGAAGAGATAGCACCAGAACTAGACCCTCCATTAATAGAAGAACCTTTCCTAAAATCCTTGAAGGCAATAAGTGGAAAGGTACTAGAGGGCATTCCGGTTTTCACTGGTAGAATGGATGCAGAATTGGTTACGAAGTGGATTGAGGGCATAAAAAATCAGTTTGAATGTGATGGAGTTACAAAGGCCCAAAAGGTGAAGACAACCAAATCAAGGCTAAGAGGACAAGCACTAGCTTGGTGGAAGTTCTTGCAAGAAGAAAGAGAGAAGGAAGGCAAGAAGCCAATAGCCAATTGGAAGACTATGGTGGCTAAGGTAAAGGAAAACTATCTATTAGAATATTATGACATCCAATTGTATAAGAAAAGGCAAAATCTCAAACAGAGAGATTTAGATGTGGCTGTCTATCCAGAAGAATTCCAAAAACTACGCCTTAGATCTAGAGTGTAAGAAATGGAAAGAATTAAGGTTGCTAGGTATCTAAACAGCCTTAGATGGAACATACAAGAAGAGTTGAGCCTCTTTACACTGAATAACCTCCATAGTTGTTATCAGATGGCTATCAAAGAGGAGGAAAAATTGAAAAAGAAACAAGATACAAATACTAGAGGTAGAGGAAGAGGCAGAGACTCTAGAGGTGGACATAGAGGAGGTTCTAGTGGAAGGAGCAATGAGACCAGAGGCCAAGGAGATTCTAAGTTTGGTGAACAATCTCATGAGACAAATAGTAGAGGAGGATACAAAGGTAGGAGTTCTTATAGTGGTGGAAGAGGCAGATCAAGAGGCTTTGGGAGGAGCTCTCATTTTGATTCCATGAAGTGTTAAAATTGTGGGCAGTTGGGTCACCCTGCATATAGGTGCTCTGATAAGCCATCATCTTCACAAGCTGAGAAAAAGGCTGCATATGCACAAGAGGAGGACTGTACTAAACAATCAGAGGTGAGTTTAGATTCATAGAAAGGAGACAATCTCATGTTGAGAAGGATCTTGATCAAAGCACCTACAAAGGATGAACACAAACAGAGAAGGGCTCTTTTTAGGGTCAACTGCAAGATACTAGGCAAAGTATGTAGGGTTATAATTGATTCAAGGTCTACTGACAATGTCATTATAGAGGAGGCAATACAAAAGTTGAAACTCACCAAGATTCCTCGTGTGTGTCCCTACAAAGTCACTTGGTTGAATAAGGGGCAGACTATATTGGTCAATGAACAAGTATGGGTTGAATTCACCATAGGAAAGTATCAAGGCATAATACTTTGTGATGTGTTAACAATGGATGCATGCCATCTATTTCTTGGCAAACCATGGAAATATGATAGGGAGGCAGTACACCATGGTAAGGAGAACAAGTACTCATTCAAGAAGAATGGAGTAACTTACAATATTTAGTCTTTAATTGAAGAAGATGCAGTGGAGAAGTTAGACTCAATTGCACTCCTAATGAGTGGGAAAGAGTTCCTACAAGGCATGAAGGAAGGAGAAGAAGTTGGCTATGCTATCATGTTGAAGCCAAAGGAGGAGTCACCTAAGTAGTCACCTATGCGAGAAAAAGTAAAGAAACTATTAGACCAGTTTAAGGACATTATTAGTGAGAGCACACTGGCTAAATTACCACCAAAGAGAGAAATTAGTCATCAGATTGACTTTGAACCAGGGGCAGCATTGCCTAACAAGGCTTCCTACAAGATGACACCCAAACAAAACAAGGAGATAGCAAAGCAAGTTCAAGAACTTTTGGATCAAGGTTTGATAAGGAAGAGCATAAGCCCTCGTGTTGTACTAGTGGTTCTAGCACCCAATAAGGGAGGCACATGGAGGATGTTCACTGACTCAAGAAAAATCAACTGGATCACTATCAGGTATAGGTTCCCTATCCCTAGCATAGAAGACATAATTGATTATTTAGGGGGTGCTAAATTCTACTCCAAGATAGACCTAAAGAGTGGGTACTATCAAATCAGGATGAAAGAGGGGTATGAGTGGAAGTATGCCTTCAAAACCACAAAAGGTCTCTATGAGTGGCTAGTAATGCCATTTGGCCTCACAAATGCACCTAGCACCTTCATGAGGGTCATGAATGAGGTCTTAAAGGACTATATAGGAGTGTTTGTAGTGGTGTATCTAAATGAGATCTCAATCTTTAGTAACACAAACGAAAACCACATGACACATCTAGCACTTGTATGGAGGAATCTTCAAGAGGAGAAGCTTGTTGTGAGGTTTTCACACCATCGCCCCAAAATATTTGGGGACCCCCAATTTTTTGAGCAAGCCTTGGCAATTTTTCCTAGATCCGAGGGTTTGGGTGCCTTAGCGAATTTTGGGTGATCTAGAGGTTTTGGAATGAGAATTTTACGCCTTGGATGTTTTTAAAGTGCCTGGGGGGGGTATTGCTTGTTTTCACCTTGTGCGAAACGTTAATTTTCTTAAATAGTCGATTATGTCTCCAAGCCAAATGAAATTCGATGAGAAAATTTTATTTTAATATTTGGTGGGATAAAATTGCAAATTTTGGACTTGATTAAATTTTGAAAATTGATGAAATTGAATAACTTGAGATTTTCAAAATTTAATTGTGAAATTGGATATTTTTGGGAAAATCTTGTAAATTGTTGGTGGAGAAAAGTGGAAATTAAATAAAAATTTGATATTAAATTGCCAAATTTGAGTTTAATTGCCAAATAGAGATAATAAATTGCAAAATATAAAATATTAATGGCCAAATGGAAATTAAATTGCTAAATGATTTTTTGGGTTGCAAAATAATAAAAAATTAATTTTTGTTGTCATGATTAAATGCATTTATTTGGCAATTTTAAAATAATTAAAATCATATTTTTGGGCTGAGTGTTTGTAATTTAGAAATTTAATTTGGGCTCCTTTGTGTGTTAAATTCAATGTATTTTAAGGCCTAAGAGGTGTGAAATTCAAGGCAAGTTATTGGGTCCACAATGGGGAAGGTTTAAAGCTCTATTAGAGGCCTAAATGACCTTTTTCAAAATTTCAATTTTTGGGCCTTTGATAATTTCGGATTTGGCTAATTTAAATCCATAATTTTGCACAATTCAATGCAAGTGGCTTTCTTAATTTAAATTTGCCCTTTCCTTAAATTAATTTAATTTTTTTGGGGCCATGGCTTGGTTAATTTCAATGTTTAGGGGCCCCATATGGATTATTTTTTTGATTGGCTCAATTTCATTTTAAAAAGGAAAATTAACATGCTATTGCACAGATTTTTGTTTTTGCAATGGGCTGACCCAATTTTAAATTAAAATAAAATACCCAACACCATGTGATTTAATGCATTTAATTTGGATTATATGTTTGGCAATTTAATTGATTTTATTTTCCCTCCAATGCAGGTCAGCCCTATTTGAAGAGGCAAAAAATTAGTATAAAGGGAGGGCTTGTCTCCTCATTTTCTCATTCATTTCTTGCTTGTCTCTTGGCAGCCAAGGAGGAGCTCTTGGAGCAGCAAAAGAGCAAAATTTTGCAAGGAGTGCATTTTTGGTGTTGTCTTCTTCTTCTTTGGAGGAGAATTTGTTGGTGTAGAGGAGGATTGGTTTAACTTAATTTATCTCTTCGATTGCTATCTTTTCATTGGCGTTGATTGTTTGGGTGTCGGAGATAAGTTTCATTTTGGGGGAGAAGGCTGGCTCATTAAGCGGATTTCTCGATTGTCTTGATTGGATTCTTTCCCAAAGGGAATTAATACCAAAATAGGAGACAAGGAAGATATGATGCCCAAAACCATCTTCTTCTCGAAATTAAAGCGAGTCCGAGACACTAACATCGGTACCATTGACATGATACAATTGACAGATAGGTTGAGAGAGGCCAGTCCTCTATGGCAAAGAAGATCAGTTTAATTTATTCTCTTTAATTGTTATCTTTTCTTTGGTGTTGTTCGTTTGGGTGTCGGAGATAAGTTTCGTTGAGAGAGAGAGTTGGCTCTTTAAGCTGATTACTCGATCGTCGTGATTGGATTTTTCCCCTCTTCTTGCTTGCTATGAATCACTCCATAGCGGATGCTAGTACAAGCAAGAATCCAAAGGGACTAATACCAAAATAGTTGACGAGGAAGTTATGATGCCCAAGACCACTTTCTTCTCGAGACTAAAGCGAGTCCGAGACACTAACATCAGTACCATTGACATGATGCAATTGAGGGATAGGTTGAAAGAGGCCAATCCTCTATGGCAAGAAGAATCAGTAAGGATGGAATTGTATAAGGAGTTTAGTATACCCCAGCAGTGGACATGGTGCAGCTAGGCAGGGCTTGGCTTTTGGTGCAAGCTAGTTTGGTTACAATTGAGGGATAGGTTGAAGGAGACTATGAAGGCTATGAAGGTTAAAGAAGGCAAGAATAATGAAGGTGGAAAGCGAGAAGATAGGTTGATGGGGTCAAGTTTAATTTCAAGGTGGTGGCCAAGAGCAAGGCTCTCAAATTGCAAGAAGGTTCACATCCAGGCAAGCCACTATGGCCAAGGCAGGATTACCCCAAGTGCATGGAGACTTTAATCTTTCAAGGTCAAGACATCAAGTACAAGCAAGTTCAAGTGGTGATGAAAAAGTTTCTAAGGACAAGCTCAAGCATCTAAGGCCTCACTTCATCTCAAGGACTAAATAAATTTATAAGATAAGGTTGATGAGGTGGCAATTTCATGTGCATGCAATCAAATCATGCCAAGTGTCCTATGTTCTCATTGGTTGACAAATTATTGTAATTTTCTCATTGGCCCACAAGGTTGGTGCCCTCATGTAATTGGTTGAAAGATGGTAACCATAATTAGGGTTTGTAAGGTTTAATCTTGGCCCTTGATTTTGCCTCTTAATCTTGGCCACTCGTAATTTTGAGCCTCTATATAAGGCCATTTGTTCTCATTTGTAAAAGAGAGAGTTATGTTGGAGAGTTGTTGCCAAAATATTATCAAAATTGTTCTCTATTCATTGTTGTGGTTTGCATGGTGGATATACATGATCATTTTGGTGTTTTGCATGTTTCTTCTCATCTCTCAAATTAAAGTAGGATTTCATTTCATATTGTTAGAGTAGAAGTAAATGGATAGTTGTATGGTGATATTGGTAAATGTTTGATAGGGATCTGTATACGAGGCCACTAGCATCTTAGCGGCTTGTTAAGGAGCCTTGTGTGGTAATCTAGTCTCATTCCCCTTGAATCATTGCATCTATGGAGGTAACGCCGCTGGCAAGCTTTCATTAGGTTGATCCCCGTCCATTTGCCAATCTTTCCATTCAGTAGCATTAGTAGTAAAGAAGCAAGGAGTAGTTTAGTAGTTGAAGTTTTAGAAGAGCAAAGTTGGAAGTGATATAAAAGGAAGAAAATCAATTGAGTATACATTGCAAAGCTAAATCATCATCATAGCAAGAGTTTAACATCTCTGAATGAACAACGTAAGCCCGCCGAAGTGATTACCAGCAAATCACATTAATATAACTGAGTTAGTATCCACAGGTGTAAGGAACCTTGGAGTATCTTATATACTTTTCAAGAGAGGGTTGAGTGTTTGGTACGCTGTATCAAGTATTTCAATTTCTATATGTTATGTAGTGGTACAAAACTGACATCAACAAAGCTCACCATAGATCTTGAAAAGAGTGAGTTTATGAACCAAGAACTAGTCTACCTAGGATTTGTAGTGTCCCAAGGTGACTTGAAGATGGATAAGAGTAAGGTTGAATCCATTCTTAGTTGGCCTACTCCTAAGATAGGGACTGAAGTTAGAAGCTTCCACGGATTAGCCCAATTCTATAGGAAGTTTATTAGAAGGTTTAGTGAAATTTGTGCACCAGTCCTTGACACCATAAAAGGAGAACTTAAGACAAAGTTTGTATGGACCAAAGAAGCCAATGAGGGGTTTGAGAGGTTGAAGAAGGAAGTAGCTACCCAACGAATACTGGTTTTACCAAGTTTTGACAAACCATTTATAGTGCAATGTGATGGTAGAAACATAGCAGTGGGGGCAGTCCTAAGCCAAGAAGGCAGGCCGGTGGCATTCTTTAGTGAGAGGCTAAATGAGGCAAAGTCTAGGTATTCATCCTATGACTTAGAGATATATGCTTTATTAAAAGCCCTTAAGAAGTGGAGGCACTACCTATTGCCTAAGGAGTTTGTGGTTTTCACTGATAACCAAGCACTAAGTTACGTCAATACTCAAGAGAAACTTAGTTTGAGGCATATCAAATAGATGGCGTTCCTACAATCATATACCTTTACAATCAAGCACAAAAAGGGGGTTAATAATAAAGTTGCAGATGCCCTTAGTAGGAGGTTGCTCACTATCGAGGAGATACAATTACAAACCATTGTAGTTGAAGAGTTCAAAGACCTCTCTAAAGGAGATGCAATCTTCTTAGTGATACACAACGTATGCACTGAATTTGATAATCATTTTCATAGTGAATATGCTGACTATACTTTACAAAATGGTTTTCTGTTTAAGGGAAAGAAGTTATGTGTTACAAGAGGTTCCATGAGGGAGAACCTCATTCAAGAGAAGCACAATGGTAGTTTGAGTGGACACTTTGGGTTAAACAAGACCCTAGACTTAGTGGAGAGATTCTATTGGTGGCCTAAAATGCATAAGGATATAAGAAGATATGTTGAGCAATGTGGAGTCTGTCAAAAGGAAAGGGGGACATCATTAGATACAGGTCTTTACCAACCATTGCCCATCCCAAATAGACCTTGGGAATGCATAAGTATGGATTTCATAGTAGGGTTGCCTAGGACATTAACTGGTTTGGATAGTGTATTTGTGGTAGTAGACAGGTTCAGTACGATGAGCCACTTTATTCCTTATAAAATCACACATGATGCCAGTCATATTGTCCACATTTTCTTCAATGAGATAGTAAGGATACATCAGTTGCCAATGAGCATAGTTGCAGACAAAGATGTGAAGTTCATGGAACACTTCTGGAAGACCCTTTGGAGGAGGCTAGGAATCAAATTGTCTCATAGCTCTGCCTATCATCCTCAAATGGATGGACAGACATAGGTCATTAACAGGGTACTTGGTAACTTGTTGAGATGTACGACCAAGGAATATGGACAAGGATGGGAAAAAGTCATTTCCCAAGAAGAATGTGCTTATAACGATAGTATCAACTGGACTACAGGAAAGAGTCCATTTGAAGTGGTGTATGGATTACATACAAGAGGATTACTTGAGCTTAGAGACTTGAAGGGATATGAAGGAATCAATGGACATGTTGATGGCTTTTCTTAGTCCATGAGAGAGGTACATGAGCAAGTAAGGAAGACATTAATGGAGGCCAATTAGAAGTTGAAAGCTAAGAGAGATGAAGGAAGAAGAGACATACAATTTGAGGTAGGTGATTTAGTGATGGTATACTTGAACAAGGCTAGGCTATAGAAGGGTGTGCCAAGTAAGCTACAGATGAAAACGATTGGGCCATGCAAAGTGTTGGAGAAATATGGTCCAAATGCCTACAAGGTGGAATTACCCCAGGAGATGTCCATTTCTCCTCTTTTCAATGTTAAAGACTTGATAAAATACAAAGGACCAAAGATGAATGAAGAACCGTACAGTACTGAGGTGGTTAAGGATGTGGAAGAAATCAAGGTGTCTGATCAGATCAAACTGCAGGTTGACAAGAATATAGATTTAAGGGTGAAGAAGAAGACTAGACTCAAGACATATATGGAGTACCTAGTGAAATGGAGACACCAGCCAGATTCAGAGGCTACGTGGATTACAGAGAGTGACTTCAAGAAACATGGCATAAGTCAAGATTTCTTGACACCTCAAGTTCCTTAACTTCCTTTGTGGCAGGGTGAGAATGTTGCAGGAGCACCTTAGGGTCTTGTTTAGATCCTAGTTCATTTTGTCTTGTAGGTGGGTCTAGCCAACCACCAAAGTAATAAGGACTGTTGAAAAAGTCCCAAGTGTGGTGTGATGTGTCTTTAGATAGGTGTTCGTAGAGACTTGAAAGTGGTCTGGTTTCAATAGGTCTAGAGCTAAATCCTAGAAAAGTCAACTTGGGTCAAAGTTTGGCTATGACTACAAAATGGAGTGGCATTGATATTTTGATGATTTTAAGAGTTTTAAGGAAAATTGGAATCATTTTAGAGTCAATCTATGCTAGGTAGGTGAGTGGAAAGACAAGTTTTCAAAAAGTTGTTAAAAAGATGTAAAGTTGCTCATGACAACTTTGTAAAGTTGTCATGACAACATTTCCAAAAAACTAGGAAAAGGCTATAATGATGTTCTAAGCCTGACCTAAGGGTCCAAACATGTGGAAAGTAGATATATAAGGTCAGATAAACCTTAATCTAACATTTGGAGAAGAAATTGTACGGACTGTGTTCTGGAAACCACACAATTTGACTATGTTTTTGTGTAATAGAGCCTTCATCCAGTCATTGATGGATTGAAAGAATTAAACTAATTCATTGAGGATTTACTTTGTCTTTTCTAATTTCTTTTTGTGGCATTAGTTTAGGTATTTAGCACGACTGGTTAGCATTTTGTAAATTCTTTGTATTTCACTAGTTCACTGCCCGGTTCAGTGGTAGTCTTGTAAATATTCTCCCCACTTGACTTCCCGTGGTTGAAATTTCATGGCATCTTGGAATAAAGTAGGGGACCTCATATACACTATAAATATGGTCTGTGGAGTCTTTGTTTGCAAGAGAGTTAATTTTTCTATCAAGACCTAGATGAGTGCAGAGGCATTCTGGCTAGGTGTTTCAACAAAACAGTACCAAGAGAGCTTGCTTAATGGACTAGAGTGAACTAATAAAAGGTGTAGAAGTGTAGGGGCATGTGTTCTAGTAATGTGAAAGCAAGGAGAAGTGCAGAGGAGACCATTAAAGCACCGGTTGGGATTCAAGAAACTAGAAAGAGTCACATGCCCTAAAAATCCTTAAAAATAGGGGTTTGGTGACAATCCTATGTACGGACACTTTGCGGGTCTAAAACCTAGGAAATATTCGAGCCTAGGAAGTTATTAGAGAGAATCCCTAAAAGGATTGGGGGTCTATTTGGAGAAGTTGAGAGTTACAACATAAACTTTGATTTTAGGAGGCCTATTTGAGCTAAAAAGGCTACAAGGCCTAAAAGTTTGGAAAGAAAGGAAGAGATGGAAAATCCAAGGAAGGATCCATTCAAGGGGATCAAAATGAATTGAAAACAAACAAAGAACAGTCGGGATACCTATTCCAAGTCCCAAGAGTAGTTTGGGAGCATAGTGGCTAAATTGAGCCCATGAGTGCATAGTTGGATTGAGTAGCAAAGTGGAGAATTTGAAGTTGGTGGATAGTTCTACAAGGAGATAAGGATCCTAGGAGTGATCCCTGGGTAGGGAAGAGAGGAATACCCTAGTAAGAACAAAGAATAGGTCTTAGGTAGAGCAAGAGTGTTCTTGAGAGGTAGTTCTCCCCAACAATCCACAAGGTTGCTTTGTCCCTTGTTGGATTGTTTTAAAACTATTATTTTCTCAATATATACTTTCAAAACAAATTTTGTCAAAGAAATGCTCTTATCTTGTCAATAATTATCAGATAATTGATTCACACCCCCGTCTTAGTTATCTTGGTGGACTTTACTTTCTAATAGGACTAAGCTTAAACTTTGTCAAAATTGCTTCTCCATTGCTATCCTTGAATCATCTTGTTATTTGGCACATTCCATCATGTTAGGAATTGTGCTTAGCTAGAAAAGATTGCTCTGGTCTTTTGACTACATATTTGGCTAGTAGAAGTCTCACTTGTCCACCATCACTTTGATTAACTCTCTTAGATTCTCTATACAACCTCTTTCTTGTTCACAAGTGCCATACATAGGGATCTCCTGTGGCTCGGGCACTTTGTGGCAAGTTATCTTACTCTGGACAAGTGAACATCTTTACTTACCTATCTTTAACATCAAGTCATCGTAAGACATCCTATTTGGCTTTTGAAAACTTTGTTTCATCCCGGTCATAACTAGACCTCAGATCCATGAGGGAAAAAAACCCGAAGCTATCTTTGATGACTCAACCAAAGAAGGTCCTATACCTATTGGAAAAATAGTCAGCGCTCCCCTCAGGATTTGTGACATGGCTTAACTGCCTCATGTGTCATCTATTAGTCTAGTGGTTGTATCGAGTATTTATAGGTCGATCTTTTGGTACAACGACAACCACTACTTGTAACAACCGGTATCAGAGATTGGTCATAGGTTCGAATCCCCTTGGGTAATGTTGAGGGGGAGATTGTTGGGAAAATAGTCAGTGCTCCCCTCGGGATTTGGGACATGGTTTAACCGCCTCCTCTATCTTCTATAAGTCTAGTGGTTGTATCAGGTATTAACATGTCGATATTTTGGTGCAACAGAAACCACTACTTGTAACAATACCTTGGGGTTTCAAACCCTTTGCTAACATATCTAGTGAATCTACTCTATCCTCTCCTAATTTGGCACATAGTTTTTCTTACACTCCAACCATGGACGAACGAAGTAAAAAGATTGGAGAATTACTAAAACAACTCAGTGATAACACTTTGGACAAGAAGATAGAGAATGTCCTAACTCTAGACATGGTTCTCAACAAGGCTCTCAACACACTAGGCATGGATCACATAGCTCACAAGGTGATGATTTAGATAATGAAATAACTGAAGAAGATATCTTATAGTTTCAACAAGATGAACACTTGCAAAAACTCATGAAGTTGACTCTTTGTCAAAAAAAAGACCAATACTTATCGCACTTTCCCTCTTAAGGAGTTAAATTACCTCACAAATTTTACATCGATAAATTAATCAAGAAAGAACCATCTGAAATGGAAATATTGAGAAAACAGATGCAAGAAATGATGAAACATATGTAACTCCTAGAAAAAGAGAGAGAAAAACCAAGTATATCTTTCTCCCTTGAGGCTATATGTTCATTCCCTTTTGAGAAAGATCCTCATGATCACATTAGGGAATTTTGCACACTTAGCATGGAGTTCTTGCATGAACCTACTTATCTAATGAGGTTTTTCCCTAGGAGTCTTAGTGGTCAAGCTATGGAGTGGTTCACTAAACTATCTCCTCCTCTTAAATCTTTTGACCAGCTAGTGCAATAGTTTATCCAACAATATTCCTACAACATTCAACATGCTATCACCATGCTTGATCTTTGCAATCTAAAACAATGTCAAGGTGAATCCTTTGTGGTCTTTCATCAATGATGGAAAAATTTATACTCTCGCTATGCTCGAAAGATTCCTAAAACTGAAAAGATTGACATATTTATCAACTCCTTGGTTCCTAAAATGAATTATGCATTACAAATGTAAACTCATGCTTCATTTGATAAACTAGTCGAAACATCTATTCACATAGAGGATGTTCTTGTCCGTAAGGGTGATGTCACTCTTTAATCCAAATCCTCTTCCAACAACCAGCCTAGCAAAGACAAAAACAAGTTCTAGAACAAAACTAAGGATGTCGTCAATGACGGAATCATGGCTTCAACTTCACAATCTGTCAATACTAAGGAGCCAATGTTCAATCTATCTATTGTTGTAAAGGCTAAAAATAACAAGCCTTGAGCTCCTAATCCTAAAAGAAAGTTCACTCCTCTTGGAGAATCACTTGATAATGCTTTGAAGACTCTTCCCAATAACAAGATCATTACCTTTCCTGATAAGTCAAGACCTTACGATCTTGAAATCAAGCCTAAATGGTGGGAAGACAACCACTAATGTGATTATCATCACAACAAAGGCCACAAAACCAATGAATGTATGAAGCTTAAAAATCTCATTCAGGACCTAATTGACAATGAGACCATTGTGGTTGACTCACCACAAGTAAACAATGATCATAAGGCCTTCAAAGAGACTTTTCCTAAGTTTGAAAAAGGAGAATCTTCCAAGACGAAGGATAACAAAGTTGCCTACACTTATGCTAACAACGACAACATGATCATCATGATTGAATCATCTAATCATGCTAAAGGAAAAGCTAAAGTTGAATCACCCAACAAGGTAACTAACTCTCAACCTTCATTAAGAGAAGAATCATCTTCCTCCTTTGCTTCTAGGTAGCTTTAATCTCAATCAGCTATCTTATTGACCACAACTCAGATTTTGATGCTTGATTTACTTGACACCTCTCCTACTCACAAGGAGATTCTTAATCAAGCCCTTCTTGTGAAAAATATTCCTAGGACCCTAGACGTTAACAAGTTCCAGTCCATGGTTGGATACCTCACTTCACCTCCTCTCACTTTCTCAAATAAAGATGACACCTCTAATAGTTATCCTCACAATCAACCCCTTCACATAGAAGTCTTCATCCAATAATTTAGAGTCAAGTGCGTTTTGATAGATGGAGGCACACATCTAAACATTTTGTACTTTTAAACTAGTCAAAGCTCTTGGATTTTCTAAAAATACTATCGATCCTAGACGAAGAATAAAAATTAAACCATATGATGAAGAGGAACACTCTTCTAAAGGCATGGTAGTCTTACCAATCAAAGTGGATCTTGTTCAGTGGGATGTTATCTGCCAAGTCCTAGATATTCCTTTGGCTTACAACATACTCTTGGGTCGCCCTTGGATCCATGCTATGCAAGTAGTTCCTTCAAGATACCATCATTGAATTAAATTCTCTCATGATGGAATTGAAATCACTATTCATGTAGACCCAGCATTCGCTCCTAATCATCTTAAATAATCAGACCATATGGTTCTCCACAACAAAGGAGGATCACCTCCTAAAATAGAACCCATATCAGATCAACGAAAAAGAATACTTGTTAGACCTATTGGCATCAGAACCTATTGGGTGGACACTTTCCTAAAATCATACAGTAAATCATCTCCATCAACCTCAATCCATGTTATTCATAAGGGCACTGGGATGATTAAAGCTACAATTACCCTAGAACTAGAAAGGGATGAAAGTTCTACCTCACTCTTTAAAAACAAAGAGTATGACTTGAAAGATAACCATGCAGAAATATCACCTTGAAAATATGGTGTGGGCTACCATCTTATGTAGAAGATGGGACATGATGGAAAAAGCTCCCTTGGAAAAGGGAAAGGTATTCTTGAGCCTACACATGCTGAATTCAAAAATCCTAAGGACAAAACCAGTGTTGGTTATCACAAAAACAAGCTTAGTAAACCTAGTAGCAATACCAATGCATATGAGGACTCCAATGATGAGGACGAAGAAAAAATCCAACCTCCGACTTATGAAAGGCTCCTATACATTCAGGATTATAATCCAGATTATCAAGGAGAACCTTACTTACCTACTCAAGTACCTCAGGAACATGACCCTGATCCTATAGAGGAAAGTCTCATTCCAACTACTGAACAACCTAATACTACTACTAAACATATTACTAATCTTGATTGAGGGAAACTAGCTGACGTCTCCGATATCTTGGATATGCCTTGGGGTATGCCTATTCTGAACTACACCACTACTCTTGTTATTCAACAAGATTCTACTACTAAAAATGCTCCTATAACAGATGATAGTGATGAAGAGAATTTACCTCCTACTATGTCTCTAACTAACTACATAATACATTATCGCAACAGTGAGACAAACTCAAATGAATAAGAGTGGGATTCCTTATCAGATACTACTATAAAAATTCCAATTGATGTTATACATAGATATGCTCCTCATATCAAATTTGAAATAGGAGAGAGTTCTAATGCTCAAGATCAAGAAGATGATGATGATCATTTCCACCCTTCTGTGGAAATCATTCCTATAGCTCCTACGCAACCTACTCAAAGCAATACTGCATTTTCTCCTACAAATTATAGGTGCATAAGACCCCATCCTGTCACAACTTCATGGAATATAGGAATATCTAGAATTGAAATGGTTCATATTCATGCACTCTTACTAAAGGACCCAGTTCTCCGAATCAACCATCTCTATTAGGCTTACATAATACTCCCTTGAACCCGTCTGACTCTTTTAGGACTAATCACAATCGACAACGTTCCATGGAAGATAACTTTCTTGATCTATCTGATTCATTCATGAACAATTAGGATGATACCGATGTCTTTGCACTTGAGCCTTTTGACCCCTCTCCTCCCTCCCCTCCTGAACTAAATGGCTCACCCACTCCTCAACCACCTCTCCATGTAAACTAGTCATATCAGCTTCATTAGTCCATAATCCCTGAGTCTTTTGGAAGTAACTTGGAAGTGCAACACAAAAATCAAAATCCATTCATATCAAAAAGTCATCATGTGCAATCTAATTGACATGTGACTACAAATAAAAGATCAATATTCAAATGACCAGAAAGGTCCTCAAAGAGCAAAAGCAAATTAAAGAAAAAATGATCTCGAAATCCATCATAAAAGAATTATCAAAAGTGCTCCAAAGTAAAGAAAAATAAAAAGCTACGTGGATTCCCAAGGAAAAAGACTCAGATAAAAAAAAATTGACATTCAAGCTTCCAAATTCTCCTAACTCACTCCATTCCACCATCATGGCCTCTCATGCTTCACACTCTTCACTCCATCTTGCCTTTCCCAAAAGTGCATATCGGTATCTACCAATTGCTAACGACATGACTAAGAGAAATCTACAACATACTCTCCCTAAGCGTTTAGAATGTGGTATATTTGACAAAGAGTTAAGATAAGTCCATGGGGCTATTGGTGGATCTCACCTAGATGATCTTTCCTTGACTATGGGACTCTCGACAGATGGACACTATTGGTTGGATCCTCCTATCAATACTACAACATTTGGTTCTAATTCTGAAACTTCTCAGCTAGTTACTACTACAAATGGTAGTATTCTCAAAGAGCCTCTCAACGCTCTTCCTCTACAACAGTTCCTTAGCTAAGCACTTTTTCTTCTATACAACAATTTATGATCTTGAAAAAATTCTAAAAAGCATATATAGTCCTGAAAAAATCTTAAAAATTTTAAAATATCTTGGAAAAAAAATGGTCACGACTCGGGCATACCATTCTTTTTCTTTGATTTATGCTAGTGGTGTGATTTCAATGATCCTATGCTGCCTAATAAACTGGGTGTCTATGATAAGAGCCTCCATCATGATTGGAATGCCACACATACCTTCACCCTCTTTTTTTGGACACATAGGTCAGGGTGGAATTCTCTCCTTGTCTATTTCTTATGTTATCTTACAACATTAACTTGGAAACCATGTTCAGGTCATCTCAACATCTATGTCTCAATGCTGACGTGTATTTCCTACATTTTATTCGATAAGGTCGTAGTCATATTATCATGGTCTCTCTCACACCAGTGAAGGTTGTGCTGACCTCCGATGTCCCAAACTCGACTACTCCAAAATTATTTGGCTGCATTGTCATTCTTAGGTTGCATTTCATTCTAGGGTTGCATTTAGGTTTGCATTTATGGTTCTCTTGAGCTATGCCTTCTTTTCACTTCTTACTTTCTCTCTGCTGAGGTATTCAACTATAAACCTTTATCTTTGATCCTATTTTTTGGGATTGAAATCAAAATTCCAAATCTTCTAGTGCAATTGAATGTTGATGCTATCACTTCTTGCTCACTTCCACTTTCTTTCTGGATTTTTGAGGCTTATCTTTGCCCCTTGCACTTCAATTCTATTTCGATCCTGAGGGGGCATAACAATATTGCAAATCTTTTCGTCGACTAAATCTCCTAATCTGCAAATCTAGTAATTGAACTAGATCTTTAATCGACCAAGTCAATCAGGACTAAACATTATCACTCAGGGAAACTCAGCTTCATTGCTTCATATTAAGTTGAGATTATCCACATCTCCTTTTTGAAAGAGTATTCTCATCGCTTCATATAAGTTCACTCGGATAGGCTTCTTTTAGATCTCTTGGGGCATATCAAGTTCATCAGGACCCGTATCAATCTGGTATTGTCTTTTAGATGATTAGTTATCTCAATCTCCTTGGACAAATATTCAGTCTCCTCTCTTAATATTAGGCTGGATACTCTCGTCTTTCTCATCGGTCATTGTTCAATCAGGTTCAGAGTCTAATCTCTATCAGCTACCTTGACATCATCATTCTTTGACTCAATGTGTTCCTAGATTTCTCACACATTAGTCAAAGAGGGGAAAATGTAATCACCTAAAATTGGCCTACTAAAACTTGAGGCCCCCTCTTGATCAAATTGTCTCTTTAAAAAATCCCCTTTTCATAATTAAATAAAAAAAATTATATCAAGCTTATACTATGGTCTAATTTCTAGAACCTGCATATTTATTTAATTATTAAAATATTTATTTTAATATAAAGTTCCTACAATTTTTTTAAAATAACACATTTACATGTGTGCTTACTTAATATTGATTAATAAGCAATTAAAAGGAATTTGTGCTTTCAAATACTATTTTGTCTTATTCTACCTAACATTTCCCTTTTGCCTTTTAATCCTCACTACTCATCTCTACCTAACCTTGCATCTCCTTGCATCTCCTTTTGCTTATTCATCTCATCGACTCATTATTTTGCCTCTTTATATCCACCCTTCATTCTTGAGACAATTTCTTTACAAGGAAGCTCTTCCCTTGCTCAAGGGCCCCCTTTATTATTTTTCAAGTACATTCTTAGATTCTATCATTCTAGCATTCTCATTTTCTTAGATTAATCTTGCTAATTTGAATTCTTAGCTTTAGCTCTTTCAATTCTTAGATTAGCTTGATTTCTAGCTTAATATTACATTGTTAATCTAGCTTCTTTCTTGCATTATCATTTCAGATTACTACTTGCTTGCATTAATTCTTAGCTTAATCTCTTATCCTAGTTTACATTCTTGCATTCTTAGCTTCATTCTTAGATTTGAATCTTCCATTTTGGAGTAGTCAATTCACTAATCCTTCATGCCAATTTGATGAACACCATGAGAAGGATTAAACTTGCTTCAACTAGGAAGCTATGAGCCGCTTCTTGGTATATCCTCTTCCATGGATTTCTCTCAAGAGTAATGGTTCATAGAAGTGTGTCTTACGTTTGATCCGACAATTATTAGTTATTTGGACCCGAGCTAGACTTTTTTATGTGATTCTGTGACATGATGTTATATGATGATATCCGGTTTATTTTATATTAGAGCATATTTTCATCATGTTTATCTTGATGTGATTTCATGAGATACACTAATATAGGTGTCAATGGTTATTGAAATGTTATTCTAAACACCTAAAAATCCTTTAGAAAATAAAAATATTTTTATTTTCCAAAACCCCTTAATGACATCATCATTTATTAATTAATTAATTATTTAATTATTTAATTAATTTATTTATTTTTATGGCATTAAATCCTCCTATTTTAATTAAATATCTTTAATTAAAGGATCCCTCCCCAAAATCATTTAAATCAAGTTTGAATGAATTTCCTCTATTTATTAATTATTGATTAATAAATTGACCAAAAATCTTTTAAACAAATAAAATATTTATTTAAATCTTAAAACCTTGGAAATATCCTAGAAACCCCTAACCTCTTCTACAATTTCCTAATCTCACTCTAAACCTCATTAAAACGTGATTCCACCATTTCTTAGCCTAAACCCTTCAAACTTTGACTTTGCATCAAAACTCCTCATAAATGAGCCTTACACACTCATAAATGCCTCTTATACCCTCATTAAGGCTCTTACAGCCTCATAAATGAGACCCATGTCACTTCTTTCACCCTTGTCCCCTTGCACACTTCCCTAGTGTTGCTCACACATGTGTGAGAAACCCTAACCCAAGGTAAACCTTACCATACGCCTGACTTTACCTCTAACTCTAACTCATCCTCCTAACCCAAGCCCTTCCCAAAATCTTATAAATACCCTCCTCTTCCAAGAGAAATCCATTAGATTAGTTTTTATCATTTGTGCATTGTTATCATGAGCATTTTTAGCTAGATCATATTAGCTTAAATACTAATTGTTATATTTCTTCATGTTTTTCATGTTTTCTAACACATCTTGGCTTAGACTAATGGATTTAACCTAGTTCTTTCAATATTTTCTCATCATTTATGCATCATATCAAATCCTTTTAGAATGCATTAGGGACAAAACTCCATGTGCTTAGAGAGCACACCCACATCCCTCATAAATGGAGTAAATCAAACAATGCTTTGAAAGCATTCATTTTGTCTCAATTTGAGGTGGCTTGGTTTTGTTTATGTCTATTCTTTGAACTAATATACATGTTTTAATCTAATTTTTTCTTGTTTAAGCCTTTCAAAATAGATAACCGATTCAAAACCGTAGTCTACATTCTGGCACGCCCAGTGGCACTTGGATGAAGGAACTGCTTATGATTGCTGATAGAGGATTTCGATAAGGGAATGGTGGGAGATGTCGATAGAGGGAATGCTGGAAGATTTAGATAGAGGATTTTATGAGGGATGAATTCTTGGGGATTTGGATAGAGGAAAAGCTCTGGGAGATGGATGGTGGATTTGCTGAAGTGCTGGATTGAGGATTGCTGAAGGATTGGATTTGAGGATGAATTCTTGGGGAGATTAGATAGCGGAAGATTTTGGATTTGGATGGAGGAACTACTGGGAGATTGGATGGCGAGTTTGCTTGAGGATTGGACAAAGGATTGCTTTGGATGGGGAGATGGAAAATAAGGATTTGGATAATCGATGCAAGAAAGTCTCCAAGGAATAAGATGCCCCTTGCTTAGGATAGTTCATTCATTCAGAGGTAGTAGGATGGGGTACGATTGGATGGAAGATATGCCAACAAGAGGATGAGGAAGGTAGATGGAAGCAAGGAAGAATGGAATGGATAGATGATAGGTGGCTAAAAGGTGTGATGGATGCCAAAAAGGTGCCCAAAAGCATGTATACCTAGTCGTCTTTGTTTTATCATCAAGATCCAAAGGAGGATGAAGGAGGTGAGAGACAAATGGGATGGAGGAGATGTTGGATAAGATGTGATAGAAGGGAATGGCCCCTAATTGCACAGAGGAATTGGGGGGAGGGAATCTACGCATGACGCCTATTTTCCAGCTTTTCATCATGGTACTCTACGCATGTATTCTCTGTAACTATGCATTTATACCAGTAAGAGGTAATCTGATGCTTTTATTTAAGTTTTTGAACTTTGATTTTTTACAAAACTCCTCATAAATGAGCCTTACACACTCATAAATGCCTCTTATACCCTCATTAAGGCTCTTACAGCCTCATAAATGAGACCCATGTCACTTCTTCCACCCTTGTCCCCTTGCACACTTCCCTAGTGTTGCTCACACATGTGTGAGAAACCCTAACCCAAGGTTAACCTTACCATAACCCTGACCATACCCCTAACTTTACCTCTAACTCTAACTCATCCTCCTAACCCAAGCCTTTCCCAAAATCCTATAAATACCCTCCTCTTCCAAGAGAAATTCATTAAATTAGTTTTTATCATTTGTGCATTGTTATCATGAGCATTTTTAGCTAGATCATATTAGCTTAAATACTAATTGTTAGATTTCTTCATGTTTTTCATGTTTTCTAACACATCTTAGCTTAGAATAATGGATTGAACCTAGTTCTTTCAATCTTTTCTCATTATTTATGCATCATATCAAATCCTTTTAGAATGCATTAGGGACAAAGCTCCATGTTCTTAGATAGCACACCCACATCCCTCATAAACAAAGAAAATTAAACAATGCTTTGAAAGCATTCATTTTGGCTCAATCTGAGGTGGCTTGGTTTTGTTTATGTCTATTCTTTGAACTAATATACATGTTTTAATCTAATTTTTTCTTGTTTAAGCCTTTCAAAATAGGTAATTGATTCAAAACCGTAGTCTACGTTCTGGCACGCTCGGTGGGACTTGGATGAAGGAACTGCTTAGGATTGGTGATAGAGGATTTGGATAGGGGAATGCTGGGAGATGTGGGTAGAGAGAATGTTGGGAGATTTAGATAGAGAATTTTATGAGGGATGAATTCTTGGGGATTCAGATAGAGGAAAAGCTATGGGGAGATGGATGGCGGATTCACTAAAGGACTGGATTAAGGATTGTTGAAGGACTGGATTTGAGGATGAATGCTTGGGGAGATTAGATGGCGGAAGATTTTGGATTTGGATGGAGGAACTATTGGGAGATTGGATGGAAAACTTGATTGAGGATTGGACAAAGGAATGTTTTGGATGGGGAGATGGAAAATAAGGATTTGGAAGATGGATGCGATAAAGTCTCCAAGGAATAAGACACCCCCTGCTTAGGATAGTTCATTCATTCAGAGGCAGTAGGATGGGGTAGGATTGCACAGAAGATATGCCAACAAGAGGATGAGGAAGGTAGATGGAAGCTAGGAAGAATAGATTGGATAGAGGGTAGGTGGCTAAAAGGTGTGATGGATGCCAAAAAGGTCCCCAAAAGCAGGTATACCTAGTGGTCTCTATTTTATCATCAAGATCCAAAGGAGGATGAAGGAGGTGAGAAACAAATGGGATGGAAGAGATGTTGGATAAGATGTGATAGAAGAGAATGGCCCCCAATTGCAGAGAGGAATTGGGGGGAGGGAATCTATGCATGATGCTTGTTTGCCAAGTTTTCATCATGGTACTCTGCGCATGTATTTTCTGTAACTACGCATTTATACCAGTAAGAGGTAATCTGATGCTTTTATTTAAGTTTTTGAACTTTGATTTTTTACAAGTTCTAAACTCTATATTTTGTAGGTACACTTTGGAGGCATAAAAATCACTCAAACCTTAAGGCCTTAAGGGTAATTAATCATTTGGTGTGTTTAGGAATGAAACAAACTTGGTTTTTTTGGGCTTAAAATGAACTCTAAATCATTCTTGCCTACTAAAGAAACTAACAAACTTACAAGTTGTTCCTAATCATTTACTAAACAGTCGTAGAACAACTCAAAACATTCCTATTTGGTCCTAAAATAAATTAAACTCACTTCTAATAACTTTCATTTGGATAAAAAGAACCTCAATTCATGCAAAAATCTAAAGTTCGTAAAGAGTCATTTATTTATGCAAGATAGGAACACTTCAAAATTTGGGAGCTTAAAAAGAACCTCAAATCTGCATCTCATTTTTAAATGATTTGAAATCAGTCCTAAGTGCATTCAACTGGTCCTATTTCAAACTCAATGCATCAATCAAAGCTAAAATGAACTTCATTTTTCAAAATCTCAAAGTTCTTTTATGTTTTATGAAATCTAGAAGCAAATCTGCAAATCTTTCCTAATGTGTTCCTAAACGGTCCTAATCATTGCTAAATGTTCCTAAATCATCCTAAATGATTTTTTCTTGGTTAAAACAAACTTCATTTTGAAAAATCTTGAATGCTTTCCAAGTTTCATGCATCAAACTAATCTAGGAACTTTCCTTTTGATAAAAAATTGAACAATAGACAACACAATTCTTAAATGAAATTAAGGAAATGAACCAAAGTCCCAAAAGAATCATTTTTCTTTGAGTCCAAATAAAACACACTCTTGAATGAATTAAACGGTGAAAAAAAATCATCTCTATTCCCTCCTCTTTCAAATTCAGTTCAAAGTTCTTAAAAGCACGCAAACTCAATCTTGAATGCCCAAGCAAAGAAACTACAATCGCTCGAAGTTCTTGTTTTCAAAAGGGAAAGAATAAATCAAAGCCTTAAAAACTTGTGTTTGCAAAATTTCAAATTCAATCACTTAATCAATTTGGGAAAGAACCTTTGTTTTTTGTAGGATTATTCAAAATTATACAAATCCTTGTTAATACTAAGTGACGTAAAACACTTGAAATCAGACAATTTCACTTATTTTACTTATAGAGAAGCTTGTCCGGAGAGTAAAGCATTTCCTCTCTAGAGAACGACCTCAAATCGGTACCTTCCCATACTGGTATAGAAATAAAGCACTGAACAAACTCTCGCTTACATCCCCTCAAGCTCGAGCGATGCATGTTGATGGTAGTCCAGGGTAGGTGAATAATCCCCACTATTCCGGCATGGTCAATTAGGCTCTTAAGTGAGTCATGTGCGTACAAACCAATTGGGAGGACTCCACAAAATAACTAAAAACTTGATAAAATAGAGGCCACCCTATCTACACTCGAAGGTATCAGAATGTTTTTAAGGCATGTGATGTGTTCCTCCAACACAGTTTCAAAACCAAAATCCTATCTACCCTCCCTTAGGTAGTTCATGCTTGATGTGTTTTTCGAAGTTTCAAACTCAATGAAAAACATCTATTGAAACACACACAAATGAAGAGTTCTACACATCTTTTTCCATGTCAGTCCCAAATCCTCCAAAATCCAGCAGTCATCCAAGCTTTCAGAAACTTGTCATCCTAGTCTGATCTTGTAAGTCATCCCAATCTAAGCCTTCGTCTTCCAATCCATCTTCATCCTTCATCCCTATCCAACTCATTTGCGAAGTCAACATGTCTCAAATCTATTATGATGAGTTTGCTTGTCACTTCTTTTCTCCCACTCCATCCTATCCCAATGATGATCAAAAATTTGTAGATCACAATAAATACTTTGAAAATCTTAGCAAGCTTTCCCCAAGCTCCTTCTAGCATCCAACCATTCCTCCAAACTATCCTATTATGCCTTCATGCTTATCTACTAGCACTCCCTTTAATGTCCTTGGCAAGGGAAATCCATTATCCTATCCATCCATCACTTCTTCCTATTTTAAACCTACATATCCCCCATATGCACCCTTCATACCTCCATCTCCTACTATGGTCATATCCCAATCACCATCATCCCATAGAAACACTTCACGCTACTTCCCTTATATAAAATCTTTGTCCAGTCATCCTCCAAATCACTTTCAAAATCAAAATCCTAGTCTTCACATCCTTTATCCAAATCCTCCATCTACTTATCCTCCAACACAGTTTCAAAACCAAAATCCTAGTCTTCCAATCCATTACCCTAATCTCCCATCATATCTAGATTCACCATCTTCTATATCCTATTCAAATCTAGCACCTCCCATTCTCACCTATATTGCTGCAAATCCCCTTTCACAAAAAGAATACATCCCCCAATCCACTTCATATCCCATATCTCAACCCATCACCCCTATCTCACCAAAAAGTCTATCAAGTTCACAAGCTTCCTCAAAACCTACCTATATGAACTATCTAATCCCACCATCCTCCAACTCCTCATCTGCACCATCATCCCCTCAAGAAGGTTCTCCATCTTCCACCCCAGCTTCATGCAAGGCCTATTGTAGCTCTCCATCTCCTCCACATTCCAATCCTTCACCTCAATCTACATCACAAAAGTCTACAAGAAGTTTCACAAGGAAGCCAACAAAAAATCCATCTCCTAAAGCTGAAGAGTCATGCCATCTCAATCCTTCATGTGAAGCCATCATTGATGAGGCCCATCCACCTCTCCCATCAGTTATCCTTCTTCCATATACCCCACTCATTGATCTTATTCCATCTCCTAGCATCATTAAGTCATTCCCATGCATTGACTCCATCCACATCTCTTGCTCTTAGCATTATCCAGAGCACATCCAATAAGCCTCATGAGTGCACCCTTCTTCCTGCCATCGCAATTGCAGAATCTTCCAACCTTCCATCCACTCCATCTGAAGAGTCCATCCCTACATCCCCCAACATTCTATCTACACCAATCCTATCATGTCAAGATCTTGTCCAAAAGCATATTGAAACACACATAGATGAAAATTAATATCCTATCCGTTCACTTCCTTTGTTGCATGATCTATTTCTTCCATCACCCCCAATCCAAGATTTCATCATCCCAAATCTTCCAATCTAAGATCCTATAATCCCAATTCCTCCATCCGAAGATCTATCACCATCCTCCAATCCCAGTCAAAATCCCATCATCCTATCCTCTCCACTTGAGGATCCCCCAATTCAAACTATCCCTCTCCCAGCACTATATCCTCTTGGTCCACTTACATTTGTCGAAGGTATCCCACTTGAAGCAGAAGCAATAAGTTCCATATCTTCCATGACGGAACCAAAAACTGGATGTTTATCATATACACCAACTCAGAAATATCCTTGTTTGGATAAAATACTCAAGAAATAAAATTATCATGGCAAAGGCCTAGGCGTTCATGAACAAGGAAATCTGGAGCCCATCCAAGACAAGAAACATCCAAAATCATGTGGTATTGGTCACACACCTGAATAAGGCACTTCCTTCATTCCTCCTCCTCCATCATTGCAAACCACAACAACCTATCACATTCCTCCTTTATCCTCCAAATCCATTTTGGGTCCCTATGTCCCAAAATCTTCAATCACATATCCTCTACATAACAAATCCATTTTGGGGCCTTACATGCCAAAATATCATCCCCCATCTTATCCTTCTCAATACTTCATCCAAAATCCAAACATCCCTAGTCAGGATCAACAAAGGCACATTCCCACATATCCTATCTACCACTCTCCTTCCATCTCTCCATCCATATTTCCTCCATCCCACACAACTCCTTATATTCCTTCCAATGCTTCTTGCAATTTGGATGCCATATACAAGATGCATAAAGGGAAATATCCACAAAAATCTAAAGATTGTCATGTCCAGTATAAACGACATGATCAAGCAAAGAAAAATCCAATCAAGCAATCCAAAGCATCCCTATGGCCACAAAGGCCCAGCAAAGCAAAAGAAAAATCCAATACATCCAAAAGGCCACAAAGGTCCACCAAAGCTGAAGTAAAGATGATGTGGATCCTAAAGAAAAAAGATGCATTGCATCTAACAAAAATATCCATAATGGCATCCAAGACTGCTAATGCACCAGCTACACATGCTCCTCCATCTCCTAAATCTATTTTGGGTCCCTATGTCCCAAAATCTCCTAGCGCAAATCCTCCATCACATCCACCTCTATCTTCCACGCCCCATCCACCTTCCCCAAAACATGTGACAATGTTGGTCTTGACAACATCCCCCTATCATGATCAATTCCCATCATTCCATCCAAACACTTTCTACCACCATGTATCCCATCTCCCCAATCCCATCCATGCCTTTGCATAATTCCTCCATCCCAACAAAGTTCTACCAACATCCAAACAAATCAGAAGGTCAACAAAAAATCAAGAAGTCAACAACAAATCAGAAGACTAGCAAAAGTTCAACGAAAAGTCAGCAAAAAATCAAAATATTAGTGAAAGATCAGCACAAAGTCAGCAGAAAATCAGAAAAAATCCATAAAAATTGGAAAAATAAAGAAAAATATCAAAAAAGAAAAGAAAAGAGAAAAACATTCGTCCAATCATGAAAACTTGGCAATTCAAGTGCCTTGGACAAGTACCATGATGCAAACCTGGCAAACAGGTATCATGCATAGGTTCCCTCCCCCCAATTCCTCTCTGCAATTGGGGGCCATTCCCTTCTATCACATCTTATCCAGCATCTCCTCCATCTCATTTGTCTCTCACCTCCTTCATCCTCCTTTGGATCTTCATGATAAAATAGAGACTGCCAAGTATACATGCTTTTGGGCACCTTTTTGGCATCCATCACACCTTTTAGCCACCTATCCTCTATCTAATCCATTCTTCCTAGCTTCCATCTACCTTCCTCATCCTCTTGTTGGCATATCTTCCATCCAATCGTACCCCATCCTACTGCCTCTAAATGAATGATCCTAAGAAGGGGGCATCTTATTCCTTGGAGACTTTCTCACATCCATCTTCCAAATCCTTATTTTCCATATCCCCATCCAAAGGATTCCTCTATCCAATCCTCGAGAAAATTCACCATCCAATCTCCCAGCAGTTCCTCCATCCAAATCCAAAATCTTCCGCCATCTAATCTCCCCAAGAAATCATCCTCAAATCCAGTCCTTCAGCAAATCCGTCATCCATCTCCCTAGAGCTTTTCCTCTATCCAAATCCCCAAGCATTCATCCCTCAGAAAATCCTCTATCTAAACCTCCCAGCATTCCCTCTATCCACATCTCCCAGCATTCCCCTATCCAAATCCTTTATCAGCAATCCTAAGCAGTTCCTTCATCCAAATCCCTCCGCATTTCGTCTATCTTTCCATCACCTAGTACTTACCTTGTCATTGGTATCTAGCTATAGGCTATCCCCATGCAATCCAATGCCATTCATCCATATCCAACTATTCCTAGCAGTCTTCCGACATCTTCCAATCCTATCCATAGCCTCTAGAAATATAGCATCCAAGATCAAGCCAACCGATCAAATCACATCCTTAGTCTTGTGGCAAGCCTTTATCTCAATCCAATCATCATTGTTGCAATGCGTCTTTCCCAAATTCGTGTCATTTCAGGACACATCATCCATCATCAAGCCTATCCATCATCAGTCTATCTTGGCTTTCTAGCCCAGTTGGGGCATCATCTAGCATATCTTTGTAGCATCAGCTTCATCCCCAACTTCTTTCTACATCCAATCTCGAGTCTTGTAAAATAGTGTTAGTCGTGTCTCCACCTAAGCTCATTTGTACATATGTGTCTTTAGTTCCCCATCCTCTACGTTAGTTAGACCTTATATCATCTTGTCCCATCCAGCCTTGCACTTCAGCAACATCAATTGTCGACTATTCTTGATCACAACAATTATTCTTTGACTCATCATTTTCTAGCAAACAACAACACTCATTATTCCCATCAGCACGAGTCCGCACAGATGTATGCTTCTATATTGTCTGGCCTAAGCCTAATCACGGGTCCACACAGATGTATCCTTCTTGTCAGACCTAATCTTCCACCAATCACACCAGGTCTATGTCGATGTATCCTTCCATACATTCAGACCAATCTCCCTACCACCAATCAAATCAATCTCTCTCCTTGGCAAAGGATGCCTTTTGGAGTTATCATTGTGACCTTGGATTTTCTCCTTTAGGTGTTGTTAATCTTTTACGGCTTCTCGTTGTCCTTTACTCAAAGTCACCACAATCCTTTATATCATGGTGCGCTGCGAATGAGGACAATTTGGGGCAAGGTCTTTTGATCTTTTTCTTCTTCCTGTGAGTCAGTCATTTGTTTGTGGTTTCTCTAGCATCATTTCCACCATGCCTCCTCCGAGTTTCATGTGTGATGTTGGGGCAACCCGTTGCGTGCTTGTTTTTTATGTCAGTCCTATGCAATGCTAGTGACAAGGCCTTGTGATCCCAGTATCCTTGGCAGGTCTCTAGAATTGCTATATCAAACTAGGTTGTGCTCTCTAAAATATCCAACACTTGGAGCTTCCCAAAATCCCCATCTAGCATCATATAGATTAATCTTGCATCTTGCATCATTTAGCATCATATTGCACTCATGCATCGTTTCTCTTGGAAGTTTTGTTATTCATCCCCCCTCCTTCCTCCTTCCCATCCCTTTCTTCCTTTTAACCATTTGAGAAAATTCCAAAACGTTTCCTCTTTGCATTATTTTCTAGAGGGGGCACAACCCCTTATTCATCTAAATCCTAGCCTGGGGCATCTTATTTTCTTCTCTTTGATGTCACGCCACTTGCGGCATCGCATCAAAGAGGGGCAAATGTAGAAACCTGAAAATCCTTTAGAAAATAAAAATATTTTTATTTTCCGAACACCCCTAATGACATCATCATTTATTAATTAATTAATTAATTTTATGGCATTAAATCCTCCTATTTTAATTAAATATCTTTAATTAAAGAATCCCTCCCCAAAATCATTTAAATCAAGTTTCAATGAATTTCATCTATTTATTAATTATTAATTGATAAATTGAACAAAAATCATTTAAATAAATAAAATATTTATTTAAATCCTAAAACCTTGGAAATATCCTAGAATCCCCTAACCTCTTCTAGAATTTCCTAATCTCACTCTAAAGCTCATTAAAAGGTGATTCCACCATTTCTTAAGCTAAACCCTTCAAACTTTGACTTTGGGTCAAAAAACCCTCGTAAATGAGCCTTACACACTCATAAATGCCTCTTACACCCTCAATAAGGCTCCTATAGCCTCATAAATGAGACCCATGTCACTTCTTCCACCCTTGTCCCATTGCACACTTCCCTAGTGTTTCTCACACGTGTGAGCAACCCTAACCCAAGGTAAACCTTACCATACCCCTGACCATTCCCTGGACTCTACCTCTAACTCTAACTCATCCTCCTAACCCAAGACCTTCCCAAAATCCTATAAATACCCTCCTCTTCCAAGAGCAATCCATTAGATTAGTTTTTATCATTTGTGCATTATTATCATGAGCATTTTTAGCTAGATCATATTAGCTTAAATACTAATTGTTAGATTTCTTTATGTTTTTCATGTTTTCTAACACATCTTAACTTAGAATAATGGATTGAACCTAGTTCTTTCAACCTTTTCTCATCATTTATGCATCATATCAAATCCTTTTAGAATGCATTAGTGACAAACCTCCATGTGCTTAGAGAGCACACCCACATCTCTCATAAACGGAGCAAATCAAACAATGCTTTGAAAGAATTCATTTTGGCTCAATTTGAGGTGGCTTGGTTTTGTTTATTTCTATGCTTTGAACTAATAAACATGTTTTAATCTAATGTTTTCTTGTTTAAGCCTTTCAAAACTGATAACCGATTCAAAACCGTAGTCTACAGTTATAACTGATTCACTAATGTATGTGCTAGCAGTCACTAAGATGATTATTTAATTAAATTAAATAATTATTGATGATGTTTAGTTAGCATTAAATATGAATGGAATGACTTTGTAACATTTGAATACATAAGAATGTTTACGGTGTGGAAATTTCCTTTCATTAGTTTTGTTTTGGATTATTATATATGTGCTTTGGCTAATTATCATGTGAGAAACTATACTTGATGTGCACATGTTGTAGTGATGACAAGTACCAAACTTTGATTCGATCTAGATTCAAAAGTCTAAGTGTGTCATATCCCCAACAATGCATAGGTGATAGGTACATTGGCTATTCATGACATTTAGCCAATATCATTCTTCTATGGATGGTGCATCCATAATTGCATTACTACACCTACGGTTATCATACCAGTAATGTTTGTGTCCCTATGTCATATTATGGAAAACCAATGAGTGTTTATGCTTTTTCAGTTATCTACAATTTTTATGATTGAGTAATTTATATTAAATGATGATTTTAAATATTATTATATTTCGATTAGGATAAATAGGTTTTGAAGGGGCCCCAAAACCCTATTAAAAATAGATTGTGAGAGGAATTTGAAATACAACATAAATAAAAAATTGCATAAGGAATAATATTTCAAAATATTAGCTAACCAGCAACATAGTATCAATGACCTAAAATAATATCATCATAGAAATCCCAAGCTAAAATAACAACTAGGATGAAGCGTTGAATCTCAAAGTGCAGGGTTTCAAAAGTCTCCCTTAAACTTAATAACAATAAACCATGAGGTTTTCCAGACACCCATAACATGGGAAAACATGGGTTTTAGCAAGCCTCCCATAACCTTGAGCCTCCCAAAAAACCAAGGGAGTGAACAAGAAGCATAGGTTTTGAAAATTCCACAAATCGTTTACTTGGGTTTTAAAATAGAACATGTTTATGGGGGTTTTAGGAACACCACCAACACATAATAAGAGTCCACCGAGGTTGTATCCTATTCTCTCTTGAAAAATGATTCTTGGCTTTCTATTAGGACTAATCAAGCATGAGATCCGTCAGGTTCCTCATGATCTTTTTGATGGTGAAATATTTATATTAGTTCAAAGTATTCTTGCTTCATTTCAAATAATCCTTGAAGAGATCTTAAGAAAAATCTTGGCCTAATCTCTCCAACTTAATATGTGCTCCTGATTTCAATAAATAGAGATAGAATACAAACTTTAACAAAAAAAAAATCTAAGTGACGAATGATGGACAAAAAAGAACCTAAGATAACCCAAAGACCTGAAAGAAGATTGGAGGATCCATTCTTTCAATGCGGTGTGTGTTCGAGGCACAAAAAATGGTAACTGTGGAGGGAAACATTCTTGAACATTTTGAGCATAAAAATATGAATAGAATTCAAAATCTCTAGTTAATGTCGAACAATCAACCTATATGATGAAGAATACACTCATAACAAGATGAAACTACTAAGTAAATTAAGTCACACATACCTAATCAAGTGTGTGAATGTGTATTCATTTTGGTTTGAGAGAAGTTATGATGTCAAAGTTTAGCTATGACAAGTTGTGTAATGACCATTGCTCCAAAAGAAACCTAGATTTTGCCTCACTGCTAGTCATGCATCTATAACCCCCATGAGCTTATCGACTACAATCCTCGTGAAATTTTTTCTATTAGAAGCTAAACATCTATAGCCTTGGCATAATTGGTCACCTGTTCCTTTTAGTCTAGTATTAAACATTTTTTTTTTTGCATTGAACACCCTTTTTTTCCTTTTGGCTTGAATAATAATGTTTCATCCTTTTTAATTTTTATTCTAGATTTTTAAGCATTGAAGATTATAGAGAGTGTGAGGATTGTACTGGTTTCTAAAGAAGGGATAAGATTTATCACTCATCATAATGTCCTACTGATACCAACAACTTAAATAAAACAATATTTAAAATGTAAATAGTGATAATCAAGGTACTGGAAACAAATTGCAAAGAGTAATAACAATTCAATACAAGTGGATTGCCGAACCAAATAAGGTGGCATGGAAAATTAACCAATAGTTCAGTTCTTTATCTCTATGTTTATAAACTAAATGAGATAGAACACGATTAACAAAGGTTATCATAGCTTACAAAACACACCTGCCAACTCAAAATAATAAGAACTCCCAATTTCTTAAAGATGACCTAAACTACAACTAAACTAAGAAAACTAAGTCAACTAAACTAAGACTAACTAAAACTAGAAGGAAAAATAAATAAAATGACAAATCAAACTAATGTAATCTTAAACCTATTCTGCATATGTAAAGAGCTTAAATGAATGGGCATCAGATAGCGTAGAAGGACACCTAATCCTTCATGACTTCTCAAGTTTTTCAATAGGAGTATGGTATAGGTCATGGTGTAGAGTCTTGCAAGTATGTCTTTGTATTTGGAGAAATTTTTTGTGACCACACCCTCATAGTTAGTAAGAATATTAGGAAAAATTATCAGCTCAAGTAACTCATCAGGTCCATGGTTGATCCAAATATATGTCGTACATCCTAGATTCCATAATCAAAATGACAAATATTATAATTTTATGTTCTTCATGTTGGAGGTGAGAACCACCATTTACCGAGGCATGATGTAGCAAGTTGATGTCAATATCCTTAGGTAGTTACAAAAAATGATGCAACATCACTTGTGTGTTTGACTCATATAAATAAAAATTATAGGCATCAATAAACATTCCATGATGGAAATCAAACTTAGCATACTCAAGAACATGGAACTTTTCACTTATTTGTATATCATCATGTAACATAGGTGACAAACTCATATTCACTTCTCCAAGTAGGTCCTTAGAATCATCAACGTCTTCCTCATGTTTCCCTCTATTATTCTAGTTGTTTGTTGGTGTTTAATCTACAAACCACATAGTTACGTATTCCTACATTGTCAGAATTGTTTTTATTAGAAAACATCATATCCAAGATAGGTTCTTCAACTAGATCAACAACTAGATATTATGGTTGTATGATTGGTTTCTGATATGCAATTTCTTCTTTCTCTACTTGAAATCCTTCATATTTTTTGTGCAGTTTAGTAGGATACTCCATACATAAGTTACTTGAACATAAATCTTCATTATTGGTGTGTATGTCTTCATGTTATTTGTTTTTATTTGCACCTATGAAAAATACCCTTGCTTCCTCCAAGATATGCTCATTTTTTCCTATAGCACTTTCATATCAAATGATACCTTCTATGTGTTGTGCTAAAAATTATTTGTTGCACCTTCATTTTTATTCCGATGGTTCCACAAGATTTGCATCCATGCATAGCGAGAAAGTGAACTCAAAATGCACCTAACTATGAATGAAGTACCCATTGGATATCAATATGTCTTCCAAGAATATTTCATCTCCTATATTCAATAGGCCCTCGATCTGATTTTTGAATACAATGAAGTCTTCACACATGTCAACCATGTTTATTGGTTAATCCTCTTGTACTTTTACAAAGTTAGTTGTACATGCTTATGTACTTCTAAAAAGAAGATTTTCCCTTGCATAGGTAAGTCCATCCTAGACAAGAAATTTAGGAAAATGAGCTCATTGTGATTAGTAGTATTATGAATTCTGCACTTTTCTGCAACTACATATTGTGACAAACTCTACTGGTATACCTACTTATTCAATGTTTCACAAAGCTAAGAGATATGAATAAAATGAGTTGTTTCACAACAAAAAACCTAGAACTCCTGTTCTTCCATTTGGATTGTATATTTTTTATTTTTTTTTCAAATTTTCTACCTTTTTAAAAATTGTTTTCTAATATATATAGAGATATTTTTATCTCTAGTAATGAAATCGAGAATGCCTTCTCTCTAGTTTCAATTATGTCTATGGGGTTTGATGAAGGTTACTCCCCTTACTAACACAAAGATACAAAACACAACAGGCAAATAAATAGAAAATTGGAAGAGCCAAAAAATTACAAGAGAAAAACACTTTTTCTATATTATCCTCAATGAGATGACATTACAATATTCAAAAAAAAAATTCTATAGCCACATGGCCATTTTCATTACAATAACCTACAAGAGAGAACCATCATCTATCCTTCTAGAACTGATCCCAAAACCTACCTTCATCCCTGTATATGTAGCACCAATAACCACCTAAGAATATTATAGAAAGTGAAACTTTCCAAATTTGGCAGCTAGAGGTTAAATTTCCCACTAAACTGATTTTTATATCTCTCTTCCTTTTTGCATCAAAACTTCAATCTTGAAGGAACAACTTTTGAAAGCCATAAATTTTGAACTATGAACCCAATTTTGTATTATAACCTTTTTTTGGAAACCTCTAGAAGTTCTCTACAACTAGGATCGTGCAACATTGTCCTGGACAAGTTTTGACCCCCTTTCGAAGACACTAAGCCCTTCAAACTTGAGTTCAAAGTTTTCATACCAACCCATCCCCATCAAAACCTAAAATTCAATATCTCCAAAGGTGAACTTGGTCTTGCCACAAAACATTACCAACATGCTTAGATATCCAAAATGAACCCCTGCGTCAGACATTTGGGGTAAATTGAGAAGTGACCTTGTCACATCTCAGTTGTTCAGAGGAAAACCAAGGTCATCATTCTCTTCCTTTTATAGACATGATGAATCTCCAATAGGTTTTCCTTTCCATTTAAAGAGGCACTCTTCATATTGCGTATTTCTTGTGTTTCTACCCACATGACTATCTAAGATATCCTCTATCTATTCTATACATGAGGTAGGTGCTGGAATATTCTAATATGCTTTTGTTATTTCATCTTCAATACTTCCTTCACGATACTATGCCAAATCTGAATTATCAAACACAGGTGAAATATTGAGTTCATTTGACAATTATACTCAATAAGCATTTCTTGAATCATGCTTCTTCATGATTTCGGATGGTCCAAGCTTCTTCATCTTCAACTTTTTATGTGTTCCCACTAAAAATCTATCCTTTCTCAAATGAACCATGACTTCATCTCGAATCTAAAATTCCTTATATCTCCTTTTCTGATCTACATTAGCCTTATACTAAATATTTCTTGTATTAATATTCTTTCTCACCTCTTCATGTAAATTCTCCAAGTGTTCAGAAAAGTCTTCAACTTTGGTGCCACTATTTTCTCCTTTATCAAGCTTCCTTAATTCTAAAGCATTTCTAGGACTACTTCTATATAAAATTTGGAATGGTGATTTACTAGTGCTCCTATGGACATAATTATTGTATGTAAATTCTTTCTATGGTAAAATAAAATCCCACCCCTTCTCTTTATATCCTACTAAGCATCTCAACAGGTTCTCCAAACTCCTATTCACCACTTATGTCTACCCATAGGTCAATGAATGATGCGCTGAGCTAAACTTCAAATCTATGTTTTATCTTTTTCCATAATATCCTCCAAAAGTACCCAACAAGATTAGTGTCTTGATATTAACCTATTCCCTTTGTTACATTGATGATACCATATTTGGTCTCATAATTAACCCAATCAAGTCATATATTTATTCTTGATATATTGATGTTAAACTAGATCTGAGTAATAATAGAAAGTTCTCTAATTATTTAAGATAAAATTTAAAGTAGACATTTGGTTTATTTTTAGTAAAAAAATGTGATAAAATTTACTTCTAATTTGTCTTAATGAGTGTGCAAGATACTACAATGTAGCTAAATGATTTATTTATTAACTTATGACAAGAATAAAGCTAAAAAATACTTGTTGTAGAGAGCTCCTGACATCAACTATAGAAAACTCGAGACACAAAAGGATTTGAAGATATAATGAGAAGATAAAGAAGACTCTTTTATAATACCAACACTTTCAAACATTCATGGAAAATCATGGATCATCAGTCATGCTTAAATCAATGGGAAAAATATTTATTTGTGCAAGTTGGAGTTGCACATTACATTGTATTATCTTTCTCCAACAAAATTAACTCAAGTTAACAAGCATTTGATTTAACTCAAAGGATTTGAATTTAGTTGCTTGATTATAGCATTATATTCATAATTTTTTTGAATAGATTGATAATTAATTCCTTCATTCACATTGAGAACTTGGAGATTTCCTAAAATCAAGCACCCAAAAATAATCAAAGATGCAACCCTAATAAAATAGCCATATCTTACTCATTTATTAATGAAAGTTAAAACTTCAAGATGTTATGGAAACTAGACTTCAAGATATAATAATTATCTTTGAATAATTTTGTGTTATTCTTAATAGAAAAGGATTATTCTGTGATTAAATATGGCAAAGATAAATTTGTGCAATAAATAACAATAGTTTTAGTTAAAAAACCAATCTCACCAAAATAGAAATATCTCCCTCATTTCTTAATGAAATTAAGAAATTCAAAATAATCTAGAAAGTATACAAGGGCTACAAAAAAGTCTGAGGATTTAGCATGATTAAAAAAAAATGAAGGATTAGCTAATGATTTCAACAAACAAAAGTTGAGGTGGTTGAATGGAGGATAACAAATTCAGTTTTCTTAGAGTTCCATAAACGATCCCTTAAAAATAGGATCTTGGAGTTGGCATGTGAAGTTTTGGAGCACAAGGAATCACTTAAGGGTTGTCATTTATGGAAACAATTATGTTGAAGTGATCGCATGTTGTGGAGAATGCCACTGGAGTCACAGTCATGAAAATGACAAAGTCCAGAATCAGGACAACAGGGTACAGTGCTATAGTTTTGGTCAACGATGATGATATATGAGGTATTATGGCTTGCAAAGTTAACTGGAGGTATTTTGCGATGTATGCATGCTTCAATTAAGAGCGCATAAGTTTTGGTTACCAGATTTGTGAGATACAGTGTTCGGAAGGTATGCAAATGATGCAAGAGAGGGCAGGAGGGGCCAAGAAATAGCACACCCTAACCTGAACCACCTTGCTCAACAACACGCGGAAGCAACAACAACACAGTGGGAGAGAGAAAATGTAGGATCATTCATATATTATCTTCAAATTGATTCATACATGCTAAGCTATAAGACCTTCCCAGTTTTGGCCAGATATTACAAGGAATTACATAAGTCCTCAAACATGCGAGGATCTGTGAACAATCTCTAATCTTCTATCTTCTTACTTCTATCAAAACTTCCTCCCTAAACCCAAACCAGACAACTACATTTATACAAGAGGCTACCGAACTAAGTCGGCCTTCAGATCCACAATCAACTGAAGGAACGGTCAGATCTAGGACCACACGCTTCCAAATGATGGATAACAACATTAAATCTGCAACCCATAATCAATGCATAAGTCATCCTCAACAAAAACTCAAAAGAAACCCATTGGTAAGAAAAGCCAACCGAGCACCAGACAAGCATCACCGAGCACCAAGGAAATTACCAAGCACCAAAGAGATAACCGACCAACACCGGCGAACAAAGGAAACTGAGCAATACCAAACCAACTTGGTCAAAGCACGAACCGAGCAACACAAACAAACTCAAATATGTTTTTGGTGACATAGGATTACCAATGACCCAAGATGCTCCTGCATCATACACCTGGGGTTATTTGAAAATGATTCTCTGAGTCATTCAGTAGGTATGATCGGAGCTGCATCCAACTCAGACTGTGAAATCCATTTCCTGTCTTCAATCAGATTGTTCTTCCACTTTACCAGATATTCCATATACTGTTTTCCTCTTGTACTTCTGCCAATTCTTTGCCCCAAAATCTGCTCAACTTCTCGATTATGTTTCTTAGGATATTCCATCGGTATTGTCATGTCTTCTTCAGGTTCATGAAACTCATACAAATCAAAAATTTTGAAAATAGCTGATATATCCATGTCATCAGGTAACTCAACCTCATATGCATTTCCACTGTCAAATTTTCTCAAAATATTGCAAGCTCGAAACTTCTTCATCTTCAGCTTCCCATATGTTCGAACAAGAAATCTGTCTTTTCTCAAATGAACCATCACTTCATCATCAACATCAAAAGTCTTATGTCTTCTTGATATATCAGCTCTGTCTTTTTATTTCTGATTACTCTTTTCCAATTTAAGCTTCACATCTTCATGAAATGTCTTCATGTACTCAGCAAATGTTTCTCCTTCAACACTCTCTTTCTTTCATCATCAATGTCTCTCAAATCAGATATACCTCTCGGTTGTATGCCATTTACAATCTCAAAAGGTGTTTTTCCAGTACTCCTACTCACTAAATTATTCTATGCAAATTCTACTTGTGCCAACACAGAATCCCAATTACCTAGTGTGTCTCCAACTAAACATCTCAAAAGATTACCCAAGCTTCTATTCACAACTTTAGTCTGTTCATCAGTTTGTGGGTGAAATGTAGAACTATATTTCAACTCGGTACCCAACTTTCTCCAAAGAGTCTTCCAAAAGCATCCAACAAAATTACTATCTCGGTCAGAGATAATACTCCTCGGTAATCCATGCAATCTAACAATTTCCTTAAAGAAAAGATCTGCTACATGTACTGCATCTGATATCTTTCTACAAGGTATAAAATGTGCCAATTGAGGAAATCTATCAACAACCACAAATATAGAATCATTACCTCTTACTGTCTTCAGTAAGCCAAGAACAAAATTCATACTGATGTCAATCCAAGGTTTCTCAGGTACAGAAATCGGTGTATACAATCCAGTATTCTAACTAACTAATTTTGCAACTTGACAAACTCCATAACTTTTCACAAATTTCTGAACATCTTTATACAACTATGGCCAAAAGTATTTATCCTTAAGCAAATTCAATGTCTTACCAACACAAAAATGTCTAGCCAAACCACCACTATGTTTCTCTTTTATCAAATTAGTTCCCATAGGTCCTCTCGGTATACACAACTAAATACCTTTAAACAATATACCTCCTTGCATAAAATATTCATCCCATTTAGTACTCCTTTGATCTTGAATAGGTGCTCTACACTTTCTCCACAGCATAGAAAAATCAGGATCAAATTCATAAGAATTTCTCACGTCATCAAAACCTAAAATTCCAATTTTCATCTCGGTCATCAAAGATCTCCTTCTACTCAATGCATCAGCAACTCAGTTAGTGACTCCACTCTTATGCTTTATCACAAATGTATAACTCTGCAAATACTCAACCCATTTCATATGTCTCTGATTCAACTCATTCTCACTACCCAAATACTATAAAGCTTTATGATCAGTATACAACACAAATTCACTCGGTATCAAATAATGTCTCCATTTCTTCAATGCTTGAACAATAGCATAGAATTATTGATCATACACAGAATATTTCCTTTTCTCATCATTCAACATTTCACTTAAGAAAGCAATAGGTTTACCTTCTTAATTCAACACAGCTCCAATTGCACTTCCACTTGCATCACATTATACTTGAAATACCTTATTGAACTCAGGCAATTCAGCAACCTTTTGCTTTAGAGTCTCAAAACTTTTATCAGCTCCGTGTGTCCACTTGAATTCTCTTTTGTCTCCTCTCATAGTCTCAGTCATAGCATTACAAATTGAACTGAAATTTCTAATGAACTTTCAGTAAAAACTTGCCAATCCATGAAATGATCTTACCTCACTAGCATTCACAGGTGTAGGCCAATTCAAAATAGCTTCAACCTTTTCAGGATCCATTTTCAAACGATCAGCTGAAATCACAAATCCCAAATACACAATCTCCTCTTTCATGAATGAACACTTTTTCAGATTTATCAGCAACTTTTATTCTTTCAATCTTTGCAAAACTTGTCTAACATGCAACAGGTGTTCTTCTCTGGTAATACTGAATATCATAATATCATCAAGATATACAATTACAAACTTACCCAAAAATTTCTTCAAAACTTCATTTATCAACCTCATAAAAGTACTCGGTGCATTAGTTAAACCAAAAGGCATAACCAACCACTCATACAAACCTTCTTTTGTCTTGAACGCAGTCTTCCATTCATCACCTTCTCTTATTCTGATCTCATGATACCCACTTTTCAAATCAATCTTGGTAAAATACTTTGCTCCAGTCAAACTATCCATTATATCATCCATTCTCAGTATAGCAAACATTTCTAAAATGTTCTTCCATCAAAGGTAACAAGATTTGTCTCTTTCTATCAGCCAAAATAGTATACTTATGCAATCTCCCATCATATATAGCATGTCTATCATATTGCCAAGGTCTACCTAACAAAATATGACAACAATCCATAGACATTATATCACATAACACCTTATCATAGTACTTTCCAATCTTCAAATTTACATAACATTGTTCACTTACAAGGAGTGTATGCTCATCTTTGATCCATGAAATCTGATAGGGCTTCAGATGTTCCAACCTTTTCAACTGCAACTTTGTGACCATTTCCTCAGATGTCAGATTCTCCAAGCTACCACTATCAATGATTACCTTCCAAACTTTGTCAAAAACTCTACATCTGGTCTTGAAAAAACCTTTCCTTACTGGATCTTCCTTTTTACATTCAGTCCAAAGTGCTCTTCTTACCATCAAGTTATTTTCCTTCTCAGGCTCATTCGGTGACTCTTCTTGCACCAAAGCATTTCTACTGCTACCAGTCTTCTTACTCACATGTGTACACTCAAATGATCTATTTCCTTATTCTCCACTCGGCAACCACCTCTTTTATAACTTCCTCGGTAGTTACTACCTCTGCCTCTAGATGAACTTTCACCTTTCCACTCGGTCTTGCCTTTATCTAGAGTTGACTTTTCTGGTTCAGATCTACCATTTTCACCATTGGATCTACCTCTTCTTCTAGGGAATCTACCACCTCTACCTCTCTGTCTTTTCTCATGTCTCTTATTCAATTTCTCCTTAGCTTTCAATGCAAATTGATAAGCCTCTTCAATGTTCTCCAATTTGACCAAACTGATTTCTGCTTCGATGGAAACTCTCAAACCATTCAGGTATCTAGCAATTCTTTCCACATCATCTTCATCATGTCCAGATCTGATATCTAATCTATAGAATTCCTCAGTATAATCCTTTACCGAGCTATCTTTATGCCTCAAACTTTGCATTTGCCTAACTAGGTTAATTTGATAATCACAAGGTAAGAACTCTCCTTTCAATTTGTTCACCATTTTACTCCATACCTTGACCTTGTCTTTGCCTTTCCTCTTTCTGTCCAGCTACAGATGTTCCCACCATAAGGATGCATGACTTTTAAACTTTCTGCTTGTAATTTTCACTTTCTTGTCTTCAGGTACATTTTCATACTCAAAGTACTTTTCCATCTCAGGGATCCAATCCACCAATCCATTAGAATCTAATTTTCCACCATACTCAGGAGGATTAAAGTCTGGTGTAGACTTCAGACTTGTCAAGGCCTTCAAGAATCTTTCCTCACCTTGATCCATTGCAGGTGCAGGTTCTACATCACCTTGTTCTACATCAATTTCATTATCACTAACATCTTCAAGATGTCTTCCTCTTCACTGGGCTATTTCAACAGCTTTCAATCTAGCACCAATTTGTGTCAACATGTCTGCCAATCTTGGATCCGCATCTCGCCTCCCACGAACCATCTTGAAAACCCTCTACAATTGCAGGTTAGATCGCAATCTACTACTCCACAACAATTCAACTGGGGCTTCAAATGAAGGAACCTTCAAATCTAGATTTGCAAACCTAGATCCATATCTCTCCTCGCTCTAATACCACTTGACTCAAGAGAGGGTAGGCGGGGCCAAGAAATAGCACATCCTAACTTGAACCACCTTGCTCAACAACACGCACAAGCAACAACAACACAGTGGGAGAGAGAAAATGCAGGATCATTCATATATTATCTTCAAATTGATTCATACATGTTTAGCTATAAGGCCTTCCTAGTTTTGGCCAGATATTACAATGATTACAGAAGTCCTCAAACATGCGAGGATCTATGAACAATCTCTAATCTTCTATCTTCTTACTTCTATCAAAACTTCCTAAACCTAAACCAAACAACTAAATTTATACAAGTGGCTACCGAACTGAGTTGGCCTTCGGATCCACAATCAACGGAAGGAACGGTTAGATCTGGGACCACACGCTTCCCAATGATGGATACCAGCATTAAATCTGCAACCCATAATCAATGCACAAGTTGGCCTCAACATAAACTCAAAAGAAACATATCAGTAAGCAAAGCCAACCAAGCGCCAAAGAGATAACCGACCAACACTGGCGAACAAAGGAAACCGAGCAACACCAAACCAACTCGGTCAAAGCAGGAATCGAGCAACACAAACAAACTCAAATATGTTTTTTGTGACACAGGATTTGCCAAGGACCCGAGATGCTCCTGGATCAGCGAAGATAGTAAAATAGTGTAACAAGGTACATGAAGAGTTCCAAAGATTAAGGAAAGCATAATGGATATGATAACGTGCTAAGACAAGTGAATAAAGTATATTGCCGACTCTTTGGTAATGTAAGAGTGTCGACTCCATAAATATCATTTGCATGAGTTATTGTTATCTTTCGTATGGTAATTGTGAAGCCGACTGGAAGGCTGATTTTGTATAAGTATAGATTGCATTTGTGAAAGCGAGGTGTGGTTGTGATTATAAAAATGGAGTAAGTTTGTGAATGTAAGAGAAGAGATTAGATGCGAGATCAATAAGAGGTCGAGATATAACTGGAACTATCTAAGCAAGATAAGTGCTTGTATTGTTCCCTTTTATTTAGAACTCTTTTGAGACCAGTATTGATTGTAAGAGCAGTGTGCTCACCACCTTTAATCAGGTGTTTTGTGTATGCACCCTAAAATGGTCGCCTAGACTTTGGGCCCCCATTCAGCAATTTGTCAAATACCTGAATCAATATTTTCAAATATCAACAATATCAATTGTATCAATTTCCTTGATCAAATCATAATCAATTCAGTATTTCCTAAGGTTTGAACCTTATTTAATTTAAAAGAGAAAAAAATAAAAATCTTATTTAATTAAGAGAACATGCTCCCTTTTAATTAATTAATAAATCCCTTTTAATTAATTAAAAATCTCTTTTAATTAAATAATAAAATCACTTTATCCTAAGCCTTTATTTAATTAAAAGGAATTTCCTCCCTTTTTATTTAAATAAAAAATCCCCACTTTTCCTCTTATCCTAAGTTGCACAAATAAAACATTATTCTTATTTTATAAAAAGAGAAAAAGTATTTTTTGTCTCATATGGACACTAAAGTCGACTCTTATTTTCCTATTGGAGGATATTTGTGCACAAAGATCAAGCTTCTATTTTTCTCCATCGTTGATTAAGTCTTTTGCCTCTTAATCTCGATCGTCCATTGATTCTCATTCTCTATAAAAGAAGAGCTCTCTTCTTCATTTTGCATACACTTGAATTTTATGCTATTGTTATACTACAGGTTTTCTAAGTCATCTTGAAGCTTTTGGAGACATTCTTGCATCAAGTTTTGAAAATTTGGAGCATCATTGGCATTCATCTTGCATCTACATCACATCGTAGCTTGCATCATAGTTGAATCATCATGGTATCATTTCCTTTCATGTTTTAGATTAATCTCACATAGTTTAATTAGAGGGTTTGTAACTCTTTCATTTCCATTGTCATATCCTAATTTGCATACTTTCATGCTCATCTTAGATTAATTTTGCATTGCATTGCATTTATTTGGATTTCAGTGGAGATATTGACATTGTTGCCCTTGTCTTTGATTTGGAATCTCTCATTGTGTGGTTGACTAGCAAGGTCATATGCTTCATAGCTCTAACTGAGAGCAAATCCATAATCTTGCAACTCCATGCATACAGAGCTATGGATCAATTTGTGAAGGCTCATTCTTGAGTTTCCTTGCATGCAATGATTCATAGAAGTGTGACAACATTTTAGCACACATTTTGTATACCCCTAATAGGGTTTTGTATTCCTCTAACAAGGAAATGTACTATGTAACAATCAACTTCTAACAGGACTAGATCTCCTGACAGGGATATTATATTTTAGTGCATATTTGTGGGTATCATCCCCACCGGGGTTTTCCCTTTGACCAGGGTTTCCTCAAAAACAAATCGTGGTGTAATGAGTAATGTGTTATGCTTATATGTTCTTTTCATTTCTACATTACTTTGGATTGTTTATCATTGTTTAAAGTGGAAAAGATCAAAGTTCTGTAATACTGATTCATCCCCCCTCTCAGTATTACCTAATCCTAACACTTGGATCTAAATTATTATTAGATTGGTTGGAAAAATATAGAATATGTATTCTATAAATACTTTATAATCATTTGATCAAAAGGGGGCATTAGAAAGGCTTTCTTTAGCATGATGAAATATGATAGATTCTAGTTTGATTTTCAGCAATGTATTTCCATTTTTTCTAGAGTAAACTCAATTCAAGAAAGCATTTCATTTCTATCAAGTGTTATTTAGTTTATCCTTTTCAATTCCAAAAACTTTGAGATAGATTAAAAATTTCCTTTCATACAAGTGTTCTCTAGAGTAGGTTTGATTTCATACAAGTGTGGTGTGGCATAGCTTATCATGAAATTTTTCTAACTTCTTTGCATACAACCATGGATACCGCCCTAGATTGATAAATTAAATGATGAGGATTGCAACAACCCCATCATTTTTTATGCCATTTCTGGGGATAGTTGTCATTGGGGAATCATGAAAACTAGTTTGGAAGCCTTTTAGGTTTAGAATTTCCTAAAGAAAGATACATCTCTCAAAACCTTCCCAAAGTATCAGATCTAGAGAATCCCCCAATTATTTTATTCAAAATATTCTTAGTTGTAGAACCATCACTCCAAGTCCTATCAAAGGACATTTCTTCAAGGAATATGTTAATAGATTATTTCTTGCAAGAGGTGGAGAATACAATGACGAAATATTTTCTTCAATATAAAAGATTGCAAATGAAATACTTATTTGGAAACCTTCAAAGTCCAAACAAGCCTACATAATCAAATTTTTTAAGTCAAGAGAGGGTTTCACAATAGAGATTTGAATAAAAAGGTAATGTTTCCACTTCATGGAGAAGGTTTCTACTTCAAAGGAAAGTGAAGCATTGAATTTCAAAACATTTGTTATCTTCTTTCCATTATCTTCTCTCAATAAATTACATGCATAAAAACACATTATGAATAAGGGAAGATACTTTTCAGAACCAGTTAATGGTTATCCATAACCTCTCTACATAATTGAGTAGAGTAGACTAGGGTAGATTTTCTTTTCCGCAAATATGTGATTTTTGTACATACTATTTCCTCTTCTCTAAGGCTGTAACAATGCACTTTTCTATCCAATCTTCTTCTCTCAAGGACTGGTGCAGATATTTTGACATTATGGATGACTAGGTATTGCAATTTTGGAGTCTACTTCCAGCACTAAAACTTCAACAACATGAAAGAAAACAATATGAGAAGGCAGTCTCAGTTGTTAGTCAATGTAAAATATAAATTTTAAGCTCTCAAAGGATGAAGAAACTCTTTGCCTGCATCATCGGGAGAGTAGGCAACAACTATTGCAAGGTGGCTGAATGGAAACTAAGATAAAAACAAGTATTTACTTTGTTATTTCACTCTTATTTAACTTGAATTTATTTCATTTTTATCAATCCAATCATACAGAATAAGAAAAAGTGCCTAAAAGAATATACTGATATTTAGAGAGCAATCTAGAGCTAACCGGGAGCTGTTCGGAGCTATTTAAAGAAGAGAAATTATTGAAAATGCTAAATCAAGAGATGTCAGGAGTAGGGCTAAAAAAAATAAATTTATTGAATCTAGAGGCTCATCGTGACTTGTAGAGGAACCTGCAATATTTTAGGTTTAGGGGAGATGATGAGACCATATTTGGTCTCATAATTAACCCAATAAAATTATATATTTATTCTTGATACATTGATGTTAAAGTGGATTTGAGTAATAATGGAAAGTTCTTTAGTTATTTAAGGTAAAACTTAAAGTAGATATTTGGTTAATTTTTAGTAAATAAATTTGATGCAAATTACTTCTAATATGTCTCCATGAGTGTTCAAGATACTACAATGTAGCTAAATGAGTTATTAATTTACTCATGAAAAGAGCAAAGTTCATAAATAATTGTTGCAGAGAGCTCTTGACATCAATTACAACAAACCCTAGACTCAGAAGGATTTGAAGATATAATGAGAAGACCAAGAAGACTCTTTCAAAAAATTGACACATTCCAAGATTCATGGACAATCATGGATAATCCATCATTTTGTGTAGGTTGGAGTTCCACATTATATTGTGTTATCTTTCTCTAACAAAGATAACTAAAGTTATCAAGAATTTGAGTGAAGTCAAAGAATTTGAATGTAGTTTCATGATTATAGCATTATATTCATGATTTGGTTGAATGGATTGATTAGTAATTCGTTCATTCACATTGAGAACATGGAAATTTCCTAAAATCAAGTGCCCAAAAATAGTCAAAAATACAGTCCCAGTAAAATAAGCATATATCACTCATTTCCTAACAAAATTCAAAACTTCAAGATGCTATAGAAATGAGACTTAAAGATATAATAATCATCTTTCAATAATTTGACATGATTCTCATTAGAAAAGGATCAGTTCGTGATTAAATATGAACGAGACAGATTTATGCAATAATCAACAACAGTTTTAATTAAAAATTGAGTCTCACTAAAATAGCATTATCTCCCTCATTTCTTAATGAAATTGAGAAATTCAAAATGATCCAGAAATTACACAAGGGATACAAAAAAAATCTGAGGGTTTGGCACAAACCAAAAAAATGGAGAAGCTAATGACTAAAACAAACTAAAGTTGATGTGACAAACTGGAGGACCGCAAATTCAATTTTCTTAGAGTACTATAAATATCCCCTAAAAATAGGATCCTGGATCTAAATTCTTATTATATTGGTTAGGAAAATATAGAATAGGTATTTTATAATACTGTATAATCATTTTCTCAAAGGGGGCGATAAGAATGGCTTGTTTTAGCTTGAAGAAATAGGGTAGGTTCAAGTTTGATTTCTAGCAATGTATTTCCAGTTTTTCTAGAGTAAATTTAATTCAAGTAAATATTTAATTTCTATCAACTATTATTTAGTTCAGCCTTTTCAATTATAGCAAGTTTGAGATAGATTAAAAATTTTCTTTTATACAAGTGTTTTCTAGAGTAGGGCTGATTTCATGCAAGTGTGGTGTAGCATAGCCTATCAAGAAAGTTTTATGAGTTCTTTGCATACAACCAAGGACACCACCCTAGTTTGATAAATTAAATGATGAGGATTACAATGACCCCATCATAGACCATGTAGTCTCACCACTTTTCTAAAAACTAATTTTGTCACATAAACAACGTTAGTCTTTCTACAAGGAATGAAATGGCTCATCTTTGCAAACTTGTCTACCATCACAAGAATGGACTGATGTCCTATTTGAATCCTCAGTAAAATAAGAATAAATTCCATACTAATATCCTCATGTGGACTCTCTAGTATAGGTAATGGTTGATATAGCCCTATATTATGCTTGGTTCCTTTTTGCATCTAAAATATTATACAAATTTGCACAAACTTCTTAACATCTTGTTACAATTGTAGCCAATAATAACACTCACTAACAAGAACAATATTTTATCTTCACCAACTCTCAACCCAATCCTCCACTATACTTCTCTTTGATTAGGTTGACCCTCATGGAACCTTTTGGAATGCATAATTGGCTACAGTTAAATAACATACCGTCTTGGATTATAAAATTTAACCATCCGGTCCTATCTAGAGTAACAAGTTCTATTTAGGCTCTCCAGGCCTTGCCAAAATCAGGATCCTCTAGATAAAAACTATTCAGTTCCTAGATCCCAAAAAATTTGATATGCATCTTTGTCAACAAATTATGCCTTGTTCTCAAGGCATATGCAATCCTATTAGAGTTTTCTCTCCCGTGCTTAAAAAAAAAGGTGTAAATCTATAAAAAATCAACCCATTTTAAATGCATTTGATTCAACTTTCTTTGGCTATTTAAATATTGTAAAGCTTGATGATTAGTAAACAAAACAAAATCTTTAGGAAACAAATAATGTCTTCACTTCCTCAATGCCTGAATTGTAGCATAAAAACCTTGACCATAAATATTATATCTTCATTTGGCATCACTCAACTTCTCGCTAAAATATGCAATGGGTTTACCTTCCTAACTAAAAACAACTCCAATGTTATTCCCACTAGCATCATAGTCTACTTGACATACCTTATGAAAATCTAGAAGTGCCAAAATAGGTTGCTATATAACTTATCTGTTTAACAAATCGAAACATTTTTCTACTCCTTTAGTCCACTTAAACTATTTTCTATACCCTCTCATTGTTTCAATTAAGGGTCCACAGATACTACTGAATGTTTTGATAAACTTTTTATAAAAGATAGAAAAATCATGAAAATATCTTACCTCAATAGCACTCCTTATAGTAGGGCATTCAAGGATAGCCTTCACTTTATCTGGGTCCATTTAAAGACCATCTTCTGAGATAACAAAACCCAGGTACACCAACTCCATAAAACTTCACTTCTTTAGGTTAATCAATAACTTTTATTCCCTTAATTTCTCAAAGACCCTATGAATAAGCATTATATGCTCTTCCAATGTCATATCAAAGATTCGAATATCATCCAAGTAAACAATCACAAAATTACTCAATAATTATTTCAAGACCTCATTCATGAGTCACATGAATGTGCTCACTGTATTGGTTAGCCCAGAGGACATGACTAACCACTCATACATGAACTCCCTTATCTTGAAGCTTGTCTTCCATTCATCTCCTTCTCTAATATAGATTTGGTGATATCCACTCTTCATATTTATCTTTGTGAAGTACTCATCTCCACTCAAACAATCCATAATGTCATCCATCATTAGAAAGGGAAACCTATACTTGATAGTAATCTTATTGATGACCTAAGAATTTGTACATATCCTCCATTCTTCATTTTATTTGGTGCTAGAATTGTTGGTACAATGCATGTACTCAAACTCTCTTGAAACAAAATAAATATTGCACTTGTCTATTCAACTCTTCATTCTCTGCTAGAGTCATTCTATGGGCTGACTTATTCGGAAAACTTGATCTACGAATCAATTCCATATAATGACTAATCTTTCTTATGGGTAGAAATCCATCACATACATTATTAGATATAATATTTTAAAGTTCATAAAAAAATCTACAACTTCTATATGTACATATTCTTCTTCCTCTTTATCAACTTTCAGAATTAAAAAAAAACACATATGCTCATCCTTCATGCCTTCTAGAAACTTCCTTCCATCAACTAAACATATTATTGCATTACTACATACCTTTTCTTTTATTTCTCTTATTGGCTTCAACTTGTGTCAAACTCCATCCTATGTCAAATAATAGGTATTTGTGTAATTCCCACCCCTTTATTTCCATTTATGTTTATGATGCCAACCCATTTAGACCACTTTTTATGAATATTAGATCTTTGGTTACATTTAATGATTCAGTTCAATTATCCTTTATATCATTTCATTTATATCATCTTAGTTAGATGATGATGGTTATTTAAATATGATTATGTTACTTATGTTATGATTTTTACTAACCCCATACTTGCATGTGTATGGTTGGCATGTATGTTTTATATTTCTATTAGATGTGCGTGATGTGGTTAAGGGACGGAGTCCTAGTTAATTGATTGGAAGATCAACACGATCGACCGATCTCTACCATTTTATGTTTTATATATATATATATATATATATATATATATATATATATATATATATATATATATATATATATATATATATATATATATATATATATATGTTTGTACATGCTCATCTTTTATGCAAGATTTCAAGTACTGAGCATCGACTTCCCTGACTTATTAGGATGATCATGCCCTATCGCATTATCACAATGGTAAGGGAGGGGAGATAGCATCCAAGTCTAAATCCTAACCTAAGACAATTATTGTCCTCAAATAGTGGACACGTATCATTTTTGCTACCCTCTGAATTTGTCAAGGTGACATCATTCGTGAACCCTTTCTTTGAGCTCGATTATTACTTTATGGGTTTAGTTGGGTTCTCCTTAGTGTTTGTTTGTCAGGTGTCTTGATGTGAATTTTGTGTTATTAATGTATTAAAGATTTAATTAAGATTAATTATGAGACTAAAATAATTATATCTTATGAATATGAAAATATTAAATATCGTTGATGATTTAAAAGACTTAATTAAAAGTCTAATTATGAAAATAAAGGTTTAATTAAATATTAAATCTTAATCTAAAGTTAATGTTCAAATAATATAAATTGATATTAATTATCAGATTGCTTCTTAAGTGGTGCTAAAGATATTAATTATAATTAAATATAATCATGTGATTATATGTAATATGCACACCAGTTTAAAGGGATTGATTTATCAGTTCTAAATTAGAAGGTTGAGTTAAGAGACTTAACTGAAGGATTAGTAATAATTCTTTTTGATAAATTAATGAATTGATATTTAATTATCAATTTTCATATTATTAATATGATAAAAACATTCATTATTAATTAAATATTATTAGATAATTAAATTTGCACATCCAGTTAATAAAATTGAATTATAAGTTTAAGATTAAAAGTTGAGTGATTTGCATGAATTGAAATTATTAATTAAATAAATAATTCTTTTAAATGGAGATTTGATAAAAGTGAGGTAAGAGTTGAGATCTGATTCCTATGATTTTGAGTTAACTATTTTATTATTTTAAATCGTTGGGTTCTACTTCTTGATTGTGAGTTGCATGTTTAAAGTTTAGTTTGGTAGGTTTTCTTTATTAGAGTCTTTTTTGGTCATTATTCAACACATGAGTTTTAGGAATTATAGGTTATTCATTTCAATTTTGAAATTAAAGGATTATTTCAAAGATTGGAATTGAAGTTTGTATTTGGGTTTTTGTAAGAATTTGCCTAAGGCAAATAATAAATGCCAAGATCTAGAAGCTCAAGAGATAGCACAAGAGATATAGGCAAAATAATCAAATAATTGATTACAGCTAATTGAATTGAATACAAAGTAGGAGTACCTAAATATATAGGTAATGCATGATAACTAGAAGATATGCAAAATATAAGCTATCGACTAGACATGGTGGAATCACATGTCCACCAAAGTTGGATCATCCTCCATTGTACATGAAAGTATGAGAAACATGTGTAACAATGAGAGGATGATAATGTGATAAGAGCACTAAAGGTGGATCTCACACACAAAGAGGTATGTGATAACAACTATCACACCTAAAGTGAAAATTCTCCTAACCATATGCTAAAAAGAAATGCAAACTCCTAGGTGTCATAATGACAACTAATATGAAAATGCATTATCCTAAGTAAACTTAAGTAAAGTGCAATTAGTGAATATTTAATTACACCAATACCCCCCCTTAAGTGTAACTTAGGGAAATGCACTTAAGCTAACAATGCAAGATGGGTCCTGGCTACTAGGCCGTGTTAGGTACCCATGTAAAATATGCAAAAACAAAAGATAATGCAATCTCTCATAAAGTGGAGAAAGAGGGAAAACCTCATGGGAAAAATCCTCCTCCAAAAAGAGAGATGAATACAAGATGCATGCATGGATGGAGTAATCAAAACCCCCCAATTATGACATACATCATGCACATACAATAAAAAATCCCTCCAAAGGAAGGAAAGAAGGACACATGATATCCCCCCCATAATGAATAATCTCCTCCAAGGATGGTAAGTGCTTGAAGACAAAACATAGTCCAATGCCTACAAACAACATTTCTCCTCTTAGGAAGAAGATACACCAAGTATAGATGTAAGAAGGCTTCCCATTATGGATAGAAAGTAGGAAGGAGAATCCAAATGAAGTATGATGTCTCTGAAGTATGCCCAAGTGTCACCATGACCTTGGTTGATGAAGATGCCATGAACCAATCAGGAGAAAGCCCAATAGAAGAAGGTGACAAACAAGGAACCAATGATAACTGATCCATGTAAGAATTTGGATCAAACTCCAAAAACAAAGATGCCTCCTCAAATGAAGTAGGAAGAGAAGCAAGAAAGCCCCCCTTCAATGTAGAATGTACACCCATGATAGATGCACCTGGATCAATGTAGAAACTGCACCAAGAAAATTGAATGATGTTCCTCCCCTTAGGAAGAAACAAGTCCATAGGTGGATCAATGAATCCTCCCCAATCTCTCAGAAGAATACTCAAAATGTATGATGTCTCAGGAAACTGAATAGGAATCTCCAACACATAAGTATGATCAACCTGAACCATGCAATGTGACATCTCAAGAGAAGTTTGAGACTCATGAAAACCAATCTCCAAAGATTCAAATGTCTTCTCTGAAGTTAAAGAGACATCCTCCAAATTTTGTATCAAAGGATCCACAATCATGTCAATCTCTAAAGAAGGATCAAGTGGAAAATGAAGATGAGGGTCAACATACTCCCTCAAAACAACTGAAGAAGGATTATATTCAACAAAGAGAAGATGAATATCATCAATGAAGTCTCCCAAATCTGAAATGTAGTACTCCACAAACAAACCTGCAATGTCTGTCAAGTAGTCATCCAATGGAACCAAGTCTGGAAGACAATGAATATCTTGTTGCACTGAAGTTCCTGAACCCATGGCTGTGTGAATGCAAGCATCATCAGGAGCAACACTAGATGCGATATCAATAGGAGGAGAAGGAGCTACAACTGGAGGTTCTAGACGTTTTGGAAGTGGAGGAATATGTGGATCTCCATACATTTCCAAATAATAGTCCAAAGATTATTCATTGTTTCATCTTCATAGTCATCAAGGGAATCCATAACATCCATATCCATATTCAAATAGATAACCTTAACAACTTCTGAGTAAGAGTCACAATTGTAAGGACTTTTAGGTCTATACTCGTACAAATAGGGCAATAGGTTATGCTCAATAAGATGAGAAAGAACCAATTCACTCCATTGTTTATAGTTTCCTCATGTCAACTTAATTAAACCATCCATGATGTGCTTCTCACATGAAACAATGAGATAAAAAAATCAATGCACCCCCCAAAATGCAATGAGCCAAAGAACCCCCCCAAAATAAATGATTTTGGCACTTTATATATAGTGCGTGTACAATTGCCACTTGCCAAACTGAACCAAAGTGGACTTTTGATTTTGATAATTACAATATAAAATATGAAGCTATAGTAGACTCAAAAAAATAAGACACAAGATCTTTCAAGGATCTAACAAATTACAAGTGTCAAAAATAGGCCAAAATAGACCAAATTTTGAAAGTACTATGTCTACTAAAAATTTTTCCAAACTGATACCAGATCTGGAAAGTAGACAAAAAATCATGAACTTTAAAAAAAAATAGCACTTGAAAATGTGTCCATATGAGCCCAAACGAAGCCTCTAAAGTTGTAAAAATCGGGATTTTCAATTTTCAGAAAACATCAGAAACAAAGATCAAAAATCACTTGCACCATTGTGTAGATCATGAAATTCTACCCCAAAACAAAAAAACTTGCTATAACAAAGGACTCCAGATGACTGAGATATCGATGTTTGAAAATCGCCTCTGAAATTATTTTTTCTGAATCGCCGTCGCTGAACCTTGAAAATTCAAATGGCTCTAGATTTGGCTTCAGATATCAGATTTGCATGAAACAAAATTTGGTTTAGGGGTATTTGGACCTCCTCAATGTGATTCCAACCTCTGATTTGCACCAGCAAGCTCCAATTTTGACCTGCAATAAAAATCTCTCAAAATAGGCTATACAATGAAACTCCCATGGCTCTGATACCATGTACGAATTTGCCTAAGACAAATAATAAATGCCAAGATCTAGAAGCTCAAGAGATAGCACAAGAGATATAGGCAAAATAATCAAATAATTGATTACAGCTAATTGAATTGAATACAAAGTAGGAGTACCTAAATATATAGGTAATACATGATAACTAGAAGATATGCAAAAGATAAGCTATCAACTAGACATGGTGGAATCACATATCCACCAAAGTTGGATCATCCTCCATTGTACATGAAAGTATGAAAAACATGTGTAACAATGAGAGGATGATAATGTGATAAGAGCACTAAAGGTGGATCTCACACACAAAGAGGTATGTGATGACAACTATCACACCTAAAGTGGAAATTCTCCTAACCATGTGCTAAAAATAAATGCAAACTCCTAGGTGTCATAATGACAACTAATATGCAAATGCATTATCCTAAGTAAACCTAAGTAAAGTGTAATTAGTGAATATTTAATTACACCAATAGTTTTAGTCTTCTCAACAAATCAACCCGGTATCTCAAGGTAGGGGTTTTTGAATTTTTTTTGTGTAGTTTCTTTTGCAAAGATTTTTTTCTCTGTGCTTCCTTGATTGTGAATTTGTATTTGAGTTTGAATGAGGTTTTTATTTTTATTTTCTAAGAGTTGTAAAGACCAGTAGGGTTTTCTTGTAAGTTGTGTTTATGGCATAATTGATATTCTAAGAAAGTTTGTCTGGAAACCCTAGGAGAGAATATTTAAAAGAAATCTTGTTTGTAAGTATTTATAATTGTGGTTTTAAAAATTTATTAAAATTTACTTAAAATATATAGCTTCATTCTTGATTATAAACCTATGTGTTTATATTTACTCGCATGTCAGGTTGAGGGTTCGAAAACATATGGTTTTACTATAACTTTCAGTGTAGATGTCTCTATTAAAATTTTAACACTTCCAGACACCCATTTGGATTCTACTTAACATGTATAAAAATATAATAGGATTATTTTGTACAGACAAGGTCAAATATCTACTGTTACAGTGAGGCTAGGCCTATTTGAGCTTGATTTTCAATTAGAGACAGACAAATAGTCATCCATATTGTTTACAAAATAAATAATTAGGGGATTTTAAATAATTCTATTATGGATGTTGTGGCCGATTTTTGTGAAGATCCAACGGTTCAAAAAACATTTATGGTCTTTTTACCAAACTCCTAACCTTAATTCCCGAACAGAGTTGTTAGGGAGATTTATTTTTTACACCATTTAAATCACCTTATCTTTAGGACTGGAAATAATGAAAAATATGTGGAATTAATTTATGTTTCCATAGATATAATTTTCAAACATTTATCATTCCATATCAGATTGTACCATTTAAATAATTTACATAGAGGAAATACACAAAAACTCACTATTATAAAGTTTAATATTAATTTTCCTTATTATTAAATATTATTAATTTAAAACTAATAATTAATTTTGTTTGGTGTTAAGAACTATGTAATGCACTAAGAGGGGGGGTGAATTAGTGCAGTAACTAGTTCAACAATTTAAACTAATTCTAATCATCAGTTTCAAAAAAAACAATAAACTGATTATTGATGCATTAACCATTATTGTTGATCACACATTAACATAAAACAGTAAATGAAAACCAAACATCACAACCATAAACACATGTGATACAATGATTTGGGTATCATGGAAACCCTTGTAAAAGGGAGAAACCACGGTGGGGATGGTACCCACAATCTTGTCTACTATAGTGTGGAAGGTGCCATGTGAAAGGCTTACAAAAACTATTTCTGATCTAGTTATTCATCTTGTGAGAGATTTCTAGTACACTATGAGATGCACAATAAAGACCTTTAAAATTATACCTCGTGTGAGGATTAAAATCTCAAACTAGAGATTCACCTTGTGAAATAGTTTAACAAATAAGACGTGTAAGAGTCTACCTCGTGAAAGGACTTAACTTGCTGTAATTGTGAGAGAACAACAAGTAATTGTGTTAGGAATGAATGCTAAAGTGTTTGGCAGCCATTCTATAGCAGTTGTTGCTGCATTCATGACTATGATTGTCATTGATGTCAACACAGTGATTTACTGAAGACTAGCAGAGAAGTAGACAGAGTTTGGATTAGCGCACGTGGGTTATTATAGTTGGAGCTATGCGATGTTGAGGTTATACTCTTTGATACGTCATATATATATGGTTAAGAGTGCAGACATTAATTCATTGATTCATGAAAGTTATGATCATTTTGGTGGAAGCAGTGTTCAGGCAGTGTTCCCAACTAGTGGTTCGAGCAAATCAAATGATATCTCCTAATCGGGATGGAATATGGTTTTGCGCAGTTAAAGGGAAGTTGGAGACACATTGATAGTGATATGGATGACATCATAGACTTTGAGGTCACCTGAGTGAAGATTTATTGTATTTGGAAGCCGACAGTTTTATGTAATTTTGGTGTAGCGTGTCGAAACTTTTATTTTGTAATTGTATGCTGACTCATTTGTAATTATTTGAGTGTGGTATAAAGGAAGGAATGTATTTCCTTGTTTTAATGTAGTAGCATGATGTTGTGATGTGAAAGTGTGTAATTATAATATGGTAGCAGCGGTTGTGATGCTATATGCATGAAGTGAAGAAAAGAGCTAAGTATGAAAGCTAATGTGTGAAGGAAGACATGCAAAGTACAGAGATCTGAAATTGGGATCTGATGTAACAGTGAGTGCGGTTTGGCATAGTCAGAGAAGAGGTAACATATAATTCTGTTGAGTACTGCAAAAATTATTTGGACAATGGGTTCAGTGATCTTACCCTAAAGCTGTTTGGGTGGTGGGTCCTTCTGTCTTCTATAACTCTTAACAGGGTTAGAATCTTTTAACAGGGATTCAAAATCTCCTAACAGGGATTCATACGTACCGAATGTATTTCATAAGACTCCTAACAGAGTCCATCCTCTCACAAGAAATATTCATATTAGTGCATCTTTTGTGGTCATGATTACCACGAGGGTTTACTCTTTGATCAAGAGGTTCCCTAGTCAACATATCTTGTGTCATTGTGTTATTGTGTATAAATATCCTTCTATGGTTGGTAGTTATATTGCTTATATGGTTTAATGCTGTTGAAGATCATAAAAGTTATAATTATTAGATAATTGTTCACCCCCCCGCCCCCCCTCTCAGTTATCTTGGTGGAATTTACTTTCTAGCAATTCGTATCAGAGCAGCAGGTCCTTAAAAGAGAAGTTTAACAGCTTAAGGAGATCCATGGCGAATTTTAGGAAAGAAAGCTCTAAGTTTGATGCAGTAAATTTTGACAGCAGGAAAGAAAAGATGAAGACACAACTATTATGTTTAGGACCAGGTTGTTGGTTGATTACAAAGAATAATAAGACTATCATTGAAGAGGACAATCTTGAAATATGTACTGCGGAAGAGAGAGATCTATTCATGTGTAACATACTTGCAAGATAAGCACTTTTGATAGCACTACTGGAGAATGAGTACAGTCAAGTAAAATATTTGAAAAAATTTGATGAAATTTGGAATGCTTTACAGTCTACTTTTGAAGGTGATGAACATGCAAAAAGAGTTAGATTACATAATTGGATATGTGCATTTGAAGATATAAGAATGTTGGAAGATTACTCTGTTAGAAGTTATATTGGTAGAATGTCAAATATCATTTCAGGTATAAAATCGTGTGGAGGAACAAAGACAGAGAATGAAGTGATATAGAAAATTCTAAGGACATTAACTCCTGTATTTAAGCAAACAACACAGATGATTGAACAAGTGATACCTTGTACAACAAACTTTACAAGAGAGACTCTTCTTGGAAAATTGGAAGAATAATAAGACTATCATTGAAGAGGACAATCTTGAAATATGTACTGCGGAAGAGAGAGATCTATTCATGTGTAACATACTTGCAAGATAAGCACTTTTGATAGCACTACTGGAGAATGAGTACAGTCAAGTAAAATATTTGAAAAAATTTGATGAAATTTGGAATGCTTTACACTCTACTTTTGAAGGTGATGAACATGCAAAAAGACTTAGATTACATAATTGGATATGTGCATTTGAAGATATAAGAATGTTGGAAGATTACTCTGTTAGAAGTTATATTGGTAGAATGTCAAAGATCATTTCAGGTATAAAATCTTGTGGAGGAACAAAGACAGAGAATGAAGTGATATAGAAAATTCTGAGGACATTAACTCCTGTATTTAAGCAAACAACACAGATGATTGAACAAGTGATACCTTGTACAACAAACTTTACAAGAGAGACTCTTCTTGGAAAATTGGAAGCAGCAGAAATGAACCTGAGATTATTAGGAGACTTACCTAGAATGGAGACAACATTCAGTGCTCTTAGTGTTCGCCCTACTTTGTCAAGAAGCATCAATGTGAGCGGAGACTATGCTGGAAGCAGCAGATCTACAAACCTAGAAGATCTAAGGAATGTTATTATGCTAATCATGAAGATCTTGAAGCTAGTATAGAAAGAACTTTAAGTGAAAGTGATACTGAGAATAATGATGACATAGGATTTGTAGCAATTAAAGAAGAAAATCCTGAATCTGATGTTAAGGAAGAAAAAGCCTTAGTTTCTCAAGTTGAAAAGAAAGCCGATTGGATTATAGACAGTGGTTGTTTACATCATATGACTGGACACATGAAAAAGTTCATAAAGTTGAATGAATATGATGGTGGAGTTGTTAGAGTTGGAAACAATGCACCTTGGTTGATCAAAGGTATCGGATCTATTACTCTTGATGGAAAGACTAATACTGATGATGTTTATTTTGTGGATGGATTGAAACATAATCTTTTGAGTGTTGGACAGTTAGTTGATAAGAAATATCAAGTTTGGTTTACTGAGAAAACTTTTGTGATAAAGGATAAAGATGGAAATCTGATTGGAACTGAATCTAGAACCAGAGGTAATGTATTTCAGTTGAATCCTATTGAGATGACATGTTTGATTACAAAGATTGATGACAGTTGGTTATGGCATAGAAAGTTTTGTCATATAAACTTTGATAACATTGTGAAAGTACTACACTTGCAGTAAAAGATTTACCTAGAATTATGAAGCCTACTAACATAATTTGCAAAGAATGTGTAATGGCTAAACAGAAGAAAAGTTCTTTTCCTAGTAAGAAGTTTACATCTACAGAGAAGCTGGAGATTGTTTATACAGATTTGAGTGGTCCTACCAGGACTAGAGGATTCTATGAAGAAAGGTATTTTATGATTCTTGTTGATGATTTTACAAGAATGATGTGGATTGCATTTCTTAAAGAAAAATCTGAAGCATTTGATAAGTTTAAGATTGTTAAGAATAAAGTTGAGAATGAATCTGGAATGAAGATTAAATGTTTAAGATCTGATAGAGGTGGAGAATTTACTTCTAGAGAGTTTAACAACTTTTGTGAAGGAAATGGCATTAAAAGACAATATTAACTCCTAGAACACCTGAACAAAATGGCATTGCAGAAAGAAGGAACAGATCAGTGACTAAAGCAGCAAGAGCTATGTTGTTTGAAAATAATTTGGCAAGGATACTCTGGAGAGAAACAGTGAACACAATAGTCTATACAATGAACAAAGTACAAATCAGACCAGACACAGACAAGACACCTTATGAATTATGATTTGGACATGCACCCTCAGTTAAGTATTTTAGAACTTTTGGAAGCAAATGTTATATAAAGAGAGATGATGATATAGGAAAGTTTGATCGTAGAAGTGATGAAGGTATATTTCTTGGATATTCTTTGAAAAGAAAAGCATATAGATGTTTCAATAACACAACTAAGACTATTGTTGAGAGCGCAAATGTTAAAGTTGATGAAAAGTTCAAAATTTAGGAAAGAATGCTTGATTATGAATTTGATGAAGAAGGTCATCCTAACCCTAATACTGGAACTACTAAATTGTTTTATGAAACTGACAATGATTTGTTGAATGAAAGCCACAGTGAAGTTATTAAAGAACCTACATCTGAAGAGAGATTTGAGACAATGACACCTAGCAAGAGTTTGTGAAGGAATCATCCTTTTGAAAAGATTATTGGGAGCATCAAAAGAGGAGTTCTTACTCGGAATAAGGCACAAGAACAGTTATGTTTGATTTCTCAAATTGAACCTAAGACTACTAATGAAGCTTGTGAAGATGAAAGTTAGACTAATGCTATGAAAAAAGAACTAGATTAGACTGAAAAGAACAAGACATGAGAATTGGTCCTTAGACCTAAAGACAAGAATGTTATTGGAACTAAATGGGTATTCATAAACAAGATGAATGAACAAGGAGAAGTAGTAAGAAACAAAGCAAGATTGGTATGTAAGAGTTACTCACAACAAGAAGGAATTGAATATGAAGAGACTTTTGCACCTATTGCAAGAATTGAAGTAGTAAGAATGTTTTTGGCATATGCAGCTTACAAGAAATTCAAAGTGTATCAGATGGATGTGAAGTCAACATTTCTAAATGGACAACTGGAAGAAGTCTACATTGAACAGCTTGAAGGTTTTCCTTTAACTCAAGCAGCAGACATGGTATGCAAATTAAAGAAAGCTTTATATGGACTTAAACAAGCACCTAGAACTTGGTATGCAAGACTGGATAAGTATTTGTTAAAATTGTGATTTATAAAAGGTACAACTGATAGCAATCTTTACACAAAAGAAATTGAAAATGGTTTGTTAGTTATAGTTATTTTTGTTGATGACATTATCTTTGCAGGAGAAGATGAAGCTAGTGAAAAATTTTCTGATGAAATGAAGACTGAATTTGAAATGAGTATGATTGGTGAAATGAAATACTTTTTGGGATTATAGATAACACAAAACAATGATGGTATCTTTGTAAGTCAGACAAACTACTTGAATGACTTGTTGAAAACATTTGGAATGGAGGATTGTAAACCAGTTGGAACACCTATGGTGACCGAACATAAGTTAGCTAACACAAATGAGACTCCTGCAGTAGAACAGAAGAAATACAGATCTATGATTGGAGGATTGCAGTATTTGAGTCATACAAGACCTCATATAGCACATTCAATTGGAATTGTAGCAAGGTTTCAAGCTGAACCTAGAGAATCACATTATGCAGCAGTAAAGAGGATACTTACATATTTAAGAGGCACAATGGACTATGGGTTATGGTATGAAAAATCTGATGATTTTACCCTATGTGCATATACAGATGCTGATTGGGGAGGCAGTGTTGATGATAAGAAAAGCACCAGTGGAGGAGTATTTTTCCTTGAAGGAAGATTAGTTTCTTGGCTAAGCAACAAGTAGAATAGTATCTCACAAAGCACAACAAAAGCAAAATATGTAGCAGCAGCAAACAATTGTAACCAGATAATTTCGATGAAGCAGATGCTGAAGGATATTGGAATTAAATGTGTTGAACCTGTTGTTATACATTGTGATAACACCAGTACAGTTAGTATGTCTAAGAATCCTGTATTACGTTCTAAGACAAAACATATAGAGATTAAATATCATGTTGTAAGAGAGAGAGTTGTTGAAAAAGAAGTCAGACTTGAGTACATAAGTACAAAGGAGCAGATAGCAGATATATTCACAAAGCCTTTGCCTAAGGATACATTTGAGTATCTGAGAGGTATGTTTGGGGTTATGCCCCAATCTACTTTTGAGAAGTGATGCAGTTGGTTACATCTGTCCAGTGGTATATGAGACTTATCTTTCTTCTGGACTGGATGTTGGTACTTCCTCTATGGGGGCGCATGTGTATCTGACCTGAGTCATGATGACTCTAGTGAATGCATTTTCTGAACAGTGTCTTTTGACATTAGAGTTGTTGACATAATGATGAAATTTTTGTCATTGATGTCAATGGGGGAGAAGTGTACATGAAAAACTATTTGTATCATCTGTTTGAGAGAACTGAATATAAAAATGAAGCAAGATTTAACTGATGAAGAGGATTTGAAAATATTTGTTAAAGAGCAGCAGAATTACAGTATTGGATTTATGGAACATTGGATGTTTTTCATCTATGTTGCCATCAATGCCAATGGGGGAGATTGCTAGGAATGAATGCTAAATAGATCCTATGGGAGTATTGGTAGCCATTCTGTAGCAGTTGTTGTTGCATTCATGACTATGATTGTCATTGATGTCAACACAGTGATCTAGTAGACATTAGCAGAGGAGAAGACAGTGTTTTGATTAACGCATGTGGGATATTGTAGATCAAGCTATGCGATGTTGAGGATTTACTCTTTGATATGTTATATATTCATGGTTAAGAGCGCAGACAGTAATTCATTTATTCATGGAAGTTATGAGCATTTTGGTGGAAGCAGTATTTAGGCAGTGTTCCTAAGTACCGATTTGTGGAAATAGGATGATATCTCCTTGTATAAAATATGTAGCAACAGCAAACAATTGCAACCAGATAATGTGGACGAAGCAGATGTTGAAGGATATTGGAATAAAGTTTGTTGAACCTATTGTTATACATTGTGATAACACAAGCACAATTAGTATGTCTAAGAACCTTGTATTACATTCTAAAAAAAAAACATATAGAGATAAAGTATCATGTAGTAAGAGAGAAAGTTGCTGAGAAATAAGTTAGACTTGAGTACATAAGCACAAAGGAGCAGATTGCAGACATATTTACAAAGCCCTTCCCTAAGGATACATTTGAGTATCTCAGAGGTATGCTTGGGGTTATGCCCCAACCTACTTTTGAAAAGTAATGTAGATTGGTGGCATCCGTCCAGTGGTATATGAGTCTTATCTTTCTTTTGGATTGGATGTTTGTACTTTCTCTATGGGGGAGTATGTGTATCTGAGCTGAGTCATGAGGACTCTAGTGAATGCATTTTCTGAACAGTGTCTTTTGACATTAGAGTTGTTGTCATAATGATGAAATTTTTGTCATTGATGTCAATGGGGGAGAAGTGTACATGAAAAACTATTTGTACCATCTATTTGAGAGAGCTGAATAGGAAAACGAAGCAAGATTTAACTGATGAAGAGGATTTGAAAATATTTGTTGAAGAGCAGCAGAATTACAGTATTGGATTTATGGAAAATTGGATGTTTTTCATCTATGTTGCCATCAATGCCAATGGGGGAGATTGTTAGAAATGAATGCTAAATATATCCTATGGGAGTATTGGCAGTCATTCTGTAGCAGTTGTTGTTGCATTCATGACTATGATTGTCATTGATGTCAACACAATGATCTACTAGACATTAGCAGAGGAGAAGACAATGTTTTGATTAGCGCACGTGGGATATTGCAGATCAGGCTATGCAATGTTGAGGATTTACTCTTTCATATGTTATATGTTCATGATTAAGAGCGCAGACAGTAATTCATTTATTCATGCAAGTTATGAGCATTTTGGTGGAAGTAGTATTCAGGCAGTGTTCCTGAGTAGCGGTTTGTGGAAATAGGATGATATCTCCTAATCGAGACGGAATCTGGTTTTGCATAGTTAAAGAGTAGTTGAAAATATGTTGATAGTGATGTGGATGAGAGTGCAAAATTTGAGGTCGCACAAGTGAAGAATTATTCTAATTGGAAGGTCACAGTTTTGTGTAATTTTGATGTAACGTTTGGAAACTTTTATTTTGTAATTGGATGCCGACTCATTTGTAATTACTTGAGTGTGGTATAAAGGAAAGAATGTTTTTCCTTGTTGGTATGTGGATATGAATGTATTGATGAAGTGAATGAAGTTGTGAAAGCAAATTTGTGAAGGACGACATGCGAGGTACAAAGATCTAAAATTGAGATCTGGTGTAGCAGTGAGTGAGGTTTGCCACAGTCAGAAGAGGTAACATATTGTTGAGATCAATAATGATTTGATATTATTCTGTTGAATAATCTAGAGATCACTTGGAGAGTGTGTTCAGTGATCTTGCCATTGAAGTTGATTGGGCAGTGGGTCCTTTTGTCTTCCATAACTCCTAACAGAGTTAGAATCTTTTAGCAGGGACTCAAAATCTCCTTGAATAGTGTGAAAATGGAATTTTTAGTAATGTACCTCACATTCAACACCTTTTCATTTGTAATAGATTTGAAGTTAAAAACACATAAGTAAATCTGGAAATACTAGAAAGATAATTAGGTCAAGATAAATACCTCATGGTGAAATTGATTTAAAAATACCTATTTTCTGAAGTCTATGTGAGGTTTTGGATGATTCTGCAACCAAATCTATGATCAGAAAGCCGAGACGGAGAAAACCCAGAAAATTTTCGTCTTTCCAGTAGCAGGTTGAGTTTGACCCTCATAAAATATCAAATACCACATTTTTATTCTGGAGCCCGATTCTGATTTTGTTCGCAGATCCCGAAATTTTGGCGAAAAGGGTACTCAAATCTGTCCTATGATTCCCAAAACAAAGGGTTTTGCCTTAGTCAAACCCCCGTTTTGGTGGTCTCCACCTCCATGAAAAGCCGATTGAAATAGAATGTGTGTGTGTATGTATTGAAAGTGTAATGCCAAGATCTAATCCTCTAGATCAAAACCCTAGCATGAATGTGTATGAAACAACAATGCATAGATTTGAATGAGATAGAAAAACATACCAAGCCCCCAAGGCTAAAGTACTTCTACCAAACTCACAATCCATAATTATTACCCCATGATTAATTCTTTGAATGCTTGAAAGTTGATAATGGTGGATCAAGGAGGAAAGGATCTCTCTTGCTCCAAATATGTGTTCACAAAGATGCTTGATGTCAACAATGGCTTGATCTTCTATATCATCCTCTTTCTATCTTGCATCTTCACCATTCCTTGCTTGCTTGAAATCTCATTGCTCATGAAATTGACTCCTTTAGAGCACTTGATCATGAGAATGCTTGGTTGAACTTGGCTGTCACAAAACCTGATAAAGAGATGTGTATAATGGATGAGAAAATGAGAGGAAGTCCTCCTTTTATAGTGAACTAGGGCACAATCCTCTAGAGGAGCCACCTTGTAAAATTAAATCTCAATTAGGTCCTAACCTTTACAAAATATACCTAGATTAAATGCAATTAGAAGATTTACCATCCCGAAACCCGAAATGGCCAACCCGGAGGTGGGAAAACAAATATCCTGAAAGCTCGAAGCCTGAAAATCAAGGATTTTGAAGATTTGAAGGCGGAAAAATCGAGGTTGGGAAAAGACCTAAGATCGAGGTTCTTGCATTTTCAAGAAATCTTAACCCAGAAGAATTGATCGACTGGATCAGTGAATGTGAAGAATATTGAGTACGAAGATAGTGAGGATCCTGATAGGGTCAAATTCGCGAAGGCCAGATTGAAAGGTCATGCGAAGATCTGGTGGCAAGAGATTCAATTCGATCGAAATAGAAGAGGGAAAGATAAAATCGCAAGATGGGATCGAATGTTTGATAAATTAAAGCAACAGTTCATTCCTGTTGATTATGAGCTTGACCTACTGAAGAAGATGCAAAGTTTGAAGCAAGCAGGAAGATCTGTTCAGGAGTCTACAGAAGATTTCTATCGAATCCTCATCAGAACAGGCCATGCGGAAGCTGATTAGGAGAAAGTTGCTCACTACCTTGATGGGTTGAGGCCTAGCATTCAACAGCTGAATCTAGTTCGAATGAATAGTATTGAAGAGGCATACCAGTTTGCCCTAAAAGTGGAGGAAATGCTGAACAAGAAGTTTGAGAGCAGACAAAATGGAAGAGGTCATGGTGGACGATCTGGTGGATGGTCATATGGAGGCCGAAATGAAGATCCGAAAAAGAAGGATGAGGCCAGTAGCAGCCAAAATCAGAGAGGAAACAATTCCAATCGTTTCCAAGATCAAAATAATAGAGATCAAAGAGGAAGAGGAAGAGGACAAGGTTTAGGAAGAGAAGGCTTCCGCGGAACATGTTTTCACTGTAGAGAAGGTCATAGGGCATTTGAATGTCCTCAACGCCAAGGAAGGACAAATAGGAGGAATGAAGGCCAGGCTAAAGTTGCACATGTAGATGAAGATGTCAGATCATCAAATTCAGAAGATGCTGAAAGAGGAGAAATGTTTATTAACAAAAGAGTCTTGCTGAGTGGTGAGAATGAACCTGAACAAAGGAGGAGCCTATTTCACACTAGATCCAAGTGTGAGGGCAAATGTTGTGATGTGATTATTGATAGTGGAAGCACTGACAATTTGGTGTCAAAAGAGATGGTGACAAAGTTAAAGCTCAAGAGACGAAAACACACACATCCATATCGGATTGCCTGGGTGCAGGATGACCACAAGGTCATGGTCAGTGAACAGTGCCTGGTAAAGTTCAAGATCGGCGGGTACCAAGATGAAGTACTATGTGATATCATATCTATGGATGCATGTCATATGTTGTTGGGTAGACCGTGGAAATTTGACAGATGTGTTGTACATGATGGTCGTCCGAATACCTATTCCCTAACAAAGAATAGAGTGCGACATAAGCTAAAGCCATTAAAGCAGACCGAAGAAAAGGTATGTGGTAATGCAATAATAACATATGTTGATGGAAGAAAATTCCTAGATGGTATGAGGCATGAGCATGTGTGTTTTGTTTTAATTCCAAAAGCTGGTAAAGAAGAAGTAGAGGATGTACCTGTAGAGGTTGCAGATTTATTGAATGAGTTTCAGGATATTGTATCTAATAATGTACCTGATGGATTACCACCGGTAAGGAAGATCAGTCATCAAATAGATTTGATTCCAGGAGTCAGTTTGCCAAACAAGGCAACACACAGAATGACACCAACAGAAAGTGAAGAGTTGAATAGACAAGTACATGAGTTATTGTAGAAGGGGTTGATTCGGGAGAGCCTGAGTCCATGTGTTGTACCAGCAGTATTAGCACCAAAGAAGAATGGAGAATGGAGGATGTGTACAGATTCCAGAGCAATAAAAAAGATCACAATCAAGTATAGGTTTCAATTGCCACGAATGGATGATATTATGGATTGTTTGAGTGGAGCTGTGGATTTCTCCAAGATAGATCTAAAAAGTGGATATCACTAGATTCGGATCAGAGAAGGAGATGAATGGAAGACTGACTTCAAGACAAAGGAAGGATTGTATGAGTGGTTAGTCATACTTTTTGGGCTAACCAATGCACCGAGCACTTTCATGCAGCTCATGAACGAGGTTCTGAAAGAATTTCTGGGTAACTTTGTCATTGTTTACCTAGATGATATTTTGATCTTTAGCAAGACATTGGAAGAACATATGATGCATATTCATATGGTGTTTGAGAAGCTGAGAGGTGAGAAATTGTTGATTACTTTGAAGAAGTGCAATTTTGTGAAGAAGGAATTAGTTGATTTAAGATTTGTAGTTTCAGCAGAAGGTCTCAAAATGGATCCAGAGAAAGTACAGGCTATACTTGAATGGCCTACTCCAAGGAGTGCTACTGAGGTAAGATCTTTTCATGGTTTGGCTATCTTTTATAGAAAGTTTATCATAAATTTTAGCAGTATTTGTGGACCCTTGACTAAAACAATGAGAGGGGATAGAAAAGAGTTCAAGGGGAATATGGGGCACATAAGAGTTTTAAACAGTTGAAACAAAAAGTTACAAAATAACTTGTTTTAGCACTTCCAGATTTTAATAAGGTGTTTCAAATAGACTGTGATGCTAGTGGTACTGCAATAGGAGCTGTTATGAGCCAAGAAGGTAAACCCATTGCTTATTTCAATGAGAAGTTAAATGATGCCAAGAGAAAATATTTTGTTTATGATCAAGAATTTTAAGCTATAGTTCAGGCATTGAAGAAGTGGAGACACTATCTGCTTCCTAAGGAGTTTCTTTTGTATACTGATGATCAAGCTTTGCAATATTTGAGTAGTCAAGGAAAGTTGAATCAAGGCCATTTGAAATGGGTTGAGTTTTTGCAGAGTTATACATTTGTTTTGAAACAAAGAGGTGGAAATTCTAACAGGGTTGTAGACGCGCTTAGCAGAAGGCAACTATTGCTAATAGAGATGCAAATTGAGGTAATTGGGTTCAAGGAACTCAAGAATTAGTATCCAGAGGATCCTGATTTTGGTGAAGCTTGGAAAGCTTGTAAAGAACCTGTTACTCTAGACAGAACAAAGTGACTAGATTTCATTATTCAGGATAATATGCTATTCAGAGGAAGTTAGTTGTGCATTCCAAGAAGTTCTATGAGGGAGAGTCTCATCAAGGAGAAGCATAGCGGAGGATTGGTTGGACATTTTGGTCGTGATAAAACCTTTGCTTTGGTTAGTGAGAATTATTATTGGCCGTAGTTGCAACAAGATGTCAAAAGTTTGTACAGAGTTGCAGAGTATGTCAGATGGTTAAAGGAGTGAAGCAAAATACAGGGTTGTATCAGTCATTACCTGTACCAGAAAAGCCTTGGGAGGATCTCAAAATGGACTTTGTTCTTGGTTTACCAAGGACACAACGGGGACATGATTCAATTTTTGTTGTAGTTGACAGATTTTCAAAAATGGCACATTTTATTCCCTGCAAGAAGACTAATGATGTTGTTCACGTAGCAGAATTATTTTTCAGAGAAGTGGTGAGACTACATGGTTTGCCAAAGAGTATAGCTTCAAATAGGGACACTAAGTTTGTTGGATATTTCTGGCATACATTGTGGAGCAGGACATATGAAGAGTATTTGGTCAAATGGAAAGGATGACCTGTTGAAGATTCATCATGGCTAGCAAAGGAAGAGGTTAATCGTCTTGGTTTTCCTTTGCACACCTAAGTCGTGATAGGGTCACTTCTCAAATTACCCCGGGTGTCTGATGCAGGAGCATCCTGGGGGTAAGAGCAATCTTGCATCATCTAAAAATATTTTTGTTTGCTTTTCAATAAGGGCTATCTTGTGCAAAGCTACTATTTATGGAAACTTACTATTTTTAATAAGTTGGTCATATGATCTCAGAATGTTTTGATTTCACAGTTGGAGGTTCATCCTAGTCATTTCAGCCTACCAGTTGAGTTTCATTGCCACATCATCAGTATTGGTGAAGTTATTGAAGTTTTTGGGTATGAAATCTTTCAGGTCAATTTTAAAGGCCTTAGAGGCTCCGGATCGTGGTCAACCCCCAGCTAAATGGTGCTAGCGCGTGTTAGGCGCTGTAGATCTCGTCATGGTGTTTCTGAAAAGTGGTTACAATAGAAAAACGGAGCTACAGTTAGAATGTTATGGCCTCCATAAGTTGGGTTACCTAAAATCATATTTTTGTATTTCTTTTGAGCCGACCTTATTGTAAAAATTGTGAAAATAAATTAATTCTATGTATAGTTGGCCTTAAGGGCTAAATTTTTGGAACCTTCTTGAGCGGTGGAAATTGTCTATCTAAAGAAGGCCCGTAGTGTTGTCTATGCAGTTCTGGGTGGTAGATCTGGGTAATAATTTGAAGCTTTCTCCTATCGAATATTGTAAAGGAATTCCCATGTGCCTTTGCATATTGTAATTCTGAAAGTTTGTAATTCCACATTTGTGGAAACAACAAGCCAATTTTCTGTTCTTGCATATTGTTGTTGTTTCTCTGTTTCTGTTATGTGTTTGTGGTATTAAGGGGAGCACCCTTTATCACCTTCATCAGAGTCTCATCTGTGCTAGATAACTTATGTCCGGTCACCATAGGTGTTTCAACTGGTTTACAATCCTTCATTCAAAATCTTTTCAACAAGTCATTTAAGTACATTGTCTGACTTACAAAGATACCATCATTGTTTTGTGTTATCTGTAATCCCAAAAAGTATTTCATCTCACCAATCATACTCATTTCAAATTCAGTTTTCATTTCATTAGCAAATTTGTCACTGGCTTCATCTTCACCTCCAAAGATAATGTCATCAACAAAAATAACTATAATTAACAAACCATTTTCAATTTCTTTTGTGTTTAGATTGCTATCAACTGTTCCTTTTATAAATCCAAAATTTAACAAATACTCATCCAATCTTGGATAGCAAGTTCTAGGTGCTTGTTTAAGTCCATATAAAGTTTTCTTCAATTTCCATACCATGTCTCCTTCTTGACTTAAAGGAAAACCTTCAAGCTGCTCAATGTAGACTTCTTCCAATTCTCCATCTAGAAATGCTGACTTCACATCCATCTATTCAAAAGGATGATTCCTTAACAAACTCTTGCTAGGTGTCACTATCTCAGATCTCTCTTCAGATGTAGGTTCTTCAATAACTTCATTGTGGCATTCATTCAACAAGTCACTGTCAGTTTCATAGAACAATTCAGTAGTTCCAGTGTTAGGTTTAGGATGAGCTTCTTCATCAAACTCATAATCAAGCATTCTTTCCTGAATTATGAACTTTTCATCAACTTTAACATTTGCGCTTTCAACACAAGTCTTAGTTCTTTTATTGAAACATCTATATGCTTTTGTTTTTAAAGAATATCCAAAAAATATACCTTCATCACTTTTAAGATCAAACTTTCCAATATCAGCATCTCTCTTTATATAACATTTGCTTCCAAAAATTCTAAAATAGTTAACTAAGGGTGCATGTCCAAACCATAATTCATAAGGTGTCTTGTCTGTGCCTGCTCTGATGTGTACTATGTTCATTGTATACACTACTATGTTCACTGCTACTCTCCAGAATATCTTTGCCAAATCATTTTCAAACAACATATCTCTTGCTGCTTCAGTCACTGATATGTTCCTTCTTTCTGCAATGCCATTTTGTTCTAGAAGGAAATTCTCCACCTCTATCAGATCTTAAACATTTAATCTTCATTCAAGATTCATTCTCAACTTTATTCTTAACAATCTTAAACTTATCAAATGCTTCAGATTTTCCTTTAAGAAATGCATTCCACATCATTCTTGTAAAATCATCAACAAGAATCATAAAATACCTTTCTCTATGGAATCCTCTAGTCTTGGTAGGACCACTCAAATCTGTATGAACAACCTCTAGCTTCTCTGTAAATGCAAACTTCTTACTAGGAACAGAACTTCTCTTCTGTTTAGCCATTACACATTCCTTGCAAATCATCGTAGTAGGCTTCATAATTTTAGGTAAATATCTTACTGCAAGTGTCGTACTTACTTTCACACTCTTATCAAAGTTTATATGACAAAACCTTCTATGCCATAACCAACTGTCATCAATCTTTGTAATCAAACATGTCATCTCAGTAGTATTCAACTGAAATACATTACCTCTGGTTCTAGATCCAGCTCCAATCAAATTTCCATCTTTATCCTTTATCACACAAGTTTTCTCAGTAAACCAAACTTGATATCCTTTATCAACTAACTGTCCAACACTCAAAAGATTATGTTTCAATCCATCCACAAAATAAACATCATTAGTATTAGTCTTTCCATCAAGAGTAATAGATCCTATACCTTTAATCAAACAAGATGCATTGTTTCCAACTCTACCAACTCCTCCATCATACTCATTCAACTTTATGAACTTTTTCATGTCTCCAATAATATGATGTGAACAACCACTATCTATAATCCAATCTGCTTTCTTTTCAACTTGAGAAACTAAGGCTTTTTCTTCCTTAACATCTGTTTAAGGATTTTCTTCTTTAATTGCTACAAATCCTATGTCATCATTATTTTCAGTATCACTTTCACTTAAAGTTCTTTCTATACTAGCTTCAAGATCTTCATCATTAGCATAATAACATTCCTTAGATCTTCTAGGTTTGAAATTGCTTCTGTAGTTTTTAACTCTCTTAGGACACTTAGATGCAAAATGACCATATTCTTCACAAGTCCAACATTTAAATATTTTCTTACCGTTTGGTTCTCTTTTCACAAGCAAGGCAATACCTTCTTCAATCTTCTTGTCTTCTTCATTTCTAGATCTGCTGCTTTCAGCATAATCTCCGCTCACATTGATGCTTCTTGACAAAGTAGCGGAACACTAAGAGCACTGAATGCTATCTCCATTCTAGGTAAGTCTCCTGATAATCTCAGGTTCATTTCTGCTGCTTCCAATCTTCCAAGAAGAGTCTCTCTTGTAAACTTTGTTGTACAAGGTATCACTTGTTCAATCATCTATGTTGTCTCCTTAAATACAGGAGTCAATGTCCTCAGAATCTTCCATATCACTTCATTCTCTTTCTTTGTTCCTCCACAAGATTTTATACCTCTAATGATCTCTGACATTCTACCAATATAACTTCTAATAGATTCATCTTCCAACATTCTTATATATTCAAATACACATATCCAATTATGTAATCTAACTCTTTTGGAATGTTCATCACCTTCAAAAGTAGAGTGTAAAGCATTCCAAATTTCATGAGATTTTTTTCAAATATTTTACCTGTCTGTACTCATTCTCTGGAAGTGCTGTCAAAAGTAATTCTCTTGCAAGTATGTTACACATGAATAGATCTCTCTCTTCCGCAGTACATGTTTCAAGATTGTCCTCTTCAATGATAGTCTTATTATTCTTTGTAATGAACCAATAACCTGGTCCTAAACATAATAGGTGTGTCTTCATCTTTTCTTTCCAGCTGTCAAAATTTACTCCATCAAACTTTTATCATCTTCAAGAGCATTAAACCATATAAGTAATATGATTACCAACCATAGAAAGATATGCATACACAATAACACAATGACACAAGATATGTTGACTAGGGAACCTCTTGATCAAAGAGTAAACCCTGGTGGGAATGATACCCACAAAAGATGCACTAATATGAATATTCCTTGTGAGAGGATGGACTCTGTTAGGAGTCTTATGAAATACAATCAGTACATATGAATCCCTGTTAGGAGATTTTGAATCTCTGTTAAAATATTTTAACCCAGTTAAGAGTTATAGAAGACAGAAGGACCCACTGCCCAAACAGCTTCAGGGTAAGATCACTAAACACACTATCCAAATAATCTTTACATTACTCAATAGAATAATATGTTACCTCTTCTCTGACTGTGCCAAAACCGCACTCACTATTACATCAGATCTCAATTTCAGATCTCTCTACTTTGCATGTCTTCCTTCACAAATTCGCTTTCATACTTAGCTCTTTTCTTCACTTCATGCATACAGCATCACAACCGCTGCTACCATATCATAATTACACACTTTCGCATTACTACTACCTTACAACAAGGAAATACATTCCTTCCTTTATACCATACTCAAATAATTACAAATGAGTAATCACACAATTACAAAATAAAAATTTTCACACACCACCAAAATTACACAAAACTGTCATCCTCCAAATACAATAAATCTTCACTCGTGCGAGCTTGAAGTCTGCGTTGTCATCCACATCACTATCAATGTGTCTCCAAGTTCCCTTTAACTGCTACAGAATGGCTGCCAAACACTTTAGCATTCATTCCTAACATATTCAGACGTGAGCCGAGATTACATTAGGTACTGTAGTTTGGAGAGGACCCATCCCATCTTTCCCAAGGATTATCCTACAGGTGATCCATGCTTTACAGAGGGGACACACCTGGATAGTGGAGCCACCAAGGAGGATCAGGATATTAGAGATGAGGATTAGCAAATCTCCGAGGGAGATCCCATGGAGGAGGAGAGAGCCCAAGACATGCCCCCAGGTGGTGACACTAGTGCAGATATACCTATTACTCGTGCATGACCATTGAGATCATGACGGCCCCCACAGCCCCACATAGAGACACCACCATCGAGACTGAGATATAGTGAGCATGGAGAGAGTAGTCACTCCATGCCCCCACCATCTAGACACTTTAGTGATGTCTAGGAGGGAGACCCAGGTATGAACTTGATTGAAATTTGGTTGAATATATGATTTGAATAGACTGGATACTGGACTGATAAAATTTTTTCTTTCTACAGCTAGCGTAGCAGAGTGGAGGAGTTTTGTATCCGAGATTCTCAAGGATACCATTATATCCTAGGGACTACCAGCCGACGAGCGAGAGTCTTCCATTGGTCACAGAGATCCTGGCAGACATGCCGACATCTTTGTATGTATCCAGCAAGAGCTGAGAATGTGCAGAGAGAGAAAGGAGAAGTTGATGGCAGAGGTACAGAGTCTCTGAGGATGTCTACAAGGTATGAGCATATGCAGGAGCCATATACGGACACATAAATCTTCATCTTCCCATCAGAGAGTAGAGAGATTTGGGAGTCATCGGCCATCAAAGCGACATAGTGATAGACGTAGTGATAGATAGAGCCATTGGCCACTTATGTATCAAAAACTTTGAAAACTATTTTTTTGATGAATGAAAAGTTTTCTCTACTGATTAGTTATATGTTTGATTACTTATGCTTTTATCAATATAAAACTTAATAGAAGGAAAGAAAGAAAAAAAGGTGCATAAACATATTCAATATATAATTTTGGTAAAACTACAGAACCTATAAAACAAATCTTTATAAGGAATACATAAATGCACATGGAACAAATGTAATTAAGGATAATAATGTTTAAGATGCATAATATTAATGGGTTCATTCAAAGAAACACCATCCATATCAGCCAATTTATAAGCACCTGAACCATAGTCTTCAGTAACAACAAAAGGTACACACCAATTAGGGCTAAATTTTCCTTTTTCACCTAGTAAAGCATTCACATTTCGTTGATTCTCATAAAGGACTAAATCACCAACTACAAATGTTCGTTCGATTACCTTATGATTGTATTATTTCTGAAGAGATTTATGATAAGATTTTATATGTTCTAAAGCATGTATTCGTTGTTCATCTAACATTTCTAATTCTTGTAAGCGTTGTTCATGAAAACTATCTTTATGAATTATCCCATGAAACGAAACATGTAAACAGGGTATTTCTAGTTCCAAAGGCATAATCGCATCAGTACCATAGACAAGGTTTTAAGGAGTACCCGTGGTAGTACGAACACTAGTCCTATAGGCCCATAAAGCATAAGTCAGTTGAGTATGCCAATCTTTCGCATGCTTACTAACTATTTTTCTCAAAATTTGTTCAATAATTTTATTTGATACTTCAGCTTGTCCACTAGATTGAGGATAGTAAGGAGTTGAAAATCGATGTTGAATCCTATATTTCTCCAAGAATTTCACAACTTCTTTGTTTTTAAAAGATGTTCCATTATCCAAAATTATTATCGAAGGAATACCAAATCTTGTTATGATATTATTAAGGATGAAATCACAAATAACATCCACCGTTGTTGAATGAAGAGGGACAGCTTCAACCCACTTCATAAAGTAATCCATAGTGGTGAGAATGTAAGTATGTCCTTGAGAAGAAGTCAGTGAGCTTTTTCCAATAAGGTCAAAACACCAAACACAAAAAGGCCATGGAGAAACTTGATTACGAAGCTCACGAGTAGGAGCATGAATCAAACTACTATGTTGTTGACATTGAGGACATTTCTTAACAAACACGAAAGAATCTTGTTCCATTGTTTGCCAATAATATCCCATTCAAAGTAATTTATTAACCAATAATTTTCCACCAAAATGTCCCCCACAAGAACCACAATGAGCCTCTGCTAAAGCTACAGGAATTTCAGTTCTATTAAGACATCGTAATAATAATCCTTCATCAGAGCGTTTGTAAAGCGTATATCCTAAAATGATGTACTGTGCTGCAAGTTTTTAAATACGATTACGCATGTTTCTTATTGCTGATTCAGGAAAAGTACCATCCTTCAAAAAATAAAAAATATGTGAATACCACTCATCTAAATGCAAGTTAAAATAGTCAGAGGTAATCTTATAAAAAATTGCAGGGTATTTAAGAGTTTGTATAGTAAATTAAAATTTTTCCCCATTCTTCTCGAGACAAACCAAGGAAGCCGCACTGGCCATGGCGTCTGCATGTCGATTGTCCTTCCTAGGTAAAGCCTGAATTGTATAAGAGGAGAATTGTGAAAGCTCGTCAAGAGCTAAATCTCTATATTGTGTCATTTTAGCATTTTTAATCTGATATCCTCCTTTAATCTGTTCAACTATTAGTTGTGAATCTCCACATATATGTAAATGTTTGATATTGAGGGATGAAGCTGCTTCTAGTCCAGCTATAAGAGCTTCATATTCCACAATGTTATTAGTGCAAGGAAAGGTTAGTTTATATGATAAAGGGATGGGTTTTTTTGTAGGGGGAATCAAGATGATACCCACACCGGAACCTGTCTTACATTTGGATCCATCAAAATATAATTCCCAATTATCCTCCTATTGAAGAGTTAGGATATTATCATAGGGAAATTCTATGGAAGTAGAACATTCATCAGAGTGAGGACAAGGAGCGTCGGCTAGATAATATCTCAATGCTTGTCCCTTAATAAACTTATGAGAAATAAAATTAAGATCAAACTCGGTGAGCAACATAACCCATTTTGCTAACCGACTAGAGAGATCAATTTGTGAGAAAAGATGTTTCAAAGGATCAAATTTGATAATCACATTAACTTCAGCATTTATCAAATAATGCCTAAGTTTCTGAAATCCATAAACTACAGCTAGACATTGTCTTTCTAAATCTGTATATCGTGTTTCATAATCAAGTAAAGTCCGACTAATGTAATACATAGGTCTTTCTTTATCATTATCATCAATTTCAGCTAACAACGCACTCACAGCCCGTGGAGTCACTGAAGTGTATAATTGAAATGGTTTATCAAAATTTGTAGGTTGCAAGATAGGAGGATTCGCAAGATACTCCTTAAATTGCTCAAAAGTTTGTTTACACTCCTCATTCCAAGAGAAAGCGGTATCCTTTCTAAGCAAGGAAGTAAAAGGAATAGTTTGGTTCGCTAAATTAGAAATAAAGTGACGAATAGCTTGTATTTTTCCTTGTAATCTTCGTAACTGGGAAATATTTTTAGGAGGCATATTAACGATAGCTTCAATCTTTTCAGTATCTACTTCGATGCCTCACTTAGAGATTATAAATCCTAATAATTTACCGGAATCAACTCCAAAGACACATTTCTTAGGATTCAATCTCATATTATAACTTCTAATCCTTTCAAATATCTGTCGTAAAATAGTAACATGATCTTCTCTTTGTATAGATTTTGCCAACATGTCATCCACATAATCTTCAAGGATCTTCTGAATGTAATCATGAAAAATCAAAGTCATCGCCCGTTGATAAGTTGCTCCTGCATTTTTCAATCCAAAAGGCATCATGACCCAACAAAAGGTTCCCCAAGGTGTTATAAATGCAGTCTTAAATTGATCTTCAGGGGGGATAAATATTTGATTGTATCCCAGAAAACCATCCATAAAAGATAACAAGGCATGGCCCGCTATCGAATCCACAATCATATCAATATTAGGTAGTGGGAAATCATCCTTCAAGGATGCCTTATTTAAATCTATAAAATCAGGGCACATCCTTATCTTATTTTCTCCTTTTGACATAGGCACAATGTTTGAAATCCAATCTGAGTAATCAATAGAACAGATAAATCCAAAATCCAATAGTTTTTCAATTTCACCTTTGACTAACAAAGCAATTCGTGGATTCATCTTTCGAATTTTTTGTTTAATCGACTTCATATCCAGCTTTAAAACAACGTTATGAGTAACAAACTTAGAATCTATACCTGGCATATCAGAATATGTCCAAGCGAAGATATCCTTAAATTCAAGTAAAAGGGAAACCAACTGATCACGTTCATCCTGATTCAAATATTTCCCAATTTTTATCATCCTTTCAGAATCATTTTCATCCACTTGAATATCAATAGTTTCAGTAACTAACAAATCACTTCTTACCGAAGGCTCCATTGGGAAAGGGAGAATATCGTGTTATTCATGTTTACCAAAATAAGCATCGATTTTCAATTAACAATAAGGCTTTCCTCGTTTGTGATGAAACTTAGGTAAATACTCATAAACCCCTAAAAATTCTATTAAGGCTTCATCTTTAGGAAAAATATCTAAAGAGGATTGTTGATTAAGATCAATAAGCAATGGGTTAAGCAACTTCAATTGTCCACTGCAAATATGATTAACATTAAGAGGAAAAGCTGATGGTTGTCTATAAGGATTGAATCCTAATCCATATGTATGATCATAAACTTCATTATCCAAAGGTACTTGTATACCTTATTCATATTTACCACATCCTTTTCCATTAAATCCTGATTTCTTAAGCAAATGATAACCAGGACCATATCGATCAATCATGTCTGAGGGACTCCAAGGAGTAGTATATGTCACAATGTCATAACAATCAGGCTTTATAGTGTCAAGCGTTTCATTAATCGAAGCGGAAACAAAATTAATTTTTAATTCTTCAAACAGCGGAGAAGAAATAAATACTTTTTTCTCAAATTCATTCTGTTGCTTCATGAATTCCAAATCAGAGACCTTGTATTCTCCAATAAATGTAGGATTAAAATCCAATGTCCCCCAATCACCCTCAGTCAAAGAAGAAGATGGGGCTTCTTGTTGTTGAATCTCAGGCTGTTTTATCTCAGATTGTTGTAACTCTGATTGTTTTTCAATCTCTTTTTTAGGTTGAATAGGTTCAAAGTTTTTAGCATATTCTGCATTTAAGCAAGGGTTCGGAGCATCATCCACATGTAATGTATACATTTGATTGTTATAGATGAACCAAACCTTGCGATGAAGTGTAGAAGGAACTACATGTATAGTATGTAACCATGGTCTTCCTAAAAGAAGGTTATAATTGAGAGGTCCGAGCATAACATGAATAGGAGTATTTAGAATAACTGGACCAACTTTAATAGGTAAGGTAATAATGCCCAAAGTTCTTTTCGCAATATTGTCAAATCCACGTATAGGAACATTATCAGGTTGAATAGTAGTAAGATTAGCCTTAATTGACTTGAGCATATCCATGCTAAAAACATTAAGTCTAGATCCATTATCAATTAAGGTTCTTCGAATGATACTCTGATTAATAGAGACAATCAGCATAAGAGCATCATATTGATTCTGCACCTCTAGGGAAGGTAATCCATTATCAGAAAACAAAATAGGACGTACAGAAGGCATAGTATGCATACAATCCAAAATAGAATGAGTATTCTCTTGATTAGGAGGCGAAGCAGAAAGAGTAGACAAAGCTTTTTGCAATGCTGCATGATATGTCGAGGAGGTTTGAAGTAATTCCCATAAAGATATCTTAGTAGGAGTCGCACGTAATTGGTCAACTAAGTTGTACTCCTTAAAGGTAGATGGATACCTAGGTGCTTGAGGAAGCATACGATCAGAAGGAGGTAAAGAAGCTGGAACAGTAGGCTAAGAGTTATTCCATGTGCGATAAGCATGGGAAACAAAATTAGTGTTATCAAAGAAATCTAAAGGATCTCTAGGTTTACACTTAATTGTTATACGAGGACATCCTTTTACCGTCATCAAAGGTGTAGGATATAGCATTTTAGGTTTATCAATATTGAAAATAGTGGGACATGAAGGTAACCGTGCACACACCCTATGGTAAAGGTCAATTTGAGAGGTTGTGGAGGAGAGTGAAATAGGAATAGGATCCATGGAGATCATATCCAAACCATTTTCATCCTCACTACCATGTACCTCATTAGAGAATCTATCCTCTTGTACAATAAAAGCCTCATCAAAGTACTCAAAACAAGAATCATACATGTTGAATAGAATGAAAGTACTAAAAGCATGAAAATGTAAAAAAAAATTGTATTTTTAAAAGAATTTTGCAATGTTTTTGTATTTTCAAATATAAATGAAAGAAAATGCAAGAAATCTAATCTTATAAGCATACACGATTTAAATCTAACAACATAAAAGAAACACTTGTCGTAAACCAATTCACCAAAATGAATAGTGTGAAAATGGAAGCTTTAGTAATGTACCTCACATTCAACACCTTTTAATTTGTAATAGATTTGAAGTTGAAAAGACATAAGTAAATCTAGAAATACTTGAAAGTTAATTAGGTCAAGATACATACCTCATTGTGAAATTGATTTAGAAATACCTGTCTTATGAAGTCTATGTGAGGTTTTGGAAGATTCTGTAACTAGATCTGTGATCAGAAAGCCGAGACGGAGAAAACCCAGAAAAGTTTCATCTTTCCAGTAACAAGTCGAGTTTCACCCTCATAAAAGGTCAATTACCACATTTTTATTCTAGAGCCCGATTTTGATTTTGTTTGCAAATTCTGAAAGTTTGGCGAAAAGGGTACTAAAATCTGTCCTCTGATTCTCGAAATAGCGACTATAGATATCTGAAAAAGGTGGGTTTTTGGGGTAGCTATATAGGGTTTTGCCTTAGTCAAACCCCCATTTTGGTGGTCTCCACCTCCACGAATAGCCGATTGAAATAGAATGTGTGTGTGTATGTATTGAAAGTGTAATGCCAAGATCTAATCCTCTAGATAAAAACCCTAGCATGAATGGGTATGAAACAACAATGCATAGATTTGAATGAGATAGAAAAGCATACCAAGCCCCCAAGGCTAAAGTACTTCTACCAAACTCACAATCCGTAATTGTTACTCCATGATTGATTCTTTGAATGCTTGAAAGTTGATAATGGTCGATCAAGGAGGAAAGGATCTCTCTTGCTCCAAATGTGTTCACAAAGATGCTTGATGTCAACAATGGCTTGATCTTCTATATCATCCTCTTGCTATCTTGCATCTTCGCCATTCCTTGCTTGCTTGAAATCTCATTGCTCATGAAATTGACTCCTTTAGAGCACTTGATCATGAGAATGCTTGGTTGTACTTGGTTCTCACAAAACTTGATGAAGAGATGTGTATAATGGATGAGAAAATGAGAGAGGAAGACCTCTCTTTATAGTGAACTAGGGCACAATCCTCTAGAGGGGCCACCTTGGAGAATTAAATCCCAATTAGGTCCTAACTTTTAAAAAATATACCTAGATTAAATGCAGTTAGAGTATTTACAATCCCGAAACCCGAAATGGCCAACCCGAAGGCGAGAAAACAAATATCCCAGAAGCCCGAACCTCAAAAATCAAGGATTTCAAAGATTTGGAGGAAGGGGGAAAAATTGAGTTTGGGACTGATCTAGTCAGGTACGACCTCGATCTTGACCTAGTCAGGATCAACATTGAATTTGACCCTAGGCCCAGATCCAATCAAAATCAAGATAGGATGTCCGAGGGATGCCCAGAGACCTAGAAATGATATCAAAACAGGACATAATGCCAGGGATAAGCATAAAATCCTATGATGACTGTGATGAAGGCCAGGAGGACTTATTTCTAAGTCCTACCTAAAAAATAGAGCCATGGGAAAAGGGGAAATTCAGGAGAATCCTTCGGATCCTAACCCTAATTTCACCTAGAATAAAGAAAATAAGTGCAAAATGCATCCTAAATGCAAATCTATCATGATAAATGTACTAAAAGAGGGTGCTAAACCTATCAAGATGGAAGTGCTTCCATTTTAAGATGATACACTCCTAACAGGGATTCATATGTACTGAATGTATTTCGTAAGACTCCTAACAAAGTCCATCCTTTCACAAGGAATATTCATATTAGTGCATCTTTTGTGGGCATCATTCCCACCGAGATTTACTCTTTGATCAAGAGGTTCCCTAGTCAACATATCTTGTGTCATTGTGTTATTGTGTATAAATATATTTCTATGGTTAGTAATTATATTGCTTACATGGTTAAAATATATTGAAGTTGATAAAAGTTATAATTATCAGATAACTGATTCACCACCCACCCTCTTAGTTATCTTGGTGGACTTTACTTTCTAACAATAACTTTGGGATAAGATTTTCCCATATGTTGACATCAATGCCAAAGGGGGAGATTGTTGGATATTGCTCATGCATGGGTGGTGATTCAGACATTTAATATGTTTAATCACTACATTACCGAATGGGCACTCATACTACTGTCATTTATGTTTTGTCACTGATGTCAACATATGTTTCTATGAAGGAATCAAACTGGTAATCACAATGTATAGACAGTGTACGGATGTTTTAGATGTTAGGAAGTTAGATGAGAGTTCAGGTGGATGTTGTGATCTTATATCTAAGATTGCATCATTAGATGTTCCATATTGAGAGAGATACAGATGTTTTAATGAAGACTAGTCACTGGACTATGACAGTGAGAATTGATAGAGTTAGTCTCTAGGTTTTTGGTATATCTTTCAGAGGATTTGTATTCAAGGTATGCGAGCTTGACAAATGATAGACAAGGTACTAAAGAATGTTCTTTGGTCAATGCAAGGTACGGAATGATTGGTGATGTCATCTATGGCGTGTGTTCTGCCGATGGCTTATTGTGAAGCAGACTCAAGAAACGAAGCATGTGTTTTGTTTGGCGAACAAAAATTAAGGATGCCGGTCCTTAATTGTTGTAATGTAATCATTGTAGACTTGTCCTAGATACCGTGTGTATCTTAGAAAGGGTTTATGTAATTGTTTGTAATTAGGAAAGCCTCATGGGCCAATCTGATCATGGTAAATTGTAATAAGGTATATATGTAGAGTCTTTTCTTTCGAAAAGATATGGATGAAATATATGTGATATATACAAGTTGGAAAAGTTGTGAGCTTGTGTCTGCTATATGTAGAGCAAAGGTTTACTGGTGGAATTCATTGGAACTGATCAAGCAAAGATAGTTGCTAGCAAATTGTTCAAAAGATTGTGTATTTCTTCATATACACCTGTTGTGAACTAGTAAGTTCTAACGGTGGATTTAACCTTCTTTGGACAGTGAGCCTTGGATAGTGAGCCCTCTCTTTTGTTCTTGACTCCTAACAGGGTTTGTCCTCTAACAAGGACTATCTACTATAATATTTTAATAAGCTACTAATAGGGCTATATCTTCTAACAAGGATAACTATACTCTCAGTATATCATTTGTGGGTGCTAATTTCCACCAGAGTTTTTACCTTTAACATGGTTTCTCTGAAACAAAAATATTGTGCTATTGTGTTGCCATTCATTGTGTTCATTGGATCTGATATTGTGGAGCTTAAAGTTTAAAGTTTAATATTCTATTATACAACTGATTCACCCCCCCTCTGAGTTGTATTGTGGATTTTTATTCCTAACAGTTCCATAGGGGAAGCTCTAACCCTAAGGACAATAGGGAATCAATAAGTCACACGGTTGAGTAAGTTGAAATATGACATTCAGATGATGACCGTGAATGATATCAAAGATGATGGCATTCGGTTTGTTGCTACGGTTATCAGCTACAAAGTATATCAGTCGAGTAACCCAAATAGAATACAGAGAGGTGTGATTCATGTTGCGCATAAGATTATGCATGAAAATGCGAGATACGACATATGTGCTATGTTGAGGAGCCAAATATTTGAAAATCTAGAGAAGCTTAGTTTGGTCAAGAAGAATTTTGTCAAATATGCAACATTGTTGGTTTGTTTGTTTTTCTACTATCAGAACTTCTTTCCAGGGATAGGCAAGGTTACATGGATGGAACATAAACCAGTAATGATTGAGATAGGTGAGATAGTAAATAACTTAGGGAACTAGTCTAATAAGGTGATGACTAATTATTTTGAAGGCTTTTAGCTAAGAAAGCACAACAGGGAAAGAATTCCATCATCAATTGTAGAAGAATACAAGGAAGAGATGTGTTTTCTGGTAAGCATGGATCACTGCATAATCCAAGCTATGGAGCCAAGGATAGAGTATGCACCAAAACTTTGATACAAAATTGCATCTAAGGTTGAAAATGCATATGCAGATGTACTACAAGAAAGAAACTTAGATCTCTCTTCATACTAGTTTGACACCTATGAGGACATTCAATCAAATTTGAAGAAAAATGAATCTTCTAAGAAACCTAAGAAGGTGTATGTGAAATGAACCCCCACACCTAGGAAAAGAAAGCCAATGGCTAAAGAACCAAAGGTTCAAAGAAAGAAGACATAGCCAGCATCCACTGCACAAGGTAAGGAAATGGAGGAAATAAAAAATGAAGAAACCACTACTCTTCTCAGAAAGAGAAAGACCGGGAAACTAATAAAGGGGGATGCACCCAAAGCAAGGAAACCAACCATAGATGAAGTAGTTGAAGGAATAAAGGAAATAGGTGGACTGGGTGGAGTTGGAAGAAGATATGAGTTTGGCCATGAAGAAGACAAGAGAAAGATAGAAGAAGTTATAGTTTACATTCTTCACAAGTTCAACTTAACACACAGTATACTTCACAAAACAATACCTATAGATCTACTAGAAATATTTGAAGGTAGATGGAAATCTTCCTTAGATAAGGAAAAAGAACCAAGGATAAGGGCTCTGCTAGAAGTACAAAATCACCTTAGCCTGCAAGAGGCAACTACTCAAGCTGACCTGTACAAACAAAGTTTCAATATCAGAAAGTGAATTAGTTAGGTCCTGATTAGAGAAGTGGATAAAGTACATGATGAAGGGGTTGCCACATGGATGACTATTTTGAAGAAACAACATCAAGCTGAAACAGAATGCCAAAAGACCACAGAACCAGCGATAAAAGACACTGGAAAAGGAAAGGGCATACTGGGCACATAGAGACTCTGGTCCTATAAAAGTCTGCAATAGAACCGGTCATCGTGGACATAACTGGAGACACATGTGGAAATCTCACTCCACCAACCCTACTTGTTTCTCCAGTACAAGGTAAAACTTGAACTTTAATCGTAGATAATATAGTTGATGAAATTATGGATTTTGGTGAAGTGTCGAATGTTGAAGAATGGTTTACTGCTTTGGGAAATGAAGATAAGGACAAAATTAAGATTTCTCTATTAGAAACCTTTTTAGATTTCAACAGAAGTCCTAGGGACTACATTCCCCTCTTTCCAACAGAGTTAAATAAAAGGCTAATGACCAAATGGAGAACTAGTCTAGCCCAAAATAATAAAATGAAAAGGGAAACTTTGGCAAAAGTTAAACCAGATCGTAATGATGAGACAATAAGCATTTTGATGGAAGCAGTATCACTCAGGTTGGACACGAGGGATAGGGTGGCCAAAATCATTAATGGTCTAGAAAAAGATGTGTATGAAGCTTCACTAGAATTTTTGCAAAAATCTGACTTCAACACTCTCAAGTCTACAAGTCCACAGGATATCTCACAAGATGAACCTAAAAAGGAGATGGTTCCACCAGTATAGTTTACAATTGGTGAACAAGCATTCATAGGTGAACAAGGAACAAGGAGTGAAAACGAAGTTACTAATTAATAGTTCACAACCAATGAACATGTTAATCTGGGAGAAGAAGTTCTAACAGGTGAACATGATACATCTCTGAGACCAAAGGAACAAAGTATTGGGGAGTCATCAACAAAGATGACTGCAGAAATAAAATACATGAAGTAGAAAATATTTTGAATGATCAACAGGTTGTTGAAGAGAAACCAATAGAACAACCAGCGGAAGGAAGAGTACATCAAGAAGAGGAAGTACATCCAGAAGAAGAGGTTTGTCCAAAGGAGACTCTACAACAAGAAATACCTCAACAATAGGAGTTGGCTGTTCCAGAAGAACAAGAGAAGCCTACAGAAGAAGAAGCTACATAGGAAATAATGCAGAAGGAACCGGTAGTTGTTCCAAGTACATCTACATCAAAAAGAAAGCTAACCTTTTCAACAGATTCTAAATAAAAAAGAAGAAAAGTTATCCCATCTAGGCCAATTAAAACTGTTGTTGACATAAGAAAAATGTCGACAATGCATTGAAAGGAACTTACAAAAAGAAAATAGGATATGGTTCTCGCAAGCATAAAGAATATCTCAAGTACAATTTTGTACCTAATATAGATATAGATGAAGACGAACCAATGATTGATCAATTAGAGGTACTAGCACAAGAAATTGGGGAAGATGTCATTGTCCCAGAAACAATTGCAATTGATCATTACGAGAAGAAATTAATAAATTTTCTTCATAAACATGTCTCACTGCAAGAAATAAAGAATAATTTAGATCATGTAACAGGTATATAGAAACCATTCCTAGAATTTTCAAAGGAGATCTATAAGGTTATCTTCAATGAGTTGCAATTGTAAAGAGTAACAACCCTTTGTCTCTTGGAGGCAAAAAGGGGAAGAGAATAGAAAAGAGAATGTGCAGAGAATAGGGAAGAGAAAGACAAAAAAATGACAAATATCAATAACAGTGTGTCAGAATATGCTACAAGTAGACAAGCAGATATACAAGGGAAGTCTACAGGTGATGTGATGTGTTTATATTTTTTCCGCCAATGCCAAAGGGGAATATTATCGACATAAAGTTAGTTATCATTGGTAAAGTCATTGGCAAACATCAATCCCACCGGAACACTGGTACATCACACCGCTAGTCATAATTGTGAACCGGTAGATTAAGCAAGTATGCAGTGTACCTTAACCGGTCATGCTTATATCGGTCCAAGTTTTGACCAACCGGTCTTAGCACACACACATGGAATAGATGACTAACCGAATACAAGATCTATACCAGTTAAGTACATGGTTATCTGAACCAGATTATGTGGAACATTTTTATCTTAAACTGGAGTTAGCTTTTTCAGTGGAACTAAAGTTAGCTTTGTTTTTTCTGCTTGCATTTCAAGGTAAACTAAGGATTAGTTTGCAAGCTTTTTGATCAAGTATTTTTCATGCTTGATTTATGTGATAGTTTATAGCTTAGCGGAACAATGAGATGTATTTTTAATAAGATAATTTCTTATAAATACAGGTCAAAAGACATGAAAGATGTGTTGTTGAGTATCAAGAGCATAGAGCAAAGAAGAGAAGCACAAAATTTTCTGAGAGGAATCACAGTCACATAACGTGAAAGGGATTGAAAGATTCAATAGCCAAGCATAGGAAAGGGTAAACATGTATGATCTAAATAGACAGATATAGTGTCATCATAAGATCAATGCTTTAATTTGTGAAGCATATTTAAATCCCTCAATCAGGGTGAACCCTTACAGGTTCTTTGAATAAATCCCTTTACCGAGTAACATATTTATCCGTGTTTAAAGTCCCTTGATAAGGCGACTCCTAACAAGGTCAAGATCCTAATAGGTCTATTATCAAATCCCTTAACCAATAACACTCTGACCAGTGCTTTGTAATCCTCTATCTAAGAAACTTTATTACTGTAGTAGTGAAGCTTTGTGGGTTCTATCCCAGCGTGATTTTTTCCTTCTAACCGAGAGTTTTCACGTATAAATGTTGTGTTGACCTATGCATTTAATTTATGTTTATGGTTGATAAAATAATCTTTTAATTTTTGTATTAACAAGAATATCTGTTTTCTTCAAAAAGAAATAGAAATTTAATTTTCTGATTCACTCCCCCTCTCAGTAACCTGTTGGAAATAACATCTAGTATGTGTTAGATACTAAAGACCTCCAATCATTGATCTATACCTTATCTGAGGTATATTTTTTTCTTAATCTTCCAAAGATAACTTGGTTCCAGTTACCATAGGGGTTCCACAGCTTTACTATCATCCACGCCAAATATTTTCATGTCCCCTATCATAGACATTTCAAATTCACTTTTCATCTGATGTGCAAATTTGTTTCTCTTTTCATCATTTCCTCCAAAAATAATATCATCAACAAAGACTTCAACAATCAAGATACCTTCTTCAGTGATTCTTAGGTACAAATTGCTATCAGAATTATCTTTCTTAAATCCCAACTGAATCAGATACTTATCCAATTTTGCATACCAAGCTCTTTGTGCTTGTTTTAATCCATTAAGAGCCTTCTTCAATCTGCAAACTAGATCTTCATTCCCTGATAAAGGACATCCATCAGCTTGCTTAATGTGTACTTCCTCTTCTAAGTCTCCATTAAGAAAATTTCATTTCATATCCATTTGATATACTTTGAAATCCTTATGAGCAGCATAAGATAAGAATAATCTAACTGCCTCAATTCTAGCAACAGGTGCAAAGGTTTCTTCAAAATCAATTCCTTCTTGCTATGAATATCCTTTACATACTAATATTACTTTGTTTCTAACAACAATACCTTCTTCATTCATCTTGTTTTTTGTATACCCACTGGGTGCCAATTACATTTTTGTCTTTAGGCCTTGGAACCAATTCCCAAGTTTTGTTCTTCTAAATCTACTCCAATTCTTCCTTCATGGCTTTGATCCGTGATTCTTCTCCGTATGCCTCATATGTTGACTGTGGTTCTTCTTGTGAGATCAAGCAAATGGCATTTGTAGATTGTGACCTCTCTTCTATGTTCTTCAATCATTTTCTAGTTCCTTTGTTGTTGTCACCAATGATATGATCCCTAGGATAATTTCTAAGAATATATTTTGGGTGTAGTTTGTTCCCTTAACTCCACACTTATGCTATTGTCAATTTCCAAAAAATCCTATGATGCTTCATTCGTTTCAATTTCACTTTCTATTATCTGCATATTGTCTTGATTTGTACTCATATTTTCAAAAGAAATCTCATAGGGGTTAGAGGAACAATATTTTTCTCTAACTTGAAACTTTTCATCTACTCTCACATTGGCACTTTCAATCAACTTCCTAGTTCTCATAGTGCAGAATCTATAGGCTTTACTTCTAGTAGAGTACCCGAGGAATACTGCTTCATCACTTCTAACATCAAATTTTCTTATACATTCATCTCTCTTAATGTAGAATTTACTTCTAAAATTTTTGAAATAACTAACAGAAGGTGTCTTACCATACAATACCTCAAATGGTGTCTTGCATGTACCTTCTCTGATTTGTAATCTATTCATTGTATATACAGTTGTATTGACTGCTTCTCTTCAATTCATATGTGGGACCTTTCCTTCTATCAACATGATTCTTACAACATCAAGAACTATTCTTTTTCTTCTTTCAGCAACTCCATTTTGTTGTGGTGTCCTAGGTGCCGAAGTCTGCCTCACAATACCATGCTCTTCACAAAAGGTATCGAATTCATGTGAAGTGAATTCTCTACCTCTGTCTGATCTTAAACATTTTATCTTCAAACCTATCTTGTTCTCAACATTTTCCTTATATAACTTGAAAGTTTCAAATGCTTCTGATTTTTCTCTAAGAAATCCTACCCACATCATTCTAGAGTAGTCATAAGTGAATATAATAAAATGCCTATCTCCGAAGTATGACCTAGTCTTTGTAGGTCCATAAATATTTCTATGAATCAGTTCCAACTTTCCATTTGATGAGTATCCTTTTCTTGTAAAACTGCTTCTTGTCTACTTTCCCAAGACACACTTTCTACATGTAGTGTTAGCAGGTTTCATAATTTTAGTTACATCTCTGATAGTATTTTTGTATTAGGTTTCACCTTCTATGCATAACCAATTGTCATCATTATTTGAAACAAAACAACTCACCTCTATAGAATTTAACTCGAAAACATTACCTCTGGTCTTAGAACCAGATGCGATCAATTCTCCATTAGCTCCTCTAATAGAGCAATGACCATCCTTGAATTCTAAATGATAGCCCTTATCTATAAGATGTCCAACACTTAACAAGTTTTCTTTTAAGCCATCTACAAATAGTACATCATCAATACTATTTTTTCCATCCAAAGTAATTTATCCTTTACCAACAATCATTCTAGGAGTATTGTCACCAAATCTTACAACGCCACCATCAAAATTCTTTCGCAGAATGAATCTATCTTTGCCACCAACCATATGATGTGAACATCCACTATCAATTATCCAATCAAGTTTCCTATCAACATAAGAAAATAAGAATTTGTATTCATCCATAGGATCCTTTTCTTTGAAAGCAACAAAACCCAATACATCATTGAATTCATCATATAAATCTTCAGATCCATCACTAGCATAGTAACATTCTTTATCATTTTTGTATTTTCCATATTTAGGTCTATGTATAAGTACTCTAGTTAGACAATGCAAAATGACCAACCTTATTGCAATTAAAACATTTCAAAGGTAATTTTTGTTCAAACTTACCTTTTCCTTTCATTTCTCTCCTGGCAATTAGGGTCATGATCTTTTCATCCACTTGATTGTCTACCCTTCGATTTTCTTCCAATTCTTCAGTATATTCTCCAAGATCTTCATTGTGCTTGCTTGTTCTGATAGGTCCAACTTTAACAGATCTAGTTCTATGAACAATTTCTTTAAATACTGTCTCCACCTTAGGTAGTGCATCCTTTAGCTCTGTGGTCTGAAAGGTAGTTATCTTGGCTACTAACATCTCTATGTTGAAATCTTTGTATTGTGGTATGGTCTCTTCCAAAGCCTGAACTTTGGGTTTGTAAGCAAGAGTTATAGACCTCAAAATATTTTCTATGACATCATCTTTTGTATAAGTACCTCCATTATTTCTGATTCCAATCACACATTCAGATACTCTCTAAAAATACATCCTTATTGATTCATCATCCTTCATTAGTATTGTCTCCATCTCTGTTCTCCAATTCTGCAATTTTTCCCGCTTACTGTAATCATCTCCTTCATAGAGTACAATTAGTATTTTCTAGATCTCACTTGCATTTGTAAGATCTCCGACCTCTGTGAATTCTCCATCAAATAGTATATTAACCAAGGCTTTCTTTGCAACATTACATACAAACCTTTTCCTTTCTTCTTCAGTAGTATTAAGTGTCTCAAGGTCTTCTTCTTTCATGATAGGTGCATCTTTCCAAGTAATGAGCCAATATTCCAATCCTATACACATCAGTTGATTCTTCATCTTCTCCTTCCATGTGTCATAATTTTATGCATCAAACTTAGGACTCTCTTTTCTGAATAAGGCCATCCTGATCTTTACCTGAAGCTGTTAGACTTCCTGACTGAGGACCAAATGCTCTAATACCAATTGTGAGAATAAGAGTGTCCCAATCAACTGGGAGGGGGGGGTGGGGGGGTGCGTCAGTTGATGCCAAGGTAGAATACTTCAACTTTAACTCCAAACTTCTTGCTTATAACAAGATACTAAACTGAAAAATGAATGAAGAAATAACATACATATAGACACCAAAACTTGTTCTCAAGGAAAACCTTGTTAAGAGAAAAACCCCAGTGGGGATGATACCCAAAAATATTTGTACTATAGCTATAATAACTCTATTAAGAGTTCTGACCCTGTTAGGAGCTGAGTATTACAATAGGCATGTCCTGATTAAAGGACAAACCCTGTTAGGAGCCTTTTACAATGTGATCCCAATTAAGGAATGGACTCTGCTAGGAGTCAGGCCTTGTTTAAGGAAATTACCTTGTTAGGGGTGTACAATATATTAACCTAATCAAAAGATTTGAGAGTTAAAGCCACCCTCAAGTTCTAAAAAAACCTCAAAACTTCAAGTCTGAGATACTTCTATTCTAAAACTTCTTTCAGTCTTCAATTACTTCCAAGCAGGCTCCATCTTGTGCATAAGTGCACAACTATTATTATTCAAATAGTATCCACTATCCAATGTAGCCTTAAGCTCACATTCACCTATGCATCTCGCATATGCAATTTCATACTTATTTTACAAGGATTTCAATCCTCATATACAAGTTAGAATAACTAAATCTGGGTTGGTCTTTATAGGATAAATGCTATTTACAAAATACAAAATGAACCCATGTGAAGATGCACACGACACCTCTTACAATGTTACAACATAATAGTTACAGTAAAAAATCATTTAGATTCATTGATTAAGCTCGCATATCATATTACTTGAGACGTGTTTCAAGTCGGCCTCCAAATACGTCTTTGCCAATGCACACACCATAGCCGACATCACCTGTATGATCCTAAATCTATATGATCGTAATAAGCTCTCAAGCCAGTATCCAACATGAACCTATGTTTGCACATCATAACTCAAACAAACATGAATGCTATCTTTAAATTTTTGTAATCAATTCTGTGAGAATCACAATTTCTGTCTTGAGAGAAGTAGTTTCCTATAAACTATTTGTAACGCTATCTATTCAACTGATAAGAATGTGCGATCATGGTTGTTGACCCAAGACATCATTAGGAGTCTTCATCTAAGTGCACACGGGCTGATTCATTCTACAATTTTCGTACAATTCTTTGCAACATGTTCTGCAAGCTCATAAACAACTAGTCAATAGTATATGTTGCCATCAATAATAGACTCTGTCATGAATGCAACACACAACCAATGTAGCATGCCTCCATTATTACAAAGATACTTCCCCATAGGAATACCATCGACATTAATACTTATACCTACAATAGGTAGTCTTACATGCTGGTGCAAGGCACCTCCCACCATGATGAGTTATGAGTGTTTAGGGATCTTAGGAGTTTGTGAGAGTTTGATTAGTAGTTTGAATAAAGATTCATCAGATTCGATCCTTTCATATTGTTTGTAAGAGCCAAATGAGCTCAAGGAAGATTAGTGGTCCATTTGGTCTAAATGGCCTAACAAGTCTCTAAATGTTGCATTTTGTTAAAAATGACATAAATCAGGTCTTAGGTCCATAAGCGAGTTTTTCTAGGACTTAGGAGTCATTCCTAGTCTCTAGATAGGTCTAATAAGTGAAATGAGACCTTGGACAAAAAGTTGCTCGAGCAACTTTTGCAATTTTTTGTAAAATTGCTTAAATGGAGGTTCAGGTAGTTGTAACCACCTATTCTCGGTATATTAGCATGAGGATGATGAATTTTGAAGGTTAATGAAGCTTTGATTCAATTTTCATGATTAAATACTTCCTATACGAGCGCCATGTATTGATTGTTCAGTGTTTGTAGGGTTTCACTGTGAGTTGTACGGCCTGTACAAATTGGTTGGAGAGATCCAAATCCATGGAGGCTTAGGTTGGTGTTTGGTTTTCCTTCTACATTGATTCATTTGAGTAAAGATTAGTTAGGAGTGATTTGGCAAGTCTTTCAAGCCACTAGTCTGTGAAACTCATTTGCAGAGCCACCATGCTTGGAAGAGCTCTAACCTGAACATCCACCGATGGAATTGGCTGAAACCATGGGGGATGTTAGGTTAGAGTTTGTATTTTTAATTTTTGTTTCCATTAGGGTTGTGACACCAACCCTGCAAGCCCAAATTGGAAGCCCTATGGCTGACTGCTGAAGATAGGTGAACCAGGACAGGGTATATAAGGAATTTGCACGTGCACCCATGACTTTGGGGAAAGAACTTAGATGCATTGGTGGAAAGCTCTAAGAGTCTCTTGAGGAATTCAAGAGGTTTGGGAAGTTGTTTGGAAGTTTTGTGACCAAGTTGAAGGTCTTTTATGCAGACTGGTCTAGAGGCCTAATTGATAGATACCTTGAGGATTTTTAAGGTCTTTTGTGAGGTTGTTTGGGGTTTTTGGAAGCTAGAGACTAAAAACAGAGAAAATAGGCCTAATAGGATTAAGACCAATTAGACCTCCTATTAAGTTTGATACCTAATGACTTGGTAATGAAACCAGAAGTGTATGGGTGGATTCTAAATGTTGTTAAAGGATTATGAAACTAGTTGGAAGATAGAATGAACTGTGGGAAGATCCTAAGCAGGGTTTTGTGGTTCTAAAGGGGTAGTCCTTGTGTAGGAACTTAGTGGATTGAAGACCTAAATTGGTCTTCGAGGAAGCGTAACTTCTAGAACCAACCATACCTTTGACCAGAAGTTGGAAGAGGGTCTAGGAGATCCATAGTAGTGAATTTTACACTAAAAGTAATCATTGGATGATTAGAGAAGGTTAGGAACCTTGGGGAAAATACTTGGAACCAATTCCTCTCCATCAGAGTGGTATCAGAGCTAGAAAATTCTTGAAGTTTGTGTATGTCTGACGAATAGCAGAGTCAAGAGGTTGACAGCATGCCTCCTAAAGCAATGACTAAGGGGTCCATAGTGGACTGGGTCCATAGTGGACTTGGTCCAAGAAATATTGGCAAAAGCCAATTTGACAGAGTCAAAGGGAAAGATAGTCACTGAATGGGGTGATGAGAGTGAAGATGAGAATGAAAGTCAAACTGGGTAGACAACTAGTAAGGGTAAAGAGATAGTAGATGACAAGGACAAAGTGTTCTTGGATGCTTTCAAATCCATGAACAAGGATAGCATGGAACACATACCTTATTATAATGGCAGTTTGAATGGAGAGGAGTTGTTGGATTGGTTAGAAGCCATTGATAACCAATTTGATTACAAGTGGTAGAGGAAAAGAAAGTTAGTTATGCCAAAGCAAGGCTTAAAGGAGCTGCATTGGTGTGGTGGAACATGATGCAGGATGACAGGATAGCCAATGGGAAGAAGATAGTTTCATGGGAGAGGATGAAAATCAGATTGAGGGCTCAATTCTTGCCTACTGATTATGAAATCTAGATGTATCAAAGGTTGCAAAACCTAAGACAAAAGGAGATGATAGTGAGTGCTTATACTGAGGAGTTTCATAAGATAAGCCTAAAGGTTAGGAGACAAGAAGATGAAATGGAGAAAGTGGCAAGGTATCTTAATGGGTTAAGACAGGAGATACAAGATGAGATTAGCATGTTGGCACCTGATAGTATGCATAAGTGTTTTCAGTTTGCTTAGAGGCAAGAGGATAAGGCTAGAAGAAGGAATGATTTCCAGCAAAGAGGCAAAGGTGGAAACAACAATAGAGGTTTTAGAGGCAGGAATAATTATGGAAGAGGACAAAGTCCTAATAGACATGAAGAAAACAAGTCTATGGAAAATAGTGGTGGCAGTCAGTTTAGAGGATCTTTTCAAAGAGGAGCATATAGAGGAAGAGGACCTCCTAGAGGAAGATTTCAGTCACAAGATAGGGAAAATTCAGTCCTCACTAGTAGGTGTTACAATTGCAACCAAGTGGGACACACCATGGGTAGGTGTCCTGCTAAAATTTCTTCATCTTCAATGGGGAAACAAGGAATCGGTTGGTGCATAAGGATGACACAAAAAGTTTCACTTCTCCCATTTCCAAGCTAAGGCTACTAGTGGATGGAGAGAACCTGATGTTGAGAAGGACTTTGCTAAAAGTTCCTAGTCCCATAGAACCACCTCAAAGAAAGAGTTTGTTTAAAACTACTTGCAGGTCACATGGAAAGATATGCAAGGTGATAATGGACTCTAGATCCACTGAGAACATTGTGTCAATAGAGATGGTTGACAAAATGAAATTAAGGAGGATACCTCATACCACACCCTATAAAGTTTCATGATTGAATAAGGGACAGAAGCTAGTGGTTGATGAATAAACTTTGGTAGAGTTTGAGATTGGTGAGTATAAGGACAAGGTCCTATGTGACATATTGCCCATGGATGCATGTCACCTACTACTAGGATGTCCATGGCAATTTGATGTGAAGGCCATACATGATGGTGAGAAGAATAGCTACCTAATCACCAAGCTAGGCAAAAAGTTTCAAATGGATCCATTGCAAGAACCTAGTGATGAGAAGCAAGTAGGAGCTAGTGCTATGCTTTTGAGTGGGAAGCAGTTCCTAAAAGTTATGAAGAAGGAGAAGGAGATCTGTTGTGTAGTGGTAGTAAGGCCAAAACAGTAGGCTAAAGAGAAGGCTAGCATACCTTTGGAGGTACAAGCATTGTTGGATAAGTACCATGACATAGTGGACAATGGGTTGCCAAGTGCATTGCCACCCATGAGAGAGATAAGTCATCAAATAGACCTTATTCCTGGAGCAAACTTACCAAACAAAGGAGCATATAAGATGACACCTAGACAAAATGCACAGATAGCCAAGCAAATTCAAGATTTGTTAGATAAGAGGCTGATAAGGAAGATTTTAAGCCCTTGTGTTGTACCTACTGTTCTAGCACCAAAGAAGGGGGGCACATGGAGGGTGTGCACTGATTCAAGCGCCATCAACAAGATCACCATAAGGTACGGATTTCCAATGCCAAGGATTAAAGACTTGTTAGACAACTTGGGAGGTTCATGCTACTTTTCTAAGCTGGATTTGAAGTCAGGCTACCATCAAATCAAAGTTAGGCTTGGTGATGAATGGAAGACAAACTTCAAGACAAATGAAGGGTTGTATGAATGGCTTGTGATGCCATTTGGCCTCACCAATGCACCTAGTACATTCATGAGGCTCATGAATGAAGTGTTGGAAGATTTCATAGGTAAATTTTTTATAGTTTATCTTGATGACATGTTGATTTTCAGCAGGTCTAAGGAGGAGCACATAGAGCATTTGGAGTAGCTCTTAAGGAGGCTGCATAAGGAGAAGTTAATGATTAATCTGGATAAGTGTGAGTTCTTGAAAACTGAATTAGTTTACCTTGGTTTTGTGGTTTCTAATCACTGCATGAAGATGGATCCTGATAAATTTAAGGCAATCTTGGATTGGCCTACACCTAAGTCCATAGGTGATGTTAGAAGTTCTCATGGTTTGGCATCATATTATAGGAAATTTGAGAGGAATTTCATTTATGTGTGTGCACCTATCCTCAATGCCATTAAAGGTGGAATAAAATGCCAATTCCAATGGACTGAGGCAGCTAATAAAGGGTTTGAAATGTTGAAGAAAAGGATTGCAGAGTTACCTACCTTGAGGTTTCCTGATTTCAATCAGTTGTTTATGGTTGTGAGTGATGCTAGCAAGCTGGCCATTGGGGCGGTGCTAAGCCAAGAAGGACATCCTGTGGCATTCTTCTCTAAGAAGTTGAATGAAGCCAAGAAAAAGTACTCCACCTATGATTTGGAGTTGTATGCTATGGTGCAAGCACTCAAAAACTGGAGACATTATCTCCTACCAAAAGACTTTGTGGTCTATACAGATAATCATGCCCTTAGCTTCTTGAATGGGCAAGACAAGTTGAATCAAAGGCATCTTAAATGCGTTGAGTCTTTGCAAGCTTTCACCTTTGTGATCAAGCATAAGAATGGGGTGAGTAAAAGGTTGTTGATGCTCTTAGTAGAAGAGTGCTGACTATTCAGGAAATTCAGTTGCAAAGTGTAAGGATGGAAGATTTGCAGGGTCTCTATAAGGAGGATAAAGACTTCAAGGATGCCTATGAGGCATGTGAAAATTTTATGCAAGGACTCAAAGTGGATTTCAATGAGTTTGTGTTGCAGGAAGGCCTATTGTTGAAAGGTCACCTATTGTGTATTCCTCAATGCTCAATGAGGGAAAACATTGTGAAGGAGAAGCACCAAGGAAGTTTGGGAGGCCACTTTGGAGTGGATAAAACATTAGAGAAGGTTAATAGGCACTATTATTGGCCTAAGATGCAATCATATGTAAGGAGATTTGTCGAGCAATGTCAGGTATGTCAGAGGGCTAAAGGACAGAGCAGCAATAGTGGATTGTACCAACCTTTATCCATACCTCAAAGGCCTTAGGAGTGCATGAGTATGGACTTTGTCTTGGGGTTGCCAAAGACATCTAGAGAACATGACAGTGTCTTTGTGGTGGTTGACCATTTTAGCAAGATGGCACACTTCATACCATGCAAACAAACCAATGATGCATCAAAAATTGCAGGAGTATTTTTCAGAGACATTGTTAGAATCCTTGGCTTACCACTAAACATAGTAAGTGACCGGGATAGCAAGTTTGTGGGCCACTTTTGGAGGACCCTTTGGAAGATGTTAGGTACCAATTTTTCATTTTCCTTAGCCTACCATCCACCATCTCATGGTCAAATAGAGGTAGTGAACATGCCACTTGGGAATTTGTTGATGTGTTTGACAAAGCAGCATAGAAAGTCATGGGATCATATCATTGGGCAAGCAGAATTTTCCTACAATGACTCCATCAATAGGAGTACAAGTAAGAGCCCCTTTGAGATAGTCTATGGGACTCATCCTAGGGGAATCTTGGAGTTGAGGGAACTAAATTTGCAAGATAGGAGTGCTCAAGGAGAGACTTTTGCAGAGAAAATGAAGGAGTTGCATTAGAAGATCAAGAAGGCCTTACAAAAGAAAGGAGAGAAGTACAAGGCCAAGGCAGATCAGACTAGGAGAGATTTTCAATTCAAATTTGGGGATCTAGTCCTTGCCTATCTCAGGAAGGAGAGATTACCTAAAGGAAAACCTACACAGATGCTTATGAAGAAGATAGGACCTTTGAAGATTTTACACAAGTATGGTAACAATGCTTATGAAGTGGAGTTGCCACCTAATTTGGGCATCTCACCCATCTTCAATGTGTGTGATCTCTATCCTTATAAGGGATCAACTATAGACCCAGGTCCATCTGCACTTTCAGATTTGGGAGATGTTGCATGGGTTAAGGATTTCCCGCGCCCCATCCCACTGCATTTGGAGAGTATCATAGATACTAAGGTCATCAACAAGACAAGGAAAGCCACTTAGAAGGAGTACCTTGTTAAATGGTAGCGGTTGCCTGATGCTGAAGCCATTTGGATGACATAGCTAGACATCTTACAACATGGGGTCACCATTGAAGACCTCCTAACTCAAGGGACTTGAGTTCTTTGTCCCAGGGGAGTATGGTGCAGGAAACCTCCCACCATGATGAGTTATGAGTGTTTAGGGGTCTTAGGATTTTGTGAGAGTTTGATTAGGAGTTTGAATAAACATCCATAGGATTGGATCCTTTCATATTGTTTGTAAGAGCCAAATGAGCTCAAGGAAGATTAGTGGTCCATTTGGTCTAAATGGCCTAACAAGTCTCTAAATGTTGGATTTTGTTAGAAATGGCCTAAATCAGGTCTTAGGTCCTTAAGTGAGTTTTTTTAGGACTTAGGAGTCATTCCTAGTCTTTAGATACGTCTAATAGGCCAAATGAGACCTTGAACAAAAAGTTGCTCGAGCAACTTTTGCAATTTTTTGTAAAATTGCTCAAATGGAGGTTCAGGTAGTTCTAACCACCTATGCTCGGTATATGAGCATGAGGATGATGAAATTTGAAGGTTAATGAAGCTTTGATTCAATTTTTATGATTAAGAACTTCCTATATGGATGCCATGTATTGATTGTTCACTGTTTGCAGGGTTTCACTGTGAGTTGTACAGCTTGTACAGATTGGTTGGAGAGATCCAAATCCATGGAGGCTTAGGTTTGTGTTTGGTCTTCCTTCCGCATTGATTCATTTGAGTAAATATTAGTTAGGAGTGATTTGGCAAGTCTTTCAAGCCACTGGTCTGTCAAACTCATTTGCGGAGCCACCATGCTTGGAAGAGCTCTAACCTAAACATCCACTGGTGGAATTGGCTGAAACCATGGGGGATGTTAGGTTAGAGTTTGTATTTGTAATTTTTGTTTCCATTAGGTTTGTGGCACCAAGGCTTCAAGGCCAAATTGGAATCCCTATGGCTAACTGCTGAAGACAAGTGAGCCAGGACATGGTATATATGGAATTTGCACGTGCACCCATGACTTTGGGGAAAGAACTTAGATGCATTGGTGGAAATCTCTAACAGTCTCCTGAAGGATTCAAGAGGTTTGGGAAGGTGTTTGCAAGTTTGGTGACCAAGTTGAAGGTCTTTTATGCAGACTGGTCTAGAGGTCTAATTAATAGGCTTAAAACTAGGGCCTGTTCGTTCATAGGGTTGTGGGTGCATCCAAAATCTTAAATTTAGGATTTGGAAGGGGTTGATAGATACCTTGAGGATTTTCAAGGTCTTTTGTGAGGTTGTTTGGGGTTTTTGGAAGCTAGAGACTAAAAATGGAGAAAATAGGCCTAATAGGATTAGGACCAATTAGACCTCCTATTAAGTTTGATGCCTAATGACTTGGTAATGAAACCAAAAGTGTATAGGTGGATTCTAAATGTTGTTGAAGGATTATGAAATTAGTTGGAAGATGAAATGAAGTGTGGGAAGATCCTAAGCAGGGGTTTGTGGTTCTAAAGGGGTAGTCCTTATGTAGGAACCTACTGGATTGAAGGCCTAAATTGGTCTTGGAGGAAGTGTAACATTGAAAACCAACTATACCTTGGAGGAGAAGTTGGGAGAGGGTCAAGGAGATCCATAGTAGTGAATTTTACACTAAAACTAATTATTGGATGAGTAGAGAAGGTTAGGATCCTTATGGAAAAGACTAGGAACCAATTCCTCTGCATCACATGCCAGGCATACAGGCCTGATTACATAAAGAAATCCTCTATTTGAATCTTCAAGGGGTTATCTTAATGTACTACCTATCCAGAAATGAACCAAAAAGATTCGTCGATCGGGACAATCCTTCACCAGATTGGAAAACAAAAACTAATCATGAAAAATGAAGAACGGTGAAGTCCTACTAAGAATCCAATATATGTAAGACGGGAAGAAACAAATCGTAGTACGAATCTAGGTAAAGGTAAAATATGACACCACGAACACTCTATAAGGTGCACAAAAACAACTGATCCAAAATGAAGGAACATTGAAAGAACTCAATGACTACAAAGCTGGAAAACATGAAATGAAATATTTTTGGTTGATGCAATATTCCCAATAATCGAAGATGACCCTATAGTAGCTAGAACTTAGGGTTCCCCATGGTCAGTTGGTAGTGATTCTTTCACCATCAAGGTTTGGTGGTATTGTTCATGTTTGTGGTGGTTCTTTGTTGTTGTTACCATAATATTACTACTACGAAATTTTTCATCACATTGTATCATGTTATTTCGCTATAGTATTGTATTATTTGATGTATTGAGATATGCCATGTAAAAAATGTAAATGTAATTCTAATGATGTAATAGTATTCACACTATGTTCTTGTAGACATGTAAAGAATAGTTGTAAGTTGTACATGAGAGAATGATATAATAATTAGGATCTTGTCATAAATTTATTATGTTATATGAAACAAATGTATCTTTCACCTAATCTATGTTAGGAATACTCATTGTTATGTTGAACGAAAGAACTAGGAACTTTTGGATATGGAGTTCTGAAATAAACATAGATATATCCAAATGGTAATGTTCATGATTATTGTTCAATATTTCTTTATGGTTTTAGCTAGATCAATGGTGTTCTCATAATGTTTCTTAAGTAGCACATCGAAGGGACCCTATCAAACATAGGTTAGGATATGAAAATTGTGATTTCAAAATATTTTAAATAGATTAATCATTTTAATGTTAAATGTTAAATTAGTTGATTTCCCATTCATTAATTTGTTCATGAAATCATTAATTATAATTTTTTATGTACTTTCCTTCTAAACAAATATTTTGAATGTCATTAAATCTAGTTTAGATGTCCTCACAGGCTCCCAGGTGGGGTGTTACAATCAACGCCTTGATGACACAAAAAACACCAAACCAAAAATAAGCAGAGCTTAGAAAAGGCCCATAAAAACCAACAGCAAAAAACTCACCATTATAGAAGGCATAACTATTGGCAATTTGGCTGACTTGATTATGTAGATGTTGTCATTATGGAAACATACAATCCACATGAAGATCGCACAGGACAGAGAGCTAGTATGACAGAGCGCATTGCAAAATTGTCGAAGTATGAGACAGTATTTTTACTAGTGAACCTGGACACAATTTTTGTTTGCGATGTTGATTGGAGTAAGTTCAGTGCTTGAGCACTTGAATATAGACTCTATGATGACTATTGAAGACCCATCTCAGAGCGCAAGTCATTACGGCATGTACGGAAGAAGTTATGACAGTTTTATCGAAGACAGTGTCAAGCTGACAGGACAAAATATGAAGACAAAATTAGTAGAGTTAAGGGATTATTTTTTTTATCAAAATAATGACTAAACAATATAAAGGAACGACATCCTATATGTTAACTCCTGGATAAAGTTATTTGTATAAATGTAATTGTAAGTTGTAATGTATAGTAGTAATGAGATGTAATGAAGTAGTGACATGATGCGGAATATATGATGCATATGTAATAGTGATAGTGAAAGAGCAGCGAAGAGATATTGATGCAAGTAGTATAAGGTTATCTACCTTAACCTTCTTTTGTAATCAGTGTATATTTTACATTACTTGTTTGGGCAGTGGGCTCATCTGGTAATCACATTTTGTACTGGCAACTCCTAATAGGGTTCAGGCTTCTAACAAGGCCTATAGTTCCTTAATCAGGATTGATACACTATAATTTTGTAATAGACTCCTAACAGAGTCAACATCCTTAATAGGATACTTTTGATTAGTGGATCTTTGTGGGTACCATCCCCACTGGGGTTTTCCCTTGGCCAGGGTTTCGTCAAGAACAAATAATGTTTTATGAATTCTTTAGTTTTATTCCTATGCATGTTGTTTAGCTTCTTATGTTATGCATGTATAAAGATACTATGTTATATCCATAATTGGGCAAAAGATTAAGTTTTTAGAATACTTATTCACCCCCCCTCCCTCTCAGTATTCCCTATATCTAACAATTGGAATCAAATCTTAGTTACTCAAAAAAGAATCATTCAAGGAAACCTTAGTAGCTTGAGTAAGATCTCTATGGATATGGATCAACTACAGAAGAATTTTGAAGAACCTCTTGAAAAGATTGACTTGCTTACTATTGAAAAAGATACTTTGAAAAGAAAATATGATGATGCAAAGAACCTCATTGAGAAACTAAAAAACAAGTTGGAAGATCTGAGATCTGAAAAGGAATCTGAAGTTTTTATTGAAGATTGTGATGACAATTTAGAAAAAGAAAATGAGATCCTTACGCATGAACTGAAGATAGCAAATCTGAAGCTTAGCTTGAAAGATGGAAATGGAAAGAATGAAGAAAATCTGAAATATGAGAATGAAAGTCTAAAGACTGAAAATGAAGGACTAAATTCTAAACTTAGTAAAGTAACATCTGAACTTGAGAAAGTCAATTTGCAGTATGTTGAACTTGAGAAATACGATAAGATTGTGAAAGGTGAACTGACTCAATCCAAACAACAACTTGAAAGGCTATATTCAACTAGTGAGAAGATTGATGAACAAATTGTAGACACCTAAAAATCCTTTAGAAAATAAAGTATTTTTATTTTCTAAAAATTCCTGATGACATCATCATTTATTAATTAATTATTTATTTAATTAATTTATTTATTTTTATGTCATTAAATCCCTTTACCTTAATTAAAAATATTTAATTAAGGAATCCCTCCCAAAAATGTTTAAATCTTATTTAAACATTATCTCCTTATTTATTAATTATTTAATTAATAAATTGACCAAAAATCCCAAAATAAATAATTAATTTATTTTTTGCCCAAAACTTGTCCAATTTCCTTAAGACCACTAACCTCTTCCAGAATCTTCTAATCCCTCCTTAATTTCGATTAAAAGGCTAATCCCATCTTTTCTAACCCTAATCTCAACTCAAAATATTTAATTAAGATTAAATATTTAATTTTCATATTTATTAAATATATTTTAATAAATATTCCCAAAACCAAAAGCCTTTGGAATGAATAAACTTTTATTCCATAAAACCTAAGAAAACTCTAGACTCTTCTAGAAACTTCTCAACCCAACCTCTTCACCCATCCTAATCCTAAAATCCCCTAATCCTAATCCTAATCTTCCCCCTAACCTTGTCACATTCCCTAAACAAGGTTAGCCAACTCCTAAGCTTGACCCAAAGTCAACAAACTTCTAGAGGCTTCTCTTACATGCATTGAAGGCATTTAAGGCCTCCTTATCCCTCTTACATGCATTTATGGTGCATTTAAGAAGCCCCTCACCCCTTTCTTACACCCTTTGACCTTAGGCACATTTCCCAAATTGTGCACATTCCTCCCATCTTTCAACCCAATCCTCTTATGACACTTGTCACAAGGAGATAACCCTTCCCCTAATGAGCCTCAAACTCATTAAAGCTTTTGAGATAAATAAATCTTTATTTATCTCCTAAATTCCATATTTATCCTTAGAAAGCCTAGGCTCTTCTAGAAAGTCTTCATCCTTATCCAAAGCCTAGACTCTTTTAGAAAGTCTTCATCCTTATCCCCTTGACTCAACCCCTAACCTTACCCCAAACTCTAACCTATCCTCCTAACCCAAGCCCTTAGGAAATCCTATAAATACTCCTCCTTCCAAGAGCAAGTAATTAGCTTAGTTTTTATCATTTATTGCATTGTTATCATGAGCATTTTTAACTAGATCATCTTAGCATACATCTTAATTGTTAGATTTCTTTATGTTTTTCATGTTTTCTAACACATCTTAGAATAGCTTAATGGATTAATCTCAGTTCATATTTCAAGCTTTTCTCATCATTTATGCATCACCATAAATCCCTCTCCATGCATTTGAGAGCACACCCACATCCCTCTAATTGAAGCAAATCAAACATTTGCTCTATAGCACTTGTTTTTAGCAACAATTTTGAGGTGGCTTTGGTTTTGTTTTCATGTCTTATGCTGTGTTTAGTTCATGAACATGTTAGATTAGTCTAATGTTTGAATGTTTCAGCCTTTCAAGACAGGTAACAGGTTCAAAATCATAGTCTACATTCTAGCACGCCCGGTGGGACCCACTTCATGGGTTCTTTGCAAACATTCTGATTTTTCAAGCTTATAGGTGGACGAAGCACTTCGAATTCTTCTTCTATTCTATCTACTTCTTCTTCTTCTTGCAGGATCATGGCAAATTGTTTTCTAAAAAAAAAACAAAACAAAAAAAATGTTTAAGGAAGCAAAATCATACACACCTTGTTTAGTGCTTAAAATGAATCCCCAAATCATTGTTGAATGCATTAAGGACTAAAATTTTCAAAATTTGTTCTAATAAACAAGAAAAATTAATCAAAGCATTTGCATCCTTGCAACATCAAGGTTTTAGATGCATTCATGCAAAAATTAGGAACACTTGAAAGCTTTGGGTACTTAAAAAGAATCTCAAATTTGCATCTTAAAATCTAAAATGGGTTCCAAAAATCAGTCCTAGAAATTCTAACATCTTTTTGTGGCGAAGTCTTGAATGTTTTTCCAATTCATGCATCAAACTAAATCTAGGAACTTTGCCTTGGGGTCTAAAAAAAATAAAGTCAAAACAAAATCTTGAATGACACTAAAGGAATGAACTTACGTCCTAAAGTGTCATTTTCATTTTGAAAATCAAACACAATCTTGAATGATCTAAATTGGAAAGAAAAGCATCCCTATTCCTTCCTTGTTGTATTTCAGTTCAAACAAACTCAATCTTGAATGATCTAAGGTTAAAACAAAGCACTTTCAAAGTTCTAAATCAACACGCTCACTCAATCTTGAATGCTCAAAGGAAAGAACTTGCAATCGCTCAAATCGTTTATCTTTTGGAGAAAGAACAAATCAAACCTTAAGCACTTGTGTCTTCAATTTCAAAAGTTTTTTTTTCAAACATCACTTAATCAATTTCAAAAAAAAAAAAAAAAACAACTTGCTTGATGTGCATCTAGGAGCTTTACATTTTTTGTATAATCTTTGTTAAAGTAAGCAACATAGAACATTTGAACTCGGACAAGTTCACTTGTTCTACTTTTAGCGAGGCCTGTCCAGGGAGAAAAGCGCTTCCTCCTCGGAGAACGACCTCAAACCGGTATCCCCCCCGGCCGGTATATAAATAAAGTGAAGGCAAAAAGTACTCACTTATATCTCCTAATCCACGGGCGTTTTGTGCCAAATGCAAATGTCTGGGGAAAGGTAAATATTCCTCCCCCAGCGGTGTTGGCTAGCCTCTTAGGTGAGTCACAGGCGGTCAGCATAACCGGGTATGGAGACTCCACGGAACTACTAAAAACCTAATAAAATAGAGGCTACCCTATCTACATCTGAAAGTATCAAAATCCTTGTGCAAGAACCGATCCAAGGGGTTTACCGGATCACCTCAAGATTACTCACCATTTGTATTCCCTTTTAGGGGGTACCAAGCTGTGGGCAAGCGATTTTGATACTCACCTTCCTTAGGCAGATCTGTTTGAAGTGCTTGACAGTCAATACTCCGTGAAAACACTTGTTGGAACATACACTTTCAAAAGTTTTATCAAAGTCAGTCATCCTGCTTGTATCCCGCAAGGTTGCTTTGTCCCTTGCGGAGATTGCTTTTTCAAAAATCTTTGTTGAAATCTATCCTTTGCCATTGGAAAACATCAAACTGATCTACAACTTGGTTCAAAGATACTCAAAATAGCCATGTCAGTCCAAATCCTCCCAAAATCCAGAAAATGTCCAAAGCTTTCAGAATCTCAAAACATGGTCTTCCAGTCATAGTCAATCCAGTCTTGTCATCCTTTCCTCCTATCTTAGGTTAGTAGAGTCATCTTGGTCATCCCCCATCCCCTTGTCTGTCTTCCTCTAGAGTCAGTCTTCTTCCAATCTTAAGCCAAATCCAATCCTAGTATGATCTTGTCAGTCATCCCAATCTGAGTCTTAGTCTTCCAATCCATCTTCATCCTTCATTCCTATCCGACTCATCCACAAGTCAGCATGTCTCAAAACTATTATGATGAGTTTGGTTATTATGTCTCTCCCCTCAATCCATCCTATCCCAAAGATGATGAAAGCCTTGTAGATCACGATGCATATTTTGAAAATCTTAGCAAGTTTGCTCCAAACATCCCCCAGCATCCAATCATTCCTCCAAAATATCCTATCATGCCTTCACGTTTATCCACTAGCACTCCCTTTCATGTCCTTGGCAAGGCAAATCCATTATCTTATCCATCCACACCTTATCCCTATCTTAAACCTACACATCCTCTATATGCATCCATCATACCTCCATTTCCTGCTATAGTCATATCCCAATCACCACCATTCCCTCGAAACACTTCACGCTACTTCCCTTATCTAAAACCTCCATCCACTCATCCTCCAAATCACCCCCAAATCCAAAATCCTAGTCTTCCCATCCTTTATCCGAACCCTTGATCTACTTATCCTCCAAATCATTCTCAAAACCAAAGACCAAGTCTTCCAATCCTTTCTCCCAACCCACCATCCTCCAACTCCTCGTCTGCACCATCATCCCCTCAAGAAAGTTCACAATCTTCCACCCCATCTTCATATGAGGAATATCCTAGCTCTCCATCTCCTCCACATTCCAATCCTTCTTCACCACAAAAGTCTCCAAGGAGTTTCACAAGGAAGCCAAAAACAAATCCCACTCCTAAAGTTGAAGAGCCAAGCCATCTCAACACTTCATGTGAAGCCATCATTGCTGAGGCCCATCCATCACTCCCATCTGTTATCTACCTTCCATACATCCCACTCATTGATCTTCTTCCATCTCCTAGCATCATTGAGTCCCTTCCATCTGAGGTCTCCATCCCATCCCCACCAACATCACCTCCTCCTAGCATTATCCAAAGCATATCTGATGAGCCTCATGAATTCACCCCTCTTCCTACCATCACAGCTACAAAATCTTCCATCCGTTCATCCATACCATCTGAAGAGTTCTTCCTTCTTCCAGACATCACAGCTACAAAATCTCCCATCCTTCCATCCACCCCCTCTGATGAGTCCATCCATACATCCCCCATCACTCTATCCACACAAATCCTATCATGTCAAGATCTTTCCCAAAAGCATGTTGAAATACTCGCAGAAGAAAATCAAGATCCAATCCCTTCACTTCCCCCATCACATGTTCTATTGCTTCCATCACCCCCAATCCAAAATCCTACAATCCCAATTCTTCCAATCCAAGATCCTATCATCCCAGTTTCTCCAACTGAAGATCTATTACCATCCCCCAATCCCAGTGAAAATCCCACCATCTTATCCTCTTCTCTTGAGGATCTTCTAATCCAAACTGTCCCACAACCATCACTCTATCCTCTTGGATCACTTACATTTGTCAAAGGCAGTCCACTTGAAGCAGAAGCAATAAGTTCCATGTCTTCCATTAGGGAACCAGAAATTGGATGTTTATCATATTCCCCAAGTCAGAAATATCCTTGTTTGGATAAAATGCTCAAAAAATGGAATTATCAAGGCAAAGGCCTAGGCATCCATGAACAAGGAAATCTGGAGCCTATCCAAGACAAGAAACATCCAAAGTTATGTGGCATTGGTCACACATTAGAAGAAGACACTTCCTCCAGAAAGGTTGGTACAACTAAAGCTAAATTCAAGCATCCTTCCAAACCCACCATCACATCTCCCAAAGCATACAACGCCATTCCTCCTCCTCCATCGTTACAACCAAAGACAACCTATCACATTCCTCCATCCTCCAAATCCATTTTGGGTCCCTATGTCCCAAAATCTACCAACACATATCCTCCACATACCAAATCCATTTTGGGCCCTTACATCCCAAAATATCATCCTCCATCTTATCCTACTCAGACCTTCATCCAAAATCCAAGCATCCCTAGTCAAGATCAACAAAGGCACATTCCCACATATCCTATCTACCAATCGCCTTTCATCTCTCCATCCATATTTCCTCCATCCCGCACATCTCCTCATATTCACTCCGATGCTCCCCACAATTTGGATGCCATATCCAATATGAATAAAAGGAAATATCCACACAGATCTAAGGATTGTCATGTCCAGTCTAAACGACATGGTCAACCAAAGCAAAATCCAATCAAGCAATCCAAAGCATCCCAATGGCCGCAAAGGCCCAGCAAAGCAAAAGCAAAATCTGATGCATACCAATGCCCACAAAGGCCCACCAAAGCTAAAGCAAAAATGATGTGGATCCCAAAGCAAAAAGATGTAATGCATCTAAAAGAAACATCTACAATGGCATCCAAAGTTGCTAATCCCCCAGCTATTCAGTCTTCTCCTCCATCTCCTAAATCTATTTTGGGTCCCAAAGATTCAAAATCTCTTAGTGTAAATCCTCCATCACATTCACCTCTATCTTCCACGTCCTATCCGCTTCATCCACCTTCCTCACAACATGTGCCAATGTTGGTCCTGATAGCATCTCCCTATCATGATCATTTTCCATCTTTCCATCCAAACAATTTCTACCACCATATATCCCATCTACCCCATCCAATCTGTGCTTTTGCATAAATTCCTCCATCCTAACAAAGTTGTACCAACATCCAAGCACATCAGAAAGATCAGTGAAGAAAGTCAGTGACAAATCAGAGAAATCAGCAGGTCAGCAAAATCAGAAAACGTCAACAACAAGTCAGAAGATCAGTAAAGAAAGATCGCAACACATCAAAAATATCAGAAGGTCAGCATCTAATCAGTGAAAAATCAGAAAATCCATAAAAATTGGAAAAAATCAAGAGAAAAGTAAAAAAAAAAAAAGAAAAGAAAAGAAAAAGAGAAAAACATTCATCCTATGGTGAAAACTTGGCAATTCAAGCGCCTTGGACAAGTACCATGGTGAAAACCTGGCAAACAGGCATCATGCGTAGGCTTCCCCCCAATTCCTTTCTGCAATTGGGGGCCATTCCCTTCTATCACCTCTTATCCAACATCTCCTCCATCCCATTTGTCTCTCGCTTCCTTCATCCTCCTTTTTGGATCTTGATGACAAAACAAAGACTACCAGGTATACATGCTTTTGGGCACCTTCTTGGCATCCATCACACCTTTCAGCTGCGTATCCTCTATCCAATCCATTCATCCTATCTTTCATATACCTTCCTTATCCTCTTGTTAGCATATCGTCCATCCAAGCATACCCCATGCCTCTGAAAATACATGAACTATCCTAAGCAGGGGGCATCTTATTCCTTGGTGACATATTCCTTGCAGACTATCTTTCATCCAAAATCTTCCATCTCCCAAATCCTCAACCAAATCCACCATCCAATCTCCCCAAGCATTCCTCTATCCAGAGCCCTCAGCAGTTCCTCCAGCATTCCATCTCCCAAATCCTTAAGCAAATCCACCATCCAATCCTTGAGCATTCCTCTATCTAGATCCCTCAGCGGTTCCTCCAACATTCCATCTTCCAATCCTTAAGAAAATCCGCCATCCAATCCTCAAGCGTTCTTCCATCCAAATCCAAATCTTCCTCCATCCAAATCTCCTAGCAGTTCCATCATCCTCATCCTAAGCATTTCTTCCATCTTTCCATCACCCAGTATCTTCCCTTGTCATTGGTATCTAGCTATAGGCTACCTTTCATGCAATCCAATGCCATTCATCCATATCCAACCATTCATAGTAGTCTTCTAGCAATCTTCCAATCCTCTCCACATCCTCTAGCTATCCAACATCCAAAATCAAGCCAATCCATCCAATCCAAATCCTTAGTCTTGTAGCAAGCCTTGATCTCAATCCAATCATCATCGTTGGGATATGTCCTTCCCAAATCTATGTCATTTCAGGACACATCTTCTGTCAGTCTATCTTGGCTTTCCAGCCCAACTGGGGCATCATCTTGCATATCTTTGGAGCTTCAGCTTCATCCCCAGGTTCTTTGTACATCCTAATCCTGAGTCTTCTACCATAGCGTCAGTCGTGTCTCCACCTAAACTCATTTGTACATATGTGTCTTTAGGTGTCATCCTTTGTGTCTGGCATCCCTTGTCGTTGTCTTGTTGTACATATCCTTGTTAGTCCTACAGCAGTATCTGATAAAAAATCTTGTCCTACCCAACCTCGCACTTCAGCAACATCAATTGTCGACTATCCTTGATCATCATGACCATCTTTGAACTTCATCATTTTCCAATCAGCAACACAGCATTCTCCCCATCAACATCGGGTCCGCACAGATGTATGCTTCTGTTTTGTCTGACCTAAGCCTAATCACGGGTCCCCTCAGTTGTATCCTCCCTGTCTGACTTAATCTTCCACCAAGCACACCAGGTTCGTGTCGATGTATCCTTCCACACGTTCAGACCAATCTTCCCGCCATCAATCAAATCAAATCTCTCTCCTTGGCAAAGGTTGTCTTTTGGAGTTATCATTTTGACCTTGGAATTTTTTCCTTTGGGTCTTGTTAATCTTTTACGGCTTCTCGTTGTTCTCTACTCAAAGTCGCCACGATCCTTTATATCATGGTGTGCAGTGAATGAGGACAATCTGGGGCAAGGTCTTTTGATCTTTTGCTTCTGCCTGTGAGTCAGTTGTATGTTTGTGGTTTCTTTAGCATCGTTTCCACCATGCTTCCTCTTGGGTTCATGCGTGATGCTGGGGCAGCCCTGCGTGTCTTTTTAGCATCGGTCCTATGCAACACTGGTGACAAGGCCTCGTGATCCTAGTATCCTTGGCAGGTCTCTAGCATTGCTCTATTAAACTAGGTTGTGCTCTCTCAAAGATCTAAAGCATGGAGCTTCCCCAAATCCCCTGCATCTTGCATCATATAGATTAATCTTGCATCCTCATATAGCTGCATCCTACATTTTGCATTCCATCTCATCTTGCATTCACCCATCTTTGCTCTTGGAAGCTTGGTAATTTATCTCCCCTGCTTCCTCAGTCGTTCCTTCTCTGTTTCCTTTCGAGAAAATTCCACAACGTTTATTCCTTGTGTTATTTTCTCGAGGGGGCACAATCTCTTATTCCTCTAAATTCTAGCCTTGGGCATCTTATTTTCTTGTCTTTGACGCCATGCCACTTACGGCATCGCATCAAAGAGGAGCAAAATGTAGACACCTAAAAATCCTTTAGAAAATAAAGTATTTTTATTTTCTGAAAATTCCTGATGACATCATCATTTATTAATTAATTATTTATTTAATTAATTAATTTATTTTTACGTCATTAAATCCCTTTACCTTAATTAAAAATATTTAATTAAGGAATCCCTCCCAAAAATGTTTAAATCTTATTTAAACATTATCTCCTTATTTATTAATTATTTAGTTAATAAATTGACCAAAAATTCCAAAATAAATAATTAATTTATTTTTTGCCCAAAACTTGGCCAATTTCCTTAAGACCACTAACCTCTTCCAGAATCTTCTAATCCCTCCTTAATTTCGATTAAAAGGCTAATCCCATCCTTTCTAACCCTAATCTCAACTCAAAATATTTAATTAAGATTAAATATTTAATTTTCATATTTATTAAATATATTTTAATAAATATTCCCAAAACCAAAAGCCTTTGGAATGAATAAACTTTTATTCCATAAAACCTAAGAAAACTCTAGACTCTTCTAGAAACTTCTCAACCCAACCTCTTCACCCATCCTAATCCTAAAATCCCCTAATCCTAATCCTAATCTTCCCCCTAACCTTGTCACATTCTCTAAACAAGGTTAGCCAACTCCTAAGCTTGACCCAAAGTCAACAAACTTCTAGAGGGTTCTCTTACATGCATTGAAGACATTTAAGGCCTCCTTATCCCTCTTACATGCATTTATGGTGCATTTAAGAAGCCCCTCACCCCTTTCTTACACCCTTTGACCTTAGGCACATTTCCCAAATTGTGCACATTCCTCCCATCTTTCAACCCAATCCTCTTATGACACTTGTCACAAGGAGATAACCCTTCCCCTAATGAGCCTCAAACTCATTAAAGCTTTTGAGATAAATAAATCTTTATTTATCTCCTAAATTCCATATTTATCCTTAGAAAGCCTAGGCTCTTCTAGAAAGTCTTCATCCTCATCCAAAGCCTAGACTCTTCTAGAAAGTCTTCATCCTTATCCCCTTGACTCAACCCCTAACCTTACCCCAAACTCTAACCTATCCTCCTAACCCAAGCCCTTAGGAAATCCTATAAATACTCCTCCTTCCAAGAGCAAGTAATTAGCTTAGTTTTTATCATTTATTGCATTGTTATCATGAGCATTTTTAACTAGATCATCTTAGCATACATCTTAATTGTTAGATTTCTTTATATTTTTCATGTTTTCTAACACATCTTAGAATAGCTTAATGGATTAATCTTAGTTCATATTTCAAGCTTTTCTCATCATTTATGCATCACCATAAATCCCTCTCCATGCATTTGAGAGCACACCCACATCCCTCTGATTGAAGCAAATCAAACATTTGCTCTATAGCACTTGTTTTTAGCAACAATTTTGAGGTGGCTTTGGTTTTGTTTTCATGTCTTATGCTGTTTTTAGTTCATGAACATGTTAGATTAGTCTAATGTTTGAATGTTTCAGCCTTTCAACACAGGTAACAGGTTCAAAATCATAGTCTACACAAATATCTTATCAAAAATCATTTTATGATAAGACTGGTCTTGGATTCAACATTTTTAAAGCAAATGATGAAAGCAAGGAACCAGATCTAAAATTTTTTGAAAGCATAGATCAGAAGAACTCTAATGAGATTAACAAGTCTGAAGATAAACCTAAAGAAGAAGAATCACCTAAGCAAGAGGAATCACCCAAAGGTATGCAAAGAGAATTCAAAGGTAGATGTTTTTCTTGTAATACTATTGGTCATATGAAGAGAGATTGCACAGGTAAGCAATTTAAACCTCTTAATGGTTATTGTTATAATTGTCATTGTTTTGGACATAGAGCTATTGAATGTAGGAAACCTAAATTTATTGAGAATAATGATGGTAGTAGAATGTTTAGGAATACTAACAATTAAAAACATCAGATTTCCACAATCCATTATAATACAATTAGTTTCTGGATTCGATTGTGTAAGTTTTTTAGCATCGACATTTTGGATCACACTCCATGATACTAACAATGCAGATAAGAAACCTACTGAACATATTAACTGAAGAAATGGAGTAATATGTTATAGATGCAACAAGGTTGGACACATTGCTAGAAACTGCAGATCACAAATCAATGAGCCTGGACCAAGATATGGAAACAATGGAATTGTTTGTCAGATATGCAACAAGATTGGACATACAGCAAGGTTTTGTAGAATGAACAATAGAGTTTTTCATCCTAATCCTAATCCCAGAAATCATGCAAGAAGAAATGAAGATGCAAGTAACAGTCAGAAAGGATGCTGTAGTAATTCAAATGAAGTGAATTTTATCAAAAGCACAGACCAAGGAGACATATTCAACATTGAAGGTAATCAGGAAGGTGAAGTATTGAAATGTAAGAATGAATCTTTACCTGACCCATCTCAAAGTACTTAATTTATGAAAATTGCAGTAGAATAGGAACTTAGATTAGTGTAGAAGTAGATATATGATGAACTGAGTCTTACACAGTTAATACAAGGTAGTTTATGATGTTCTAATGCTATGGTTAAGAGCGCAAAGAAAAATATTATGTTTTGCGAGATCCCAAGAAGTTTTAAGTTTTGTAGGTTAGCAAAAACAAATTTTTGGAAAGAAGCAGCAAAAGAATTGAATGCGATGTCAGATCTAAGTGAGATTGAATTAATAAAAGGTCATGATCAGTATTATTTGATCATCACAACAAATTCAAGTGTTAAGGAGATCAAAGAGCAGTGATTGCAAGCATTTTGCAATGATTTGGAGAAGAATTTTGTGCCGAATCTACACAAGCCCTAAAATCGCAAAATCAAGGTATTTCACTTGACAGATCTTTAAATCAATGAAGGAATTAGAAGAAATCATGGATGTTTCTTTAATACACAATGTCAGAGATAAGAATAGACCTAAGTTGAAAAGGGAACCAGTAGAACCCTTGGAAGATGATCCTAGGTTAGCTTTATCATCCGTACCAGACGGAGTTTTACACCTAGAGAATGTCAAAAGTTATCTTGGATGCAAACTAGAGACTGTCAGTGATAGTGATTTCACAAATGAATATCAGAAGATCTACAATCAGGATATGACACTGAAAGAAGGATTTGAACATTTGAAAGACAATGAAATCATTAAGTATGCATTACAGTATGAATTTGATAATGAAGAATGTAATAAGATTATCTTAAGCAGAATTCATAATGGGAAGTTTTGGTTAGAAGATAGAGTCATAGATATCACAACTGATTTGATTCATGAAGTCACCGGATTATCTAAAATTGGAGCCATTCCTTTAAATGAGAAAAACATGAGGAAAATATTCATTGATAACACAAATTCATCCTATAATGGTAGAGGAATTGTGATTAGTAAGATCAAACAAGATGATGTCAGATAGTTATGCAAGATCCTAAACACTAAGTTTTGTGCAAATTCAAGAGAGGATGACATGGCAGCTGGAATGATACATGCAACTTATCTAATGTGTGTTGACAAGGTACAAGTTGATATGTGTGAAATTTTGAGAATTCAATTGTTTGAGAATTTGGAGAAGATTAAGAAAATTAAGTATACATAGTTTAGGTTGTCATCCTTAATCACCTATATGTTTTTTCATCTATTGAGAAGATTTCCTTACACCATTGGAAATGACTGCAATGATGGCCAAACTACAATGGAAAGGATTAACCTAGTGTACAGAAGGCATGTTATTGACAAAGTGAATGAGAGTGCAGTACTGGTAATCAAGACATTTCAGGATATAGTATCTAGCAGATCAAGGATCCCAAAGTGTCTTGTGGAGAAGTATAAAGATGACATATGTTTTATGGTTGATACTGACTTTACCTACATTGAAGCAATAGAACCTAGAACAAAGTTCATAGACCCTCTTGGCTATGAGATATCTGAGGTAGCGACAGAAGAGTATGTTAGCAGGTTACTTAAGTGTAAGTTGGACACTCAGTGTAACAGGTTTGGAACCTTTGATGAGAACTTCAACTCCACAAATACCTTACTTGAAAAGAAGCAATCTAAGAAAAGAGTTGAGAGTACTATAAAGAAAATCCTAAAAGATACAGGGATCACAGAGCATGAATTTTTAGTAGCAAAGTAAACAGTAGTAGCAATTAGAGAGAGTGGACAAAAATAAGTTTTGTCTATTCCATCTTTATCATCAATTGTAGCACAACAGGAAGAATCACAAGTTAAGGTGAAAGTGGAAGAAATTGAGAAGGATCAAGAAGCAAAGATATCCACTAGATCCACTTCCTCCACACCTAGCAAAAGAGTAAATGAAAGTGCTACTGGACCGGGAAAGAGACAAAAAACATTAGTGCAACTAGTTCCAAGAAAAATTGCGAAAATCAAAGATGATGGAACTTCTATTAAGAAGAAAGCTTGGAAACCTAAAGTTGAGAAGCTTAATGAGCGGATCATTGAGGATGGAGACTTTACAAAAATGAATAAGTACTATGATCTTTATGATTATGCAGAGAGACTTAATCTGGAGAATGCAGTAGTAAAGCATATGATTTTGTCTAATAAGAAGTTTGATACAATTCAGGGTCAGATACCTAATGATTTGTATAATAAACTTGTGAATAGGAAGAAGAGAGCATCAGAAGAAGACACAGCTATTAGAGAAAAGCTTGTAAGGAAGCTTTGTGTAATAAAAGATGAAACTCATTTTAGTCAAATCATGAAAGCCTTAAGCACCCAACTGAGAACCAAAAAGAGAACCATTCAGATTATGGGAGGCAGATATGAAGAATTTAACTCAGAGACAGAGCAAGCAATAATCAATGTTATGTCAGAAAATGTTGAAGAACCATCAGCTGCAGTAGAGCAAGCAGGTGTAATAGAACAAGAGGACATTACCTCTCCTCCGGCCATTAATATTGAAGATGAAACCATGAATGTAGAAGGAACAATGATCACCTTGGATACTGATGATAATGTATTCAAGAATTTGGAGAACATTATTGACAATTTGGCCTTTGAAGAGCAGGAAACTACAAAAGGAGAAGAGAAAGCAGAAACCACTATTGTAGAACCCTCAGTGATAGAAAAACAAGTACCCATTCCCACTAAAGAAGATATCAATCTTACTCTTGAGATTGGAAAGAAGAATCAGATTGGATCTATGATTGAGCACTTAGGAAAAGAAGTAGATGATGATGATCAGTTGGAATTGATCACATCCTTGAACAAAATCATTGGCAAGAATAAGAAAGTGCAAAGTCTTAAAGGATGCCTGAAGGAACTTACTGAGAAGTTACAAAGCATTGTAACTACACAAATTGCAGAAGCTGACCCTTTGGAGAAACCAAAGAAGATAATGAGCACTTTTGACAATGAATTCACAAATCTATCTGATATTCCAAAAGTGAAAGCACAAGCAGCCTATGAGGCTAAAATGCTTTTGAACATCAGCCAAAATATCAAGAATCATATCAACAATCTTGATATCTGTATAAAGGACTTCAAGAAGAATTTGGAAACAGGAAAATCTTTGTACATCCAGTGTACAAAAACAGAGACCTTGACAGCAGAAGAAGATAAGAAGATGAAGATGAAGGAAGCAGAAATTCAGAATGAAACTAACTTTCTTTTCAGCCCCAATGTGAAGGTATTTGATGTTGAGAAGAAAATTCATAAGATCTATGATGAAATCAGAGTTTTGCAAGATGAGAGAGACAAAAAAATGAAAACATTCACTCTTTTGAGAGAGCACACTTCTCTGAAGTTAAGCATTATTGAAGAGCAGCTAGAAGAATGTCTTTCAGCTAAGACATCTTTTCAAAAGTTTAACTTTGAGAACCTCCAAGCATGTGAAATAGCATCTTATGGACTGAGCGCACTACTCAATGTGGCAGATTCCATTAAGAAATCATGGGAGAAGCAGTTAGAAGCTATAAAGATTGATTTTACAGATTGTGTTGCAAGCCTACCGGCTTTGCAATAATGAATTAAGGTATAATCTTTTTGTGATACAGTTTTGTAACCCTCCTTACCTTTATTTTGTCATTGTTGTCAAAGGGGGAGAGATATATAGCATAAAATTGATAGCATATGATAAGCATTGATACTCTTAGGGGGAGTACTATATTAGAGATAAGATTTTTGAGGATTTATCAAGATAGTATCTATATTTTATACTATGGCCACAATTTTGAGATTTTGAAGTTGTACACTTAGCCAATTTTCTCATATGTTGCCACCAATGACAAAGGGGGAGATTGTTGGCAATTTGTCTGAGTTGATTACATAGATGTTGTCATTATGGCAACATATGATCCACATGAAGATCGCACAGGACAGAGACATAGTATGACAGAGCGCATTGCAAAATTGTCTAAGTATGAAACAGTATTTTTACCAGTGAATGTGGACACAGTTTTTGTTTGTGATGTTGATTGGAGTAAGTTCAGTGCTTGCGCACTTGAACGTAGACTCTATGATGACTATTGAAGACCCATCTCAAAGCGCAAGTCAATACAGCATGTACAGAAGAAGTTATGACAGTTTTACCAAAGACAGTGTCAAGCCGACAGGACAAAATATGAAGACAGAATTAGTAAAGAGTTAAGGGACTATTTTGTTTATCAAAATAATGACTTAACAATATAAAGGGACGAAATCCTAGATGTTAAGTCTTGGATAAATTTATTTGTATAAATGTAATTCTAAGTTCTAATGTATAGTAGTAATGAGATGTAATGAAGTACTGACATGATGTGAAATATATGATGCATATGTAATAGCAATAGTGAAAGAGCAGCAAAGAGATATTGATGCAAGCAGTATAAGGTTATGTACCTTAACCTTCTTTTGTAATCAGTGTATATTGTACATTACTTGTTTGGGTAGTGGGCTCATCTGGTAATCACATTTTGTACTGGCAACTACTAACAGGGTTGAGGCTTCTAACAAGGCCTATAGTCCCTTAATCAGGACTGATACACTATATGTTTGTAATAGACTCCTAACAGAGTCAACATCCTTAACAGGATACTTTTGATTAGTGGATCTTTGTGGGTACCATCCCCACTGGGGTTTTCCCTTGGCTAGGGTTTTCTCAAGAACAAATAATGTTTTATGAGTTCTTTAGTTTTATTGCTATGCATGTTGTTTAGCTTCTTATGTTATGCATGTATAAAGATAATCTGTTATATCCATAATTAGGAAAAAGATAAAGTTTGTAGAGTACTGATTCACCCCCCCCCTCTCAGTATTCCCTATTTCTAACAACAACCACCAGAAAGGGGAAGACCAAGCTCCAAAACCAACACAAACTAACCACAAAGATGACCTCAATGAGACAAGCCTCCCCTCAAGAGCTACCTATAACCAAAATGTATAACCCCAAAAATATTGGGCCACACAAGCCTCCCACAAGAATATCATCTAGCAAGGCGAATTCCTCAACCAAAATAATGAAGAGGAGAAGGTGGGAACAACAAAAACCCTCCTGCAAGAGACTGAAAAGATAGGGAAAATATGGAGAAAACAAAACCCCTGTATCACCCCTACATTTCCACCAATCACCCAATGGTGCCAAAGGAAACAACTAGTGGTAGAGAGAAAGGGAGAAGCACCTACCCAATAGCAACAAGAGCCAAACGGACTCCAAATAATAGGCTCAAACAAAAACAAAGACCATGCTCATATAGCCAAACACTAGTGCAAAAAAAAAGACAAAAGAAAACCTCAAGAGGCCAAGATTGATTTCAAAAGGGAGGAACTTGCCCAAAACAACATAGAAGCCCATACCAATTTACCCTCCACAACCTCCAAAGACACTCAAACAGCAGAGAAACAACAAAACAAGAATATAGAGACATAAAAGGAAAAAGTGAGAGAAGGCAACAACTCCTCCCAACAGAGATAGACCATCTGGAACTTTGAAATTCTCCAACAAAGGATGGCACAAAACCATAATTAGAAGAGGCCAAATAGGACCCAACAAATAGCCACTGATTCTGTAAAATGAAACCAAAATACCCTCTCTGTAAAAGTCCAAGGAGAAAGGAAACCTCTAAACCCTCCCACAAACGGAATAAGAAACAAAAACCCATACTCTTTCCATCATCATCAACATCTTCCTCTGCACCTCTGCTCCTCTTGCTCTCACTCATTTCAAACTTTATGGTTATTTTGTCTCTTTTGGAGAAGAATATTTTACTATTCAAGACTATGGATATGTAATCAATTGGTTATTTTAAATATTATTATATTAATTTCTTATTTGCTAACAAATATGTCCTAAGAGTATTTCATTTAATCAAAATTTGATCAGTTATTTGTGGGAGCTTTTGGATTCTTCTTGTTTGGCCTTTAAGTCATTTTAATTTATTTATATTTTAAAAATTATCCAAAAAGCTATTTTAAAAAGTGCTTTATATTTTAAAGTTGAGTTTATTTCACTCGCTTTTGAAAACTATGAAATTGAGAAATTGCAGAAATCTCTCGTGGAGAATTTGGAAATTTATTTGTTGGGAATGAATCAATTCTCCGAATTTTGTGGGTAGCTACTCGTTGGAATCATAGTGGAAAGTGGGGTTGCTATGGTTTGTTGAGATTCTCGTACATCCTAGTGTTGAATTGACATTGTTCTTCACGTTTTGGGCTTACCTCTATTTTTGAGGTAGGGCTCTTTGTAACTCCCTTGTTTCTTTGGTTAATTCCATAAAGTTTATTGTAATTTGTATGTGGCATGTTGACTTTCATATTCCCCACTTGTTTGAGTTTATTTATTGTCCATTTGGAATTGTATGTAATTATATTTTTGGAAACGAAAATTTTACGCCGTTAGCAAATCTATTTCTTAGCATTAACTTATATTGCAGATGGGCTATTGGGCATGTGGGAAGGGTTTTCCCAGAATCCCAAGATTCCAAGTTTTATTCTTGAGCTTTTTTGGGATGTCCTCGACTTGCATGGCCTCTAGAACTGGATTTTTCCCATGTTTGGCATGTTGTGAGTGATGGCCTTGGGCATTTGTTATGTTTCTGGTTGATTTGTAATGTTAGTCCTAGTTGAGGATATTTTGATTGTGAATTAGCACTATCCAAATTTATGGGTTTATACATGATTGAGTTATGGCATGTTTTCTCTGTTATTGCTAAAAATTGTTGTCCTTTCTACAAATTAGGCTTTTATGAGATTTTTCCTCATGTTATTTTTTGAGATGAATCTGAGATCATATAGGGATCTGTGCTCATGGCCATGACGCTAATTGGTCATGCTTTCACGTACATGTATTTGCCTTTACTATTATGGCTTTTCAATGCATTATTTGAGATTGCATTCATGATTTTATTTCAATGCTCAGTGTTTGAGACCACATCTTTAGTGTAAATTAGTTACACATATTAACAAGATTCTTGAGAGACCCATAGTCTTGGCTTGAGACCAATCAAGTATAACATCTTTCAAAATGGTTTTATAACTTTGACTCTTTTACTACTTAATGCTTCTATGTGTGTTGTCTTACATTGTACCTTGTTGTAATGAGATGGGCTTGTTGGTGTTTGAGTACTGGAGTAGAGAGGTTCTCCATAGCAAGTCAGGACATAAAGAGGTCCCTAGGGTAACCCACAGGAAGTTCTTAATAAAATGATAACGAAATAAATGAATAGAGGAAAAATGTATAACAAGATTAAAATAAAGACCAGCTCTAGTAGCCTAATGATATGATATGAATTTAGATCTTCTTTTATGTCTCTAAGCTAAGATATATCAAAATTTCAAAAATTTATACGAAGATTTTTAATTATAATAAATAAATAAAAGTACCAATAAAAATAATTTCAACAATGTCAAACTTACTTATTAAATAAATTACATGAATCTTATTTTATATCTCAATTTTAATAAATTCTTTAAATAAGTTGAATGCACTTATAATCTTCTCTTTTAATTATGCAACTTTTACACAAAAATTACATCTTTTTTTCATATGAATAATAAACCAAAATTAAAATGAAATAATAATTAAAGATTTTAAATCATCTTTTACAAAGTTTTAAATCATCTTTCACTTTGTAAACATTATCTATTAAGTGTATATATATATATATACATATATAAAATAATATTAAAATAGATTAATATACATAAATTTTTCAAATGAAATTATATCTTACCTTCAATTTTAGAGATTGAATATGCTCGAGTAACATTTTCTCCTGCAGTGGTAGCATACCATGTTTTTCATAAGATAATACAATTTTGATTATAATTAATGTATGAATTATTATAAAAGTAGATCACAATTTCTTATTATTTTCTAAGGAGAAGAAAATATTCATGGGATATAAATTGAATTTATTATAAAAGTAGATCACAATTTCTTAGTATTTTCTAAGGAGAGGAAAATATTCATAGGATATAAATTGAATCTAAGATCAACAATTTGATAAAAGTAAATAAGACAAACAATTCAAAATATCTATCAAATATTAATACAATTCAATAATTACCCTTCTTGAATGTATCTTTCTAACACCCAAAATAAGTTTCTTCTCAAGACGGTGTAGCTCCTTAGAATCTAGCAATTCCAAATCCTCACCAATCATATGTCTGCTATAAATAATAATGTTTCTTATTATAAATAGAATAAAAATATTTATTAAACTTTTCAACCCATTGAATAAATATAACAATTACTAACTAATTATAAATTAGAATACTTACTTGCACATCTTTTCTAAACGGATTATCCCTTTTCGCAAATTCTCCACTTCTGATCGTAGTGTCTATTTACAAACATTAATAATCCATCAACTATTCACAATCATTTTACATAAATACACACAATAAGGCACTATGTTAATTCCATTCTCCTACGTAGAGAAGAAAGCATATGTCTACTTGAGTTTACAGTTAAATATTCCATGCATAGAATTCACACTACTATTAATTTTGCCAATTTGAATAAGTTAAGTAGAAATTCATATGTTGCAACGATATTTATTTAAAAACTATTTACATGTCTAATCACTCATGTTCGTAATGTAGATTGTTTATTGCCCCTAAAAACAAACTCATATTAAGCTCTTCCAATTATGGAGTACTCGTTAAAAATAACTCTAAATTAAGATATTGATACATAATGTATTTACCAAAACATTGCACATATTAGTGAAATATTTGAGATCTATATTAATATCTAGAAACTAAACTTACATCCATCCATATTATTTATATGGTTTGACCGTCCTTGTAAGAGTAATAAATGTTCCCTTAGAACATAAATATTGTCACGAAGGTTTAAGATTTTTGTTAAGGCACAAATAGATGATATAAATTACCATTACAATGGTTATACAATTGAATTTTAGTTGGTATTAATTCAAATAATTTTGGAATATCGAAGAATTCTTTAAATATTAAAAATGATTTAATACTTACAATCAAAATATTAAACAAGTAATAAAATTGTATTTAGAGTAAAATAATAATTGGTATATAAAATTCAAATGTTAGACAGTATAAAGGAATGAAGAATCATGACTTACATGTATTCTATTTATATGACAATTAGTTAAATAGAACCTTTCTCGATATGAATAATGTAAACATTTAGAATTATCAAATTTCACTATTATCTAATACCCATACTGTCATCAGTCTACCTAAATCCTTCTCTTGGCTTAAATATCATTGAAATGGTTGGCATTGGGATTCACTAATCTAACACATGCAAAGTAGGAATCATATCCAATACGTCTCAATTTCATTAGGGAACCAAATAAATATGCCAAACTCTAGTACCTGTGGAGAGTTGGGTGTTGCAACTGATTGATTCTCCTTTAATTTGATATGAATTATTATGAGTATGATGAGAAATGATGCAAGAACTAGGTAGAATACTCTAAATTTGAGCAAATTAAGCATAAACAAATGGATACACGATAAAAATGCAAATTCTGACACTAAATATGGAAATAATAGTGTCAAAAATCTAGGCCTAAAATTGCAGGTCTCTGTCAATTTTTATTAACTAACCTAACTGGAAAAAGAGTGCATGTTCTTAATACAAAAGAGGGTAGAAACCTTGAGGAAATGTTGAATTGACAAAATATAACTTTCTTATGATCTTCTTGGAACTTGAAGCTCCATGATAGGTTGATGTTACTTGATAAAAGTTCATGTGTGCCTTCACTCATGGAGGAAACACATAAACTTGATCGTGTACATGCTAGCTTTGTTGAACACAAAGGAATACTAGGGGTGAGAGGGGTGGAGTGAATCAGTATTTACTTAAATTTAACTAATTCAATAAATAATTTTAACTTTAAATCATATTTACCGAAAGGCATAATAGAAAGCAAACATACAACACATCATTGCTCATAAGGACCCTACATTTATGTGGAAAACCCAAAAAGGGAAAATCATAGTGGGAAATCTCACAATATCTAAAGAGTATTGCACCATTGTTTGAGTGCTGTGATCAAAGGAAGAAAATACCCCCTGAAGAAATATTTTATGGAAAAGTTGCAAGAAGTTCACTACTCCCTCAACACAACATGTCTTTATAAGATTGATAACATAAACTTGAACTATTATAAAGATGCATCTATCATATGCAAATGTTACAGTTCCATTTTTTGTGCACTTTTTCAACTCCATTAAATTACCAATAATTTGACCATCTATATATACCCTCTACAACATCTCAAAACATCAACTATGTCGACCCGACGATAGCTTTTATATTAGGATTTATTGCACTCATTTTCCTTTTGTCATAGTCTATCATTCTCTAATCATCTTTAGCTTTTCTCTTTTGTTTCAAGACTTCACACATTCTTACCGGGATTGAGCTTCTTGTTCCCTCTTAAATGATACTTGCTTGGTCATGGTTTTGGTCTTTTCAGTCAAACCCGATATAGCAACTTCAGATTCATCAGACAAGCTTCGCTTTGATTGTTCAGAAATTTCTTCAACCTGGTCTTGTGTAACATTCAGTTGATAGGTTAACTCCTTTCTTTTTACTAGTGAATGCTTCAACTTCCTTCTCAATTCATCAATCTGATCTTCTGCAAGTTTTAGTTTTATGTTCAAATTCTTAATCACCTTTTTATACCTATAGCTTTCCATCTCTTGGGATATTTCATCTCAAGTGGTTAAACTTCTAAATAAGATACTTAGCTCTGATACCAATTGTTGGAAAGTTAAGGTGCTAAGAGGGGGGGCGTGAAACAAAACCTTATTAAACTTTAACAATAGTAAGAAAGGATGTTGTAGTAACTCGGAAGAAGTTAAGTTTGTTAAAGCCACGGATCAAGTGACACACTCGGTACACAAGGTAATCAAACAGGCGAAGTATCTGATAGTAAGTGTGAATCTTTTCCTAACCCATCTCAAAGCACTTGAAGTAATTAATTCATGAAGAATGTATTAGAGTTGAAGATTAGAATAGTGTAAAAATTAGAGTAGATTGAATTAAGCCTTGTGAAGTTAATATGAGGTAGTATATGATGTAATGATGCTATGGTTAAGAGCACATGAGCTAATATGAATGTATATGAGTACAAGAAAAGAATTAAGTTTTATAGGTAACCAGAAAGATCTTTTTGGAAAGAAGCGGCAAAGGAATTGAATGCGATGTCAGAATCTTGTAAGATTGAAAGGATAAAAGCATATGATCGGTATTATTTTATCATTCAAGCAACTACAAGTGGTAAGAAGAGAAATACAATGGAGATTAAGAGCAGTTTATAGGATTTAGTGAAGGTTTTCATGCCAGATCTACGCAAAGCCCTAAATCGCGTATTTGAGGTATTTTGCTAAGTAAATCTAGCAAAGCAGTTAAGTTTCACAAGAATCATGGATGCATCACTTGTTCACCATATAAAAGATTCAATTACACCTAGAGTTAAAAGGGAACTAGTAGAACCCTTGGAAGAAGACCCTAGTCCTGCGCTATCATTCGTTCCAGACGGAGTTCTACATTTACAAGATGTGAAAAGCTATTTGATATTCAAGTTTGAGATCTTAAATGATAGAAACCTAACCATGGAATATGAAAAGATATACAATCAGGACATGTCATTCAAAGTAGGGTTTGAACATTTGAAAGATAATGAGGTTGTCAAGTATCGACTTCATTACAAATTTCAAGATGATGAATGCACTCAAATCATTTTGAGCAGAATTCACAATGGCAAATTTTGGTTAGATGATAGAGTGATAGATATCACTGCAGATCTAATTCATCAGGTAACAGGTTTATCAAAATCTGGAGTTATTCCTTTTAATGAGAAGAATGTAAAGAAAATTGTGTTGGACAACACTAAGTCATCTTACAATGGTAGAGGAATTGTAGTCAGGAAGATCATACAGCATGATGTTAAATATGTAAGAAAGATTTTAACATCTAAGTTTTGTGCAAATTGTAGAGAAGATGATATGGCAGCTGGTATGGTACATGCAGCTTATTTGATGTGTGTTGAAAAAGTTCAAGTTGATATGTGTGAAATTCTAGGAATTCAGTTGTTTGACAACATTGAGAAGATTAAGAAAACTAAGAACTCATAGTTTAGATTCTCATATCTGTTCACGTATATGTTTTTTCACTTGTAATGATGTAATACTATGATGCGAAGTTGTATATGACAAAAGAAAAGCAAGCACACTCTGTATATAAAAATGAAGAGCCTAGAAAGATAAATCCGAATAGGAAAGCTATTCAGCAGTAGTGAAAGGTTATATACTTTATCTTTGTATTCAAATATCATTGTATTTTACATGTTTGGGCACTGAGCTCATCTTGTAAACATCCTATTTTGTAATACTAACTCCTAGCAGGGTTGAGGCTTCTAACAAGGCCAAGAGTCCTTTAATCAGGACATACACACTATATGCATGTAATAGACTCCTGACAAGGTCAACATCCTTAACCGGATACTTTTAATTAGTGGATCAGTTGTGGGTATCATCTCCACCGGGGTTTTCCATTGGCCAGGGTTTCCTCGAGAACAAAACATGGTGTTATGAGTTCATGTGCTTTATTGCTATGCTTGTTATTTAGTTTACTTTGTTTTGCAAGCTTCAAGTTAATTTATTATATCCATAATTGGACAAAAGTAAAAGTTTGTAGAATATTGATTCACCCCCCCGCCTCTCAGTATTCCCTATTTCTAACAATCGTTACTATTGTAAAGTTATGAATTTAAGATAGTTTAACCTACTATTATGACAGATACAATATGATTGATATCCACTAACCTTTCATGATAGTTCATATCTCTTATCTAATTTTAACTAAGTAGTGTGCAACTACATGAGTTATATTATTGAGATATTATTATGATTAGGTAATACTGAGATAAGGGGTAATCAGTATTACTGCACTTTAATTTAAACTTCAACCAATTGTAAATAAACCATATGAATGCAGAAATGAAAAGAACATAAACACATAACACATAACTCATGACACCATTATTTATTCTCGAGGAAACCCTGGCCAAGGGAAAAACCTGGTGGGGATGGTACCCACAACTATGCACTAAAATATAGTATCCCTATTAGGAGATCTACGCCTGTTATGAGCTGAGTATTACATAGTACATTTCCTTGCTAGAGGAATACAAAACCCTGTTAGGGGTATACAAAAACCCTATTAAAGGTGGTGAGCTTACAACTCTTAAAATCAGAATACTTTCACAAAGTAATCCTCAAAATGGTGAACAATACAAGCATCTACTATGCTTAGATAGTTCTAGTTATAGCTCTGTCATATATTGATCTCTCATTCTGATCTTTTCTCTCAGATTTGTATCCATCACATCATCATCACAATCACACTTATCGCTTCCTCAAAACACTCTATACTTATACAAACTCTACCATCTAGTCGTCTCTCCAAAATGCATTACAAAACATAATAATTACTAATGCAAATGATCAACATAGAGTCAACAATCATATATTACCAAAGTGTCGGCAATATACAATATCCATCTAACTTAGCATGTTTCCATATCAAATAACCTTGCCTCAATCATCGCAACTGCTCATGTGCCATGTTTCACTGATTCTCTATCTTCACATACCTTCATATCATTGTATCTTCCTAATCTCTTTACCAAAACACGTATGACCTTAACTAAAGGTCCTACATATCACAAAATGTCTTCTACTAACATTTCAAGCTATAATATATCACATATTACTTTCGATGACCGAAACAGTACCACAGTATACTATTATCCTGATTCTATACTTAGTCATTTACATGACTGTGACTCCAGCATAAGTGTTGCCATAAATGAAAACCCTCAAGTGATCCCTAGTGCTCCCAAAACATCACTTGTCAATAGATATGTCATGGTGAATGTTATGAGACATAACATCCATGGATATGCCATGAAATGATATCTTCTCTAATAGGCTTCACAAGATGTGATGTCAGTGCACATACCATAAGATATATGAGTATGGAGAATATCATATGGTTGATATTGTGGAATAATCCATGCTCATGATGATACCGTAAGGTAACATCTATTATGGTAGATGTCATTTTCTATATGTTTGTAGACCATAACCCTTAATGTTACATTGAGGAAATCATTGATACAGTAGTTCACTATATTACATGGACAGAAATCATCCTCCCTAGATAAGAGGGAGTGTTAATAATTATAGCCTTAATCGGATGATTCCAATCGATGAAATCAAATGTTTCCTCTATTCCAAATTGGATCATATCTTAACAAGAACCACATCCTTCTCTGAAGTGTTGTACAACGTGCAAACTTCCGCAACATCTTGTAAATGTTCTTCTAGGGTCTTACTATCCTCCCCTGTAAACTTAGGCAATGCTTTGAGGGTGGATGTAGGGATCTTCCCCCATACAACTAGAGGGGTTGGAGGAACTAGAGGACTAGCATTGTTCTACGCCCTAATTTTTTTGGGTTGATGCTATATTATGGGTTGTTGCTGACCAAGGTTTTGTGCTTGGTTATCCACCTAATTTTGCACTTTCTCGGCATGAGATTCTTGTTTGGGGCTCCTATAAGTGCCAAAGTCTAGGAGGGGAATAAGTAAATAATGTGCCCCTTGAGACTGAGACATAGTAACCAATCTACGGCTCATGCACCCACTAAAATTTTAAATAGATTTTTTGTTCCGGGTCCCACCAGCCATGCCAAAAAAAGGAAATGTTGACACCCAAAATTTCTCTAGGGTACAATGACCTATGGGAAGCTTTAGTGACTGCGGGACTCTAATTATTTTCAATAACCAATCTCTGAGATTTTAGAAGTGGCTCTTCATACTATATTTTGAAGGAAAGGGTTGGAAAATGATGAAATTGCAAAAGGTGATACACCAAAGCGACTGCTGAAAAGGAATGACATTGCACACTTGAAGAAGTCGAGAGGTCACTTTCTACGCCATCCTTAACAGAGAATTGGTTCACATAATCTGATCTATAAGAGAAGTTCGCTCACAATAATGGCGTTTAGGTAACAGAAACAACTCTGGATTGCGACTTCTCTTGAGGAACAATCATACCTCAATACGACAACTCTGGAATTATGGGCACTTAGATATGTATAACAATTCAGTTGTGGCTTTGACAGGCGTGTGGTCGACAGTCAAGAAACCTAGAACAGCATTTGGTTGTGCAACAAACTAGGACACATGGCACAATGATATTGAGAGCTGAGAAGGTAGGGAGATGGTCTCGTTAAGAAAACCCATGAGAAGGTCATGTGTATGGTTATATCAAGAGATGGCCTTCCTAGCATACATAAATGAGGCTAGCCCAAAAAAGGGACATGTGACACTTGAACAAGGATTTTTTCTCTTTCTTTTCTCCTTTTTCACTTAGACACCCATGAGGAAAATACGTGTACAACCTTTGAAATTCCCAATCTCGCAAGTGAAAGAATGATGTCAGTGGTACGAAGGTCATGTGGCACTTGATCAAGGAGCCGTGCTCAAAAGGAAGGTGATCCCTTCGAAAATACACACCAAGGTCACACGTGGAAGAACATGCATTACTACTCACATAACTATCACAAATAATAAATATATAATCAAAAAAATTGAAAAGATGCTTTGCGGAGATGGAAAATTTAATGTTTACCACTCCATTTGTTGAAACAAGTATACCTAACACCACACATCAAATCTGCACATACAAGATCTATTTTGCAAACATAACCAAAACCTTGATATCATACCAACAACATATTGGCAACTACCATCATCCAACCGATATCGCTAGACAACCAACATATACCACCAAAAAACCAGTATGGAGGTTTTGAAATCAATGAAAATAAAGCTAGCGATATCTCAATATGTCTAACAATCTCCCCTTTTGTAATTGATGGCAAAACAAAAAAAAACATAAAAACTCCAAAATATCCAAAGAAACTCCACCTGAGTAGATAGTTCAGTCTATACAATAAAAAGTTTCTTATACCTTTCCTTAATGATTTGGACCTTCCTCTTCCCCTTGGGAAGAGACGCACCCATATAGGCACACAGACTATAATGCTTCACTAGCATGTCAAAAGATGAAATCTAGTCCAAAGATTGAATCCTCCATTTATAACTTTGCATCAACAAGGATGCCAGAGACATTCTTTAATATAACTTCAACCAAGTCTTCCATGAGTCAAAAATGTCTTTACTGGATCTTCTTTGTGTCTCTTTAACTGCAACATTTCACCATGAAAGTATCCAACTCTTATCCTATTTTTTCATCCTTTATCCTTGAAATAATCATGTCTTTTCTAGTTCATTCAATTCTCCCTCAATTACCTCAATTCTACCTCTAAAATTATCCACAATAGCTGGCCACCGAAGACAATAGTTGTATATATCTTCAATTTCCCTTAACCATTACTTAGTCTCACATATTCATTTGGATAACTTCTATTTTCCATCGGTACACTTCTTTTTAATACACTCCTTGAACTTTCTGCAATCAACTCCACTCTCCAATAATTTTCTCTCGATATCTCTAATCAATTCAACTGGTAGCACATCAAACACACTACAAATGATGATCTTCTTACTGATCATGTGATCAATCAATAATACCTCTATCTCTATTATTCTCAACGAAGAGAACTCGACCATCATTCACCAACTCTGTCAAACTCACCAACTTCTAACATAGGCTAAACCATGTCAAAATCCATAGAGCCAAATATTGATGGAGAAAACATATTTTTCTCTAATGCCACTTCTTCCTTATCTTTTGTTTCTTCATTTTCCTTAGCCTCTTCTTCTTCATCTTTGGAGATAGTAACAATTTCCTTTAATTTGTCACTCAAAAGCTTCACAAATTTGATCACCTTGAACAATGTGAGATTAACTCATCATTATAAATCAAATCTACCATGTCACCATAACACCTTCAATAAGAAAAGATTTACCGCAAGCTGTTAATCTTTCTCTCTGAGAACCACAAGCTCTGATACCAATTGTTAGGAATAACAGTCCACAATACAACTGAGATGGGGGGGGGTGAATCAGTTGTATGGAAGATTATTAAACTTTAAACTTTAAGTAGCATCAATATCAAATCCAATGAACACAATGAATGCCAACACAATAACACAATATTTTGGTCTCGGGGAAACCCTGTTAAAGGTAAAAACTCCAATGGGAATTAGCACCCACAAGATCTCGTAGCATCCAAATCTTTTCCACAACATCAGTCTTTGGCTAGCCCAAGTCTGCAATACACAACACACTGGTAGGCACCCAGGAAAGAATATAAACTTGTACTCAAACTTCCAAGCAATCTTCCTGTTCCTAAGCTCGCAGGCTACTAACGTTCCTTCCAACTATCTCCTCTCTAAACAACTACCCAAGCATCCTATAAATACTGATTCCCTACCACAAGTTGGCTAATGAAACAATAAACCCTTACAAACAAATATTAAATGCTAAAACACTAGTCGGCTCTCACATAGCCTTACAAAATAAATAAACTCTCAAAGATTGTCCCAAACGGTCATCAGACCTGCATAGGAGAATGCAACACACCAGATCTAGGTCCCCACATGTCCAATGGTCAATCCATAACTTGAGGAGTGCGACCCAAATTAAATGCCCCAGTCGGCCAAGCCGATCTATCCAAACAAACCAAGTCGATAACAAAGAACACCGAGCGACAAAGCAAATAACTGAGCACCAATCCACTGACCATGCCAAGCTTGACCGAGCAACATAGTTATCGTCGAGCGCCAGTGAACCGATGCCTTCAGTTAACGAGTGTTCTTCAGAGACCGACCACCCTGGTAACCATAGAAACGGAGCAACCAGTCTCCCAAACCGAGCAAGTACTCCGCCAAAACAAGATCAAAACTAACAAACTACCTTCAAAGACAAACATATTTTTGGTTGATACAGGATTGCCAAGAATCCTAGGATGCTCCTGCATCAGACACCTCAGGTAAGAAAGATTTTCTCTTAAGGAAATCAGGAATGCCTCAAGGGAATCAGAACAGGTATGTCGAATCTGTTCTTCACCCACATCTACTTGTCCTTCATCCCAAGTAGTCTTCACTTCATCCACTGTCTCATGTAGAAATTCCTTCTGCCTTCCATTTTGTTTACCCCTCCATTCGGCAATTGATAGCAACCGACTCTTATCATTCCTTCCAGTATCGATCACCTCAGTACCTCGGTAAGTTTCATGCTCTCTGGATTCCTCTATCAACTCAATATCATCTGTATCTCTCTATGTTACAAATGTCACCATTTGATGTACCATCTCCACCAACAAGACCATATGTTACTTAATCTACACAAACTCTTCAGAAATATCATTCTCCTTCTCCTTCAAACTAGACTTCGTGGGAATAGGTTCATCAACCTTGTGCTTCTGAGGTTTGTCACTGCCACATGGACAATACCTAATAACTCCACATTCCTTAACCCCTATTTCCTGTAAAGGTATCAACTTATGTCGAGCTCCTTCATGCCTAACCACATAGGTATTAGCATGACCATCAAACAAAACATTCCTATCAAACTACCAAGGTCTACCGAGCAACATATGACGAGCATCCATAGGCAATATATCACACAATATCTCATCATGATAAGATCCACTCTAGAAACTAACCAAGCATTGTTCTTCAACTCTAACCTTAGAAACATCTTGTATCCAACTAATCTAATAAGGATTAGGATGCTTCCTTCTTTTCAAATTCAACTTACTAACCATTTCATCTGAAACAAAGTTCTCAGAACTGCCACCATCAACTATGACACTACATACCTTATTCTGGCACTTACATCTGATTCTGAACAGATTTCTTCTTTGCACCGGTTCATGGACACATGCGGCTAATCTCCTAGTGATAAGTGTCTCACCTTTTTCAGCAACATTCACAATATCTTCTTCAGCAACCAATGCAACTCTTTTCTTAGGACAATAAAAACTTCTATGACCAGCTTCACCACAATTATAACAAGTGCCGGTGAACTCATTCTTCCACCATCCTCTCTGTCTAGCATTCTTAGTAACTTGACCACTGCTAGATCCCACATAAGACTTAGGGTTCTCTATCACATTACTCCCAGCAACTGTCTCACCACTTTTACCACCTCGGTTCCTATTGTTCTATTTACCTTCATACTTCTTATTTAGCTTCTCTTCAATCTTTAATGCCATCTGATAAGCATCACCAATTGTTGTCATCCGCACAGTAAGTAACTCTTCTTGAATACTAGGTCTCAAACCATAGACGTACCTAGCAACCTTCTCTTCTACCTCTTTCCATGTGAACTACTCTCCACTAGATATTTTCATGACCTTTCAACTTAGACTTTGTAAATCTAACTGGTGCAGGAGCACCCCCAATAAACTCAACAGACAATGATCAAGATTGGCATAACTATAACCCCTTGGTCAACGATGGTCAAAGGTGGTCAAAAGGCCTAGAATCTTAGGATTTTTTCTATTTTCATGTTTTTAATAGTTTGGATCCATGTTGGATCATTAGTTTAGGTCTGGACCAATTTTGGTCACCCAGAGTGCAAAAATTGCAAAAATGTTGTAAAAGTTGCTTAGCAACTTTGACAAATTTTGCCGAAAGTTGTAAACAAAGCCTCCAACCATCATATGGTTTTAAATTCAGTTATAACCAATGGTCAAAGCCTTCATTATCCCTTTCAGGTGGGTGGAAGGTAACAATATGTAATTTGGCAATTTGAATCAATAAAATATCAATATTTCTCTGCAATTCCTGAGGAGACCTGAAGTCTATGGATGGGTACAAACATGAGGGCATGAAACTTTGAAACCAAAAGTTGGATCCTTGAATCTACTTCCATTTTCAATTGATCTCATGTTTTGATCTATCGTAGTTTGTGAGTTATATGGTTTTTAGTAAGACTGCCTGGATTGAAGGTCTAGAACCAGGGTTTCCAATAGGGCTTGGTTGTTTGGACCAATTCCACCATGGTAAATTGATACCCCTTGGTGGAATTCAACCTTTGTCAATGTATTTTCATATTCTAAAGGTTAGAAGTGGAGGTTTGCAGGGGAGTGGATTTTCCGTAATGCCCTAGGTGTACATCTCTATGTGTGCACCAGTCAGTGACTTAGAACAGTCAACATAACTCTTGGTTGGGGATTCACCAAGACTGCAAAATCTGCATTCTGAGTTCTTTTATATGGCCTCACATACTCCCATAATTGGTTTGTGCATTGGCTTTGAGGAAAGAGCACTTGTAGTGCAATTGGAGACCTAATTAGGCCTATTAGCCCAGTCTAGTTTAGTTGTTTCAGCATCCTCCACTTGACCTCACATCTTGGTGCTTGGATATGTTCCATAAAGCCCAAAAGGGTGTCAGAATATCCAACCAATTTCATATCTCATGTGGAAGCATTTTGACCTATGATCAAAATACCTTCTAGGAAAGGCTACAAGCCTAGCCTTTGGATTGTGAAGCAACTAAGTTGTATGGGTTTCTTGTAAGTCAAAGAACCATTGGAACTAATAAAAAAATACCTAAATAGGCCAGAGCAGTGATTGTAGGCCACCCCTAGTCTTGTGAGTCATTTCATGGGGTTTGGTTGCTTACTGGGTTAAAGAAACTCCCTAGCAAGCATTTGTCATTGGTGCTTAGAACCTTGTGGAACCTAGTGATTAGGTTATCCTTGGAATTTGGGGTTGTGATAACCTCACTCCTTGTTCATTCTACACTTGGGATAAGTGTAGGGCACTTGACCTCCATAATTTGGTATATTGAGTACCTAAACCTTGCTAATTGTTCACTGTTTAAGGCTTCTGACTGCCCACTTTGCATCAAGAGGTATCAGAGCTATGTCTGCTCCTGAGGATGAAAAGATCCCTGCAAGGGTCACAAACAGTGAGTTAGCAAAGATGGTGAGAGAGAAAAGGGCTGCAAACACAGCCTTAACTAAGAGGCTTCAAGAACTTGAAAATAAGCAAGACAAGGATAAAGAAGATGGGTCTAAAAATGAAGAAGGGAGTGAAGAGGAGGAAGATGATCTTGATCAACACATCCCTACAGACCAAAGGCCTTTCATTGATGCCTTAAATTCCATGGGGTGAAGAACCATGGAGGAAAAGCTAGACTTGTCGGTCCTCAATGGCAAGATGAATGCAGATTTAGCCTTGGATTGGATAGAGGCTTTGACAACATTCTTTTAATGTGAGGACATCCCTGAAAAGCAAAGGGTAAAGATAGCAAGATCCAAGTTGAAGGGAGCAGCCCTAAGTTGGTGGAACTTCATCCAAATAGAAAGGGTGAGGAATGGAAAGAGCATGATAAATTCATGGAACAAGATGATAGCCCTGATTAAAGAGACATATGTACCTGAAGATTATGGGGTACAACTCCATAGGAAAAACCAAAGCTTGAAACAAAAAGACATGGATGTAGGCTCATACACCAAGGAATTCCTAAAATTATGTATGAAGACAAATGTGGCAGAAGATGAGGAAGAAAAATTAGCAAGATACATGAATGGTTTGAAAGTATCCATTCAAGAGGAACTTAGCCTACATTACCCTACCACAGTTAATAAGTGCTATCAAATGGCACTCAAGGTAGAGGAGAAATGGAAAAGAAAATAGGATTTTGGCAAAGGGAAGAACAATGACAATGGGAAGAACTTTAGAGGGAAAGGAAACTCTTGGAACAAGGGACAGAATAGTGGCAGCAGCAGCAGGACCCCTAACCAAGGAGACAAAGAAAATAGTGACTCAAGTTCAAGAGGAAACTATAGAGGAAGGAGGCCCTTCAATAGAGGAAGAACAAACTCTGGAAGGGGTACTGGACCATTAAAATGTTACTACTGCAATCAGATGGGACATCATGCAGAAAGGTTCCATGAGAAGAGGAATAACAATCAAGGTGAGACGAGAGCACAAATTATCCAAGAAGATAAACAAGAAGACAATGCTGACACTAGAGACTTGGAACCAGATGAAGGAGTATGTTTGATGATGAGAGAAGTCTTCCTTCAAGTACCACAAAACCAAGAGCCTCCACAAAGGAAGAACCTCTTCAGGACAAAGATCAAATGTCATGGAAAGGTATGTAATCTACTTATAGATTCTAGTTCAACTGAAAATTTAGTATCTTGTGAAATGGTTCAAAATTTAAATCTCCCTAAGAAGCCACATCCTTGCCCCTATGATGTCTCTTGGCTAACAAAAGGCCAAAAAACTCTAGTAATAGAATAAGAATGGATAGAGTTCTCAATTAGCAAGCATTGGTCATTGGTGCTTAGAACCTTGTGGAACCTAGTGATTAGGTTATCCTTGGAATTTGGGGTTGTGATAACCTCACTCCTTGTTCATTCTACACTTGGGATAAGTGTAGGGCATTTGACCTCCATAATTTGGTATATTGAGTACCTAAACCTTGCCAATTGTTCACTGTTTAAGGCTTCCAACTACCCACTTTGCATCACTAACTCTATCAGGATCTTCTATTTCTTCATAGTCAAAGTACTCATAAATCTCATTGATCCAATCAATCAATTCTTCTGGCCTAAGGCTTCCAGCAAATGCAGAAGCTTCAAGCTTAGGTCTTTTCCCAATCTTAGACATAGCTTTCAGAATTCGATTCTCCTCGGGATCTCTAGCTTCTTCTACAGCTTCTTCAAAATGATCTTCATCAAATTCATCATCACTATCCTCTTTCAAGGTAGGCTTCTTCTTTCTCAATTCTTCTTGTAGGTCTTGCACTTGTTTCTGCAAAGCCCTAAAATCATCAAAAATGAATTCTCCAGTAGCTTCCTCTTCCTCTGAGATCTCACAATTTCTCCTCGAAGGCATCTTCAAATCAAGATCTAGACACGAACACACAAGATCCACTTGGTAGCAATAGGAACAGACTTTCCTCAAATAGGAACAAACTTCACTCTGATACCACTTAATCGATCCGGCAACCCGAGTCGATCCGGCGACCCGAGTCGTTTTGTGATGTAAATTACTTATGCGACTGGAGTAATTCAAGTTGGGGGACTTGACAGCTTCGCATGTTGAGCCGACTTCATTGATCTGTTGGCATACTCGTTAGCATAGGTATAGGAATGGGAAGTCGGGGACTTTTCCATGAGACTTGGAACATGTGTGAGATGGTGGCATAATGAGCTAGTTCAGAACTATGTCAGACTATGAGATGCATTGGTTGCATGTACGTAGGAGGTCTTCATGACATTGGCTCGTGCAAGCCACATGTCCTAATCTGGATGCAAGTTCACATATTGAGGACAACTCATTGGTGGAGAAGTTCTCAAACTCAATTTTTGAGAGGCGTCTTGCTGGCTCAGATCGGTGAGTTGGCTGAGATCGGCTAGCTCGATTAGATTGGCGAGCTGGCTCCAATCGACGAGTTGGGCTCATCTCAGAGGTCGTTACATCTGTAAACAATACCTATCCTATTATGACCCTAGAAATCTGGGTTACTTTGCCGACTCTAGTGATCCGGCGACCCGAGTCGATCCAGTGACATGAGTCGATCTAGTGACCCGAGTCATTCTGGTGATCCGAATTACTTATGCGACTGGAGTAATTCAATTTGGGGGACTTGACAGCTTGGCATGCTGAGCAGACTTCATTTATGAGTTGGCATACTCGTCAGCATTACTATTGTGCATATTAGATTGAGGCGATCCAAGTTTGAATGAGTTGGCATGGATCGAGGTGGACATCATTTGATGCGGTTTGACTAGTTACTATTAGACACAGTGTTGAAATGACCCGGGGTCATTTCATATAACCGTTGGGAGCCTTTCATAGCAATAGGGCAAGACCCGCAACGGGAACTCGATGAGCTCACCGACGAGGTCAAAACTCGTGGGAAAAATGGACAAAGGAGGCTCCGCAGGAGGAAAAGAACAAAATTTTCAGAGTTATATAGTCAAGGCTAGTGGATCCAATTAAGGACTGACCAACCTTGCAGCCAAACCTATATGCAATAGAAATACACAATAACAACAACAGATCTAAATTTAAACAGAAGTCTTTATTCATTAATTCACTGATTACATGCAATGTGTTGGGCTATAAGGCCTTCCCAGTTAGGGCCAAATACAAAGCAAGTAATAGTCTACAAGACCTCGTAGGATCCAAATCTTTTCCACAACATCAATCTTCGGCTAGCCTAGGTCTGCAGCATACAACACACTGGTAGGCACCCAGGAAAGATATAAACTTGTACTCAAACTTCCAACCAATCGTCATGTTCCTAAGCTCGCAGGCTACGAACCTTCCTTCCAACTATCTCCTCTCTAAACAACTACCCAAGCATCCTATAAATATTGATTCCCAACCAAAAGTTGGCTGATGAAACAATAAACCCTTACAAACAAATATTAAATGTTAAAACATCAGTCGACTCTCACATAGCCTTACAAAATAAATAAACTCTTAAAGATGGCCCCAAATAGTCATCAGATTCACATAGGAGAATGCAGCTTGCCAGATCTAGGTCCCCACATGTCTAACAGTCAATCCGTAACTCAAGGAGTGTGACCCAAATTAAATGCCCCCGTCGGCCAAGCCGATCTATCCAAACAAACCAAGTCGTTAAGCAAGAACACCGAGCGCCAAAGGAAATAACCGAGCACCGGTCGACTGACCATGCCAAGCATGACAGAGCAATGCAGTTATCATCGAGCGTCAGTGAACAGACACCTTTAGTTACCGAGCATTCTTCAAAGACCAAGCACCCCGATAACCACAGAAACTGACCAACCAGTCCCCCAAAGTGAGAAAGTACTGCGCCAAAACAAGATCAAAACTAACAAACTACCTTCAAAGACAAACATATTTTTTGTTGCTACAGGATTGCCAAGTATCCTAGGATGCTCCTGAATCAACAACACAAGTGTATATGAAGAAATACACAATCTTTTTGAACTATTTGGCAGCAACTGTCTTTGCTTGATCAGTTCCAATGAAGTCCACCAGTAAACCTCTTCTCTACATACAAAAGACACAAGCTCACAACATGCACAACTTCTTTATTTCACCTTTTTCCCATCCATATCTTTTCCAAAAGAAAAGACCTTTCATTTATACCATATTACAATTCTCATGATCAGGTCGGTCCATAAGCAAGTCCTAATTACAAATAATTACATAAACCCTTGCTAAGATACACATGCTATCTAAAACAAGTATACAATAATTCCATTACAAGAACTAAGGACCGACATCCTTAATTTATATTTGCAAAACAAAATGCACACTACATCTCCTAAGTCAGCCTCCAAATAAAGCTTTTCCAGAACACACGCCACAAATGATGTCACCAAGAAATCCATACCTTGCGCTGACTAGTGAACATCCTTCAATATCTTGTATGTTGTCCCTGAACCTCGCATACCTTGAATCCATATAATCTGAAAGATATACCAGTAACACAAAGACTAACTCTGTCATTTCTCACTATCACACTCCAGTGACCAGTCTTCACCAAAACATCTGTAACTCATCCAATATGAAACATTACATGAGGCGATCTTGGATATAAGATCACAACACCCTCCTGAACTCTCATTTGTCTTTGTAGCATCTGAAACATTCATACAGTGTACATACACTGTGATAACCATCCTATTTTCCTCATAGAAACATATGTTGACATTAGTGACAAAACATAGATGACAACACTATGAGTGCCCATATATTAACGTAGTGATTAAACATATTAAATGTCTAAATCACCTCCCCATGCATTAGCAATATCTAAAAATTTCTCCCTTTGGCATTGATATCAACATATAGGAAAATCCATCATCCCAAAGTTATATCAATCCAAAGTTCTGCAACCAAACAATCTCCCCACACAGTAGGGATTTTCTCATAGAAACACTCCCCCTTTGACAAAAATGGCAAAGGGTGCCATGAGTCATCAACTACTTCCCAACATCTTTCTTCCACGATCACTCTCCCTAAGGAGTAGGTTCCTACATCCAGTCTAGATTATGAGAAGGCTCTGAAAACCTCTGGACTAATGCATCTTTGCATCATTTAGTTTTGACTAGGAGGGGCCTAAACCCCTAGCATACCTCTGACATATGCAAAGGTATCTTTTGGCAGTGGCTTTGTGAAGATGTCCTCAATCTTCTCTTTTGTATGAATAAATTCTAATTTTATTTCCTTCTCTGCCACCTTGTCTCTCAAGAAGTTATATTTGATAGAAATATGTATAGTCTTAAAGTGCATCACCGGATTCTTTTACATATTCACTGTACTGGCGTTATCACAATGGATAACCATAGGCTCATAAAAAGTAAGTCATATGTCCTTCAATATTTGTTTCATCCAAAAAAATTGAGTGCAATTAATAGCAGCAGCAACATACTCTGATTCAGCAGTAGATTGTGCTATACAGTCTTGTTTCTTACTTAGCCAAGAAACCAACTTTTTCCCAAGAAAAATGGTACCACTAGTACTCTTTCTTTCATCAATGCTTCCTGCCCAATCAGAGTTAGTATAAGCATGAAGTACAAAACTATCATTCCTATCATACCACAGGCCATAGTCAATTGTCCCTTTCAGTTATCTAAATATCCTTTTCACAGTAGCTAGGTGTGTCTCCTTTGGCTCTACCTGATATCTAGCCATAATTCCAACAACATCAGCAATATCTGGTCTAGTATGAGTCAGATATTGTAATCCTCCAACCATTGATCTGTACTTGGTCTGAAATACACACTGAGTTTCATTATTACATGATAGCTTATTATCGGTCACCATTGGTGTTCCTACTGGTTTACAGTCTTCCATTCCAAACTTCTTTAGCATTTCTTTGAGATACTTAGTCCGAGAGATAAAGATACCATCTTTGCTCTGATTTCTTTGTAGTCCTAGAAACAATTTCATTTCACCTATCATGGACATCTCAAATTCACTTTCTATTTCCTTAGAAAATTTCTTACATAGATCATCACTACCTCAAAGGATAATATCATCAACAAAGACTTCTATTATAAAGATTCCATCATCACTAGTTATTAAATACAAATTACTGTCAGCATTACCTTTTCTAAATCCAAGCCAAAGTAAATACTTGTCTAACCTTGCATACCAAGCTCTTGGAGCTTGCTTCAGCCCATACAAAGCTTTCTTCAACTTCTATACGATGTCTCTATCTTCGCATAGAGGAAATCCATCTAGTTGTTCTATGTATACTTCTTCTTCAAGATCCCCATTCAAAAATGCATATTTCACATCCATCTGATACACCTTGAAATATTTATGTGCAACATAAGCCAAGAATAATCTGTTAGAAATGGGGAATACTGAGAGGGGGGTGAATCAGTATTCTACAAACTTTTACTTTTGCCCAATTATGGATATAACAAATTAAATTGAAGCTTGCAAAGAAAGTAAACTAAATAACAAGCATAGCAATAAAGCAAATGACCTCATAACACCACATTTTGTTCTCGAGGAAACCCTAGCCAAGGGAAAACCCTGGTGGGGATGATACCCACAACTGATCCACTAATCAAAATTATCCGGTTAAGGATGTTGACCCTGTCAAGAGTCTATTACATGCATATAGTCTCTCTGTCCCGACTAAAGGACTCTAGGCCTTGTTAGAAACCTCAACCTCGCTAAGAGTTGGTATTACAAAATAGGATGTTTACAAGATGAGCTCACTACCACAACATCTAAAATACAATGATATCTGAATACAAAGATAAAGTATATAACCTTTCACTGTTGCTGAATAGTTTTCCTTTTCTGATTTAGATTTCTAGGCTCTTCTCTTTCATATATAGAGTCTTCTTGCTTTTCTTTTGCAATACACAACTTCACATCACATCATTACAATATATTATTACATCTATTACTGCTTTGCATTACATGCTTCTTACATATATACACGTTATTAAGAATAATAACTTACAGTCGGCTTTAATAAGCATAAACTCTTTCCTAAATACAAAAATAATTCATGCCGCCTAAGGGTTAACATCTAGGATGTCATCCCTTATATGGTTGAGTCATTATTTTGATAAAAAAAATAATCCCTTAACTAATATTCTTATTATGTCTTCTTTCTTTGTTCAGGTCGGCTTCAACTCTGTCTATGTTATTCTTGAATATCTCCTTACGTACATGTCATACAGTCTTGCACTTTCACATGTGTCTTTAATATACATAGAATTATCCATGTTCAAGTGTGCATGCAATGAACCTACTTTTGTGAACATTGCTAACCAAAACTATCTCTGATTAGACTAAAAAATACTGTTGTACTTCGACAATTTTTACTTGCACTCGTACAAAACTGTTTGCTACTATAGTGCGATCATCATAGTGATTATATGTTTCCATAATGACAACAACTTGATATCCTACTCACCCAAATTTCCAACAATCTCCCCCTTTATCATTGGTGGCAACATATAAGAAAATTGGCTAAGTCTCACAAAATTTCAAAATTGTGGCCATATATAAAAAAAATCTCCAAGATACTTATATCTCAGAATATCTATACTCCCCCTAGGAGTATGCATCATACTATACTATCTATACAATTTTTTGCTACTACTCCCCCTTTGACAACAATGACAAAAAAGAGTGTCAAAAATGGTTTACCTTAGGTTCTCAAAATTGCAAAGCCGGTAGGTTTGCAAAATTTGTCTTCATGCTTACTAACTCCTTATCCCATGATTTCTTTATAGCATCTAAAACACTTAGGAGTGCACAAAGACCATAAGATTAGGCACTTTCGGCCGGCAATAGAGTGGCAATACATGCCTTTAGGTTTCCATAGTGAAATGTTCCATAATATGTCTTAGAAGAAAGACATTCCTCCAATTGATTCTCAATAATACTCAATTTAATTGATGCATGCTCTCTCAATAGAGAGAATATCCTCAATTTCGTGTCCTTTTCATTATTAAGAATTCTTATATCATCATAGATTTTACTTATGTTTTTCTCAATGTCTGAGATCTTCACATTTGGACTTGACAAAAGGTTTACTGCTGTTTGTATCTCTGCCTCTTTCATTTATATCTTCTGTATTATTTCTGATATATGATCTTCTAATTCTATACACGGAATGTCCAAAGCTTCTCCTCTTTCCAGACTCCTTAGTTCCTTAATGCAAATATCCAGATTGTCTATATCATTTCTGATATTCTGACATACATCTTGGAATATCTTGGCTTCATAAGTTTCTTGTGCTTTAACTGTGGCCATATCTAATAAGTTTGTGAATTCAATATCAAACGCTTTCACAACTTCTTTTGCTTTACCCTCTGGGTGTGCCTCATTTATTTGACTAGTTATTATGCTCTGCAGTTTCTCTGTCACTTCGAGTAATGATCCTTCTAAGCTTTTTACCTTTTTATTCATTCCAATAATCTTAATCAAAGATGAGATCACCTCTATTTGATCATCATGATCAACGTCATGTCCAAGACTAGAAAAAATAGATTCAATTTGTGGTTTCTCTGCTACTTCCATGGGATTAGGACTGATTGCTGTCTGTACATGTGGAACTTTCTGTTCTACTGCTTCTACATTAACCTGTGATTCTTCGTGTGTCATTTATGCCTCTTCTTCCTTTCTTATTTCCTTTCCTTCTTCCTCATTTGTTGTCATATCCTATTGCTCAATAGCCGAATTGTCAACAATGTTCTCAAGATTACTGAATGGATTTTTTTCACGGTCTCAGGTAATGTTTGTTCCTTCTACATTCATAGCTCCATCCTCAACGTTAATAGATGGTGGCGGTGATGTTTGATGTTTTGCTTCCAATGCTTGATCAGGTACACTTCTGTGCTCACTAGGGCCGGAGGTCATAACCTTTACAATTGCCTCTTCTATCTCTTTTTTAATTTCCTCATAATTATCTCGCATTATTAATATAGTTATTCTTTTCATTCTCAGACGAGTCTTAAGATTTTTCATAATCTCCTTAAAGTGCTCTTCATCTTTTATCTCACATAGCTTCCTCACATAATTTTCTCTTATAATTTTGTCTTCTTCAACTGCTCTTTTCTTCCTGTTTACTAACTTCTCAAAAATTTTATCAATAATCTTTCCTTTAATACTATCAAAATTTTTATCTAGCAGTATCATGTGCCTGACAACTGCATTTTCCAAGTTCAATTTCTCAGAAAAATTGTATAATTCATAGAATTTGTTCATTTTCGTGAAGTCGCCTTCATTGATAATTAAGGCATACACGTTTTCAATCTTAGGCTTCCATTTCTTTTTACTAATTCCTACTTCTTAGTCATCCTTTACTTCTGATACTTTCCTTTGTGCACTTCCACAACTTCAATTTCTTCTGCCAAATCCTGAATTTCTTCAGTGGGAGCTACATCTGATGTTAGGGGTGGAACAGATAGAAATTCTTTTTGTCCTATGTCTTTGATTGCCACTACTATCTGCTTCGCAACTATAAATTCATGTTCTGTCATGCTTGTATCTTTAATAATTTTCTTTATTGTGCTATCAACTCTCTTCTTAGCTAATGTCTCCACTTGCAATGACTTTGCAGAGTTAAATTTCTCCTCATATGTTCCAAATCTAGGACTATTTGCATCCAACTTATACTTAAGTAATCTCCTTATATAATCTTGAATTTCAGCTTCAGAAACTTCATATCCAAGTGAATCTATAAATTCCACTCTAGGTTCAACTGCTTTAACAAAAGTGTAATCAATGTCAACCATAAAGCATATCTCATTTCTATATTTTTCTACAATAACCGGTAGAATCCTTGATCTTTTTCTCATTTGGTTCTGAAAAGTCTTGATTACCAAGGTTGCACTCTCATTTACTTTATCTACAAGGTGTCTTAGGTACACCTTATTGATTATGTCCATTGTATTCCTATTATCATTCCAATCTTCTCCAATAGTATATGGAAATCTTCACAACAAATGGAAAAACATATATGTGATCAGAGATGAAAATCCAAACTGCGAGTTCTTAGTTTTCTTAATCTTCTCAAGGTTCTCTATCAACTGAATTCTAAAAATTTCACATATATCAACTTGACCTTTTTCAACACACATCAAATAAGTTGCATGTACCATACTAGCTGCCATATCATCTTCTCTAGAATTTGCACAAAACTTAGATGTTAAAATCTTGCTTACATATCTAACATCATCTTGTATGATCTTGTTGATTACAATTCCTCTACCATTGTAAGATGACTTAGTGTTGTCCAGTACATTTTTCTTTACATTCTTCTCATTAAAAGGAATAACTCCAAATTTTGATAAACCTATTACCTCATGAATTAGATCTGCAGTGATATCTATCACTCTATCATCTAACCAAAATTTTCCATTGTGGATTCTACTCAAAATGATCTTTGTGCATTCATCATCCTAGAATTCATAATGAAGTCGATACTTGACAACCTCATTATCTATCAAATGTTCAAACCCTTCTTTGAATGACATGTCCTGATTGTATATCTTTTCATATTCCATGATCAGGTTTCTATCACTTAAGGTCTCAAACTTTCATTTCAAATAGCTTTTCACATCTTCGAAATGCAGAACTCCGCCAGGAATGTATGACAGTGCAAGACTAGGGTCTTCTTCCAAGGGTTCTATTGGTTCCCTTTTAATTCTAGGTCTAACTGAATCTCTTATATGGTGAACAAGTGATGCATCCATGATTTTTGAAAAACTTAACTGCTTTGATATATTTACTTAGCAAAATACCTCAAAAAATGTGATTTAGGGGTTTCCGTAGATTTGTCATGAAATCATTTTCCAAATCCAGCAAAATGCTCTTAATGTCCACTATATCGCTCTTCTTATCACTTGTAGTCACTTGAATAATCAAATAATACCAATCATGTGCTATTATCCTTTAAATCTTTCAAGGTTCTGACATCGAGTTCAATTTCTTTGCAGCTTCTTTCCAAAAAGTTGTTGCTGGTTACTTGCAAAACTTCATTCTTTTCGTGTACACGCATACATTCATATTAGCTCATGCGCTCTTAACCATAGCATCATTACATCATATACTACCTCATATTAATTTCGCAACACTTAATTCAATCTACTCTAACTTTTACACTATTCTAATCTTCTACTCTAATACATTCTTCGTGAATTGATTACTTCAAGTACTTTGACATGGGTTAGGAAAAGATTCACACTTACTATTAGATACTTCACGTGTCTGATTACTTTTTGTACTAAGTGTGCTTGTTTGATTTGTGGCTTTAACAAATTTAACCTCTTTCGAGTTACTACAACATCCCTTCTTACTGTTGTTTGTGTTCTCATTTCTCCTTGTTTATCTTCTAGGATTAGGGTTTCTCATGTTGTTCATTCTGCAAAATATTGTTCTGTGACCAAATTTATTGCATTCCTGACAGACTACTCCATTGTTTCTATATATTGGTCCTATCTAACTGATTTGTGATCTGCAATTTCTGGCAATGTGTCCAATCTTGTTGCATCTATAACACTCAACTCTATTTCTCTTGTTCATATCTTCAGTAGGTCTCTTATCTGCACAGTTAGTATCTCTAAACATTCTACTAATACAATTGTTATCAGTAGATCTAGGTTTCTTACAATCAATAGCTCTATTTCCAAAACCATGACAATTATAACAATAACGATAGAGAGGTTTGAATTGCTTACTTGTGCAATCTTTCTTCATATGTCCAAAAGTATTACATGCAAAACATCTACCTTTGAATTCTCTTCGCATATCTTTAGGTGGTTCATCTTCTTTAGGTGGATTAGGTATGTCTTCAAATTTGTTATCTTCATCAGATTTCTTTTCATCTTTTTTCTCAGAGGATTTTGGATCTGGTTCCTTGCATTCTTCACTTATCTTATATCAATTAAATCCAAGACCAGTTGTATCATAGTATGGATTTTGATAAGAAATTTTTTCATCAATCTTCTCACTGGTGGAATACAATTTTTCAAGATGTTGTTTAGAGTGATTCAATTCACCTTTCATAATTGTATTATACTTCTCAAGTTCAGCATACTGTAATTTGGTTTTCTCAAGTTTAGATGTCACTTTACAAAGTTTATACTTCAAATCTTCATTTTCAGATTTCAGATTTCATTCATTCTTGCTATTTCCATCTTTCAAACTTAACTTCAAATCTACAATCTTGAACTCATCTTTAAGGATCTCATTTTCTTTCTTTAGATTTGAAACTTCATCACAATCTTTGATTTGAATTGTAGGTTCTTTCTTTGATTTCAGTTCTTCCACTTTTTCTTTTAGTTTCTCAATGCAGTTCTTCGCATCATCATATTTCCCTTTCAGAGTATCTCTTTCTTCAGTAAGAATATCAATTTGTTCAAGAGCTTCTTCAAGATTCTTCTGCAATTGATCCATATCCATAGAGATCTTACCCAACTTGTTAGGCTTTCTCTGAATAACTTTGTTCTGAGTAACTAAGCTCTAATACCAATTGTTAGAAATAGGGAATACTTAGAGGGGGGGGTGAATCAGTATTCTACAAACTTTTACTTTTGCCCAATTATGGATATTAAAAATTCACTTGAAGCTTGCAAAACAAGGTAAACTAAATAAAAAGCATAGAAATAAAGCAAAAGAACTCATAACACCATGTTTTCTTCTTGAGGAAACCCTGGTCAAGGAAAAAACCTAATGGGGATGATACCCACAATTGATCCACTGATCAAAATTATCCAATTAAGGATGTTCACCCTGTCAGGAGTCTATTACATGCATATAGTGTCTTTGTCCTACTTAAAGGACTCTAGGCCTTGTTACAAGCCTCAACCATGCTAGGAGTTGGTATTACAAAATAGGATGTTTACAAGATGAGCTCACTACCCAAACATGTAAAATACAATGATATCTAAATATAAAGATAAAGTATATAACCTTTCACTGCTATCGAATAGCTTTCGTATTCTGATTTAGCTTTCTAGGCTCTTCGCTTTCATATACAGAGTCTTCTTTCTTTACTTTTGCAATATACAACTTCGCATCATAGTATTACAACATTACAATATCTTATTACATCTGTTACTACTTCGCATTACATGCTTCTTACATATATACAAGTTATTAAGAATAATAACTTATAGTTGGCTTTACTAAGCATAAACTCTTTCCTAAATACAAAACTAATTCATGTTGCCTAAGGGTTAACATCTAGGATGTCATTCCTTATATGGTGGAGTCATTATTATGATTAAAAAATTAATCCCTTAACTAATATTCTTATTCTGTCTTCTTTCTTTGTTCAGGTCGGCTTCAACTATGTCTTTGTTATTATTCAATATCTCCTTCTGTACATGTCATACAGACTTGCGCTTTCACACGTGTCTTTAATATACATAGAATCATCCATGTTCAAGTCTGCATGCACTGAACCTACTTTTGTGAACATCGCTAACCAAAACTGTCTCTGATTAGACTGGAAAATACTGTTGTACTTCGACAATTTTTATTTGCGCTCATACAAAACTGTTTGCTACTATAGTATGATCATCATAGTGATTATATGTTGCCATAATGACAACAAATTGATATCCTACTTAGCCAAATTGCCAACATAATCTCACTGCCTCTATACTAGTAGCAGGAGAAAATGTTTCTTCAAATTCTATGCCTTCTTGCTGTTAATATCCCTTAGATACCAATCTTGTTGTGTTTCTTACAACATTTACTTCTTCATTCATTTGTTTTTGAAAACCCATTTTGTTCCTATTACATTTTTGTTTTAGGGTCTAGGAACCAATTCCCAAGTGTTGTTCTTTATCTGATCTAGTTCTTCCTTCATAGCATTTATCCAAGATTCATCTCTACATGCTTCATCTGTAGTCTTTGGTTCAACTCTAGAAATCAAACAAATTTCTTCTCTAGCTTTTGATCTAGTCATTACTCCTTGATTAGAATCACCTATAATTTGATTTTCAAGATGGTTATTCTTTACATACCATGGAGTTTTAGGAGCCTTAGTAGCCTCACTTGTGTCAACATCACAAGTCTCTTTTTCACATTCTGCCTCAACAAGTTCTTCTTCTGCAATAGCAGCACCCTCTTTGATCTCTGTAATCTGATTACTGTCATACATTCTTTCTTGTATCTGAAAATTTTCATCTATCCTTACATTGTTACTTTCAATCATCTTTTTAATCTCAAATTGAAACATTTGTAGGCCTTTCTCTTGGTAGAGTAACCAAGAAAAATTCCTTCATAACTTCTAGCATCAAACTTTCCTATCTCATCATCTCCCTTGATACACTTACTACCAAATATTCTGAAGTATTTTATAGTAGGAATATGATCAAACCATAATTCATAAGGAGTCTTACTTGTACCTTCTCTGATTTGAATTTTGTTCAATGTATACACTATTGTCCCAACAACCTCTCTCCAATGTAATGTATGAGACACATTTCCTTCAAGCAACATTGTCCTAGCAGAATCAAGTATAGTCATGTTCCTTCGTTTTGCTATCCCATTCTATTGTGGAGTCCTAGGAGCATATGTATGTCTCTTTATTCCATGCTCTTTGCAGTACGAATTGAATAAGTCTGAAGTAAAATCTCCACCTCTATCTGACCTTAGACTCTTAATCTTTAAACCTGATTCATTTTCTACATTTTCTTGGAACAACTTGAATTTATCAAATGCTTCTAATTTTTCTTTCAAATTAGTAACCCACATCATTCTACAAAAGGCATCAACAGAAAGTATGAAATAACTTTCACCATAGTATGATCTTGTCCTTCTAGGTCCACATAGATCTGTATGTACCAAATCCAACTTTTCTTTTGATGTATGTGCTTTGCTTTTGTAACTGCTTCTAGTCTATTTTCCCATGACACATTCTCTGCATACAGTGCTATATGGTTTCACAATCTTTGGTAGATCTCTTACTGCATTAGCCATACTTGCCTTAACAATGTTATCAAAATTAACATGACAAAATCATCTATTCCATAACCAACTGTCATCTACCTTCGCAACAAAACAAGAGGCTCCAGATGTATTTAATTTAAATACATTACCTCTAGATTTAGTACTGGTTGCAAACAACTTACCTGCCTTACTTCTGATAAAACATTTACCATTAACAAAACTTAGTTGAAACTCTTTATCCATTAGTTGTCCAACACTCAACAAGTTATATTTCAATCCATCAACAAGTAGCACATTATCTATATTAGTCTTTCCATCCAAAGTAATAGATCCTACACTTATGATATGTTTAGGAAGATTGTCTCCAAATCTCACAACACCACCATCATACTTTACTAATGTAACAAACTAGTTTATATCTCCCGTCATATGATGTGAACAACCACTGTTTATAATACATTCAGTTTTCTTGTCAATGTGAGATACTAAAGCCTTTTCCTCATGTACTAGTTCATCTCTAATAGAAACAAATCCAATCTCTTCATAATCCAAATCATCATCATCAGAAATGCCTTCACTAGCATAATAACATTCTTTATCCCTTTTAAACTTGGAAAAATTAGGTTTGTACTTAGGAACTCTTGTAGGACATCTAGATACAAAATGACCTACCTTACTGCATAAAAAACATTTCAAGGGTAACTTGCATTCAAATTTTCCCTTACCTCTCTTTTCTCTTCTAGCAATCAGTGAAACACGTTCATCCATCTTTCTTTCTTCTTCCATTATTTGTTCCCATTCCTCAGCATACTCACCAAGCTCTTCTTTTAGGTCTTCACTACTGGTGCTCGAAAGTGCAGATATTTTCTTGTGTGAGGATGTCTTGAATGCAGATTCTACTTTAGGTACCGAATCTCCCATTTCAGAAGCATCAAAGGTAGTTAGCTTTGCAATCAACATCTCTCTGCTAAAGTTTGGAGTTAAGGGTATAGTCTCTTGAATGGACATAGCCTTCAACTTGTATACATGTGTCAATGATCTAAGGATCTTCACAACAACTTCTTCTTCATCATAAGTTGCTCCACAATTTTTGATTCCAACCACAACTTATGTAACCCTTTGAACATAAGCCCTAATGCTTTCATCATCCTTCATTTGCAGCTTCTCCATCTTGGTTTTCCAGTTTTGTAACTTCACTTCCTTGGTATATTTCTCTCCCTCATATAATGCTTCAAATCTTCTCCAAATCACATTTGTTGAATCCAAGTCTTTTACTTCAGTAAACTCACCTTCAGATAGTGCGCTTATCAGTGCTTGCCTTGCGACCTTGTTGTATGAGAATACCTTCTTTTCATGATTAGTAGCTGATGGAAAATCAATCTCAGTCTTTATAGCCACCTTATTCTTTGTGATCAACCAATAGTCGATGCCCAAACATAGTAGATGAGTTTGCATCTTGTTCTTCCAACTGTCAAAGTTTTTAGGATCAAATTTTGGACCATCCTTCCTATAGAGTTTCATCTCCAAGATCACCTCAAGTTGTTAAGATTTATCTCTGAGGACCACAAGGTCTGATACCAATTGTTAGGAATAACAGTCCACAATACAATACAGAGGGCAGGTGAATCAGTTGTATGGTAGATTATTAAACTTTAAACTTTAAGTAGCAGCAATATTAGATCCAATGAACACAATGAATGCCAACACAATAACACAATATTTTGGTCTCGCGGAAATCTTGTTAAAGGTAAGAACCCTGGTGGGAATTAGCATCCACAAATGATGTACTGAGAGTATAGTAGCCTTTTTAGAAGATTTAGCCCTGTTAGGAGCTTATTGAAACAATACAGTACATAGTCCTTGTTAGAGGACAGACCCTGTTAGGAGTCAAGAAGAAAGGGAGGGCTCACTACCCAAAGAAGGTTAAATCTACATTCAGAACTCACTGTTCACAACACAAGTGTATATGAAGAAATACACAATAATTTTGAACTATTCGGCAGCAACTGTCTTTGCTTGATCAATTCCAATGAAGTCCACCAGTAAACCTCTTCTCTACATACCGCAGACACAAGCTTGCAACATTCACAACTTCTTTATATCACCTTTTTCCCATCCGTATCTTTTCCAAAAGAAAAGACCTTTCATTTATACCATATTACAATTCTCATAATCAGGTCGGCCCATAAGCCTTTCCTAATTATAAATAATTACATAAACCCTTGCTAAGATACACACAGTATCTAAAACAGGTATACAATGATTCCATTACAACAATTAAGGACTGACATCGTTAATTTATATTTGCAAAACAAAATGCATGCTACATCTCCCAAGTCGGCTTCCAAATAAGTCTTTTCCAGAACACAGGCCACAACTAACGTCACCAAGCGATCCATACATTTCACTGACCAATGAACATCCTTCAATATCTTGTCTATCGTCCCTGAAGCTCGCATTACTTGAATCCATATCATCTGGAAGATATACCAGTAACATAGAGACACACTGTCATTTCTCACTATCACAATCCAGTGACCAATCTTCACCAAAACATCTATAACTCATCCAATATGAAAAATTACATCATGCAATCTTGGATATAAGATCACAACACCCTCCAAAACTCTCATCTGTCTTCACAACATCTGAAACATTTGTACACTGTTCGTACACTGTGATAACCAATCCGTTTTCCTCACAGAAACATATGTTGACATCGGTGATAAAACATAGATGACAACAGTATGAGTGCACCCATTCAGTAACGTAGTGATTAAACATATTAAATATCTGAATCACCTCCCCACGCATTAGCAATATCCAACACATACAACATCTAGCGACATCTCTAAGTCTCCTAAAAGAACTGTACACTCCAATTAGTTCTGCAATATTAGATACTTAGTAGCACATCAAGAACACTGTCAACTAACACAACACTAATTTGACATGAATGACAACACAATAATTGATCTTCTTGTCATCAAACCTGTACGACACAACACTCAACAATCTCTGCATCATTTATGCCAATATATCCAATACTAGGTTTCTATCCTGAAACCAACTCAGCAAAAACATGATAAATTCCTTGTCATCAAACTAGGGAAATTCTCCCCATATATCGAATCCAATATTCCAAACCCTCTATAACTCATCCGATGATAATCATAATTCTATATTTATGATCCTACAATGATAAAATTCCTGAATCTTAGCCTTTTTTTAGCATCCTCCATTAGACTACACTAGTACCATGAATAACCAACTGAGATTCCATTATCGTGCTTGTATAAGTCTTCTTCAACACTTCCTAAGCTCAACTAAAACTCATAAATTTATTCTTGCAAAAGCTGCAAATGATTTCAAGAATTCACATGTATAACCACAAACCATCAGAATTACTTATCTCACCAAAAACAAAATATCATTGATGCAACCCAACTATACTGCACAAATCAATCAATCGAAGTAACTGTAATCATTATTTTATCCAACCAAAGACAAGATACTTGCATACGATATCACCTTAGCGCCTGGGAGATGATGATATAGGATTTTAATACTCTCCCCGAGACAAAGCATTCGGCTCAGTTACCATAAGAGCTAGTACGATAATCTGGTATGTGGCTCTCTTTATCAATAACATCTTTATTCTTCCATATCATGTTAGTCTTATGAGATTCACTTGAAATTGTAACATTATTTCCATGTCCAATATTTATGGAAATACCACTAGATCTGCATGTGTTAGCATAATGACCAATCTAACCACATTTGAAATAATTGGCATTCCTCTAACCTGATCTCACTGACTGGACACTAGATCTGCATTGATGATCCTTGTGACCATAATTATTACATACATAGAAATTCTCATAAAAGATATTGTTCATTCCACTGTGCTTAACTAGATTAGAGAGTTAAATTTGGCATTATTCAATTTATAACCAAGCTTATAACAATATGAGCATTGAACATTATATTGTTTCCTTCTCTTACATTCAACAGCGTTATGACTAAAATTCTTGCATATGTAACAATAACTATTAAAAGATAAGTAGCTTTGAGAATTCAGTTTCCTTACGAGACACCTTCTTATAGATGTATTTTGATTCTTCATCTTTCTAGCTACACCAGACTATACCTAAGCTTTAACTATCTTCGCTTTTCCTTTGTCCTTTAGATATGAACATTCATTGATAAACCTTAATCCTCCAATATCTTTGTGACTCTTCTCTAGGGCTAAAAACTATTCCAAAATCATACTACTCACATACCTTACCTTCAAATCTTAGCTTCATTAATTTCTAATTTAGCCTTTATTTTTCACCTTACATCATCTTGATGGCTTCCTTGAGATTCTCTTCATGTTTCTTCCATTCTTGTAAGGCGATCTTCAATTCTACTTCAGTCCTCTTCCAAACTTACATTTTCTGCTTTAACCCATCTTTCATAAATTCCTTAGTACATTTTTTCTTATTCACCTTCGTGTCGAGATCCACCACCTTTTTTTTGACTCCTTCAATTCCTGATTGACTTCATTATGCCTTGCTTCAAATTTTAGATATGATCCTTCAGCTTACTGATATATGCATTTGCTTCCTTAATATTTTCTTTCAACTCCTCATTCTTGAATTTGGTACTCTCAATATTTTTCATCATGATCTGTCAATCCCCATCATAATAGTATTCTCCTTCCATCTATTCAAACAAACCAGATCGCCCTCAAGTGGTTAAGTTGTATCTGCAAGGGACTGACCTCTGATAAAAATTGTGGAAGAAGCTAATAACTGAGACAAGGGGGAGTAGTTATTCACAAACACTTAAGGTTTTTTCTAAAATAGTAAGTACTTAAACCATTCAAGTAATTAAGATTGATAAAATTATGAAAGCATCAAACCATCAACACATAGAACACCAGAATTTACGTGAAAACCCAAACTGGGAAAAACCACAGAGAAGCTAATTCTCATGAAATGAACATCAGTCAAGATCACCTCAGTTAAGGTGATTATTAGAAGGGCTCATTGTCATTTTGATCATAGTGGATGCCTAACTTTGAGTCGGGATAACTACCCTTATACAAAGAGATGTATTACAAAATGTTTCACTTACAAAATGTAAACTAATAGGTTTGTGTCTGACTATGTATAAAATAGTTCCAATTGATAGTACATTTCTCATTGATATAAGAGATATAATACAAACCTTCTGTCAATATACAAAAAATCTTGACACCACAGTATATAAGACCTTATCGTTATACATAAAAATACTCCACCCAACTTCCTTCTTATACACCACTGCCAAATATACAAAAACAAACTCGCACTATGTCACATATTGTTCTCTATTTTGCATACACATACTTCTCCAATAACATACATTGGATACAAAAAGATATCTTTGTTTATATACATCTGATAAGGTAGCTACCTATGGCGGCCAAACAACAATACATATAGGCCACAAAATAAAAGATATTACAATTGTATTTAACATGCTAGGATTGAACTAATTTTGGGACATACCTAAGAACTCTTTACAACATGCTACCACAAGACCTAAATATAGGTCACACTTAAGATAAATACACCTCAAATCACATTTATCAAAAGATCAGGGAATTTTTAGAACACTACAACCATGTTCATGACTTGATCAAAAAAACTTCTAAAACAACCGATAGATAAAACTAGATGAAACATGTCCATAATAGGATATAATCACTATACAAAACCTTCTAATGAACTACACGAATGTCCATATAGAAGGAACACCTGGAAGAACTCTGTAAGCACAACATTCAATAGGTAGAAACAAAATAGGAAATCAACTACACTCACTAGAACATATAGATGTACTAGAAGTTGTATTTCAATTTTAGAAACAAGAATGCCTAACACCATACATCAAAATCTCTCATACAAGATCTATTCTACAAATAGAGCCGAAACCTTTATAGCATATTAAAAACATACTAGTAACTACTATCACCCAACCAATATTGTTGGATAATTAACCGATACCACTAGACAAATAACTGATATTGCTAGATAACCAGTGTGGAGGTTTTGACATCAATGACAATAATCCCAACAAAAACTCAATATGTCTAACAACTGGGAGATTTTGGTAAGTAGGTATATGTGATGGTTTAGAAATATATGTGACACTCGCACTTGAGGATGTATGAAAGAATTACAGATTCCTCCAAGACTACCATGTGCAACATTGATGTTTTGAATTGATCTAGCCATAATATGTGGAGTATAGGTAAACACATTATACAACAATGTTAGAATTGGAATAAAATTCTCAAAATTATCAATGAGATTAGAAAGGCTATGAGCTTCAACATAACTTTTCATAGATAATATTTAAGGTTTATGCCAATGTTTAAGCTTTTTGTAAATCACTAACAAGCTTGACGACTTGGCTAGGTGACATTCATGTTAGGGAGTCATCCTCATCATGAGAATTATGGGAAGATTGGTTCTAAATAATGCTAGGTATTTCATGTGAAGGATTAAAGGCTTCACCGTAATTCACATAGAAAATGTTAGATTACTTAACCTATATACCCTTTAGAGAGCACATAATTCTATAACTTCTCCTCATAGGAATGTTAGGTGTAGGAATCAAGGTCATAAAAATCATGCACAAAGTTATAGAACAGAGAAATATCTAACGAACACAAATTAATAACGAATTGACCATTTAAACATTGCATAGAATTTTAAAAAAATGAATCTCTGAATGCATAGCATATTAAATATAAGCATCTAAGGCATATAAGTCATATCTACACATTAATGAGGATTTTGGTAGATCAAATAAATCCATTTGAAAAACCTATCTATGTCGTATGATGCTATTCAGAACAAGCTTTCTAATGAATATAATTTTGATACATATTGAATTCATTATCACTTTTAAATATTACTTTAACTAAACATAGGTTGTTTGGTCATTCAACAACTTGTCTCTTCAAGAGTTTGGGAAAAATAGCAAATTACAAAAAAAAATTTATGAAAAATATCTAGGAAAAGAGTATTTGCGTTACCTTTCTATAAAAAAAGAAAAAATGAATTTCAATATACACAGATCAAGTTAGAGTGATCCAAGTGACCTTAAGTCTAAATTATAGTTACTGTCACCTTAGAACTTAACAAACTATGAAATATTGACCCAAAATGAATGAAACCAATTGCATCCTTTAGATATAGAAGTTACAAATATAATCCCGAAAGAATTACATCGTCATCATATTTTAAAAAAAAGTTATGTTGATCCAAGTGACAGTAACTCCTTAAAAACACAGTTTTTCAAACAAACCACTTTTCGAAGGAGAAGGAACAATGAATTTAAATAAATTTTAATTTTTTTAAGAAAACTATATTTAGAAACTAGAAAGAAAATTCTAAAAGACTCTATTTTACATCATCTTCAAATTCCTAATAGTTTTGCGGTAACAGGTGTTCGAAAGTGAAGTTTTTTCTCAGAATGTTGATCTCTATGTCAAATTTGGCCAAAAAGTGGGACATACTATTGTGGGACTACCCCTTTGAAATAATTGCAACTATGTCTTAATATTGCTCAAACAAACAGTTATAAAATATGTTTGATCTCCATCTTGAAAATATCGAATTTCAATTCAATAATGTCCTTCTAACATATCATAAACTATTAAGCCTTTGCAAAGGAAACAAACTACAAAATATCTTATTTTTCAAACAAAACAAATCAGCACCTATGATAGATAATATTATTTAGCTGGTCATGTCTGCCTTGTAATGAAACCGCCACCCTTGAAAAATAACTCACGTGTCTGCATAATACACCACGTGGGATGTCTATACATGCACGCCGTGCCAAAAAAAGAACAGCTACCTGCTACGGTTTCCTACGCGTGAGCTCCAACCTTGACATGAGATCCAAAGTATTGCTGACGGCCCAAGCTACAACACGTGCCCAGAAAATTAAGACCTCCAGCCTTGATGTTAGATCCCAGGTATTGCTGACGGCCAAGGCTGCAAGACATGCCCAGAAAAATTAAGACGCCAGCAGCAAACAGAATTCCACTACCAGTCCAGATGTTTTTCTCTTTTATAAAAAACCGTTGGGAATCGCAACACAAGTAATTTCAATTTCACTACACAATTTGATAATTCCAGTATTGCATCACACTTCCACAAATCTGATAATAATTAACCAGCCGCCAAATATCTATATCAGAATCTTAAATTGATTGAATTCTCCACACAATTTTATCAACATTTCACATTTCAGAATTGAAACTTCACCAATCCAATATACAATAGCATCAAATTGAGATCACCAAATAATCAAATGTAAAATTCACCACCGACAGAAGATGGCTCAAATTACAAGATGAGGAATCAATCCCCGAAACCCTAGCCAAGATTTGTCTTCTTCTCAAATTCCAAGAGAAAAAAATGATTGCATAAAAGATCCCAAAAGTGCTTTTTCGAGTAAAATATATAGGCTTTTTGGAAAAAGCACTTTTCTAATATTTTCACTTAATTGGCTTTTAAAAATAACCCCACTTTATAACATAAAGTTATAAAGTTATAAGTTATTAAATTAAATCAAAATAATTTAATTTAATAACACATTTAAAATAATAGCCACTGAACTGTCTGACTGCAATCAACGAACTTCTAACAAAGCACCAAGACCAACTGCCCAACAAGGAATAGGCACTAACTTGCCAGAAATAGCCACTGTTAAAAATAGACTTACCCAAAATAGTAAGTCCGTCCGAAAAACTCCCAGAGACCCTCAAAACACACTGTCAGCTCACGAGGGTCACATTGATGAACTGACTATGCTCAACTGCAAAGACTTGCTAAATCAGCGACATTACAGTCCTCCCTCCCCAAGATTGCTTGTCCCCAAGTAATCGCAATCCCGGGTGCTACAGAATATCCTCAAGCTCCCAAGTGGCATCCTCATCAGGAAGTCTGTGCCACTTCACCAAAAACTCTCTAACAACTCTATGCCGCAGATTCCTCTCCCTGGTCTTCAAAATAGCCTCAGGGACCAACTCCAATCTGCCCACATCATCCAAGGGAGGTAACGTAGAAGATGGTACAACATGCTAACCCAATGCCTTCTTGAGGCGTGAGACGTGGAAAACATTATCAACCCTACTGTCAGGAGGTAAATCCAGCTCATACACAACCTCTCCCACTTGGAAAAGTACACGAAAAGGTCTATAGTAACGGGGCTTGAGCTTCTCAGCTCCACTCTTCTTGATAGAAGACTGCCTGTAGGGTTGTAACATCAAATAAATCATATCATCCACCTGAAAAGAATGAGCAGTCCTCCTCTGATCAGCATACTACTTTTGCTGATTCTGAGCCCTCTGAATATTATCTTTTAATGTCCTCATTATGTCCTTACCATCCTGTAACATATCCCCGGCACTGGGCACTCGACTGTCACTGCATAATAAATCCATGAAACTAGGTGGATCATACCCATACAAAGCCTGGAACGGTGACATCTGAATAGTCATGTGATGAGTGGAATTATAACAAAATTCACACAAATGTATCCAGTTCACCCAAGCCCGTTGCTGAGAAGAAACATAATTATGCAGATAGCCCTCCACCCATTTATTCACTATCTCAGTCCGACCATCAATCTAAGGGTGGTAGCTAGTACTGGGGGTCAATTCCATCCCACATAATTAGAAAAGCTCCTGCCAGAAATGACTCGTAAAGCGGCTATCACGATCGCTCATAATAGTTCGGGGGAAACCACGTAATCTGAATACTTCCCAGAAAAATAACTCAGCTAATTGGACAACTGAGAAAGTGGTAGTAATCCAAAAGAAATGGGCATACTTTGTAAGATGATCTACCACCACAAAAATACAGTCTTTACCTTGGGCTTTCGGCAAACCCACAATAAAATCCATAGATAAACAAGCCCACTTCCACTCAGGAATGGGAAGTGGCTGTAACAACCCAGCCGGATAGGTATGCTCCTATTTCATCTGCTAACAAACAAAGCACTCACGGACATACTGCTGAACATCTGTCTTCAGCCCCTTCCAAGTGAACCTCTCACGAATCTGCGTATAGGTCTTAAAGAAACCCGAATGTCCCACCAAGGGTGAATCATGGAAAGCCTGAAAAATGATTTGTCTGACACTAGACCCCGGGACTAAATATATCCTCTCCTTGTAAATGATCAACTCACTCACAAGAGTATAATCATTGTCCTATACATTGCCATCAACAATACCTGAGGCCCACTGAACCCGAGAATACTCTGCCATAATTAGATGTCTCCAATCCTCAGTTATCTCTGAAATCAGGCACAAGTGGGGTCTATCTCCATGAAAGGGCATAAACTACCACATTCTGAGTACCTTTGATATAAGAAATATCAAAGTCATAGGACTGCAACTTACTAACCCACTTCTATTGTCTCTCATTAAGATCACAATGTCAAAGGAAATGCTTCAAGCTGTTATGATCAGTTTTAATACGAAATTTGCTCCCCACCAGGTACTGCCTGAATTTGGCCAAGGCATGCATAATGGCCAAGATTTCCTTATCATAAATACTAAACAGCCTCTTAGGTCCCCGGAGCTTACGACTCTCAAAAACAATAGCGTGGCGATCTTGAGATAGCACAACTCCAATACCTTCCCCTGAGGCATCACAATGCAAATCAAAGGGTCTCGTGAAATCCGGTAGTGCCAAAACTGAGCATGAAGTCATGATGACCTTGAACTTCTCAAAACACTCCTGTGCCTGATCAGTCCAAATAAAAGCACCCTTACGGGTTAAATCAGTAAGTGGAGCTGCATGTCTAGAAAAACCTGACACAAATCTCTGATAGAAAGCACATAAACCAATGAATCCCCTTAGTTGTGTCAAGTTTCCTGGTGTAGGTCACTCCAAAATAGCACGAACCTTATCCGAATCCACGCGAACTCCCTCTGTGCTGATGATATGTCCCAAATACAGTAACTCTGTCATGCCCAAAGCACACTTGGACTCCTTGGAAAACAAGGAGGCCTCATCAAGAATGTCGAGTACTGTATCCAAATGTGCCACATGCTCATCCCAAGTCTTACTATAGACTAATATGTCATCAAAGAAAACAAGAACAAATCTCTACAACTAACCATGGAAGACTCTATTCATAGTAGACTAAAATGTAGCAGGAGCATTAGTCAAACTAAAAGGCATGACCAGAAACTCAAAATGGCCACAATGACACATGAATGTCGTCTTCTCCACATCCTGCTCTCTAACTCTGATCTGATGGTATCCGGATCTGAAGTCAATCTTGGAGAAGTATTTGACCCCATGTAACTCATCAATATGCCCATCAATACGAGGAATCAGGTTCCGGTTTTTAATAGATTTCTTGTTCAGCATCCAGTAATCTATACACATTCTGAGTGTCCCATCCTTTTTCTTCACCAAAACAATAGATGAAGCAAAAGGAGACTTACTCGGCCTAATATGTCCCATAGCGAGCAGCTCCTAAATAGTCTTTTCAATTTCATCCTTTGATCGCTTAGGGTTTTGGTAAGGAGTAATCATGACAGGCTTAGTGCCCTCCTGTAACTCAATAATGTGATCAATTCCTCTATCGAGTGGTTTGCCATAAGGTAAACCATTAAACACCTTGGAGTGTTTAATTCTGAGCTGCTGAATATCTGGATGATAAGCTAGCCCATCTTTGTTCTCTGATGTAGACAACACCCTACACTCTGCTGCCCAATCAATACATCACCATGCCTCACCAAACGTTGCATACGGTTGTAGGAAATAGTCTTCAAATCACCTACCTGAATGGCCTTAAGAATGTGTGTCCTACCATCCCTGATGAACCTCAATTTGATATTTTTCGTATTCATGTAGATATCTTTAAGTGAATGCAACCAGCTCATGCCGAGAACTATATCGGTGTTGCCCATGTCAACCACATAAAAATCTGCCTTGAAGCAATAATTATTTAGCTTTACAGAAAGCTCAGGAATCTTTTTATTACACTTGAGACAGTAACCATTAGCTACCTGTACTCTAAGTCCTTCAAAATCTTCAGTTTCAAATCCCCTCTTGGCCACCAAACAAGAGTCAATAAAATTATGAGTAGCTCATGTGTCAAAGAGAGCAATGATTCACTGCCCTGCCAAGAGACCATGCATCCTAAAGGAATCTTCCTTCTTTATGCTCATGAGGTACACAACCTTGAAATCAGAATTACCCACCTGTTCATCATCATTTACTGGAACCTCATGTGAATCATGCTCATCATCAACTTGCTGTCCCGAAAATTCAGAATCATCTTCATCATCATTAAACCACTCCATCATCTTATTGTTTCCCTTTGGTTTCAAGGGACAATCATGATTCAAATCATAGGGCCCTCTACAATGAAAACATAATTTCCTTCTCCTTAGATCATTTAATGTCTCTTGATCCAAGGGACCTGTTGTAGGACGACTAGAATCAGCTCTATCATCCCTTTTAGGAGTTGTCCTATCATAAGAAGTATTGGAAGGTCTCGCAGCAAATCTGTTCTGTGGAGTTGATGCTTCCAAATTCCTTTCTTTTTTCATAGCCTCTTGCAAGGTAGGTGGGTCCAAAGACTTAACCCATAGTCTAGTAGGCTCCATCAGTCCCTCCACAAAGAGCATAACTCTTCTCCTCTCTAAAATGTCATAGACCATAACAGGCAACCGTTGAAACTCACTGATAAAAGTCTCCAGGTTACCTGTCTGTCAGAATTGAGCCAACTCTCTGAAATATGTTTCAAGGTCCTTCTTATCAAACCTTTCAATCAATCTATCAACTAACTCTTGATAATAAAAGATCTGATCGTGTCAAAGTGACACCAACTGATGGTACCATTAGTCATGGGCTATACCATCCAAATGTAGCACAGCAAAGCGAATGGCGTCCTCCTCAGACATAGGACGTAAAGACAAATAAGTGTCCAACTTGTGAACCCAAGCTCGTGCTGTCACCTTTCGACTGCCATCATAAATATCCAGAATCATTTTGTTGGTTGCCTGGCGTAAATCTCTATCCCTAGGCCTCTGTCTGTCAGGTACCGATCTACCCGTAGTTTGCTCACGTTTCTGTGAAAGAAACCTGTCAAAATCCAGATTCTATTTTATTGCATGTGGTAGGGCATCCCACTCAGCATAATGTGCAACAATATCATCTACAAATGGAGTGGCCTTAGATTCAGTGCTAACCGCATCCACCTCGAGTCTCAAAAATACAAGACATTGTCGTCTATCATATACACCAGTCTCCCCTGCTCTGTCATGTCTGTCCTCCTGCCTAGGACGATCCTCAGCTCTCATCCTGTCACCCACACATGACCTGTCATCTTCTCTAGATCGATGAGAACTAGCTAAAGCACTCCGAGCACCTTTGTCTCGGCCATGATCAACAGGAATTGTCATCCATTGTAAAGTATCAGATAACTATTGTAGTACAGTAGCAACATGATGTTGACTGTCTGCAATACCTCGAAAAGTATCACAAACCTCTCTACCAAGTTCTGAATCAGTAGCAACATCCCTATATTCTGAACTTTCTGCATTACCTGAACCTCCTACACCCCTGTCTCCCATGCTGCCAAACTGTATCTCAGGTTCTCCCTCACCACGAGGAGAATTAGGACCTCTGCGGGAGTAGTACATGCCAGGTCTAAACCTTTGTGCCATGCTGAACCCAAATCACCCTGCAGGGTTCCACTGTCTTGTCTCATGATCGCAAGGCTATAATTTTATTTATGCGATCATGCGACCGCTCCATGATTGGTCAACTCTACAAGCATCTCCGGTCCCACCTGGACATGTGGAAGGATCCCACTTTACCGCCAAGCATCTTTGATACTATGGAGGAAAAGCAGCATCTGTCGATCTCGGCCTTGCATATAAACCTTGGACTCACCGCTCCTCGTGGCTTCATCTCGCATGATCGCATCTGCACTGTTAGCGTATGTGGGTCCTAGCAGGCTTCATTGTTGCATGATCACATGGTATTATTTTATTCCTTGCGATCATACGACTGCTTTATCATTTCGACTCCAAATATCATGCGGTCTTCACCAATAGGATCGTAAAACATCAGAGAACTGATCCAAGCTTTCAAATAACGAAAATCATCCACTTTTTGGGGCTATGGAAAATGCATTGAATACATACATATGCTGTACTGTCACACCCGAAAGAGCAGAAAATGAACCCGAACATCACTTATTTCAAACACATATGCATTGTGGCATGTCACGTTTGCATTGAAAAATATATTTCAAGCTCCCAATTTTAGCATTGTATTCTAAACAAAATAATCACCTGTCCCTGGCAAGAAGCCCCTGATATTTTGAGAGTTTATTTTCCATATTTTTATAGCTTATTTTGCCCAGTCTATCAATCACCATGTTCAAATCCAATGCCATTTGAATAATCACATCAACATCAACTCTGTCATTGCACCATCCATATGTAGAATCTTCTCTGACTTCTTATAAAGGCTTGGAAACTATAATTCCCAATCATTCTTCTGCTGAAAAAGATCATCAATAGGAGCATCTTATCCTTTCCGGGTTGGGATCTATAACCTACCCGATATGAAAAGACCTTTAGAACAACCCACCCGGTTTAGAGAAGGAAAGGCATTGACTGGGAAACCCGGCAAGAATAGCCTATCAAATGAAAGACTTAGACCTAGACTCAACCATGACCAGACTTGACTGTAACATCAAAATCTTCCACTTTGACAACATGGGTACAGGATGAAAAGTGGGGCAACACACTACACAATTTGATAATTCCAGTATTGCATCACACTTCCACATATCTAATAATAATTAACCAGCCACCAGATATCTATATCATAATCTCGAATTGATTGAATTCTCCACACAATTTTATCAGCATTTCACATTCCAGAATTGAAACTTCACCAATCCGATATACAACAGCATCGAATTGAGATCACCAAATAATCATATGTAAAATTCACCATCGACAGAAGATGGCTCAAATTACGAGATGAGGAATCAGTCCTCGAAACCCTGGCCAAAATTTGTCTTCCCAAATTCCAAGAGAAAAAAATGATTGCATAAAAGATCCCAAAAGTGCTTTTTCGAGTAGAATATATAGGCTTTTTGGAAAAAGCACTTTTTTAATATTTTCACTTAATTGGCTTTTGAAAATAACCCCACTTTATAACATAAAGTTACAAAGTTATAAGTTATTAAATTAAATCAAAATAATTTAATTTAATAACACATTTAAAATAAGAGCCACTGAACTGTCTGACCGCAATCAACAAACTTCTGACAAAGTAGCAAGACCAACTGCCCAACCAGAAATAGGCAGTGCCCTACCAGAAATAGCCACTGCTAAAAATAGACTTACCTAAAATAGTAAGTTCATCCCAGAAACTCCCAAAGACCCTCAAAACAGTGTCACCTCACGAGGGTCGCATTGATCAAGCCTGCTAAATCGGGGACATTACAGTATCAAGCCTGGTATGAAGCGATGAGATTGAATATCTATCAAATATTTTGAAATAGCTACCTCGACAAGGATTCTGAGGAATCCAATCACCTGATTGAGAGATAATACCAGATTGATATGAGTATTAATGAACCTGATATGCCTCATGAATGATCTTAGATTGATATGGGTCCTCATGAACCTGACATGCCCCAAGACATCAAATAGATGCATGTTAGAGTGACCTAATATGAAGTGATGAGATCAATCTTTCAAAGAGAGATGCAGAGAGTCTCTACTTGATATGGTTCTTGATGAAGCTTAGATGCCCTAAGAAGTGAAGCTTGAAATGATTTTAAGATTAGAGTTGATTTGAAGAAGAAGATTTTCTATATTGTCATTCCCCCTAGCAATCAAAATCAAAATGAGGTAGAGGTTAAAGGCTAATTTGATTGAAAGCATTAGGATTGATAATATTATGTTGTCAGTAGATTTAAAAAAATTGAAGCACATTCGGAGCCATTTGGAGGCATAGTTGGCATACTCGCTGAGTGCCGAATACTCGCTGATTTTTTTAGCTCGGTGATTTTTTCAGGCAAAAAATCGCATAAAAAAACTTGCCAATTTTTTTTGAAAAGCTCACAAAGTAATCTGCGACTTTTTCTAAGGAACTCGCTGAGTTTTTTTTTAAACTCTCCTGTGCGACAATGCCAGGGTTTGAACACCATAAATGACATTTTTGGGCATAATATATCATTTGTAGCTCTTTGGTCTTTGAGTACAGGAGGAAATTTTCCAATTTTCCAGTTGAGGGGCGGGAGATTCAGCAAGCCTTCAGCAGGGTTACCTCCCACAATCCATCATGGCTTTCTAAGGTCAAACTAAAGCTAGCAAAAGGATTCCCAAAGGGTTTTAACTCATTTTTATCACAAATCACTTTGTTTCGATCCCATATCTATGACAAACTTAGCTTAGATCTCGCCCAAATGCCAGACAGACATGACTTCCCAACAGGCCAAAATCACTCAAACCTCATTTGTCGGACCTAGGGACTTGAAAAAAACCACCAACAAAGACAACCTAAGACCTAGTTATGAAGACTTTGACATTTGGCATCGTTCAATGATCAAGCATCATAGATTCATACTCTGATTGGATGGCACAGGAGTAGCCTCCATTGTTTACAAAGGATGACATCATTGATTTGGAGAGGAAGGCTATGGAGGAGAAGGGGGGTGGATTTGGTTTCACATTGGATGAAAATGAGGAGGATAATGAGGAGTCAGACGAGGAGTCATTAGAAGTGCCACTATTAGAAGATACATCCATCATGGAGAGTGAACTACACATTTCAGCAGGAATACAGAGCGAAGAGGCACAGTCACGCTAAGTGCAGTGTTCTACTTCTATGACTAGGTCCTCTACTTCTAGTTCCTCCCCCTTATTTTCTCATAAAGTTGGGAAGAGGAAGATGTAATTGTAATTTGTAATGATGTATTTCCTTCTAGTTTTGTAGAAACTGTTTACTATTTTGCTTCTAGTCATCAGCATGGCACATGAGAATGCAATTTTGTACCCACTTTGTATTTATATATATCTAAACTTAGCTTGTTTCTTTTGTTTTCTCATTAATTAACTGATTGGATGCATCTTCTCATAGAATTTTTTTTAAAATGTATTTTTAGTTAAATTTTATGCTATTTTTAAGTTCCCAAGTTTTTCCAAAAACTGGCCAATTTTTCTTGAGTTTTTTTCAGGGCTTGGCAAGTTTTTGCCGAGTCCAAGTTTTCCATTTGTGTTTGGAGGTTCTGTTGACTAGATTTTAATGCAGTTTGACCAATTTTAACCTATATAAAATCACTTGGTTTTGATAAATTTGCATAAGATTTACCTTAGAGGTGCGAGAAATGAAGGCGGTAGCGAGCGAGAAGTGATAGCGTCAATGGTGAACTGTGTTTGACTAAGTAAATGATCTTGGATTTTGATTTTGATCGTGAAAAGGGATTTAGAATGTTCAAATTAGCTAGGCGTGCAATTTTTACAGAATTCCAAACACTTTGAAAATTAGGTCAAAATCTACAAAAGGGGCTTGGAGGGGTCATTTTCAAATCATTTTCTATAGTTGACTTTGACATCCCAAAGCCCTTCAGAGAAATTACGATGCTGATTCCCATCCAGAATCACTAATACAAGTTATAGATACATCACAACCAGCCTTGGGTAGACAATGCAACAGTAAGTAACCAATCTCATCTCGTGATTTATCATTTTTTAGCATTTTTAGCATGTTTTTGGTTTTCTGTTGCAGTTTATCATACGATTAAAAAAAGTATCATATGCCTCTCTTGAGGTTTATCATATGATAAACTGATTTTAAAATGTGTATCGTCTCTAGTTCAATGTTTTATCGTACAATAGGTTCCCTTGTATCTTACGATACAAGGAATTGTATTGTATTGAAAAATTGTACTGTCTTCTTTGTTGAGTTTCATTGTACAATATATGTGGGTCAACTCTTTCATTGTATTGGCCAAATGTTAAATTTTTAGTCTTTGTAGAAAAATTTATGTCTTTCAAATGCTTAGTAGTTGATTTTTGATCGCACGATGTTCGATTTATACCGATTACTGATGTTTTTCCTTGTTTTATGTGTTGCAGATTCTTCTTCCTAATCACATCTTTCGATGTGTATACCCACAGGCACTTTGGTTGGGTCAATTGCTTTCTCTTAATGACCTAGTCATGCTTGATCACTACAAGCTGGGTAAGAATGCAAATCACTAAGATGTAAATGATCAGGATTGGGGGCTTAGAATAAAAGAGAATAGACTTTCAGCAATGATCCAGATTGAACCCTTGATCCGAGGAATACCTTCCTTTTAAAGGAATTGCCTTAAGAATGAAGGGTAGAGATTAAGAGGCAAAAGATGTTAGGTAGAGATGACTGGTCAGAAAATATCAATCTATGTGAGAGGATTCAAGATTATTGATTGGCCAAGCTTGATTGGAGAATAAGACAAAATAGAAAATCCCCTTTTAATTATCAATTAATCAAGGTTAAGTTGCACAAAGTTCTCTTTTTAATAAAAGTGCTAGGACTTTATATTAAAAGTAAGTTTTGACAATTGATTTTTCAAGTTCAGAAATGATTTAGGCTTGATTTTTAGAAATAATTTAACTATGCAAGGGGGATTGTCCATGTTGCTTATATAATTATGTCTAGTAAATTATGCCTTTGTGTAGACACCTAAAAATCCTTTAGAAAATAAAGTATTTTTATTTTCTGAAAATCCCTGATGACATCATCATTTATTAATTAATTATTTATTTAATTAATTAATTTATTTTTATGTCATTAAATCCTTTTATCTTAATTAAAAATATTTAATTAAGAAATCCCTCCCAAAAATGTTTAAATCTTATTTAAATATTATCTCATTATTTATTAATTATTTTCATTAATAAATTGACCAAAAATCCCAAAATAAATAATTTATTTATTTTTTGCCCAAAACTTGGCCAATTTCCTTTAGACCACTAACCTCTTCCAAAATCTTCTAATTCCTTCTTAATCTCGATTAAAAGGCTAATCCCATCTTTTCTAACCATAATCCCAAGGCTAAATATTTAATTAAGATTAAATATTTAAATTTCATATTTATTGAAAATATTTCAATAAATATTCCCAAAACTTAAGCTTTTGGAATGAATAAACTTTTATTCCATGAAACCAAGGAGAATTCTAGACTCTTCTAGAATCTTCTCAAATCCAACCTCTTCACCCATCCTAATCCTAAAATCCCCTAATCCTAATCCTAATTCCTCCCTTAACCTTGTCACATTCCCTAAACAAGGTTAGCCAACTCTTAAGCTTACCCCAAAGTCAACAAAGAGGGCTTCCCTTTTTGAAATGCATTGAAGGCATTTAAGGCCTCCTTATCCCTCTTACATGCATTTATGGTGCATTTAAGAAGCCCCTCACCCCTTTCTTACACCCTTTGACCTTAGGCACATTTCCCAAATTGTGCACATTCCTCCCATCTTTCAATCCAATGCCTTTGTGACACTTGTCACAAGGAGGTGATCCCTAAACTAGCACAATCCATGTGCTCCCCTTTGAGTGAATCTTGGCCTCTCTTAAGGATTTCAATCCTGGCCACTCATTCTTCCTTCCAAATCCTATAAATACCCCTCCTTTCAAGAGCAAAATCAATTAGCTTACTTTCATTCTCATGCACTGTTATAATGTCATTTTCATGTTAGATCTTAGCAAATCATTCTAATTTAGTTTACTTTCAAGCATTTTAGCTCATCATAGCTTAGTAATAATGGATTAATATAGGTTTTATTGTTGTTTTGCATAGCATAGCATCATATCACATCTCTAATTTGGTCTAAAATCAATCTTAGATTCCTCATCATGTAGCTTAATCTCCATTTAAAGCATTTTTGGATCCTTGAGGCCTTAGGGGCAAATCAGGTGTTCTATACCTCTTTTTGTGCCATTTTGGGGTTTTCATGGATTTCAATTCATCCTAAATGCATTTAGAGTATGCTCCAAGTGCTTAGAGAGCACACCCACATCCCCCTCATCAGAGAAAATCAAACAGTGCTCGGGTGCACCTGTTTTTGGCTCAATCTGAGGTGGCTAGCTTAAGAGTTTATTTGTTTTGTTTTGATTGCATGCTTAGATTAAACTCTTAACGTTTGATTGATTTAGGCCTTTCAAAACAGATAACAGGTACCCTCGAAAGCCTTGCACACACTTTGATATTTAGAATTTTTGTTAACGTAGTTTAATTGAAATTAGGGGCTTAAGTTCTACTAGACAAATTTGAGGTGAGTACACTGGTAAGTGAATAATTCCTAGTTCAATTGAAGATAGGAACTTATATTGATGAAGTTATTTGTGATATTATGCCTATGGATGTGTGTCATATCTTGTTGGGTAGACAATGGCAGTATGATAGACAAGATTTGCATGATGGAATAAATAATTGGTATACTATTCTTGCAAATGGGATTGAGACTCCTAAAAATGATAATTGTATGTGTTGGATTTTGTTTGGTTGAAGGAAGGAAATTATTCGATAGCTTGAAGAGTGATAATGTAGTATGCATTGACCCCTAAGAACTCTGATTTAGAAACAAACGAAGAAAAACCAAAGGAAATAAATGACTTGCTGACAGAGTGGGAAGATATAATTTTAGATAATGTACCTGATGGGTTTCAACTTATGAGAACTATTAGTCATTGCATGGATCTGATTCCTAGAGAAAGTTTACCGAATAAAGAATCACATCGGTTGACACCAGCATAGAATAAGGAATTGAACAAACAAGTGCAATGATTTTTGCAGAAAGGTTTGATCAAAGATAGTTTGAGTCCATATGTCCTACTAGCAGTATTAGCACCTAAGAAGAATGGAGAATGAAGGATGTAACTAACTCTAGAGCTATTAATAGGATCACAGTGAAATATTGATTCCTTTGCGTAGGATGGATGATATAATGGATTGTTTGAGTGGAGACAGATATTTTACAAAGATAGATTTGAAGAGTGGATATCCTCATATGAGAATTAGAGGAGATGAGTGGAAGATTGCATTGAAGACAAATGAAGCATTGTATGAGTGTTTGGTGATTCCTTTTGGATTGACTAATGTACTAATTACTTTCATGGGGTTGATGAATGAGGTATTGAAGAGATTATTGGGTAATATAGTGATTGTTTATTTGGATGACATTATGATTTTCAGTAAAAATAAGAAAGATTATTTGATGCATCTCAGATAAGTATTACAAAGATTGAAAGAAGAGAAATTTTTGATAGACATCAAGACGTGTTCTTTCATGAGGGAAGAGATTGCATATCTAGATTTTTTGATATCTCCAGAAGGATTGAAGATGGATCCCGAGAAAGTGAAAGTAATTGTTACATGGCCTAAACCCTAGAGTGATGGAGAAGTCAAATCATTTAAAGGATTGGCTATTTTCTACCAATAGTTCATAAGGAATTTTAGTTTGGTTTGTAATCCTATGACTGAGACAATGAGAGGAGATCGAAAAGAATTCAAGTCGACACATGGAGAAGATAAGAGTTTTGAATTATCAAAATAGAAGGTAACGGAATAACCTATGTTAGCTTTACTAGATTTCAATAAAGTATTTCAAGTGGACTGTGATGCAAGTGGTAATACAATTCTAGCAGTGTTACGTCAAGAAGGTAGACCTATTGCTTATTTCAGTGAAAAGTTGAATGATGCCTAGAGAAGATATTCGGTTCATGATTAGGAATTCTATTGCATAGCTCAAACTTTGAAGAAGTGGAGACATTATTTATTGCCTAAGAAGTTTGTGTTGTATATTGATCATCAAGCATTACAATATTTGAACAGTCAAAGTAAGTTGAACTAGAGACATTTGAGATGGGTTGAATTTTTGTAGAGTTATAGATTTATGTTGAAACATGGGAGTGGTAAATCAATTAAACTTTTTTTTATCTTTGAGTTCAAGGACCTTGCTGACCGAAATGAGAATTTAAGTGTTGGGATTTGATGAATTGAAGACTTTATATGAGCATGAGCCTGATTTTGCTGAACCTTACAAATCTTGCAGAGAGCCTATTGTAGAAGACTGAAGACAATGGTTGGATTATATTATTCAAGATGGTATTCTATTCAGAGCAATTCATTTTTGTATACCCATAAGTTCTTTGAGGATAATCTCATAAAAGAAAAGAATTGTGGAGGATTAGCTAGACAATTTCATAATGAGAAAACAATGGCTTCGGTGAATGAAAATTACTTTTGGCCTCAAATTCATAAGAATGTAAGAAAGTTTGTGCAAAGTTGTAGATTTTGTCAAGTTGCAAAAGGGGGTAGTCAAAATACTTGATTGTATAAACATTTTCAAGTGTCGACTAGAACTTAGGAGGATATTAGCATGGATTTTGCATTTCAGTTTTCAAAGACACAAAGAGGTAATGATTCTATTTTTGTAGTGGTAGATAGATTTTATAAGATGTCACCTTTCATTTCTTCTAAGAACACAAAAGATGGAGTACATATACCTAACTTATTTTTCAAGGAGATTGTGATATTGCATGGATTTCCTAAGAGTATAGTTTCAGACAAAGATAGTAAATTTATTGATTATTTTTTGAGGACACTTTGGAAAAAGATGAAGATTCATTTGAAGTTTAGTTCTACATTTCATCCATAAACAGATGGAAAAAAAGAGGTAGTGAACAAAAGTTTGAGAAACCTACTGAGATGTTTGGCTAGAGAAAAGCCTATAAATTAGGATTTAGTCTTAGTGCAAGCATAATTTGCATATAAAAATTCAGTGAATAGGAGTACATGAAAGACACCATTTGAGAGACTTACTTGATTTAATATTAAAGTGTTGGTATGTGGTTAGCACATGCACACATATGCAAATGCACATCTATAGAATGATGTCATGTATGGAAACACTTATCAGTTTTATGGTCGCACATATTGGATATGATGAATATATTTGAATGCAGTTTGTTGAATGAAAAAATTCCTAAGTCCACAGACAGTTCCAGTAACCCAATCTAACAAAAAATCTTGGTGAGCTTCACAGAAGTTAAAATAAGGTATGCAATCTTAATGGAATGCTTGAAGACCACATGTGTGAGGTCGCAAGTGTTAGTATTGAAGGATAGAAGAGATATGTTCAGTTGATTGGATACGTTCAAATAAAAAATAGAGTATAACATGTTAGCGATCATTCAAGCCAACCTTGTGAGTATTTGGGAAGTTATTTTTGGATGCTATCTTAGATTTAAGGTTGACCGGGGATGTTAATGAAGGGTGCAATTGCATTTGAATTAATATGATGTTTAGCTAGAGTAATGTCGACTAGCTTTTAGAATTATACTTCTAACAGGGTATAAGTATACATACACTTTTTTAAAAGTGTGTGATGATGATAAGATGATATGGATGGAGGTTAGATGTGAATTGTGAAGACATCTAAAAGGAAAAGCAGAGATCAAGAGGAAGGAGAAAAAGAGGAGTTCTTCTATGAATACATTGTTAACTCTTTGTATTTAGGACAAAAGATTTGTTGTAAGTGTTGTTGCACCTATTGTACACCCCTAACAAGGTTTGTTTAGCTTTATCAGGGCTAGGACCTTTAACAGGTTTGATTCCTTAACATGGATCTTATTGTATACATTCCCTAATAGGGATCTGCCTATATTGTATTAATCAGCTCCTAACAAGGCTAGAACTCCTTACAGGGTTTTAAGATTCATAATACAGAATATTGTGGGTATCATCCCCACCGGGGTTTTCCCTTGGTCAGGGTTTCCTCGGAAACAAATATGGTGTTATGAGTTAATGTATGTTTATCTTTGTTGCATGGTTGTTAATTTTATGTGACATCTTTATATGTTTCTTATGGAAAGTAACGAAGTTTAAGAATTTACAAAAGTACTGTAACACTGATTGAACCCCCCTCTTAGTGTTACCAAATATTAACATAAAGGAGTATCAAAATTAAGATATATTAATCATCAAATTAAGAGGATTGTTGAAGTAGAAGGATTTGCAGAAAACATGAATAGATTACACATGTAGATAAAATGACATTTAGAGAAGATGAATCAAACATATACGGAGAAAGATGATGTGAAGAGGAGATATAAGGAATTCCAAGTACCAGATGAAGTGGTGATATATCTGAAGAAGAGTAGATTTAATGTTAGAACCTATAACAAGCCGAGGATGAGGAAGTTTGGACCGTGTAAACTCTTCAGGAGATTTAACTCAGGGAATGCATATAAAGTAGAGTTCCCAGAGGATATGGATATTTCACCTATATTAAATGTTACATACTTGTATTAGTATTATGAATCAGTTTTATGTGAGGGGGATGGATCAGATATTGAACAATCATATCCCAAGAAGCAGCTAGATGAGATAGAAGAGATTTTGGATACAAGAATTAGCAAAGAAACAACAGGTAAATAGTATCAAGAGATTCTTCATGGATTTCTCACGTTGGGGTTAACCATCTTGATTTTCCTTTACCCCAACAAAGTGAGAGTCAAACTTTTTAAATAACCTTGGGTGTCTGATGCAGGAGCATCTTGGGTTCTTGACAATCTTGCATCAAATAAAAAAGCTTGTTCCTATTTTCCTATTCGATTAGTCTCTGAGTTTATTTTGCATTTATTCAATTTGGATATTTTGTCATTGTGATCCTTGCAATGTGTTCATGGAATCATGTTGGACCTTCTCCAAGGTTCTCATAATATTTGGTTACTTCGCGCATGAGATCTTGCAGATTCTTGGTAGGACTTAGTTGTTCTTCATGTTTTCCAACCAGTTTGTGTTTTCTGACCAATTTATAATTTCCAATCTTGCAGAGGAATTATTTGATCAACGAAGATTAACGACTCATTTCTCGATGGTGTTAAATTTGGGGCCAGCCTTCTTAAGGGATCATGATTCATAATTCTTTCATTGGAATTAGAACGTGATGATTTGGGTTCTGACCTATTATTTTGTATGACATTTTATTTCTCATTAAGAAATGGAATACTTCTAGGCTGACCTGATGCTTGTGAATGCTTTATAATTAATGTAATTGGTCCTCGTAGACAAATGTTTCAGGGTATGAAGATAAGGCATCTTCCTTTATCTTAATGTGAATGAATTTGTAAGGATTTCTTACTGTAATCAGGCTTGTATGCTGGTCTTGTATGACAACATATTGTATATCCTTTGTATATCATTTTTTGATGATAATAAGGAAGAATGATTTTTCATATCTCTCTTTTGTTACTTGTGATTTCCGTTATGTGACTCTTGCTACAAGATTGAAATAAATATCTTTGACTTCCCTTCGATCTTGTCTGCACCACCACTAAAGGTGGAAATCCCATTTAGAATGAAAAATTGATAATGTTATATTATCACCTAAAGTGGCAATACTCCTATATGGTCCCTTACTAAACTTAAGCAACATGTATATTAAGAACCTAGTAGAATGACTTAATAGGTGAAACAGTTAACCACTCCAACACCCACCCTTAAGTTGACACAATCAAGGATGGAGGATCCAAGAATGGAGAGTCCAAACCTTGCAACCAACATCAACACAACAGATATACATAGAAATAACAAGATATAACCATAATTCAAATTGTATTCATCAATAAACAAGCATTACCTACAACATGACAAGTTGTAAGGCCTTCTCAGTTACAACCAATTACATCAACAAATATAATCTAGATCTTGCAGGATCCAAAAATGACCTAGCTAGTCCAGATCTGCACAACCATAGGAACTGGTAGAAAAACCAAGGAAGATCTAAACTTGTGGTCGCAAGACACCAAGCAATATCCTTGTCTCCTAAGCCAAGACACTTAGCCACTAGCTCTGCAATTATAATCAGATTTTTTTATCGCCACTATCTGATCATCCTCCTCTCTTTTTTCCCTAAACAACTATCCATACCCTCCTTATATACTACTCAACCACAAGTCATCTTTAAAACAACAATTAAATTACAAACATCAGGCGACTTCATAAAATATTAAATAAATACATCTTTCTGCAAGTCAGCCTACAAAAGTCATCATATCCACATAGGAGAATGCAACACGCCAGATTCAGGTCCACACACATCCACAATCAATCTACAATTTGACAAACATGACCCAAATTAAATGCACCAGTCGACAAAGACAATTCATCAAGAGAATCAATTTGGTGAGCCAGAGCACCAAAAAACCAGCACTAGTCTATGACAACACACCAAGACCCATTTGGTGAAGAATACTATCGAGTAGAAAGTGAACACCAAGCTCGTCCACTGAGCTCCATCAGTTAAGCCAAACAAACTTCCAAATGAGAAACAAAACCAAAATCCAAAACCAACTACCCCAAGATGCTTTTGCAGCAAACACCCCAACTACAAAAAAGATGTTCTTGGCAGCTCAACGAACATCTTTCGGGATTCAGCACATAAATCCCAAACTAATTTTTTACATACAAGTCTTTTGAGTTCTTAACCAACACACTCTTTCCTCAGATCCACTTCTAGTTTCTTTGCCTTCTCAAATCATTCCTCAACAAGATAGAGGTTTTTCCTTCTTGTTGATCTCTAACCCTTTTAGAATCCTTCAAGTCAGTCCTACCGAAGCTCAGGTTCAATCCACTGAGTTTTGTATCTTGCAAAGGAATCAGGAAAACCTCTAGCCATAATTTTCAATAGTAAATATATTCTTTACACATTCATGTACAACCTGACAATCATATTGCCAAGGTCTACCAAGAAACATGTAAAAAGTACTCATGTCCACAATATCAAACAACACTTGATCTGTATACTACCCTGCCTGAAGATTAACATAACACTGGTCCCTTAACTCCAAGACATGTTCATCTTGTACCCAAGTGATCTTATAACAACAAGGATGTCTCACTCTCTTTAAACCAAATTTCTAAACCATCTCCTCAGCACCAAGGTTATCATTACTACCACCATCCACAATCACATCACAAATCTTACTAAGAGACTTGCATCAAGTTCTAAACAAATTCCTTCTTTGACAGGGTTCCTTCTGTTAGCACGTGCAAAAAATTTCATGGTTGTGGCATTTTCCCCTTGGTCTCTAGAGTTGTTTTTAGGTCTCTGGCATAAGCCTTTGTTCAAATTTTTGAAAACTAGCTGTTGGTGTGAAAAAACGCTAAAAGTGCCCTGGCCCTGTTCTAATTTCGTGTTACTTTATTCTGGCCACTTAAAAGACTTATAACGCATGTGCTAGAATTGTTAACCCCCTTTGTCGCATGATCGCGTGAACCTATTTCATGTTACGCGATCTTGCGACTAAAGGTTTTATTTTCGGCCCCCTTTTAATATTTCCTAAGTCTCTAACCCCTGGCGGCCTTTAATTTTCCTAAGTCCCAACGCTAATATTTTTCCTAAGTCACTGCCTTAATATTTCCTATGTTTTGACTTCTTTCTTTCCTGGGCCCGGCTCTGACACCATCTCAATCTAACGGTGGGCACTAATTCTCATGAGATGTGTCAGAGCTATGCGCTTTTGCGACAGCCGTTGATTCTCTTTATAACACGACGCTTCAAACAGGTGGGTCCAAAGTAACACGCAGGTACAAATGGCAAGTTGTGATTGGTCCACGGGTGAATGATTGGGAATACTGTTAGTGGGAACTAATTTTTTGAGACTCAGAGGGTTCTGACATCCGTAGTTGATCAACGACTGGCGTAAGTTCTCATGAGATGTGTCAGAGCTTTGAGATCTTACACCAGCCGTTGATGTTACCTTTTCTGAGGCAGCAGTATAAAGGTGGGTCCAATTTGCCAGATGGTTTTTATGTTCCACGGTGTGCTAAGTTGTCTGCGTTTCCTTCGTCTGCATGTTGATGAGTTGGATTGTGTCAGTGGAGGCGAGGATTTCCAAATTTCAATGGGTTCTGACAGTGACAAAGCATCGATGGACGGCGTGTAATTTGATGGGTTTTTTTCTGACACTTACGATCTTAAGACAGCCGTTGATCTCTCTCGGTGTCAGAAGGTTGTCAGAGCAAGGTAAGATTCTTCATTCTAAGTTGTCTTATGATCTGAAGGAATCTGGAAGGTTTATGCGAAGATGAGACAACCGTCGATCTTCTTGATGCCGGCCCATTAAAATTTTCTCAGTCTTTTGGCGGTCTTGACAAATAGGGTTAGCTGCCCGATGAATTTCAATGCTTTTCGCTCATTCGCGAAATGAGATGGTGGCACTCTAAAAAGGTTGGCGATTCAGCGAGTGTGTATTCGCGTAATTGCTAAACTATTTGGCAGATAGATAAAGTTCATTGCGAACGGACGAAAGCCTTCAGTCACCAGTTCGCCAGATGTAGCTAGGATGAGTTAAATTCCTTTGGTCGCCAGTTCGCGGGGTTAAGCGGTGACTTAAAATTTCACTTCACGAATAAGAAATGCCTTGTCGCGCAGTCGCTAAAAGGTAACCCGAGGATGGCAGTTGAGTTAAGGACATAAAGCCCGGGGAAAGGAAGGATCTAACGGTCACGATATAAAGTTGAGCTGATTTTAAATGTCCACCGCCGATTTGCTGCTGGCGCTTGGAAATGACCATTGTTTTTCAAATTCAAATTTGCAGAGGGTCTCTCAGCCACAGAAAGGACCAGAATTAAATGCTTTCACGACCGGATTTGATTTGTTTGGTGGAGCTTGCAGTTGCAGTGTGGTCCAGGGTGTTCCATGATCGTCCGCAGGGATTTGTACTATGTTTTTTGTGCTCGAGGCGTACTGCAAGTGGCCGAACTGGTTGACATTTGGGAATTTTTGTGGTTCTCAGTACCTTCTCAATAAGATTATCATGATTGAGGATCAATACGAGATCTATTTTCTCCTGCTTGCATAGGTTTCTTCCCCTGTAATAAATTTATGACCGTTTCTAGTTGGTTGGGTGGTTGAAACCCTAACCCTAGTCATCCGTAGCTTGTTGCAACCTGTTTTGGGTTTCCAAGATGACTAGTGGTGGTATATATTGGAAAAGGTGATATTTTGTAAGGGTTGTTGTTGATGGTATTACACTAAGCAAGGAGAGCCTGGATTTTGGGTCTGTTTCTTTGGCATTTTGTCGTTTGGTAGTGTATTGATTCTGCAAGTCTTAATGAGAATATAGTTGAAGTCCAATTTCATAGTGGTGTATGTCTTCTTGTTTTGTTCTTGAGCTCTTTAATGTTAATTTCACAAAGTGGGTTATCATATGGTAAACAAAGAGTATTTTGAGATTATCTTTAAGTTCCTAACAAAGTTTGGATTAAAGTCTTTCAGGTAGCTTCAGTGAGTTCATAGCTTGATAAGAATTTGATGTCCTGGTATGTGAGTGAGAGGGATAATAGGCAAAGCACTTATCCTGAATTCAAGTGTTTTTCAGTTAGGGTTTTCAGTTCATGTATGCTATTAGGTGACTATGCCCTAGTTAAGGCATTGATCCCTTCTCTAGAGGTAGTCCATCATCATCAATCACACACACAAATTAAAAGATAAAATCTTTCAATCAATAAGTAAGGGGTATAGTTGTATATTGTTTTGAGACTCCTTTGGAGAAATGAGTCAAGGGTACACCCGCCTGAGCATTAAGGGCCAAAGTGTAGAAGGATCTCATTGTTGATCCTTGTTAATTGGCCCTCTTGCTTGTAGACATTGGAGTGGTCATAGATTCAAAGTTATATTAAAGTTATCCATCAAAGTATAAATCTACAAGTTGAAGATCAAAGGGAACTCCCAACAAAATGGCGACTCTACTGCGGAGAACAACAATGAAGAATTATATGCGTTAGGATCTCTGGTTGTGGTTATATTGTAATGTTCAAAATATTTTGTTGACCAGATTGATTTACCCATCCGAGTAACCAACAAAATGGTGACTCTGCTAGGGAGAGTCTAGAGATAAGGTTGTTAAGCGCACTCTTGTTTTCCTTTTGTATTCAGTTAAAAGGTTTCCCCATCTAGGTGGGTGGCGATTCAAAAGAGGTTAGAACCAGTGTCATACTGTAAATCATGGACAAGAGAAGGAATACTAGGTCCTTTGTCAGAAAGAATCCAGAGGTCACTCTAGAACAATTGCCTAGACAGGAGAAGAGGAGTTGGATCAGGAGAAATGGTGAGTCTACTAGTGCTCCCATAAGAGAACAAAGAAATGCCAGAGGTAGAGCACCACATGTTTCCTCAAGTGAGGAAGGTTCACAAGACAGAGTTTCTAGATCAGACGGTGGTCGCTCTGAAGATAAATTTTATGATAGCCTAGAAGCTGTATTTCAAAACAAGGGTCCCTTGCCTATAGATCAAGATGAACAAGCCAGAGAGATGGGTTTGGAGATTGATTTAGATCTTGATGAAGATAATTTCAGAACGGAGCCCATGAGACCAAGGCAAGTCCATTTCCCATATCAAAATCTCATTGATATGGCTGTGTCGTCAAGTTCTGATGACATTATGATAGACCCGGATGATTTGAACTCACTAAGGTTACAGTTGGCAGAGCAAGATGCCATACATAAGAGGTTACAAAAGGAGAGAGAAGCTGAAAAGGTGAATGCTCTGATAGAAAGACAGTCTCTCCTTAGAAAGATTAATGAAATGAAGGAGAGAAACAAGATGCTTGCTTCTACTCCAAAGACTTTGCAACATGATGTCTTTGGTGATCTTGATGCTTTGAGGAGTGAGCAGGAGCGCTTACTGCAAGATCATGAATTTGATGAGGGCCCTGTGGTTAGATAGGTTCAAAGTTATGCTTCCCTCCCTAAAGATAAAGATGGGCATGAGATCACTAGGCCTGTTGTTGCCGTTGGTGAGAAAGGAAAGAAAAATATGGTGGGACATCAAACAAGCAGATCATTGACAATACCAGGGGTCCCACCACCCAATTCAAATAAGGACATAGAGATAGAAAGAAGAAGCAAAGAAGATGAGGACCTTGCAAGAGAATTAGAGAGGGCTGAAATTGAAGCTTCCATTGTAGAAAAGAGAAGAAAGATCCAGTTCTTGAAAGCTTCATCTGCAAATGCTCTTGGTCCATCTGCTACTAAACTAGGTATGCCATCTATGACTACTACTATTCCACTTAGTAATGCTACTACTAGTTCAATTCCTTCTTCATCTGCTAGGATAGGTGTTGATCCTAGACAGCAATCAAATGCACAAGTAGACGGAAATGTAAATGCAAATGTTGACCCTAGGGTTAACACTAGTTCAAGTTTTCAAAGAAGACCTATGCAAGTAGAAGGCTATAGGCAAATTAGTTTTGATGGAATTCCTGGCTACCCAAATGCTTTTCCAAATGATATAAGAGATAAGGTACCTAAGTTTGCTGGTAATAATGCTATTAGTTGTGAGGAGCATCGTAGGTTATTTGTTGATATGCTTAATGATTATGATGTAGAGCATGAGGATGTAGTCATGAAATTGTTTGTTCAATCTCTAATGGAGGATGCTAGAGATTGGTTTAAGAGACTTCCTAATAAATGTATTGATACTTTGGATTCCTTTGAGAGATGTTTTAAAGAGCAGTATGGTGACAGGCCTAATACTAGTTTCATGTTGAATGAATTCAATACCATAAGGAAAAATCAAAATGAATCCGCACCTGAATTCAATATGAGATTTCAGAAGGGTATGCATAAGTTATTCCAAGTTATGCAGTTAGATGGCAATGTCTGTCGGACCATATACTTAAATGCATTTGATGAAAAGATGGGATATTTGTTTAGGGACAAGGAACCAAGAACTCTTAGAGATGCTTTTAGGATTGCTGTCAATATTCAGAACAATATGAAGATATCAGGGAAGTTGGGTGGGAAGAGAGATGATCCAAAGTTGTTTGGGGACAAGAAATACAAAAAAGAAAATAGTAGGAATGTTGGAACTAGGAGGCAAGAAGAAGATAAACTGGATAAGGTGCTCAATGCATTGAAGGATTTGAAGGCACCTGCAAATAGGAACATTAGTGCTCCTACCAATGAAAGGCCTCAGTTCAACAACAATTTCAATAAGCAGAATAGACTGCATAATTACCCCTACAACACCCAATGGAAGGATGGCAAGTCAGTTGTCCCTGTTGCAAGAGGAAACAATGACAGAGGTGTCCCTGACCCTCTACAAAAAGCTTCAATAAATGTCATGGAAGACATACCTTGGTGTGTTGCATCCCAATCCCCTCATTCTGCAGAGCATTGTTTGGTTGCACATTCTATGGCTGCAAATCAAGATGGTGGCAATGAGAAGATAGATCAAGTACAGACTCAAGATGATGTTGGATGCAACATGGCTAATTCATATCTAGGATATGAAGATGATTCTGATTTTGATGAAGAAGCAAATGTAAATGTGAAGAGACACACTGAGGCCCTTTTTCATCAAGAGGTTTTTTCTAATAGTGAAGACATTGATAAGAAGACATGTAACATGAACTCTTCTTCTAAGCCAGTAAATTTAAGACGACCTTCTAGAGAAGAGATGGATAGGATTACTGTAGAAATGATTGCCCAAGTGCAAACTAGAGGCATGGTGGCAAGGAATACAAATGAGAAAGCTGCAGGAATGTTTATAAAGAGTGCCAACTCCGGAGAGCCTAATGAGAACAAATCAAAAGGTGATCACATGGTGAAATTCAAGAATGTAAAAGGTAAGAATTGTGAGCCTAAGGGAGTTGGAGTTGAAAGATTTTCTAATGAGATTGAGAAGCCAGTTAACACAATGGCTAAGATTGAAAAGATGAGGGTGGCCAATACACCTAATGTATCAGATAAGCAAAAGGATACTAAGGCTATGCAGATTGAAATTTCTTCTTCTACTCTTGTTGATATGTTACCTGTATTGTCCCAAATTACAGTTAAGGTTCCATTGTCAAAATTGTTGAGGATCCCTGAACACAAAGACAGAGCTATTGTGTGGGTAGATAATGTTCATAACAATGATGTTGCGTGCAATGGATCTCAACATAAAGCATTGAAAGGTGTTGCTGCTCAGGAAATTGTATCTCAAATTCCTCCTATATATTTGGACAATTCTGTCAATGCTAGCCTTGAAAACATTGATCCATTCTTTTTAAGTGTCCTTGTGAATGGAATGAAACTAAGAAATTGTATGATTGATAGTGGTGCCTCTAATACTGTCATGCCTTTCAAAATCATGGAGAAGTTGGGACTTAAAGTTGATACAGTCCAAGGCAGATGTTGTGCAATGGATCAGAGAGAGGTACCAATCATTGGGACTATCAATGCAATCCCATATAGGTTGGCAGCATATCCAAAGAAAGAGTTAACAATGAGTGTTTTGGTGGTGGACATCTCTCCTCATTATGGGATGCTACTATCTAGAAGATGGAGTGCTGCCATGGGTGGAAGTTTACAGTGTGATCTGTCCTATGCCACTTTCAAGATTGATGATCAGTTTGTCAAGATTGATCGAGAGCCAAGAGTATGCCACATGATTGAAATGAATATTGACAATGAGACTACATGTTTTGTGGATACTGATATTAATGCTTTTAGGGCAGAGATCCCTATACTTGAGAAGGAACCTATTTTGTCACCTATCTCTGTTGAGGTAAGTGTTAATTCTGTGAAGGGTGATATGTGGGTAATGTACTTTGATGGTGCAAATTGCAAGGATGGAGCAGGAGCAGGTATTTTACTTATTTCTCCTAATGGAATCACCTACAAATTTTCTTTCACATTGAATTTCTTTTGTACCAACAATATAGCAGAATATGAGGCATTGTTGTTAGGACTGAGGTTGGCACAAAAACATAGTATTAAGTGCTTAAGTGTTGTTGGTGATTTTGAGTTGGTGGTGTCCCAAGTCAAGTCAGTATATGCTTCCAAGAACAAAAGGTTAAAACAATATAGGAATGTAGTTTGGGATTTGATTGAACATTTTGATGCTTTCAATATTGAATGGAAGGATAGGAGTAATAATAAGATGGCTGACTTGTTAGCCAATATTGCAATCAATCCCAGTGATATTACATTTGCTGGTATCTCTTAAGTTGAAATTCAAGCTAGGCCTAGTGTACCAGACAATATTGAAAATTGGCAAGTTTTTGATGATGATAATGATATCTTGAAGTTTATGAGTTGTGAAGATCAGTATCATGGTCAGGAATTTGATTGTTCAGTTTTGGTTGAGTCAGTACAAGGAAAAGAGGTTGTCTTTGGCAATGAGGTTATTCAACTTAGAACTAACAAGGTGCCCAAGGGGCTTGTTGTTTTGGAGACTGTCTTTGATAACCAGGATAGAGTTCAAAAGAATATCAGAAGAGAAGATCATGCTAATCTAGAGGAGATAAATCTTGGAACACATGAGGCACCTAGGAAGGTATACATTGGTAGGGACATGTCTCACAATGTGAGAAAATCTCTGATTGAATTACTAAGAAAATTCAGGCATGTTTTTGCATGGTCATATGATGACCTAAAGGTTGATAGAGAAGATTTGTTTCAGCATATTATTCCACTGAAAGAAGATACTAAACCTTTCCGGCAAAAACAAAGGCCTATTAATCCCACTTTGACACCCAAGTTGCAAGAAGAGTTGATGAAGCTGAGAGATGATGGAATTATCAAGCCTATAAGGCACTCTTCTTGGGTTTCAAACCTTGTTCCTGTGAGAAAGAAGAATGGTGACATCAGGCTTTGTGTGGACTTCAGGAATTTGAATATCAGCTCATTAAAAGATAACTATTGTCTACCCAATATGGAAGCTATGTTGCAGAGAGTAACCAGATCTGAATTGATGTCTATGATGGATGGTTTCTCTGGTTACAATCAGGTAATTGTCAAAGAATCAGAACAATGTAAGACAGCTTTCACAACACCTTGGGGGACATATGTTTATGTGAGAATGCCTTTTGGTCTCACAAATGCTGGTGCTACTTTTCAGAGAGCAATGGATGTTGCTTTTGCAGATTTTATCAATGATTTCCTTGTTGTTTATCAAGATGATTTAACTGCCTATTCCAAGAAGGAAGATGATCACTGTACTCATTTAGAGAAAATATTTGTGAGGGCCTTGGAATTTGGCATTTCATTAAACCCAAGGAAATGTGCTTTTGGTGTCACTGAAGGTAAGTTGCTTGGCCACTTAGTTGGGAAGCAAGGAGTGAGAATTGACCCTGAAAGGGTACCAGCTATTGATTAAATTCAGAGACCAAAGAATGTTAAAGGAATTCAGTCCTTCTGTGGTAAGGTCAATTTCTTAAGGAGGTTTGTGACAAATTTTGTAGAGGTTACTAGACCTATTTCCAAGATGCTAAAGAAGGGATTTGCAGTTAATTGGGAGGCTGAGCCTGATGAGGCTTTCAAAAAATCAAGCAAGCTATCAAAGATGCACCAATGCTTAAGGCACCTGATTATAGTATCCCAATGCACATCTTTTCCTTTGCATCTTTTCACACTATTGTTGCAGTTTTGTTACAAAAGAATAAGGATGGTTTTGAGCAGCCTATGGCATTCTTCAGTAAATCTTTGCAAGCTACTAAATTGAAGTATGACATAAATGAAAAACAAGCATTATGCACTTGTGAACGCAGTTAAGGCTTTTAGGTGTTACTTGATGGGGGCAATTGTGATTGCTTTTGTGCCAAGTGCAACTGTGAAGGATATTTTCTCACAACAGGAAGTGTCTAGAAGAAGATGCAGATGGATCAATAGGATCCAACAATTCAATGTTGAGGTCCAAATTACAAAGTTGGTTAGATAACAAAGATTGGCAAAACTGATGGCTCAATCCAATCTTGATGCAAATCAGGTAAATCAATCTGAAGTAGATTATACATGTGATATGGATGATTGTGTTTGGTATCAAGATATCATCTATTACTTGAGAAATATGATATGTCCAGTAGGAATGAATGATAATCAGAAGAGGACATTAAAATTACAGGCCATCAAGTATGTAATTGTGAAATGTAAATTGTATAGGAAGAATTTAGATTGCATACTTTTGAAATGTGTTGATGAGGATCAGGCTGAAGTATTGTTGAAAGAAATGCATGAGGGAGTTTGTGGTGGGCATTATATGGGTAAAACAACTGCTCAAAAAATCTTGAGAGCAGGATTCTGGTCGCCCACTATCTTTGAGGATGAAGAACAGTTGGTAAGGAGGTGTGATGCTTGTCAAAGGTTCTCTGGTAAGCTTAAATTTTCAGGCAATGTGCCTTTGAAACTAGTAGAAGTGCAGGCTCCTTTCCAACAGTGGGGAATTAATTTCATTGGGGAGATACCAAACAAGTCTAGTGGAGGACACTCATGGATCTTAGTTGCCACTGATTACTTTACAAAGTGGGTAGAAGCTATACCTACAAAAAATTCAACTAGTAAAGTGGTGACTGATTTCTTATTGAACAACATTGTTACAAGGTTTGGTTGCCCTGAGAGAATAGTAAGTGACAATGCAATGTGCTTCAGGTCTGCTGAATATAAGGAATTTTGCAAGGGTTTAGGAATTCAGATTTCTAATTCTTCACCTTATCATCCACAAGGAAATGGTCAGACAGAATCTACTAATAAGAGTTTGATTAAGATCCTCAAGAGGATTCTTGAAAAGAATAAGAAGGCATGGAATTCAAAACTGCCATTAGCTGTATGGGCTGATAGGGTGACTGTGAAGAGGGCAATTGGTTGTGCACCATTTGACCTTGTATATGGAATACATGCAAGGATGCCTCAAAATAATTTATTGGAAATGTACAACTTTGTTCAGTTATATGATGATGACATAGATGATGAAATCTAGTTGAGGATTGAGGACCTCATTAGGCTGGATGAAACTAGAAGAGAATCAGTTGCAAGAAATGCCAAATTGCAGTTGTAGGTTAAGAATTTGTATGACAAGAAAACTGTTGAAACAAGGTTTGAACCTGGTGATTTGGTGTTAATTTGGAATGCCAGATTCCAGGATAAAGGAAAACATGGTAAGTTTGATCCCATCTAGTTAGGGCCATATCTAATTCATGAGAAATGGGGCCAGGATTCATACATTGTGAAAGAGTTGAATGGTGAAGTTCAGGAATTGACAGTTCATGGACAATTCTTGAAGAAATACTTCTTTTGAAGTATTCTATTTTCCATGAATAGTAGTTAGGTCTGTACCCTTGTAAATTTTATAGTTTTGTCTGGTCCTTGGTCTTATTTTGTCTAAGTTGCCTGTTCTGCCTTGCTTGTTCCCTGTTGTCTGCAAGTTTTTTCCAGTGGGGTGGTCTACTTTAACCAGTGATTCTAAGTCCTTGCTATGCCTGCAAGAGGCATACATCCCCAGACAGAGCCACTGAAAGCACGTGAAAAAAATTTCATGGCTATGGCATTTTCCCCCTGGTCTCTGCATTTGTTTCTAGGTCTCTGGCATAAACCCTTGTTCAAAGTTTTGAAAACTAGCTGTTGGTGTGAAAAAGCCCTAAAAGTGCCCTGGCCCTATTCTAATTTTGTGTTACTTTATTCCGGCCACTTAAAATTCTTATAACGCATGTGTTAGAATTGTTAACCCCCTTTGTCGCATGATCGCGTGAACCTTTTCCATGTTACGCGATCTTGGGACTAAAGGTTTTATTTTCGGGCCCCTTTTAATATTTCCTAAGTCTCTAACCCCCGGCGGCCTTTAATTTTCCAAAGTTCCAGCGCTAATATTTTTCCTAAGTCAGTACCTTAATATTTCCTATGTTTAGACTTCTTTTTTTCCTGGGCCCGGCTCTGACACAATCTCGATCTAACGGTGGACACTTATTCTCATTAGATGTGTCAGAGCTATGTGCTTTTGCGACGGCCATTGATTCTCTTTATAACATGGTGCTTCAAACAGGTGGGTCCAAAGTGACACGTAGGTACAAATGGCAAGCTGTGATTGGTCCACGGGTGAATGATTGGGTATGCTATCAGTGGGACCTCATTTTCTGAGACTCAGAGGGTTCTGACATCCGCAGTTGATCAACGACTGGCGTAAGTTCTCATGAGATGTGTCAGAGCTTTGAGATCTTACGCCAACCGTCGATGTTACCTTTTCTTAAGCGGCAATATAAAGGTGGGTCCGATTTCCCAGATGGTTTTTATGTGCCACGGTGTGCTAAGTTGTTTGCTTTTCCTTCGACCGCATGGTGATGAGTTCGATTGTGTTAGTGGGGCCGAGGATTTCCAAATTTCAGTGGGTTCTGATAGTGACAGAGCATCGACGGACGACGTGTAATCTAATGGGTTTTTTCTGACACTTGCAATCTTAAGACAGCCGTTGATCTCTCTTGGTGTCAGAAGGTTGTCAGAGCAGGGTAAGATTCTTCATTCGACGGTTGTCTTATGATCTGAAGGAATCTTGAAGGTCTATGTGAAGATGAGACAACCGTCCACCTTCTTGATGCCGGCCCATTAATATTTTCTCAGTCTTTTGGCGGTCCTGACAAATAGGGTTAGCGGCCTGATGAATTTCAATGCTTTTCGCTCGTTCACAAAATGAGATGGCGATACTCTAAAAAGGCTAGCGATTCAGCGAGTGTGTATTCGCATAATCGCTAAACTATTTGGCAGATACATAAAGTTCTTTGCGAACTGACGAAAGCCTTCAGTCGCCAGTTTACCAGATGTAGCTGGGATGAGTTAAATTCCTTTGGTCGCCAGTTCGTGGGCTTAAGCGGTGAGTTAATATTTCACTTCACGAATAACAAATGCCTTGTTGCGCAGCCACTAAAAGGTAACCCGAGGATGGCAGTTGAGTTAAGGACATAAACACCAAAAAAAGGAAGGATCTGACGGTCACGATATAAAGTTGAGTTGATTTTAAATGTCGACCGTCGATTTGCTGCTGGCGCTTGGAAATGACCGTTGTTTTTCAAATTCAAATTTGCAGAGGGTTTCTCAACGATAGAAAGGACCAGAATTGAATGCTTTCACCGCCGGATTTGATTTGTTTGGTGGCGCTTGCTATTGCAATGTGGTCCAGGGTGTTCCATGATCGTCTGCAGGGATCTGTACAATGTTTTTTGTGCTCAAGGCGTGTTGTAGGTGGCGGAACTGGTTGACATTTGGGCATTTTTGTGGTTCTCAGTACCGTCTCAATAAGATTATCATGATTGAGGATCAATCCGGGATCTGTTTTCTCCTGGTTGCCTGGGTTTCTTCTCCTGTAATAAATTTATGACCATTTCTAGTTGGTGGGGTGGTTGAAACCCTAACCCTAATCATCCATAGCTTGTTGCAACCTGTTTAAGGTTTCCAAGATGACTAGTGGTGGTATATATTGGAAAAGGTGATATTTTGTAAGGGTTGTTGTTGATGGTATTACACTGAGCAAGGAGAGCCTGGATTTTGGGTCTGTTTCTTTGGCATTTTGTCGTTTGGTAATGTATTGATTCTGCAAGTCTTAATAAGAATATAGTTGAATTCCAATTTCATAGTGGTGTATGTCTTCTTGTTTTGTTCTTGAGCTCATATATGTTAATTTCACAAAGTGGGTTATCATATGGTAAACAAAGAGTATTTTGAAATTATCTTTGAGTTCCTAACAAAGTTAGGATTAAAGTCTTTCAGGTAGTTTCAGTGAGTTCATGGCTTGATAAGAATTTGATGTCCTGGTATGTGAGTGAGAGGGATAATAGGCAAAGCACTTATCCTGAATTCAAGTGTTTTTTAGTTAGGGTTTTCAGTTGATGTATGCTATTAGGTGACTCTATGCCCTGGTTAAGGCACTGATCCCTTTTCTAGAGGCAGTCCATCATCATCAATCACACACACAAATTAAATGATAAAATCTTTCAATCAATTAGTAAGGGGTATAGTTGTATATTGTTTTGAGACTCCTTTGGAGAAGTGAGTCAAGGGTACACCCACCTGAGCATTAAGGCTCAAAGTGTAGGAGGATCTCATTGCTGATCCTTGTTAATTGGCCCTCTTCCTTGTAGACTTTGGAGTGGTGATAGAGCCAAAGTTATATTAAAGTTATCCATCAAAGTATAAATCTACAAGTTGAAGATCAAAGGGAACTCCCAACACCTTCATCATCTTCTTACCAAGCAATGTTCTCTGAACCAACAAGTTCTCTTCCTTCTCGGGCTCATTCGGTACTTCCTCATTCACCACAGCATTCCTACTACTACTATCCTTCTTATCTGCATGTGTACACTCAAAAGACATATGTCCTTCTCTAGAGTTATAACAAGTACATTTGAATCCAAATATACCTATTCTTCTCCTTGGTTCAGCAGAGTTACGTCCATCTTCAACTATCGGTTTATCCCTTACTGACTACTCTTGTTTCTCCTTCCCTTGGGAGCTACCATGATGTCTTCTCTTCAGCTACTCTTCTGTCTTTAGGGCATACTGGTAAGCATCCTTAATTGAATCAATCTTCAACATACAAATCTCATCTTGGGTATTGAATCTCAAACCATTAACATACCTAGCCACCTTTTCTTTAGAAAGTTCCCTCTATCTAGACTGAATATTCAACTAATAAAACTCCTCGATATAGTCTTCCACAGTCATTTTCTTCTATTATAGGTTTTGTAACTTCTTAAACATCTCAATTTCATAGTCACCAGGTATGAACTTAGACTTTAATTTTTCCACCATCAACCTCCATCAATTGATCTTCATCTCACCTTCTTCTTCTCTATATTTGTAGTTCTTTCCACTACACAGCAGTATGTCCCTTCAATTTTATTTGTGCTAGCCTCACTCTAAGAGGATCTCCAATATTTTCTAAATCAAAGTAGTCTTCTAACTCACTAATCCAATCAATCCGTTCCTCGGGTTTCAATGTACCTAAGAAATTAGAAACCTCCATTCGGCGACTTTTACTCAACCAAGCCATAGATCTCTCTAACTAATCAGCTCTGTCTTCTACAGATCTTTCCACCTGATTGGATATATCTTCTCCACTAGATCGAGCAGCTTCAAATTCTTCAACAACTTCTTCATAACCATCCTCGATTCTAAGGTTCCTCGATATACCATCTATAACTCTCATTATCTCTGAGATCATCTCATTCTTCATCATCATCATTTTAGATATTACATCCAATCTAAACTTTTTTGTTATCTTCGTTTTCACAGCATCACAGAGATTTGCGATGGCTCTAGGGTCCAATCTTCTCGAAGGCATCTTCCAACATCATTGAAAACCATTTGTAAGAAAGCCCAAACCTGATCACCTTGTGACAACCTCCAAATTGTTTGCAAGTCAGATTGCAACTTGATACCTCGTACGAACAACCAGCTAGGGGTTTACAAGTCCAGGAATATGAATCTGCAACTCAGATCAACCTTTGCAAATTAGATCAAAACTTCTCTCTGATACCACCTCACACAATCAAGGATGGAGGATCTAAGAATGGACAGTCCAAACCTTGTAGCCAACATCAACACAATAGAAATGCACAGAAACAACAAGATATAACCATAATTCAACTTGTATTCATCAATAATCGAGCATTAGATTCAACATGTCGAGCTATAATGCCTTCTTAGTTACAACCAATTACATCAGCAAATACAATCTAGATCTCATAGGATCCAAAAATCACCTAGCTAGCCCAAATCTACACAACCACAGGAACTGGTAGAAAGACCAAGGTAGATCTAAACTTGTGCTCGCAAGCCACCAAGAAGTCTCCTTGTCTCCTAAGCCAAGACACTTAGCCACTAGATCTACTATTACAATCATATTTTTTGATCACCACCATCTGATCATCATCCTCTCTTGTTTCCCTAAACAACTACCCATACCCTGCTTATATACTACTCATCCACAAGTCGACTTTACGACAAGAATTAAATTACAAACATCAATCGGCTTCATGAAATATTAAATAAATACATATTTTTGTAAGTCGCCCTGCAACGATCATCAGATCCACATAGGAGCATGAAACACACTAGATTTAGGTCCACACACATCCACGATCAGTCAACAATTTGAGGAACACGACCCAAATTAAATGCACTAGTCGGCCAAGTTGATTCATCCAAAGAAACCATTCGGTGAGTGAGAGCACTGAGCAATCAGCACTAGTCGGTGACAAGACACCAAGACCCATTCAATGAAGACTAATACTGAGCAACAACTGAACACTAAACTCATCCACCAAGTGACCAACACACCGAGCTCCATCTGTGAAGCCAAAAAAACTTCCAACCGATAACTACAACAAAAATTTAAAATCAAACTTAAACATATTTTTGGTTGATACATGATTGCCAACTACCCCGTGATGCTCTTGCATCATAAGTACAACTTAGGGAGAATGTATATAATGCAAATAATGAAAGGTGAGTCTTAGCTGCTATCACATGTTAGGTTTTCATGTAAAAATTCAATGTAATCATTCACAAATAGATAAAAGGTGAAAATCCAATGCGAGAAAAATCTTCCCCAAAAGTGAGATGAAAACACAAACTTCTTTGAATGATGAATGAGAGTGATAAAAATCCTATGTGTGGAAAACATACCCCTCCTAAGAAAGAAGAGAGACCATGAAGCTCCCATGCAATTTTGAATCTCCTACAAAGATGGTCCAATGATCTTCAATAACATTCCTCCTCTTTGTAAGAAATAGAGCCAATGTTGCACCAAAAATGTCAAAATGTGCTAAATGTTGTTGGAAATATAGATGCAATAACTCAGAGAGGGGGGGGGGGGTGAATCAGTTAACCACAAAAATATTACCACTGATCCCTTAAATATCTTAACAAATTATTTACTGTGCCACTCGGTAAATATACAGAGAAATGCTGAAAACTTGATCCTTGAAGTGTGTAATAATTAAACTGTTCTTAAGCATTCATCACCGATTAACTTACATGAATAAAGAAAATAACATGAACACAAGAGACACCAGATTTACCATGGAAACCCAATATGGGAAAAACCACCAATGTAACTAGTTATTGTTTTTCACTCTTCTGAAGTGATGCCCGGTTAGAAGCCAACCCGGTAAAAGGTTACAAAACACACTGTTAGGTGTGACCTTGTTAGAGGATTTAATCACCCTGCTAGGAGTAGCCTTGTAAGAGGTCTTGAAACAATTCAATAGAACTATTACCTTGTTAGAGGATTTACAAAATGGTTGTTAAACCAACTCGGTCAAGAGATTTTGATATCACTGCTACAATTGCTAGAGAGTAACAATGAAATGACCTGCAACTGAATTGCTGAATATAGATCTTTGTTCTGTTTCACTAGATCCTTACTGATCAATTAAACCTTTGCTGCTCCTCAAGGATATCTGACCATCCTTCAAAATTCGCACACACCTTTCGTCAAAATGATTTCTGCATGCTGTATACCTTTTATTCACCACTTGACCTTCTATATATATATGCCATTTCATAATCATTTAGATTGTCAAGTCGGCACTAATAATTATTATAACAGTCGGCTGGGATAAACAAATTGTAATAACAAAATTCTTTGAAAGGGCTGGCCTTGCTCGGTAAACATTAATCCTGAAAAGATTTCCTTCGGTGACCGAGAGAACTCAGTAACCACAGTGAACTCTGCAACATCCTTTGGAGACCGAGAGAGCTCGGTAACCACTAATTTTCCTTCGATAACCGAGGAGGCTCGGTTAACACTGTTACCCTGTCATGTTTCCTTTAGACACCCGAGAGAACTCGGTAGACACTAAAAACCGCCTAGCTGACCGACTAAGCTCGGTAGATACCGAGAGTGATAATTGATATGACATTTGTGTGACATCAAAGACAACACATAGCTAATCCAACAATTTCCTTCAGACAATTGTATCCAACAAAAACTATGTACTACTATTGATCAAGAATTGTTGAGGAATCTTTCACTCAAATATGATGATCAAGTATGGAGACACCTGTATGAGAATCTAATTCATACAATAACTACATACCTTCTTAACTAGAGACATGTACAAAGTCCCACAAGATAGTTCCTAAGCTACTAAATATGGGACAATAACAATCAATGAAGCCTCAACAAAAAACACATGAAAGATATGACACTTTATTTTGGTGCATTTAAAACATAGTTCATACAACAGATTACAATATGATATGACAATGATGTAAATCTAGAAACATGAAGACGATGTAACAAAACAATTGTCCTATATAAGACTATTGATGATGCCCTCCAATTAGAATATTGCGAGGAAAAAGAGAACAATTGTCCATCGGGCTACATATTGAAGGACCACTACATTATAGGTATAATATGTGGATAAAAACTTTATATTCCAAAATTGTCTCATTTTAAAAAAAGTTTTTGAAACTCTTATTTAAAAGTGTTTTTAAAATTTAAACTACTAAAAAACTTATAAAATAAAAATAATTTTTTTATTATTTTTCTTTCTTCCTTTGGCTTTTCCATTTTAATGGTTACAATTGCCACAATCAAGCTATTAGAGACATAGATCACGATGAAAAATCCCAGCCTAAAATCTATGCATTACAATAGTAAAAATAAGCCAAATTTTGAAAGTACAAATTCTAATAAGAGTTACTATAAAATGGTAGCACCATTGTGAGCTGCAAGAAAAATTATGTACTTTCAAAAAATTGCTCCTAAAAAGGAATCTATATGAGCCCAAAAAAAGATTCTAAAGTTATAAAAAGCAATTTTTTGAGAAATTCAGGCACTAAAATAAGAAAATTATTGTAATATTGCAAAGCATACAAAATTCTAACCCAAATAAAAAAATTGCTCGCAAAAAAGAGTAGGGATGATTAAGATATCACTAGTTGAAAATCATATGTGTAACTATAATAGATGAATCATCATCACATCTCCAAACTCCAAATGCCTATAGATTTGGGATATAGGATCATATTTGGATAAAATAAATAGATGATGTTAGGGTTTTTGGACGCTTTGAATCCAACCATGCAATTTTTTCCTACCCCAAGCTAAGTGGGCTTAACCATAGAGGAAACTTCATTGTTAAGTGCACTTGAACTGGAGTAGTACTGGGATAGGTGACCTTCCAAGAAGTCTCGGTGCTTCACCCCCGTGAGAATCACCTAGATGCAGTGAGTGTTAACTGTTCCATTCATTCTCATGAGAGATGGGTTCTTGTGAACCACTACTCATGAAACATGGGTCAATGAGTTTGACTCAAAAACTACACAGTTGAATCCTGACATCAATATCACAGTTTGACTTGCTATGGAAAATATATCCTACTTGTCATACTATTTACATCACTTTGAAATTGACAATATATGAAAACAAATGGAAAACCCTACCATTAGCCATAAAGCCTACAAGGAAGATCTTAGGGTTTTTCTATGTCATAAAGTTGTAGAAGGTTTTTCTAAAAACCTCACAAGCGTTGATGCACTTCCATGGCTCCTAATGAATGCTTACGTGCAACATAAATGGTCAAGGCTAATATATTTTTTTCCCCATTTAGTTATTAATGTAATCAGTATTCTTTAACGTGATTTCCAAATCTATTTTTTCGTAAATATTTCAATGGTCCACAATTAGCAATGATAAAGACATATTTTCTCTACTTTTGTGGGGCTTCTTAGGTCCCATTTACGGTCATTATTGGACAATTTATCTTCTTTAGTGGGAATAGTTGCAAGTTGATAGCAATATATTTTATTAGCCTACATTTAGGAAAAGGCACTTACAGCTTATTACCAATTTTGTAATATAAAAATCTCACAACTTTTTTAAATTTCCTTACTATATTAATATATTAGCTACGGCCTAAGTATTTTATTTAAAAAGAAAAATTACAATAACATTAAAATAAAAAACATCTTATTAAATCATTATTTACTAATTTTCAACAAATTTTTGAATAGTGTTTTTTGAAAAGAAGAGACAGTTAGCATCTCCCTTGATATCACATATGGTTAAGGCTATTTGTCATTGGTGGACCTTATAAAAAAAATAGAAATAATTAAATTAATAAAATAATCTTATATAAATTACCAGAACTTTATAAATATAAACTTAAATTAAAAAAAAAAATTTAACTATCTATTTTGGCTGATTGTGAAATCATTAAATTTAATGACTTTTTAATAAATAACGTACAAATTATACCTCCAGCTGATTCGATAACCTTAGATTGCCTTCAGTAAAACCAAAATAGCTTTGATACTTCCCGATTATTCTGTTCATACTTTATCAAAGAGTCGTTCCAATCACTTAAAAGTTTATTGAACTTAAAAATATTAGAAAAAATTTATACATGTCTTCCTTTCATTAAACTGCATGAATTGTAATTTAATTTCAGTATAATACATAAAATAAAATACTTATCAATAACTCTAGAAAAAATAAAAAATCTTATATAATAATTCTTAATGAGAATCAATTTACATAAAAGAATTTGAGATCATGCATTAGTTCTAATTATAAGGATATTTCTATAGATTATATTTGTGTCATAGAGTAACTTGTTTTCTACCATTATCATTAAATTGTCATGCTATCTTGACACCACTCTAACTTAAGATTCAAACTAGTGTTTGCACCAAGACAACGTGCAAGGATTGCACTAATAGAAAATTATATGAGTTAATATATTCGAGAGAACAATTTGATATCTACATAGAAGATACATTATATTAATTTGTAATATTTTAACTATATAAAATAGTATTTTTATACAATTTTTAAATACTTGAACAATTGTTATATAAATCTATTGACCATGAAACAAAAGGGTTTTTACATTCTTGTTAAAAGAGTTTTTGAGTGACCTGTTTGTAATCCTAATTATTCATGGTGGCACTTCACAGTTCACTAGTTGCATGCATTCTCCAATGAGCGGAGTCATTAACCACATAGAAACTTAGCATTTCCAACATACATTATTTGATATTTTGGTATTTCTTTTAACTTTAGGTCATCAGAATGAGAGAGAAAAAAATAAAGATTGAAAATAATTAAGTACAGGACAATTTAGTTCAAACTTCAAGCAATATAAGATATCATAAAATTTATTTAGATTTAATATTTTAAAGGTGTAACAGATGGGTGCCCCTTCATGAGAATTTTGTCAAAACAAAATCTACAACACATATGTGTTGAAATCCATTACTATTATAATATTGTATAGATACCAAAATACAAACTCCTAATTATACACGTAGATAATCAATGATCTTTCATTTTGGCTATTTAGTAGTAGCAAAGGATGAGAATTGTGGGGAAGGAGAGCAGTAAGATAGTTTTGACAACTTTGGTATCTTTGTTGAAGAGAAATATTTTTGGAGAAGTATTTTGAAGAGAGTATTTTTCTGGCATGCTAACATCAATGAAAACCACTGCAGCCAATGCACAACATTCTCCTTCAAGAAAATAATCAATAAAAAAACTTCAAACAATCTCCCCCTTTGTCATTGCTGGTAACATACCAAAAATTTACTCTCTTCAAAATACTTCTCCAAAAATATTATAAATGCGAGAACTGCAAAAACAAAAGTTGATATTAAATTAATTGACTTAGATTTCAATTGGATTATTTTACACTGATTACCATTAGCTATATAAAGCCACAGGTCCTGCAAATAACTACCTACAAAAGTGTAACTTCCCATTATTTTAACACACCTAATTTATTATTTATTAACCCAAACTACTAACCTAAACCTAAACTAATATAATACTTCAATATTCCCCTCTTGTTACATTGATGTGAACAAGAGTGGAACATTTCAACAGTTTTGAATCCAACTCTTCTGGAGACATTGATGAAGCATCTTCACCAATCATCCTCACTAGCCCAAGTAACACTAAACTAACTACATCAATAGATCTCCTGACTTTATTGCTTAACCAAGAGACACAAAACTAACTTCATCATTGGATATCCTAACCATAGAACTTGAAATCTTCTACACAAAATGAGTGTTTCCACCTCTCATGCACAATGAGACACATTTCCTCTAAAACTCCACATCTCCTTAGAGTGTGTCTAATGCCTCCTCTAGTGTTGTACATGAGACGTCCTTCCTCTAAAATTCCAAATCTCCTCCAAGTGTGTCTAATGCCTCCTCTAGTGTTGTACATGAGACGTCCTTCCTATAAAATTCCAAATCTCCTCCAAGTGTGTCTAACACCTCCATAAGTTTTGTGGAAACGATCCCTCCTCTTCTATACAAATTAACAATAAATGTTTGCACATGAGATAACCTTTCCTCTGAAAAGTCCACATCTCCTCTAAGTGTGACAAATGCCTCCTCAAGCGCTTGACAAATCATCAACCAAATCTTACCCCCCTCACTCCTTCAAGGGGCAAACATGATGCCATGACTCCTCTTTTCTTCAAGCACAAAAATATATTAAGCCCCCTTTTTTCTTCAAGGATAAATATGCTAAGCCTCCTCATTTCTTCAGGGATCAAAATATGATGCCTCTCATCCAATGAACCATCTCTGAGCAATAAGCTAAATCGAGATGATAGGTCTCCTCCTACTCTGTTGCCTCCAACCTATCATAATATCTTTTCTATTCTGTACTCAATTCACAAGTCGTGTGATTTTAATGAAACTTTGTGTGACAAAGAGCACCCTGAAAGAAAAGGGAAAATCTGATATATGTGTAACCATGATTAAAAGATGACAATGTTGATTTTAACAAATGATGGAACCATATACCTCCAAAAATTAAACATACTATTGCAAAATAACTCTTCTGTTCAAAACAAATTAACCTGATGACTTAAACAAAACTCCCTATCTCTCCCTGAAAAAATCAAATTTACCAAAATTTTACATCAAATGGCTGTTATGGCATTCAATAATTAAAGAAATATAGAAATGGTAAGAAAACCTTAATTATGCAAGACATTCAACAACTTTCCAATAAGTTCTAGACTTTGTATCTCTTCTCTGCCACTTGTGGTGCCAAACAGTATTTCCTCCATTGATTTGCCTTTGCTTTCATATTGATCATGCCAACACATTATATCTTCTACATCAATTGGATTTACTGACCTATATCATGAAGAAAATGGACAACTGATTTTCTTTCAAATGTTGTGCTCATAAGTATAATGTAGTCCTAACTTCATCATCTAATTCAAAGGTAGGAGGATGTAATTTCTTCAGAAATGTGAATGAATAGAGAGGTGTTCATTAGAAGAACCAAAGGATTATTAAGGCTTTTCTTCTTAAGCAACCATCTTCTTTTGCTTTATATAAACTTCAACAAGTTAAACATCATCAATGCTAATGATTTGAATCCTTTCCTTTTTGATATGTAACATCTTCACCTTTCATGTCTGAGGGGAGACCTCAATAGATTTTCAGAGGATTTTCTTATTGGAGGTGGAGTCTTCCAAAGGAATGTTTCTAGCATTAACTGAGTTTGAGAGTTCTTTGAAGGTACCAAACTTATCTTCTTTAATATCCACTTGACTTTTAAGAATCTTTTCTATATATATTGAATCCAATCTTTTGCACTTATCTGATATCCAAACACTTTCAACTGGATTTTTTAGGGAAACAATGCTTCCATAAAGAAGTGATCAGTATCGACCAAAAAGGTAACGTTGGTTTGTCCCACAATAGTGTATTCCGCTATTTAAATGTCATCAAATTTGTTGAAACTACATATTTTTAAGAAAATATGATGATTTAAGGCTTGATAGTTTGCACTTGATTGAGTAAATTGAAAATGGTTAGATAAAAGCATCTTAGATCAAACTCTCTTTGACATAATCTCTCTACTCCTTAAACATGCCTACAATTGAGTCTCCTTTGCACCTATCAAAATGCTAACAAAATATCACATTAATATTAGCTTTTTAGAAGGCCAAATAAATTCATTTGACAAACAAAGATGGTGCTAGTGAGAGAAATATTTCTAAAATTATTATAATTTTAATATATATTGAGTTTATTATGACTTTGTATTTTAAGTTTTACTAAACATAGGTTTTGCACTGTATATCAATATCTATGTTCAATGCTTATGGAAAAATAGTAAAATGGGTAAAATAAATTATGAAAAATATCTAGACACTGGGTCTTTATATTCTCTTCTAAATAAAAATGGATTTCAATATATACAGAACAAGTTAGGGGCCTCAAAATGAACCTATGTCTAAATTATACTTAATGTCACTTTAAAACTTAATAAACTATAAAATATTAAACTAATTTGAGTGAAACCAATTAGATACACTAGATATTGCTGTTACAACTCTAAATTTGAAAGAATTACATTTCATTATAGAAAAAATGTTATGCTAACCTAACTGAATGTCACTCTTAAAAGTGTTTTTTTTAATACAAACTACTTTTTGAAGGAGATGGAAAAATGGATACAAATAAATTCCAAATTTTTTTAAACAATATATTTAGAACCTACACACAAAATGCTCAAAGTCACTAGTTTACATAATCTTCAAGTTCCCAATGGTTTTTTAGCAAATATGTTTTTGAATGCAAAGTTTTTTTAAGAAAGATAATTTCATTCTTAAAGTTGGAAAAAAAGTAGGACACACTATCATCGGATCAACCTATTGTCTATGTACATCTCCACAGAATTTTTGGGATCCTAAATCTTGAATTCAATCTCTTCTAAAGTCCAATGAAATGTTCTTTCCACACACATTACTTTTCATTCAAACCATTCAAGTATCTATTGATTTATTTTCCTATATGTGAGTTATCATCCAATACAACATTCTCCTTCATTGGTTATGAATTTAAAAAGTAGAATCCAAGTATAAAACTAACGATGCAAAACAAAAAGCATATCCTTAATTATTTGTTAGCTTGAGGTTTATCAATACTTTCTGTCTCAATAATTCACATAAATCATAGTCTTTTCCTTCCTTAACCATACTATTAGTAACATATACAGAAATAGAAGATGTAGAACCTTCTCTACTTTGAAAAATTAATATTATAGGTAATACCCATAGAAACATATCATACCTGTGGGTCAGTAATGGTCTCAATGATAGGAATGAATGTTGAATATGTCCTATGGGGGAGTATTCAGAGTCATTCTATAGCAATTGTATGTTGCATTCATTTATGTGGTTGTCATTGATGTCAACACAGTGATCTATTGGAGATCAACAGTGAAGCAAACAGTGTTTGAATTAGCGCACATGGAGTATTATAGATCAAGCTACGCAAAGTTGAGGACTTATTCTATATTGTGTCTTGTGATCGTGATCAAGAGCACCTACAAAAATTCAATTATTCATGATAGTTATGTGTAATTCAGTTGAAGCGGTATTCAGGCAGTGCTCTTGAGCAGCGACTTCTGGTAACTAGATGATATCCCCTAATCAGGATATAATCTAGGCATGCAAAGTTGTACAGTTGATGAAGACATTGTGGTAGTGACATGGACGTGACAGCATGGTCAGAGGTCACACGAGTGAAGAATTATTTTATCTGGAAACTAACAGTTTTTATGTAATTGTGGAATATTATGTAATGTGTGAAGGTTTATATTTTGTTATTGGTTAAGCCTTGTTGGCCAACTCATTTGTAATTATTTGAGTGTGGTATAAAGGAAGGATTGTTTTCCTTTATTGTAATGTAAGGCTTGAGAATTGCAGAATTGAGAAATATTTGTTGTAAGAGGATATGCAAATTGCAGAGATCTGATATTGAGATTCGATGAAGCGGTTGGTGCGGTTTGGCACATACAAAGGAGCAAAAATAAGTTGTTGAGATCAGTAATTATTAATATTATTCTGTTTGGATAATACAGAGATCAGTTGGACAGTGTGTTCAGTGATCTTTCCCTTGAAGCTGTTTGGATAGTGGGTCCTTCTGTCTTCCATAACTCTTAACCGGGTTAAAATCTTTCAACAAGGATTCAAAGTCTCCTAACAGGGACTCATATGTACTGAATGTATTTCACCAGGCTCCTAACAGAGTCCATCCTGTCACAAGTAATTTTCATATTGGTACATCTTTTGTGGGCATCATTCCCATCGGGGTTTACTCTCTGATCAAGAGGTTTCCTAGTCAGCATATCTTGTGTTATTGTGTTGTTGTCTATGTTTATCTTTCTATAGTTGTTTCTTATATTGATTACAAGGTTGAAATCTGTTAATGGTGATAAAAGTTGTATTTATCTGATAACTGATTCACCCCCCCTCCTCTCGGTTATCTTGGTGGACTTTACTTTGTAACAGTCAATCCGTGGAGATCTTTGATCTCCAATCCCGCCTGTCAATACCTCAACTTACTAGTTTCTTATTGACTTCATCACAAGTTCTAGTCCATCTTAACAAAGACTAGTAATAGTCATTAAGGATTACTTTTTAATATGGTATGGTTAATACAACAAAATGTAATCATATTGAATTCTCCTCAATACAATTTTGACAAATTTTTCATTAACTATGATCAAGAATTCACTCCAAGAATTCAAACCCTTGTACCCTAAATTAGTGATCTACAGTAAATTTTTTCTAGAGAGAGAAACTTTAAAACTCTTTATCTATATATTGTCATATTATTTAATTCGTACATCAACATACTTTTCTATATCTTCAATACATACTACCATAGTCACTAGTGATAAAAATAAAACAACTAAGATATTTATGTTTGACTCTTTCACAAATTTCTTCAATTTAGGTCATGCTTCAACTTTACAATTTAAAAAGTTTACTACAATCCATTGAAAAAATTTCAAATACCTTAGCATAGCTGATAGTAATCTCTCATTGAAACCTATTTTTAACTTCTCAAATTTATCAATTCAGTGATAACAAAATATACATCAAAAAAAATTTATATACATTGTTGAATAACCTAGGGTTTTGCGTGCCAAAAACTTTGTCACCAAAAATATCATAAAATACTGTCACATTTCAAGCCTTTGTAGTTTTTCACGTGAGAATATTTTTTATCATAATGTTTCACCAAGAGTTTAAGTATATTAATTTATCAAACCTACAGACATGTTGTGAGAACATTAAATTGTCTGGCAGGTGAATAAGATCTTCATTGTAGATCCTCTTGAGCCAAATCCTTCTAGAGGAAATCTCTTCATTAGAGCGATGTGCAGTAATTTGAGTATTTACCTCTTTCAAAACCTAATCCATCTCTTTCATTGCGAACTTTCTTTACATAGACATCATTTCATCAAGCTTTAAAGTACTTTCCTTGAGTTTATCTTCTTCTGTCAGACTCACTACTTCCTGTTCCAACCTTACACGTTGCTCTATCTTATGTTTGATTATATTATTTAGACATTCCTCAATTTTCTTACTTTTCTTAACTTGTAGCTTTAGACTGGGAATTCTTTCATTTGCCTAGTCCAATTCCTTGCTAACCTGTTTATGCCTTTCCCTCAACTTCCTGATTTGTTCCCTTGGCTTTCTAACACATTCATTTGCTTTCTTGATTATCTTCTTCTAGATCCTTATTTTCATTTTCCACATTCTAAATATCTTCAAGAGAAGTCCACAATTCTCTAGCTATACCATTTTCTTCAATATCCATTTTAGGTGATGGACTTTCCTTAGATGTTGAATATGTTCAACCTTCAATATCCATGTTAAGCGATTAAGCTAAAGCAAGGTAACAAGCTTTGATACCGATTGTTGAATAGTTGGAATACTACGAGGGAGAAGGGGGGTAAATCTATATTCTCTTAAAGCTTTAAAATTAATTTACTTAAAACTTTTAAAACTAACCTTAAAATACATGTAATAGAAAGATGTGTAATCAAATAAACAATTGAAGTAGAGACATCATTCACAACAATATACGCAAGAAAACACAAAATTTTTATCATGGAAACCATGTTAAGGGAAAAACCACGAAGAGGGTGAATTCTCAATACAATATATCTAGTTATAATATATTACAAGATTTCTTACTACAAAGCTTACTACCAAAGGGCTCACTTCCCAAAAGACAATAACTAGACAAAATGAACGTTATAGTTGCATGCATCTAAGATATACATGAGTTCAATTCCTTTGAGGCTCACCAAATAGAGTTTGCACACTTCATTATCTCTTTTGTAATTTGTATTTAATTCAATAATATATTGTTACACATCCATTCGCTACTTCATCATTTGTTCTATATACTCATGAAAGAAGCACACCAAATATGTATGTCGATCACATCATACTTCAAGTCAGACAAACATGATTCCACTAAGAAGTCTACTTCGGAAAATAATTTACACACTTCCACCAAAATGCTACATATTTTTGACTTGCATAGGTCAGCCAATATATAAGAAAAGTTAATGCCAACTAGAATTCACATGTTATACACAATGCTTAGTCTTGTCCAAAAAACGTAGGACCAAAAATGTTCACGTGATAAAATGAGAATACTCTAAAACATTATTCTATTCTAGAGGAACAAAACGACTGGAAATCTAAGCTTGTAAACATACTATAAACATACATACTCGAATATAGAAACATCTAGTACTTATAAACATACTATATCATGGATCAATATTTTCAAACCCACATGAGATTAAAATAGAACAAATTTTATTTTTGCAAATCTATCTATAAACATAAAAAATATAATTTATATAAAGTTGAGTTTAAAAATACATCAAATTTTTATTTTGCATATCTATTTGAACATCTAAAAGATAATGGCATTTTAGGAAAGAACAAACTAGGTAGGTTAAAACACAAAAACCAAAAATATCAGTTTCCAACAGGGGAGAAGCAATAAAACTCACAAATTAGTCATTTGATGTTAAGTTCAATAAGCAATTTGAAAAAAAAATCATAAAGTTAATTATTTCAATTTGTTCAATTATACGTATACTTCAATTTCAATTATATTATGAACACCTATTAATTTTTTTTAAAATGTCATTCAATAACAAAAAGAAATGTTTTAAAATAAATGGAATTAGAATATTTTGGACTACTCATAAATATATTATAACATAAATAAATAAAATATTTTTACTGACATTTATTTTTCATTTTAATCAGTAATTTAATCTATATTTGAAGATTTACTTCCTTTAAATCTTATATTGTGATTTCAAACTAATTGGCCATTTATTGAATTTCTCAAGTCATGCTACAAAAGAAAGTACAAAATCATAGTATTGTCGTTTGCATGTGCATTGTGATCCACTTCATAAATGCCAACCATATTTTAGGCTATACCACAATTTCCATTTAAATTTTTGAACAACTTTCCTTTGTTTTCCTTTTCTTGTGCCAATTATATAGTTCCTTAAATCTTAGAGCAACTCAATTATTGGCACATACATCAATGCACCTGCAATGGATGGTTGTTATTTATATTATAATAAGAAGATATAATATTTATCTAGAAATTATATAATCTTTTTTCAAGGCTAAGCTCCCTATAAGTGATGTCTATGATATTTCACATTCTGTTTTTCCTCTTCTTTGCCTCGTTCTCTAGTTATCTGTTGAATTTGGCTATCTTCCACTTCAATTTTTATACACACGTACACATATACATACATACATAAATGTAAATTGTTACATACTTGGAGATACATGATTTATACATATAAATTTACATTTACCTCAGAATCGGAGAGAAAATAATGATGAATTTAAAAACTCTGTATTTTCTCTTTAGTTTTGTGCCGTTTACTTTGATGTCTTGATACATTTATATAGGTACAAATATGAAAAAATTCCTAATATTTGTACTTTTATGCTTGACTCTCTACACATCACTTATCTATTATACACAAAAAGAAAAGAACACATACAATCAATGAAATTAAAAAAATATTTTATTGTAACGAAATTCAAGAAAAAAGAATTATTTTTACATTTGTCATACCTAATGATACATTCATGGCATTCTAAGTTAATCTCCTAGAAATATTTCTAGAAATAATATATGCATGTTTGAAGTATGTTCAATGAGTACTTTTAAATAGTAGCAACTTGATGGAAAAAACTCTGATTCTAAAGTGTGGTAACATTTTCTAATAGTTTAATTTATAAGAATACACAAGATAGAAGTCAAAGATCATTAGAGAGATAGAAGTCAAAGATCATTAGAGGTCAAGCTTGTATATATTGATAGATTTAATAGCTCTAAATTAAAATCAAATAGTGAAGTTGAATAAGAAAAACCAAGTTTGTATGTCCCCAAATTTTCTAAGATACATAGAAGTCACTATTTTGATTAACTAAAATACAATTTTTAATAAAAGATTGTTAGCCAATCTCTCTTTTCATTCATTAATATATTTGTGGTTTGATCATATATTTTACTTAATATAACCTACTATAATCCTCTACCTCTGAACAAAGTTCATTAAATCCAAAATTAATTTATATTTATTTTGGTTAATTAATTAATCAAGATTCATCATTTTAGTATAGTAAACTAGATCCTCATATTTGTTTGAATAATATTTCTATTAATTACTAAATTATTCTTTCTATTCACTTTATATCACTTTATATGTACCTTTTAAAATTGCATTAATTGAGATCTATTATTTACCACACTTTAAATTAGCACTATATAACATGTTATTCGTTGTTGAAGATATGACTCTCTCATACCATGTTAAAGTTTGCAACACAAGCATTCAAAGATCAAACATCAAAACAAGAACACCTTCCACAGATATGGTAGTAAGAAAATAATAGCTACATTCCTGAAGATGCAAAGAAGTTACAATATGCCAAATTACATGAGTGTGGGATTGCAAGAAGAATTCAAATGAAGAGATTAATTGCTTTTTATAGAAAGCAGTCATCCTAAAAATATGCAAAAGCTAACTCACACTAAAAACGATATGCTTAATGTGCAAATTGGGGCCCGACTAGACTAGACTATTCTAAGTTTTGGCTCAACTGAGTGAACTTACGAGAAAACATGAATCTACAAATATGTGCTATATTATTCATAATAATATGCATAAGACGATTTCTGAATATGCACACAATTAATTAATGAGGGATATACAAATATACCTAATGAAACAAATATCCATCCTCTATGATACCTCCTCTGAAGTAAAACTTAGGGAGATGAAAAACTTCTAAGCATGAAATTCATGAATCAGTTGTTGCAAATATGGCATGTTGGTTGTCATTGGTGTCAAGCTTGTTGGAAGAAGTATTGATGACCTTAAACTATTTGGAAGGATGATGTGTTGATATGGTATTAACACACCTATTGGTATCTTGTCTATGCTATGGCATACAAATCAGTCAACTAAGTGTGTAGCAGGAATATGGAAAGTAATTATTTTAATAGCATACATTTTATACATGTGTTCATTTAGTCTAGGAGACGTTCTTACAAGAAATTTTGTTGTATTTTGTATACTACTATTGTGATGATGGATTCCCTATCTACTCTCATTTTATACTCTAGTTTATATACAATCACAAATTAGGGTCAGTGTGTCTTCAAAGTGATATCACTACTTGCCTAGTGATGTTCAATTTGGTTTAGAATATTTTTGTTGGTCTACTACTTTTCAAAAGTTTCCTTTGTGGTTCTATTCATTTGTTGAATATTAGGTTTATACTTTGTGATGTTATTTATGCCATTCATCCCGAGTATGATAATAATGTCTGGATACAATAATTGTACAAGAGTGCGATAATGATTAATGAACAAGATTTGAAATCGTTCAATTGTACATGTTGTTGATATACAACTACCTATTACTATTTCTAAAATGATGTTTTGGTCTACTGCGACTATTTGTGGCAACACATGTATTGCATTAGAGGACAAATTTAATACTTTGGTATTTGTAATTTTCTCCAAAAAGTAGTGTGCTCTTTCAAACTAGTAAGTAGTATCCTATATTGATGGATGATGATCATGCTCAGTTATAGAATATTTATTTTGGTGATATAAATGGTTCACAAGTGAGATATAATGTTCTACACTCAACATACTCAATTATTTTATGTTGATATATATCAGGATGTGCTACCTAATCTGCGATCATTATTTTTGTTTGGGTATACTTTACAATTAAGGGTGGAATGTTAATTTCGGTCTCACCTTTGTGCATGGAGACCTGCATGCTTCAAGAGTGGTTTGGAAGATATTTCTTGGTTGTCTGATCCTAAATACTTTAATTTCCTATTCACATTTACATTTAAGAGATGACCTTGGCTATGTGCAGATCGCTGGATCTATCTTAGAATAGTGTGTCAAGATATATTTGTGTCATCTCTCTCTTAGGGTGGACAACTTCCTCTATCTGAGGTTCAAAGGACCTATTTTATGTAATAATGTTTATCATGGTTGATGTTGACTTGTAATACAGCCTTTAATGATCTTTTTGTACCCAAGGATAGAAGGTTTGTGTGTGGTGTTGAGGACTGGATGTGCCAAAGAAGAGCATTGCATGTTCATCAACATTTTGATCTTGAGAGAAATATATTTAGAGGTAGTGTGTTGTTGATCAAAAGTCTTAACCTAAAGAAATATATTCAAAGATAGTGTTGTTGGAAACTACAATTGAAGCAATTGTTGTATTGTCATTGATGTCAAACCTTAACTGGTAAGACTATTGCTATTTAAGAAAGTACTATATCTATTTGAGTGTTGCTAAGGGGATAGGCAAGGTTGGTAACAACAGCACCTCAAGAAAGGTTGAGTTATCTTGATACTTCAATGAGCACTTGATTATGTGGCACAATGATAAGACAATGTATTGTTTATCTAAGTAAGAATGAAGACTAAATTGGTAGGCTTAACTAAGAAAAAGTGAAGAAATCTAGTTTAAGCCGAGTGTTGTTTGTGTCGACCGAGATAGTATATCAAGAGTAAAATCAGTGTTGACCGAACAACAGTTAATTATCGAGGAAGACAGTGTTAGCCAAGGAAACAGTTTATGGATGACCGAGCTTTCCACAGAAGACCGAGAAGTTGAACATAGTATTGACCGAGCATCAGTATTTTGCATTTGAGGAAGAATTCAGATTTCCAGCCGACATCATTGAATTCTTGGATTATGTAAAATGTGTTGACTTTATTTATTGATTGTATGAAAGCATTTAGTGCACTGTAAAACATTTTATTGTTAATCTTTAAGAGATTTGAGATATTTCTAGGAGGATAGCCGAAGAACATCATGTAGGATGGATTCGATGAATCTGACCTAACCTTAAGATCTACAAAGGAGATTAAGCGGCAAAAGATGTATTGAGCTAATAGAGGTAGTATTAAGGAAACCTAAGCGAGAGGTTGTTGAAAAGGAGTAGATGTTGGAAGTATTGTTGATGTTATTGACTGTCTAAGAAGAGAATGTTGAAGGAGAAGTGTTGTGATTGTTTGAAGAGGGTTCCGAGCAAATCAGTGATGGAGATGGAAAAGGTTCACAGTCAGTAAGCCAACATATGTGTACGGAATTGGATCTGATATTTGCAAAGTGAGTTGTATGTTTCTCAGATCAATATTACTACTACTTTCTAACCATTGTAACACTCAAAATCCTTTTAACAGAGGTTGACCTAAGAGTCATAGGTATAAATCATTTGAACAAGGTTGCATTCTAATGGAGTGTATGTAAGTCCAATAACAAGGCGCACTTTTAACAGAGTGGTTTAAATCCTTTAATCGGGTCACACCTGACAGTGTGTTTGTAACCTTTGACAGGGTTCGATTTTCACCGAGCTCACTTCAAAAGAGTGAACATAATAGTAACATGTTACTAGGTGGTTTTTCCCGAATTGGGTTTCCACTATAAATTCTGGTGTTGACACTTGCGTGAATTTTTTGGTTTGAACATTTCTGTGTTTTACAAGTTAGATGCTATTGGATAAGTGGACTGCACTATTATATGTTTCTGTTATGCAATCAGTAATGACCGAGTAGGTGTTGGTTATTAGATCTAATTTTTTGAAGAGTTTAAAGTTGGTTTTTATACATCTAGACCTGAGAACAACTGATTCACCCCCCTCTCTGTTGTTCTAAATCATATTAACAATTGGTATCAGAGCTGTTGGTGTTTACAGAGATCAAGTTTTAAGGTACTCAAAGCAAATGATCAAGATGTATAAGGAGATACCAAAGCTGAATAAGAAAAACTTTCCTGCATGGCAAAGCTTGATGAAGCTGCATCTGACCGGTATTGGTGATTCTGCAAAGTATTACATTGAACATTACTATGTCACACCTGTTGCACCTCTGACTGCCGAGGAAATGAAATCTAAACAAGAGCACAACCAAGTAATGTTGGAGATTGCGTCTTCCCTAAGTTATCCAGAATTTGAAGACATCAAAGACTGCAGTACTGCAAAGCAAATGTGGGTCACCCTTGCAAGCATTTATGGCAGTGATGTGAATGTGTTGAGAGCAAAAGCTGAGAGCCTAAGAGGTAAATTTGATGAAATGAGAATGCAAGAAGGTGAGAATATTGCACAATATTGTGGTAGAATAAAAGAACTTGTAAATGCTATTAGAGGAGCAAATAGAACTATTGAGGATAAAACTGTAATAGGAAAAGTATTGAGAACTCTGCATCCTATCTATGCAATCAAAATTTCTGCAATTCAAGAATCTAGATGTAACTCTCCTAATGCTCTTACTTTAGAAAGTTTGGTTGGTAAGCTTACTGCTTTTTAACTTTCTAACTATGATAACTTCAATGTTGGTAGTACTGAATCTGCTTTTAAGTCACAAATGGTTCTGAATAAGTCAAAGAAGGAAAAAGAAAGATGCATTAGTGAAAGTGAAAGTGAAAGTGATAGTGACAGTGGCACATCTAATGAAGAACTTGAGGATCTAGAAGCTCTTATGGCTAGAAGAGTGAAAAGGGGAAAAGGATGGTTCAAAGGTAAACTCCCTATTATATGTTTTTCTTGTAATAAAGTTGGTCATATAGATGCTAGATGTCCTAACAGCGATAATAAGGATGAGGAAAGAGACAACAAGCATAAAGACAAAAGAGAAGATAAAGGTTACCAAAGAGACAAGGACTACAAAGGAAAATGTAAGAAATCCGGCTACATTGCCGAAGAAGAGACGGAAACTGATAGTGATGATTTTGAAATTGAAGTTGTCTATGTTGCAATGAAAGCTGAATCTAATGAGGATGAGAAAACTACATTGATATATTACGTGAACAAGAATGATAAATAGATTATTGACAGTGGTTGTTCACATCATATGACTGTAGATAAGAGTAATTTTGATACCTTAAATCATTATAAAGGTAGGAGTGTGAAATTTGGTAATGATGCACCATGTCCTGTTAGAAGAAAAGGATTGATTAAGCTGACTAATAAGATCATTTGTGAAAATGCTTATTGGGTTGAGGGTTCTTAACTATAATCTACTGAGTGTTGCACAACTTAATAGCACTGGTTACGGAGTGGAATTTCATCACAGGAAGGCCAAAATATTTGATGCCACAGGTGAACTGATTGGAAGTGGAGAACAGACAAGAGGTAATTTGTTCTATCTAGACCTATCTGAAGAAACATGTTTGATTGCACAACTTGATGATATTTGGTTATGGCATAAATAACTATGTCATGTTAACTATGATAATTTGGTAGAAATTAGCAAGAAAAAGAAAGTGAGGGATCTACCTAGATTAAAGAAACCTGAGAATGTAATGTGCAAAAAATGTCAATTGGGTAAGATGACTAAGTCTAGTTTCAAGAGCAAAACCTTTACTTCTGAGAATATCTTAGGTTTGGTTCATACTGACCTTTGTGGATTGATAGGTGTACAAAGCTATTGTGGTACTAGGTATTTTATCATGTTTGTTGATGATTATACCAGAATGATGCATGTAATGTTCTTAAAGGAAGAATCTAATGCTTTTCAATTTTTTAAGTGGTATGTGGCTAAGGTTGAAAAAGAGACAAGTAAGAACCTGAAGTGTCTAAGATCTGACCGAGGTGGAGAATTTACATCAAATGAGTTTAATCTATTTTGAAATTATAGAGGGATCAAAAGACAGATGTTTGCACCTAGAACTCCTCCACAGAATGGTATAGTAGAGAGAAGGAACATATCTATCTTGGACTGTGCAAGGACATTAATGATTGAAAAGAATGTTGCACAAAAGTATTGCAAAGTTGTAAGAACAGCTGTTTATACTCTTAACCGAGTATAGATCAAAAAAGGTACAAATCTGACACCTTATGAATTATGGCATGGGTATGCACCGAATGTAAAGTACTTTAGAATTTTTGGAAGTAAGTGCTACATATGGAGGATAGTAGGAATGGAAAATTTGATGAGGGTATACTCCTAGGCTATTCCACAAAAAGTAAAGCTTATAAGTGTTTGAATTCTAACACTAAAAAAATTATAGAAAGTGTGAATGTCAAAGTTGATGAGTATGCAAAGAAAAATGAAGCTGACAGTAACAGAGAACCAGAAGATTACAGATCTTTTGTGTATATAGAGGAAGAAGAGGCAAGTGACAGACCGACACTTGATGCTGAGTCTCAGGTAAGCAATGTCGAGCATTAGGATAACAATGCCGAGAGAGAAGAAGAACGTGTCGAGCGACAGGAAGAAGCTGCCAAGTATCAGGAAGAGGTTGCCGAGCATTCAGAAGCTGAATCTGACAATCTTGTTGGTGAACCTGATGAGAAAAATGAAAGAAGAGCAAAACCTGTCCTAGCACAATATGTAAGGAGACATCACATGCCTGAATAGATTATTGGAGACAAAGATACTGGAATTCAGACCAGAAGCAAGGCAAGAGATCCAACATGTTTTCTATGTGAATATGAGCCTAAGACAAGAAAGGAGGCATTAGAAAATGAAGACTAGATAGAAGCAATGAATGAAGAGATAGACTAGATAGAGAAGAATGATACCTCGACTCTGGTGCCGAGAAACGAAGATAAAAATGTCATTGGGACAAAGTAGGTATTCCGTAATAAGCTAAATGAACATGGTCAAATCACAAGAAACAAGGATAGGCTCATATGCAAAGGCTACGCACAAGAAGAAGGAATAGATTATGGGGAGACATTTTCCCTTGTGGCAAGATTGGAAGGAGTCAGAACTCTGCTTGCATATGCTGCCTATAAAGGTTTCAAGGTATACCAAATGGATGTCAAGTCTGCATTTTTAAATGGTATATTGGAAGAAGAAGTATATATTGAACAGCCAAAAGGATTTATTGATCAAAACAGAAGACACATGGTTTGTAAACTGAATAAAGCATTGTATGGACTAAAACAAGCTCCGAGAGCATGGTATGAGAGATTGCACAACTACCTAATATAGATTGGATTCTCAAGTACAAATGACACAAGCAATTTATACATGAAAGATGAAGAAGGTAAAGGAATCTTGTTGGCTAAGATCTTTCTAGATCATATTATATTTGGTGGACAAGATGTCTTGTGTAAAAAAATTTCAAATGAAATGCAAACTGAATTTGAAATGACTATATTTGGGGAGATCAAATTTTTTGTTGGTTTGCAAGTATATCAGATGGAGAAAGGAATTTTCATCAACCAGTCTAAATATGTTCATGAGATACTGAAAGCCTTTGGTATGGAAGATTCAAGGCCAGTAAGTACTCCCATGGCTACTGAACAAAACTTGTGTAAGAATGATGATGTTGTAGAAGTTAACCAAACATTGTATAGATCTATGATCGGAAAGCTACAAAATGTTGTACATATCAGACCAGATATTGCATTAGCTGTTAGGATTGTGGCAAGATTCTCTGCCAATCCTAAGGAAACTCATATGATGGCGGTTAAAAGAATCATGAGATATTTGAAGGGAACTGCTGACTATGGATTGTACTACAAGAAGCATGACAAATTTGAACTGAGATTGTATGCAGATGTTGATTGGGTAGGAAATGTACATGACAGAAAGAGTACTAGTGGTGGAGCTTTCTTTCTTGGACAGAGATTAGTTTCCTGGACAAGCAAGAAACAAAATTGCAATTCCCAATCTACAGCTGAAGCTGAGTATGTGGTTACAGCTGTGAATTGTTCAAATTTGATTTATGGATAAGGCAATTGTTGGTAGGCATGAAAGAAGAAATCACTAAACCAGTTGTCATCTTCTGTGACAACACAAGTGCTATCAACATCTCTAAAAATCCAGTGATGCACATAAAGCCCAAACACATTTCCATCAAGTATCATTACTTGAGAGAATTGGTACAAGATAAAGAGCTCCACATGGAATATGTGAATACCAAGGAACAATTAGCAGATATATTCACTAAAGCTTTACCTAAAGAAGCCCATGAATACCTGAGAAGTCAATTAGGGGTCCTTCCCCTAACTGAGGCTACCTAGTCAAGCTAGGAGCACTGCATCAAATGTGCTACAAAGAACATCTAACAAATTGATGAAGAGAAAGATCACACTTTAGGAGCAACCTAGAGCTGTGAAGAGCACAGTAAAGTCAGAATCAGTCATAAGCAAGATGACAGAGGGAGAAATATTGTACTGAACTGAAAGGATGATATCTACATCTCCAGGATGTATGTTTTTTGTTGCTGCTTTGGCATTTTTGTCAAAGAGGGAGATGATGATAGATGAATATACAGAATGAGAAGATCAAGACAGTGGAAGAAATTTAGTGGACGGTCAAGCATGGCTAATTGATTTTGTATCAGAATGAAGCTAAGGATATGATAAATTTTTCTGATGGACAAATAAGTTTTGGATTGGTTGGTAATTCATGTGATATTCATATGGTGTTGCCATCAATGCCAAAGAGGGCAATTGTTGGAAACTGCAATTGAAGCAATTGTTGTATTGTCATTGATGTCAAACCTTAACTAGTGAGACTATTGCTATATAAGAAAGTGCTATATCTATTTGAGTGTTGCTAAAGGGATAGGCAAGGTTGGTAACAACAGCACCTAAGGAAAGGTTGAGTTATCTTGATACTTCAATGAGTACTTGATTATGTGGCACAATAATAAGACAATGTATTGTTTATCTAAGTAAGAATGAAAACTAAACTGGTAGCCTTAACCGAGCAAAAGTGAAGAAATCTAGTTTAAACCGAGTGTTGTTTGTGTCGATCGAGTTGGTATATGCCAAGTAAAATCAGTATTGACCGAACACTAGTTACTTGCCGAGGAAGACAGTGTTAGCCGAGGAAACAGTTTATGTGATGACCGAGCTTTCCACAGAAGATCGAGAAGTTGAACACAGTATTGACCGAGTGTCAGTATTTTGCATTTGAGGAAGAATTCAAATTTCCAGCCGACATTGTTGAATTCTTGGATTATTTAAAACGTGTTGACTTTATTTATTCATTGTATGAAAGCATTTAATGAACTGTAAAACATTTTATTGTTAATCTTTAAGAAATTCAAGATATTTCTAGAAGGATGGCTGAAGAACATAATGTAGGACGAATTCGATGAATCTGACCTAACCCTAAGATCTATGAAGGAGATTAAGCGGCAAAAGATGCATTGAGCTAATAGAGGTAGTATTAAGGAAACCTAAGTGAGAGGTTGTTGAAAAGGAGTAGATGCTGGAAGTATTGTTGATATTATTGACTGTCTAAGCAAAGAAGGCTGAAGGAGAAGTGTTGTGATTGCTTGAAGAGGGTTCCAAGCAGATCAGTGATGGAGATGGAAAAGGTTCACAGTCAGTAAGCCAGCATATATGTACGGAATTGGATCTGATATTTGCAAAGTGAGTTGTATGTTTCTCATATCAATATTACTGTACTTTCTAACCATTGTAACACTCAAAATCCTTTTCACAGAGGTTGACCTAAGAGTCATAGGTATAAATCATTTGAACAAGGTTGCATTCTAATGGAGTGTATGTAAGTCCTATAACAAGGCACACTTTTAACAAAGTGGTTTAAATTCTTTAACTGGGTCACACCTGACAATGTGTTTGTAACCTTTGACAAGGTTGGCTTTTCACCGAGCCCACTTCAGAAGAGTGAACATAATACTAACATGTTACAAAGTAGTTTTTCCCTAATTGGGTTTCCACTATAAATCCTGGTATTGATAGTTGTGTGAATATTTTGGTTTGAACATTTATGCAGTTTGCAAGTTAGATGCTATTGGATAAGTGGCCTGCACTGTTATATGTCTTTGTTATGCAATCAGTAATGACCGAGTAGGTGTCGGTTATTAGATCTAATTTGTTGAAGAGTTTAAAGTTTGTTTATATACATCTGGACCTGAGAACAACTGATTCACCCCCCCTCTCTGTTGTTCTAAATCATATTAACAAGTGTCTTGTTGGATAGAAGTCTAAGTGTAAAGCAAAATATTAAAAGATAGTGTGTTGTTGGATAGAAGTTTGTGTGTGGTGTTGAGGAATGGATGTGCCAAAGAAGAGAATTTCATGTCCATCAACATTTTGACCTTGAGAGAAATGTATTTAGAGGTAGTGTGTTGTTGATCAAAGGTCTAAACCTAAAGAAATATATTCAAAGATAGTGTGTTGTTGGATAGAAGTCTGAGCGTAAAGAAAAATATTAAAAGATAGTGTATAGTGGATCAAAAGTCTACGCGTAGAAAAAAATATTTAATAGACTGGGTGTTGCTAATTCACATGTTCAAAAGATTCTTGTCAAATCTATTCTAAGATACATGTTGTTGGATGATAGTGATTTTTTTAGAAAATATTTGTATATCTTATCCTAAGACGGTGAGTTTTGGTTCTACAAATCTCTTGCATCTTTCTCTAAGGCCGTAAGCCCTCGTTGTGTACGTCCAAGTAGTGAGCCTAATCATTACAATACAAATTACTCATATAGTGAATTAGATTCTCAATGTGGTTTTTCCCATTCTTATGTTTTCCACAGAAATTTGGCATTCTTGTGTTGATCTTTCTTTTTGCTTTATTGATTCATATGTGATAATTATGTATGGTGATTTGAAGTTTGTGAAGATCTTAATTGAAGCTATTATTGTTGTCAAGACTGATTTACTCCCCCTCTCAGTCCTATTGTATGTTCAACATGGGTCCTAGAGAAACTAAGCCTAATTAAGTACCCATGAACAATGAAAGCCACTCACAATAGAGAAAAGGAAAAAAAACCACGTAGGAAAAATCTCCTCTCCGAAATAAAGAGATGCAACTACATGAAACCCAGATAAACATCCATTGAGACACTAGAAAAATGTGGAAAACAATCAAGCGATCACTACCACAGTCTTGAATGAAGAACCTCCTCTCAAACCAAGATGATGGTAAGGATCAATATGTATGACTGCCCCAAGAAAATACTACTTGAATAATGAGAAGATGATAAACAAAGTCAAAACATTTTGTTGGTTGTTCCAACTAATTGACCTAAAATCCTATATGAGGAAGCCAATCTTCAATCTTCAAGGAATTAGATCAGTCACTAACTTGACAAGATGTGATTAGGGATAAGGAACTAATCACATTCCCCTTCACTTCAGGCTCTGTGAAACCTAGGTGAGTGCACCTAAAACAATACCCTTTTGATCATAATTCACTTTCCTTATGGGTATTGTAGCAAATATATTCTCAATATATGAAACAAACTATATGTGTGATCTCTCCTAAGTTTTGCTATATCCCTGATTTGGAAACTATTAGAGACAACCAGAATAGATTATTCTAACTCTAGAAATTAAAATTAAAACTAACCTAACATAACATAACATGAAAGGGACATTTTTTGTTTTGTATTTTAAGACTATCTTTATGTTCTACAATAGAGGAATCATATCAATACTAATTCTAGGGCACACACAATCATTGATGAACCTTAGCCATGAAAAAGACTATGATATTATAGTTCAAAACATGTATGTCCCACCTAATTAACTCATTATATCAACCAAGCTATGACAATGAGTTGCATACTATACTTATCAATCATTTTGGAATCCTACAACATATTAGTGAATTACTAAAAAGTTTTAATTCCCTACTTTAGAAAAATCAAAATCCAATAGCACAATTGCAACACAGTACAAAAGATGAAATCAAAAAGTTCTTAACTATGATTTCATCAAATTTCGGACATACACATGGTGGAAACCATAAAACCGTTGAATTTGATTTCAAGATGTCTCTAAGATTTCAACTTTTTTTTCAAAATTGTCAACTATCACCAAACACTTGCATCTGAATAGAGAACAAAGACACCTTGCATTCATGTTCTTTAAACTTACAAACAAAATACAACCTTTACAATGGCATACATGACCTATATGGACAACTAGAAACATTCGAATAGAGTCTTCAATTAACTTTTATAAGATAATAGACCAATAAGTTTTTGGGCTCTTTACAATTTGATAAGGGTAGTAGGTAACTACGTGACCGCTAAAAGAAAAATAACTTTTTGACCTGCTAATGATTTCGGGCATTCATTTCCTATTCTCCACAAAGGGTTGCTAGAGTTGATATTCCTCAAGCCTTGTCTTTGAACAAACCTACATAACAAGATGGTAAAATGTATGATTATCTTGAAGGACTATTTAAGGTACCTTGACAGAAAGTTGATTGTTGTAAACTTTTATAAAAATATTTATTGATTGATCAAATCTTCTCAAAACAAATCCAAAATATCTTTGGCATGATGGAAATCAACCCTGGAAGATCAAACTATTTCTTTATTTGCCCAAAGAAAAAGAAAAAAAAACTAGCGAGAAGCTAATGGTCAATTCCTGATTCAAAATTTTAATAAACTTCGACAGAGACAACAAAAATGATCATAGGCCCCATCCCCTTGATTCTTCAACTATCCTTTATATTTATTATCATTGATCCTAGTCCTTGCAATATCCATTCTAATCAATCTAGTATCCAATTTTTTTAAAACAAGAGTTTTATTCTGACGCGGAACATGTAAGGACAATCCAATTAAGGACAGTCTCCACAAACAGCCAATCACCACAATGCGGAATAACACAAGATAACTATTTTTAACTGAATTTTCATTAACATGCCCGGATGTAAGGCCTTCTAGGTTATGCCCAATTACAATCAAGAAAGAGTTCTGCAAGATCAACAAAGATCCAATCCCTAACCCTAGCTAGTCCAGTTTTGAAAATAATCAGCAATTGATGGAAACCCTAAGGAAGATCTGAACTTGAGCTTGTAAGCCTCCAAGCAATCTCCTTGTCTCCAAGCATGTAAACCACTAGCTCTGCTATTACAAACTATCAGATAACAATCTGATCTTCAAGATCTCGCAGCATCCAAGTCTAGCTTCACAGTCTACCAATCTACCCCTAAACATCTACCCAAACACTCCTTAAATACTAATCTTCAGCCATAAGTCGGTTGGAAGAAACAATTAACTCCTAAGCCAAATCGGCTCCTATTACAAACAAATATTAAATGCAACAACAGAGGGCCCTCAAATAGACCTACAAACATTTAATTCTCCATGTTGGCCTCTAGATGTACATAGGAGAATACAACAAAAGCTACCAACAATTGATGCACCAAGTCGGCCAAACAAATCACTAAGAACTCTAGTTAGTAAACCAGAACTACCGAGCACCAAAGAAACAGTCGAGCACTAGTGAAATAACCGACCAAGCCATGCAACACCAAGCAACATAGGCATCACCGAGCACAAGTTCCACCAAACGCTAGAGGTTTCACCAGGTTCCTTCAATGACCGAGCTCCCTCAATAATCGAGACCGTCGGTTAAAGCTGCAACCGAGTAACACATAACCAAAACAATACACCACCATGCAGATTCACCGAGTACCCTAGAATGCCCCTGCATCAGACACCCCAGGTTCAAAAAGATGTTCTCATAGGCTGGAAGAACATCTTCTGGGATTCAACACATAAACCCCGAATTGGTTCTTCACATACAAGTCCTCCAATTTTTCAGCTTCCATACTCTTCCACGTTTGTTTCCTCTATCTCTTCAAGTCTTTCCTTTATAACACACATGCTTGTTCTCCATGTTGATCATTATTACTCTCAGGATCCGCCAACTCAACTCAGTTACCAATACTCAGACTCCTCCTACCGAGTTTTGTGTCCATCAAAGGCATTAGGGAAAACTTATTGTCATCCTTCTCAATAGTAAACACATTCTTGACACAATCATACATAGCTCTCTAATCATATTGCAAAGGTCTATCGAGCAATATATCAAAACTATTCATCTCCACAATACCACACAACACAAGATCCTTATACTGGCCAATTTGAAAATGAACAAAGCACTCCTCCCTCACTTCCAGAGCATGAACATTTTGTAACCAGTCAATCCTATAAGGATGTGGATGTTTCATTCTATTCAAACAAAGTTTCTAAATCATGTCCTCAACAACAAGGTTATCAGTACTACCACTATCAACAATCACATCACAAAGTTTACCTCTAGACTTGCACCAAGTCCTAACCAAGTTACTCCTCTGACAAGGTTCCTCCTTTTCACTGAGCAATGTTCTCTGAACCAGCAAGTTCTCAGATTCAAGTTCATTTTGAATGTTCTCATTTACCATAGTAGTCCGTCGGTCACCAAGCTTCTTCTGTGTACACTCAAAAGAACGGTGTCCTTCTTCACCACAATTATAACAAGTACCCTTAAAGATAACTCTACCTATCTTATTCCTCAATTCCATAGGTTTCGGTTCATCTTCAATAGTCCGTTTATTCTTCACCGAGTGATCAACCTTTTCCTTCCCTTGGGGATTACTATGTTGTCGCCTTTTCAACTTATCTTCTGCCTTCAGAGCATACTGATAAGCATCTTCAACTGAATCAATCTTCAGCACACCAAGATCATCTTGAATATTAAATCTCAAACCATTCACATACCGAGCTACTTTTTATTTACCAAGCTCTCTGTGTCCAGACCAAATAGCCAACTTATAGAACTCCTCAGTATAGTCCTCCACAGTCAAATCATTTTGCTTCAGATTTTGCAACTTCTTAAACAAGTCAAGCTCATAGTCAGCAGGTATGAACTTAACTTTCAATTTACTCACCATCAACCTCCACCGATTGATCTTCATTTCACCTTCATCTTCTCTATCTCTTTATAATTCTTTCCACCAAAGACCAACATGTCCTTTCAACTTAGTCTGTGTCAATCTCACTCGAAGAGGATCTTCAATTTCTTCAAGCTCAAAGAAGTCTTCTAATTCACCAATCCAATCAATCAAGTCCTCGAGTCTCAAAGTACCAGAGAAAGTAGAAACTTTCATTTGGTAACTATTACTGAACCGAACTCCATTTCTATGTAACCGACCAGTTCTGTCTTCACCAAATCTGTCTCTCTAGTCATCACCACTACATCTAGCAGCTTCAAAGTCTTCAATAGCATCCTCATAACCATCATCACTACAAGGATTCCTTGGCATACCAACAATAGCTCTCATGACCTCAGCGATCATCTCATTCTTCATCAATTCCATCTCAGATCTAAAATCATATTTCACCTTCTCTGTAATCTTCGATTCCACAGCATCACTGAGATCTGCAATCGCTCTAGGGTCCAATCTTCTCGGAGGCATCCTTTAAGATTTTTGAAAACCCAAAGCAATAAGTTACCAACAAGGTCCTGGTGTAAACAGCCTCAACCGGTTTACACACTCAAGATCTTCAAGATCTGATACCACCTGACACAGGACAGGTAAGGAGGATCCAATTAAGGACAGTCCCCACAAGCAACCAATCACCACAATGCGGATTAACACAACAAGATAACTATTTTTAACTAAATTTTCATTAACATGCCTGACTATAAGGCCTTCCGGGTTATGGCCAATTGCAATCAAGAAACAGTTATGCAAGATCAACAAAAATCCAATCCCTAACCCCAGCAACTGATGGAAACCCTAAGGTAGATCTGAACTTGAGCTCGCAAGCCTCCAAACAATCTCATTGTCTCCAAGCATGCAAACCGCTAGCTCTGCCATTACAAGCTATCAGATAACAATCTTATCTTCAAAATCTCACAAGATCCAAATCTAGCTTCACACTCTACCAATCTGCCCTTAAACATCTTACCCAAACACTCCTTAAATACTAATCTTTAGCCATAAGTCAGTTGGAAGAAACAATTAACTCCTAAGCCAAGTCGGCTCCTATTACAATCAAATATTAAATGCAACAAGACTCGGTCGTCAAATAGCCTTACAAACATTTAATTCTCCATGTCGGCCTCTAGATCTACATAGGAGAATACAACAAAAGCTACCAACAATAAATGCACCAAGTCGGCCAACCAAATCACCAAGAACTCCAGTCGGTAAACTAGAAATACCGAGCGCAAGAGAAACAACCGAGCAGTAGTGAAACAACCGACCAAGCCAAGCAACATGTTAGAAAATAAAGTCCACCAAGATAACTAAGAGTGGGGGGGGTCAATCAGTTATCAGATAAATACAAATTTTATCACCTTTAGCAAATTTTAACCATGTAAGTAATGCAATCAACAACCATAGAAAGATATACATACACAACAACACAATAAGACAAGATATGTTAACTAGGGAACCTCTTGATCAAAGAGTAAACCCCGGTGATAATGATGCCCACAAAAGATGCACTAATATAAAATTTACTTGTGAGAGGATGGACTCTGTTAGGAGTCTTATGAAATACATTCCATACATATCAGTCCCTGTTAGGAGACTTTGAATCCCTGCTAAAAGATTCTAACCATGTTAGGAGTTATGGATGACAGAAGGACCCACTGTCCAAACAACTTCAAGGGCAAGATCACTGAACACACTGTCCAACTGATCTCTGTATTACTCAACAGAATAATACTAAAAGATTACTAATCTCAACAACTTATCGCTTCTCCTCTGGCTATACCAAACCGCACAAACTGCTTCATCAGATATTGCAAAATTCCACAATTCACAATTCAACAAGTATTGCACAATTCCACAATTCACTTTCACAATCTTACACAATCTTACATTACAATAAGGAAAACATTCCTTCCTATATACCACACTCAAATAATTACAAATGAGTCGACATACAAGTTATAAAATAAAATCTTCCACACGTTACACAAAAATTCCACAATTACATAAAACTGTTGGCTTCCAATTAAGATAATTCTTTACTCGTGCGACCTTTGGCCTTGTTGTCACGTCCACGTCACAATCATCATGTCTTCATCATCTATACAAATTTTCATGCTCAGATTCTATCTCGATTAGGAGATATCATCTGATTTCCACAAACTGCTACTCAGGAACACTGCCTAAATACTGCTTCCACTGAATTACACATAACTATCATGAATAAATGAATTTTCATATGTGCTCTTAACCGCGATCTCATAAAACATCATAGATTAAGTCCTCAACTCCGCATAGCTTGATCTTCAATATCCCACGTGCACTAATACAAACACTGTCTCCTTCTCTGTTAATCTTTAGTAGATCACTGTGTTGACATCAATGACAATCACAGTCATGAATGCAACAACAACTGCTACAGAATGGCTGCGAATACTCCCCCATAGGATATATTCAGCATTCATTCCTAACACAACACCGCACAACACAGGCATCACCAAGCACAAGTTCCACCAAGCGCCAAAGGTTTCACCGAGTTCCTTCAGCGACCGAGCTCCCTCAATAACCAAGACCATTGGTTAAAGCTGCAACCGAGTAATACAGAACCAAAACAAGACACCACCATACAAATTCAATGAGTACCCTAGAATGCCCCTACATCATATTCAAATGTATATCCACTAACATAGGATCTATATGTGTTAGGAATTCTGCCTTCCATTCATACTTTTGTTTCAAGAGCATTTCTTCTTTCTTATAATATTTTTCATCTTTAGAACCCCTTGATAATATTTTGTATTTCTCATTCTATATTCTTCTTCATCCCACAAATCCTCAAAAGATTTTCAAACAATCTTATGAACAAATAATTTACAATCATAAAATATATAATTCACAAAAGACAGATGGTACCTGTTCAGTTTGCTCTCAACAACATAAAACCCTTTTTAGTTCAAGATGTGGTATACTCCCAGGAATACAACCTCATATGGAAAGGATCACTTCTTATAGCTCCCTTTGAGAGTGGCCCTCTTTGTTGCATATAGTTGGTGCATGATATACATGAATGCAATTTTGTCTGGTAGAATAATTGATAGAACTCTTGGAACTGCTGTGCTATTGCTGTGCTATTGAAGATATTGACGATGGTGTGGTCCTTTAAGTGAACCAAGATTCCCAATTATAATCAATCTTCTTTATCTACATCCAACTCCTTGGACATTAAGAATTTCTTAGCCTTAGCAAGAAACACTAATGATATAATTCATTGTATTTAATTGGAAATCTTTATTATCTCGTAAGAAACAAATTAAAATCCTCATATCGAATAAACATTGATTAAATGAAATAGTCGAACTTTTATGATCCAACACTTCAAACATATATATCGCTGGGATCCCTAGAGTTCGTAATATTAAGTTGAGGCTTGTCTCATTATTAAACTGAAGAGTTTCGTACGTGAATAGAGAGCTGATGAACACTGATGCTTGTCATAATTTTTTTGTTCCTGCTAACATTTGCTACCAATATGCTGTTTTAAGAAAAGCTGTTATGGATCTTACACAAGCCCTTAATACGTTCAGGTTTAGGATACCATTGAAATGAGAATAAATGGTTGAAAAGTGTGAATGGTAGGGCAAAAAGTATCTATTATTGTATTCATGTCTGTACATAAAATTGAGTTGTAGATTAGTTGTAAATTGGTGGAAACGTAAGAGGTCCAGGTCAGGTTGGAAACAGGTTCTATCGAAGAGAAACAAAATCCTTTATGTAGGACCATAAACATAAATATTTGGACGACATATGTAAATATGTATGTATATAATAAGAAGACAATATAGAGGGAAACGGATATATGACAGATATGTCAAAGATATAGAGAGATTTCTGAGGATCATATGTGATATCGTTGTATGAAAAGTTAAAATGTAAAAAGAAACTGACATGAATATGTACTGCAGGAGATTATAATGTGTGTAAGAAGATTAGCGTGTCTGATATATGTAAATGGTGTATCTATGAATATTTTATTTAATGTATGTTGTTATCTACTGCACTAAGCTGAAATCCGTTACAGGTTTTGATTCTCTCCTTTATCCACCGAACTAGGTATAAATAAAACATAAAAAGAATCATTTCAAAAATACAATCTAAATCTCCTCTTGATAAAACATAACAACTTGCGAAGAAGTAACAAAATATTTAAGCATTTGGACAATTGCCTACAATCCATCGAGTTTCAGGGTTGTAGATGGCAGAGGATGATTGGATGATAGACATGTTGACAGCAAGAAGGTAGTTTTGGGCCAATTTGTCGAGGACAGCAGGTGACTGCTGTTAAATAAATTGGGGAATTTTTAAAAATATAAGAAAATTTTATATATTCATATCATAATATTGATACAGCATTCATTACAGATATTGTAGAAGTTTAATACGTAATATTAGATTTAAACTGAGATTTCACATGAAAATCGATAACAAAATTAATATAATTTAAATGTTTGTATTGTCAATGTAGATATATATATTATATACATGATAATTTGAATTATTATATTACAGGAAAAATTCTTAAAGGCTTCAAGTTTAACTATGAAATGAAATAAACTGTAAAAAATAAACAATAAAAATCTATAATCAGTTGTCAAAAATAATGTCAAGATAGAACTAAGAAAATATATGGCTTTGCATAAATAGCACATGTAGGTCTCAGAGTCTAAATCAAAATATTCTAGAAGTGTCTCATCCACCTCAACCCTCATGGCAACTTCCAAATTGACATTCCAACATAAGGTTGAAGTTTGACAATTCTCAAGAGTCTGTTCATCCTATAGCCGACATGCACTGTGAACAACCACTAACTTCTTGGATATCGAGGTAAGGTTGTTCCTCTTGACTGATTGGATGCAGCTATATGTGGACCAATTCCTCTCCACAACAAAGAAACTAACAACCTATTAAATAAGATGAGTGACAAATACTCTCAGCTCCAATGCATCCTTACCATGCTACATCCACCATCCAAAAGGGACAATTTCAGCCAATGTATCTCTATCCATCCTTGCCTCTAGTCGTCTAAAGATTGGGCTATGAAGACTTCCAAATGCCAGCCATTGTTTAAAAAAGTTTACTAGATTCATCTTGACTATATATTTTCGCCAGGCCCTTAATGAAGCTATCTTTCACCTCTTCATTACTAGATGGAACCACTCTCCTACGTTCCATTGCATACCATTGGGATTTGAGAGCATAGGATATACTATGAGGCGAGGTTTTAATAATTTTCTATTGCTGCATCAAATGAACCTGAGATGCTCCTCACAAAATCCCAAAGTAATGTCTCTGCTATGAATAGCTTGCGTGATTTGCCCAAGCATGCTATCAAAAGTCTTATAAATAATTCAAAGGTCTAGCAACTCGATATCAGTATATCTAATTAGTCTCATAATAGGCTCAATGAAGGAGAAAACATATCTCCAAGTGCAAACAAGATACAAGTTGAAACGGATATTAATCATTAAATTATTTAAATGAATAGTTTTTAAGAAAAAGGTAAATAATAAAATCAGCAATAACAATTTATTTTATATCATCGTGTACCACCAGTCATCATCAACGATTTTTCACTTCACATTTCTTCCATTTCGTGTGCTTGCCTCAAGTCATCTACCCCATTCTGCATTGACAATGATGGATTCTAGAACTTCCCGGACCTGAAGCATCCTATCTAACAAACTAATATAGCTGGCATATATAGTCTCCATGGCGTTGAGGCATTCTTTGCTAAAAAATGTCCTAAACAATACAAAAGAAGAGTGATGGCTGCGAATGAACATTTACATATGTCCAACCTCTGACACCATTTCCTACACACAATAAAAAATTTCAATTTCCTTCAAGGTATTATTCAATCCATGTATGCAACATATGATCCAAAATATGTTCCTATAAGCACCCTCAACCATCAACCTAGCTGACTTACACACACATGTTGAATCAGTCTCCCTTTGCACAACATTAGAGGGAAACTCTTTTATAGCCTCTTTCAAAATCTGAAATTAGACAAGAGCATCCTTCCATCTATAGCTATAAGAAAATAAGAGCCTACTGTATTAGTGACAATAGACATGATGAGTGGCCAATGTTTGATATCGGTCCACCCATCAATGATCATGGAGCATCCTTATTCATGTATGTCTCATATTCTCCATCAAAATACAATCCTTGGAGTACTCTCTATCAAGAAGGGTGGTGCATAGATTACTCTCTCTAGGTGTAACAAATGTGGGACCAGCATCATAGACAACTTCGAACATTGGTTTAAACTATAATGAACGTGAGACATGGAATGGTACAGCATGGGCATAAAGAAATTTAACATCAGATGCTTCAGACATATCTCCTGCTTGCATGTTAAACAAATCAGCAACACTGGTATTGCCCTTAGTCTTCTTTCCTCTACTAGAAGTGGCACCTTCTCCGCTATTAAAAGTGTCATCCATGGATCTTGTAAGCATTGACACACTAGGCTGAGAATTTTCCATTACAATCCATTTAATTAATGCCCCCACCCCCCTCCATATGCGCTCTAGTTGCCTGAAAAATCTTAACTTGTGCTATTTTTTTACAACCTTTCACTAATTGACTACCTATTTTTAAAAAATAACAATAGATTCTAGTAAAGCTGCCCCTATATTGTTTGTAGCACAAATGACACTCCCATATTTTTCCACCCCTTGTATTATTTTGATATGTTTAACAACTCTTGTAGAAATCTCTAAAAGAGGTTTTTTAGGGGTTGAATGGGCCTTGTGCAAAGGGTTTGAAGAATTCGAAAGGAGTATCAAATGGGTTTGAGCTTGCTACTCCCACCACACTCACATTCCCTTAAGACCACTCAATGGCTACTGTAATTCTAGGTCTAGTACTTCGGGATCTTTCTTCCATTTGAACTTCAACATCTACACTATTGCTTCTCCTATCACTCCCATTGCTTCTAGTAATATTATTTTATAAGAATGTCAAAGAAAGTTGCAAGTTCAATTTTTTTTTTTAAAACCCACAATTGGCTCATATGTGCTAGAAGACTTACAAAAAATCTACTGCAAAAACAAATAAAAAATGAAACATTTAGCTCTAGTAAAGCAGATTTGATGTCACAACCTCTTCTTTCAACTGATGTTTACTCCATGACCAGGTGTTCCTTCTCTCTCTACTATTTTCCTCATTTACAAATGTAAAAAATGATGTCTTTTGCTTCGATTTTGTTATTTTAGACTTATGTTAGACTTTCTGCTTTTTAAACGGTCTCTTATTGCCCTTCTGAGGTCAAATAGGAGAAACAAATAAATTGAAAAAAAAATTATTATATTTTACTTTCCCAAAAGTGGATGGACCGTAAGTAATGGCCAAACACCCTGGGACGGTTGAGCAAAGACTAGGATCCCCTAGCCATCCCCTCCAGCGGCAGCGGCTATACAGCCACAATCGTTAACCATACGGAGGGGAAACACTTAGTTTTTTTTTCAGAAGTTTGCAAAAATATTATATAAAGAAAACGGTTTTCGTGGCTGGATAGCCACTACCCCTCCAGCCCAACCACATCCCCTGTCTCTTTTAAATATGTTTCACATCGTAAAAAGGAAATGCACAGGTGTGGCGATAAAAGCCATAGCAACCAGTCCCCGTGGAACACAAACAAATACACTTACCAGATCTTTCATTCAAATTTTAATAAAATGATGAAGGTTGCAGTGAAACTGGAAGCAAAGTGGATTAAGGTGTCAAAATAATCATTCTCGTTGAGGGTGAACTTTCATATTGGTCATTTTATCCTTTGGCATATAAAGACTGCCTATGTTTACGCTATTTTGCTTCATTGTTTAAAACATATTTTATGCTAAGTATTTTTTTCCTACGTAAGTTTAGAGATTGTTGTAGAATTTTATTTTTAAAATAATTATTAGTTTTAAATCTCTACAATTTTATTATTTAAACTTATTAAATAAATATTTAAATATATTTATATTCTTAATGTAGTTGAAGTGAAGTCTATGGCATAATTATTATTTTACACATATTTGATCTGAGTTTTAATTGTGTGAGTCTGTGGGTTTTTGAAATGGATTCATAGGGAGGCTATCAACTTTTCTACGAACATTGTCATTCATATCTCTAAGTAACATTATGTGTTTCTAAAGGTTTGACTTTCTCAATCTTACATTTTGATTCAATAGAAAATACATGTAGTTTAATTCGTTATAGTGTATATGGATCTACTATTACCGAATTTCCTATTCATTATATGTAATTAAAAATCTTTATTAATATCAGACTTACATTCATATTTTAAAAAAAACATGACTTATTTTCAATTATTTCATTTAAAACAAACATATTAATAATCTATGAATAATTGTGAATCATTTTAAATAAGAGTAATATTTGATCACAGATATCCTTCCTTGTTAATTTGGAGACAAGCTCTCATTCTTATACTGTTCTGACTCATATTACTTCAGAAGTCTGAAATTAAAATCCTCATATCGAGTAAACGTTAATTAAAAATGAAATAGTTAAAGTTTTATGATATGCTATGGTGTGGACTCGAGAAAAATGTCCAACATGCAAGGTGTAAAAATATATATCGCCGGGATCCATAGAATTCGCAATCTTAAGTTGAGGCTGTAAAACTGAAGAGTTTCGTACCTGAATAGAGAGCTGATGAACTGTGATGCAATTCATATTTTTTTGTTCCTGCTAACATTTTCTATCAATATGCTATTTTAATAAAAGCTGTTACGGAACTTACACAAGCCCTTAATACGTTCAAGTTTAGGATGCCATTGGAATGAGAATAAATGGTTGAAAAGTGTAAATGGTAGGGCAATTAACATCTATTATTATATTCATAACTGCATATAGAATTAAGTTGTAAATTGGTGGAACCTTAAGAGGTTTAGGTCAGTTTGGAAACTAAGGATTGTTTAAATGGTTTTGATAAGGAAAAGAGATAATAAAAAGGAGATGGCTATCTAGACTCTAAAGTGCACTGAGGCATCCATATCCCTCATACATCATTATAGATGCTTTAGTGCATTATAGGGGCTGGAACCATTTCCTCCCAAAACACTAAACAATATCAGCATTTGTAACTAGATCGGACTCTTAATTATGAAAAGGGGAGTGAAGTAAAACTGACAGCTCTGATGGTAAAGGCATTGAAAAGAGTAGCAGCAATGAACTGAAAAAGAGGACATACAGTATGATATAGTCGAAATTGATAGAGGTAACAATATTAGGGCAGAAAAAGACAAAATGGACATATACAGTAAAATATAAGAGAGCACAATTTTCTGTATGTATCAAATAGTCAGATTCAAACATCGTCATATAGGTACTTCGATAGAGAGATTTGTTTCTTACAAGACATGCTTATATATGACAAATGTAACAGTTTCATAAAAAATAGTTTAGATTTTTCACATACATAATCTGAAATAAGAGATGAACTAGACCTCAAAAAGAGGATGGAAGGTTGCAACATCGTAAATGAAAGATGAAAATGATGACAGCCCTAATAAAACATATTCAATCTAATAAACTCTAGAGCAAAGGATCATTAAAAATGCCTCACACCATTAGTATAGAGCGCAAAATGTGCACCAGAACATTGTTTTCAAAAAAATATTCGATTGTAAGCTTTATTCTAGATGCTTGTTTCCTAACCTCTTCGACAATGGAAACCTTATATTAAATCATCCAGCACCACTTCAACGCTTCAATGACTGCTCTCACTTCCAATAGCTCCAAAAAGTGCTTAGTAGCTAAGTTTACTTGGCCAGCCAGGTGTCAAGTTAAAATTCTTTATATATTTATTTTATCAGATTATAAATATATGTCATATTATTTTCCTTTCCTGCATTCTGACCACAAAAATTTTACAGACTTTTTGATTTATCAAAATCCACCACTTTTTCATTTGTTTCTCGTGCAACCATCACTAATGTCTTATAGAAGCCTGGTAATGTCTTAAAAAAGCGTTTGTTTAATATTCTTCGTTTGAACTGAGTGAAAAGATCAATCTGCTTTTTCGCTGAACAGGGGAAGCACTGGTACCACTTTGAAAGGGCTTTGTGTGATCTGTTTTAATCAAGTTCTATTTTTAGACTAATAATTATGCCGAACTCCCTTAAAAATAAAGATCATATAGAGAATACCAAAATGTTGTTGCGACTGTTTTTATTAATCCTTTTCCACGGTATACAGTTGTATATATAGGAATTCCTAGACATGAAGCTATATCATTCTACATCAATTTAAATAGTTTCACGACATCTTCACCAATCTCAACACAGTTTAGATTGTTCTAGTATATGGATTAGTTGTATTTATTATTTATTTTTATAATAATTTTTAAATTTGAGTTGATCCGTGTAAGCAATATTTCTGACAAAGTGCATGAGAAACTTAATTCTTATACCTAGTCTTAAGTTTGATTTTGGATTGATCGTGCTGTCAGGCCAGGTTGGGGCAGAAAAGAAATACAATTTTGGATCTCAAAATGAAAGATATTATAATTAACTTATTCAGAGGCAGTCAGAAATTGTTAAACTGTTTGAACAGGGAAAAACACTTAAACACTAAAAACTGAAAAGCGATTAATCCGATGATTGATACATTGATATCTATCATTAATTTTACGGAGTTAAACCAACCATTTATCAGGATTTCTAAAACTTTTCCCGTCCGAAACTTTTGATAAGAATATCTACTGGCTGATCGACAGTGGAGAATATTTGAGTTGTACACTGTTATCTTTTACTTATATCGAAACAAATTGAACTTGGTGTTGATCTGTTTTGTTTGATGGTGGAAAAAATGGATTTTTGACCTTTTTTATTGCAAAATGATCGTCAATAAAGACTGCTGTAGATGAAACTTGTTCCTACTAATCTTCACGAACTCTTCAAAATTGTAAGATTTCCTAAATTGCCTTGAAGGCTCCCATAGATTCATTTTCTTCAGAGGATAGAGATGGCATTTGTTACTTCTTAGATTAATGACTGCGGACTCAAGATACGTTAAGAAACCGAATGTCAATTTGCCATCTTTAAAGTCACCTGCATAATCAGAATCTCGTTACCTAAGCAAATAGAAATGTGTTGCCTTGGAGTATTGAGCCCGTAGTTTTGAGCACCTTCAAAATACTGAAGAATTCGTTTCCCTACTAAACAATGATTATCTCTAAGTTGTTGCATGAATCTGGAGAGAACTCCAGCAGCAAAGCAGGCAACCAACACGTTGCCTGTATGCAGATGCATCGAGCAATCCAATAGAATCATTACACGAGAGTTTGAAACTATGCATCGTAGGAGTATTAACTGGTTTGCAATAAGCTATGCCAATCTTATTGAGAAGTTTACTAATAAGTGATGGATGTTTTAGATCGTCACAATGCTTGATTGAAAAGAAGAAGAAGACTTGGATGAATGTAGATGTAATTCCTTCGTTGATGGAAAAGCTCCTTTGCTAGGCCTTCAAAGAGGAAAAGAAGTTTGTCCATAGAGAAGAACACCTTGAATGCTTGAGAAGAAGTATAGACCTTGAATGTACCTTGAAACTCTGAACTTGATTGTTGGATCATGACTATGAATGCTTGAGATTGATGTCTTGATCCAAAATAAGCAAAGATAAGGTGTTTATATACCTTTGACAACATCTAGAGGGTCAAAACTCAAGTAGGCCGACTCTAAGTCCTAATATCCCACTAAATCGTCAATACAAGGCCCCAAACTCAATTTTGGCCCAAAGTTGGGGGAACAAATCATCCTAGGCATTTTCTTCCTAGGAACATAAACCCTTGGGCGTTATGTTCCACCCAGTAAGAGCTAAAATCAGGAGGACAAGTCCTAGCTAATCAGGGGATGTCAAATTGCAAAGTACGGTTGATTTCAAGGTCAGGGAAGAACACAAAGACCACAAATGGTAACATTGGGCCTAGGTAATCAAATAAATTACTGGATTGGAGAAAATATAGAGGAGCTCACTTAGAAATAACGACTTAAATTGATTTTAAACAAACTTGAAATGATAGAGGAATCATATTTGAATCTAGGTGTCCATTGACTGCCATATGGAGTCATATTATGGAAAACACACTAAGGTGGGTGCTAAATTATCTTGAAATTGTAAACCAATTAGGTGCTTACAATTTACGACAGTACACATAGTTTGTCTATGCAAGTTAATAAACTCCTATTTCCTTCATTACAAAGGCTAAATCATAGCTATGGATGAAATAAGAGCTATACCATACACAAAGAAGTGAGCATCTTGACGATCATGGATAAAACTTGAAATTGAACTAACAAAAGAAGATAACAATTTCATTCATAAAATGATGCAGTCCAAGGAAGGAGAAATCCCCAAAGGAGATGTCCTACCTTGCAACCAGAGATTACACAATGAAAATGATAAAACAAAGCAATAATCAACACCAGCAAGTAGGGAAACAAATGTTCTTTAATAACCACAGGAACATGGATTTATATAAAGTTGGCTTGCAACATGCAATCTTACATTCCAATCTTACAACTCCAATTAATTACAAAATCAGATGATAACCTTCTAACTATCCTCTATCTTTACCATGCTACCCTCCTACTACTCTCACGTCACTCTCCTGCCACTAAACAAGAACTACAATTGTACTTATATACATGATCGTGAGTGACAAGTTGGCTTACTCGATCAATAATCCCTAAGGTAAAGGAAACGTATTACAAACATATAGTTCAGGATCTAAATCCACAAGAACACCCCCAAATAGATAGATCATGATGTGTGAATACACAAGGAGGTCGATGACATTAATAAGGACACCGAAAGATGTGCCATAAAACTTCGCATAATGTGAATCTCCGTCGCAAGCTGCATCTCGCCAACCTGACTATTAGAACAAGAAAGCAATATAGGACAAGACCAATCATAAGATAACTTCATTTGGAAACATCAAATCAAGCAACAAAACTAGACATAGGATCTCCATTATGTATAGATGGTACCATAAGGATCGAATTACATAACACGCCAACTGGAATAATTGCTACCTAAAATAGGGAAAACTACCCAACTGGAATAGAATAAAGAAAAACTGAAAGGAAATATTTTTGGGTGATACATGATTGCCAACGACCCAAGGATGCTCCTATATTAGACACCCTAGCTGAATAGAAGATGTTCCATAAGAGGAAGTTATGAACATCTAACAGGATTCAAGACATAAATCCCATGCTCATTTTTAACCCACATGTCCTCATTTGCAAAGGTACAATTTTTCAAATGGTTGCATCGACTATCCAAATTCTTAAACCCATTAGTATACCATCCATCACCAGGTACTTCTTTGGTACTACTTCCACAGCCACTGCTCTAATTATCCAACTCACACCAACTGCTTCTTCCTTTGTCGCTCCTACAATCAGCAATGAATGTTTGCTTCCTCTCCTGTCATTTGACTCCACCTCTGATATCATTGACTAAAACCCTTCTCTCTGATCCATTCACAAGATCCTCCTACTTATCTAATATCACTTCAGTAACCTGTTGCTACAACACCATCCAATCACCATCAATCTTCAACTCCACCTGTTTAGGTTCATTCATCAAATCCTTTAGCAACTAAATAACCTCAAAAATCTTTTCAGCCACCTGCTACAATTCCATCACCTTCGGATCTGAAGTAGTTTGATCTCCTAAGGTGTAAGTACTCATTACACTCAAATTCTTAGCCTTCCTTCCTCCTTTAAAAGAATTAAAGTGAACTTCCTGCCATCGTTAACTATAGACATAGCATACCTTCGACAATCATGAATAGCTCAAACATCATATGCCAACGTCTTCCTAACAGAATATGGCAAGCACTCATGTTAACCACATCACACAATACCTCATCCGGGTATAGTCCAATGTTAAACTTCACGAAACACTGTTCTTTCATTTCCGCCATATGGTTATCTTGAAGCCAACTTATCCCATATTGACAAGTGTGTTGAAGTCTCCTTAAACTAATCTTATATACCATCTCTGAAAAAAGGTTCTCACTACTACCACTGTCCATTATCACTTTTTAAGATTTATCTTCTGATTTACAGATTGTTCGAAATAATTTCATTCTCTGCACAATCTACATTTCCTTCTTACTCAACATAACTCTTCTAAACATCAACGATTCTCTTGTCTCAGGTCTAGCATCTCTTTCAACAGGTTCATCTTCAGCTTTCTCTCTGTGTGCCACTAGATTCTATTTTCCTTTCCCTTTTCTAGAACCAGCTGAACATTGAAAATCTCTATATCCAACATTCCCACATTTGAAATAAGTACCTTTGAACTCTCTATTGCCATTTCCTCTACCATGAGTCTTCTAATCAATTTCCTTTTTAATAACAAGTTTATCCTTGCTCTTGTCACCAACCAGTTTATCCCTTACCCAAGGGGTAATTTGTATTCACTTCAACTTATCTTTTACCTTCACGGTGTACTGATAAGCATCCTCAATTGTACTAATCCTTAGCATGCTTAACTCATCTTGAATGTTAGGTCTAAAGACATTAACATACCTAGACACCTTCTCCTTACATGATTCTTGATGTCCAGATCTAATTGACATCTTGTAGAACTCTTCAGTGTACTCCTTAACTGTCAAATCCTAAATCCTTTTGCTTCAAATTCTTCAATTTCTTAAATAATTTAAATTCATAATCGTTTGGTATGAACTTGGCCTTAACTCTAGAAACCATAACTCTCCACCTAGTGATCTTAGGTTCACCATTATCTTGAACCATATCTTTATGGAACTCTTTACACAATAAGGAAGCACAACCTTTCAACTTAGTCTATGCTAACCTAACCCTTTGTCGATCCTTTAAATCTTCATGCTCAAATTAATGTAATCTATCGATTCCTCGGGGTGTAATCAACCAACAAAGAAGTCCAAACAATCATAGATTTCAATAACCTTTCTTCATCTACATAGATCTCAACTTCACTTGTCTCAAGATCTACAACAGCTTCTTCAAATTCATCTTCAGTTTCAGGGTTCCTTCTGACCCCAATCAAAGCATTTCAGATCTCAATCCTCATCTCATTCCTTAATTCATCCATCATTTGTCCTAGCCTTCTAGGATTCATTCTTCTAGGCGGTATTCTTGCAAACTTAAGGAATCCCTTTCTCAACTTCCATAGCTTCGACAATCTAATCACAAGTGTTGATTACTCTAACATAATCAAGCAATCTACCAACACCAACAATCTGCCTCAAACAGTCTGTCTATATAGTCCTTGAAAATAACCAACTCGCCTCTCAACTGATCTACCAACTCTTCATGAGGCTTCTTTTGTGTAACCTCCTACGATTATATGTCAGATCTCTCTTCTGCCACCACACAACCAAGATTTTTCAGGGTTCACAACCTCCAGAATTTGATATGTTCAACACTATTGTTGAAACTCCTAATATGCCCAATAAGGAAAAATCCTATTCCTTACCACCTTTTGCAAACCCCCTGTTGATGTACATCAGATCCTCGATTCTTCTACCCTGTAAACAACAAATCTGCAACTTCGCAACCTCAGGAACTCAAGTCTACAATCCAAGAATCACAAATGTGCTTTGATATTGCTTGACACAATCTAAGGAGGAATACCCAAAGGAGATGTTCAACCTTGCAGCTAGAGATTACACAGTGGAAATGAAAAAACAAAGCAATAATTAACACCAACATGTAGGACAAATAATGTTCTCCAATAACCACATGAACATGGATTTACATCAAGTTGGATTGCAATATGTAGTCTTACATTCCAAGCCTATAGGCCTAATTAATTTCAAAATCAGATGCTAACCTTATAGCTATCCTCTATCTTCTACCATGCTACCCTCCTACTACTCTAATGTTACTCTCCTTCCACTAAATAAGAACTACTACCCTACTTATATACAAGATCACCAGCCAAAAGTCCGCTTATCCGATCAACTATACCGAAGATAAAGGAAAGGTATTAGAAACATATAGGTCAGAACCTAAATCCATAAGAACACCCCCAAATAGATAGATCATGACATGTGAATACACAAGGAGCTTGGCCATATGAATAAGAACATAGAAAGATGCACCATAAAAATTTGCATAATGTGAATCTCTATTGCAAGCCGCATCTCTCCAACCTGATCAATAGAACAGGAAAGCAATATAGGACCAAACCAGTCATAAGATAATTTCATTTGGAAACATCAGATCGAGCAGCGAAAATAGACATAGGATCTAAATGATGTCTAGATCACACCATAAGGATCACATAAGATAATGAGCCAACTGGAACAATCGCTACCTAAAACATGGAAAAATGCCCAACCGGAATAGGATACAGATAAATTAAAAGGAAATAGTTTTGGGTGATGCAAGATTGCTAATGACCCAAGGATGCTCCTACATCATAAAATATACTATGTTCAAACTAGATGCTCATAGATAATATATTTAAGAAGTGCTCGTAAATATTACTCAAATTAATACATACAAACTAGATCTGAAAATTAAACTTACAAGTCTATAAGTCTAGTGTCAAATTCACTAGAATGTAATATGTGGTAAAGGGCGTTCACTAGTTTATGCATGCAAACTAGAAACTAAATTTTTTAACCTTAATTATATTAAGCATAATGTATCCACTTGGCTCAACCAAAACTATGAGTGAAAAAGATTGGCCACGAGGTGAATTTAATGCTCCTTAATTTAGTTGAAAATGAGCTCTTGAAATATGTGAATCGAATGCCACATCTAGGGCCAAAAGTATAAAATTGATGGTAATTAATGCACAAAATATCTTAGATCTCAGATATGCAAACAAAGAGAATAGATCCAAAATGAAGAGAAACAGGGCAACCTGTGTTTGAAATTTGAGCCTGAAAGTGACATCATTGTTGGTCTAAAGTGACAATAACCCAAAAGTGTTAGATGCAAGAAGAAATTGTGTTGAACATAGGTTATGATGTTTTCTAAAACCTTTCCAAAAAGTTTCATCAAAAAAGTGTTGAACAATGTCTATTTAAAGGAATAGTTACCCTGCTTTAAATTGCCTGACCAAACCCTAATTTGTACGTTGTTGCCAGCTCTTCTTGAATCTAGACTTATATCTTCAAATGTTGTCCTCTTCATGTGCAAAAAAGAGAAAAATTTGTTGTATTAGAAAGGGTTCTCCTAGGTCAAACCTCGGTTTGGAGTAAACCTTGAATTGAAATTGCTAAATTGAAAAAGAACGTATCAAGTAGAATGTTGAATGTTATGCCGATGACGAACTAATGCTCTTTGAATGTAATCACAGGTGTGGATACAATAACACAATATGAAAAGATATAAAGGAGATTAATCATGAAAACAGGCTTGCACAAAGATTGTTGTTACTTGTTGCTCCATAATAACTTGATCGAAAGAAAGGTTGAAGGATATGGTAGGATTAATTTTCGCTTTGATGCTTCAAACTAGATTTATGTGTTGTGATGATTGTAGATGTGGCTGATTGATGTGAAAATGAAATGACGAAATTCTCTTATATAAGGTTCTCAAGCTATTTGATGAATTAAGCCTACCTCCAATGGGAATATTAAGGCACCACAGTTGAGAAAAAATATGTAGGAACCTACTAGCAACATATTCAAAATTGAGCCCAATTTGATTGCTCAATGGCACCCCAAAACACCATTTACCAAACAAGGGTACCAAACGGAGCCATTTTCGTCTAAAAATAGGATGGATAAAGTAAGAAACATGTGCACTCAATTAAAGATAGAGGTTTAGATCGCCATGTGAATATATGACATCTAATTTGTAGTATTAAAACTAGAAATAGCCTTGGATAAGATATAGGAGAGAACAAGCTAAAGCAAGGGCGCAAAAAGTGCTGTAAGTTATAAAGGATTACAATTTACATTACTCTACTTTCTATTGTTTATTCACAATAGAAAGAAAAAGAGAGAATTTTGAAAAACTAATTAATGATTTTGTTGACAATGTGTTGTCATTGATGTCAATTTTAGATTAACTTAATGACCTATAATGCTTATATATATATATTGATTGATATAATTGAAAAGAATAAGAAATGTTGTGAAATCAACATGGTTGAAAGGGATACTTGAGAATGATGGTTTAACACAATTAATAGCATGTGATCAACATGATTGAAGATATACAAATCAGTCAAAAAGACAAGTTGATGTATCCGCAATATTACAATCCAAATATATGATGTGCGCTTAGTCAAGCCAACTTCTACACATGATTTATACATTGATTGTGTGATGCATTTACATTGATTATTGTCTACATGCTCAAGTAGTTAGTTGATCAACATTTGAGTTCGGGTCCATACTTGTGTTTTTCAGAAAGTTGTCCAACAGTCACCACTGTATTTTTCTATGTTTGTCACTGTGTATTTTTATCTGGATTCCTCCTCCTTGCATGGCTTTGCCTTGTACCTCTAGAGTTAAAATTATTAGTCGCCGAGGAGGCTACTTCCATTGTTCCATGTCATGAATAATTCTATCACAAAAATTTATATGTGGATTTTCTCCAGATTGTAGTTTAACAGGGTTGTGTGTATTAGTTATTCACCAGAATGCTCTATATTCCTCCAAATTGAAATGTATGCTTATGTGGACTTGGGGATTTAATTAGTGAACTATAAGACTTCATTCATATGATTTAGGATGTTCTTGTATACTGTAGTATGATATTCAATGCGTTAAAGTACCATAGTCTATTCAATTTCTTCCTTTCCCCAACATTTAATGATCAATCACTATAGGAGATAGTTTTAGGCATACGGTGCACAACATTCACTTCTTCATTCACAATTGATCCTGACCTTTAATATTTTCTTTAGGGAATGTGTTTTCATATCGTTAGGGTTTGGTTATGATTTGAGTCCATTTGTAACTCTTTTTACTTCATGATTCATATATTGTGGAGCCAACCTAAGATATTTTGAGTTGGCTCAGAGGATAGATAAAGAAGATTAAATCACTTGTGAAGTGGGCTGAATGAATCAGATGTGTGTCTAAGTATGAAGTGTGTGAAGTATGATGGAGTAATTGTGCAAAAAAGAACTTTGACACTAGCATATGACACATGCTACCCCTATAAGAGTTTAGTTCATGTTTTTTCTCATTCAATATTTCATTTATCCTACTCTGAGATGATGTATCTGTTTACTAGGTCCCTATATCACTATATCATTCTAAGCAAGTTCTTTCCAGAAGCAATGAGCTTCCACAGACAGTGGGCCTTCAAACAAAATATTATAATACCTATAAAATATTATAATACTTATTTCATATACTGCAAGTGAACTCTAAACATGGTTTTTCTCTAATCGGATTTTCTAAGTAAAAATATTGGTGTCCCCGTGCTAGATGTTGTGGTGTATGCTATGCTTTCAGTTATTTATTCAACTAATATAGTTTGATGTTTGAATTGCAAATGGAATGACATAAGTTTAAATATAAGCTAGTTCACTTGAACCTCAGCATTTCGGTATCCTCAACAATTGGTATTAAAGTGAGTTTCCTAGATAACAGTCTAATAACTGAAGGTAAATCTTACACTTGAACACATAGGAACTGAAGCAATATTTGATAGTGAAATTCTTCTGGAAGAAAACCTAGAGGCAATGGATCTTAATGGTAGTTGGAACATTGATTCGAATGATTGTGAAGTACATTTTCAAGAACTTCCTAGAGGCAATGGATTCCTAATGGTAGTTGGAACATCGATTCGAATGATTGTGAAATAGATTTTCAAGAACTTACTTCTCTTGATGACATAGAAGCTTTAACAAAACAGTGTAAAGAATACATGAACAAATTCAATAAGGTAGAAAAGACAACTGTGATACTGAAAGCTCAAATTATAGGAAGAAAGAAATGTGAAATCAAACTCAAGGAGAGAGTAAATGAAATTGTAAGGCTGAAGTATCAAATTAAAGAGACCAATTAATATATCACCAAATTCAAGAAGTCTGAGGAAACAATCACCTAGTTAAAAATTTAAGTTAAGGAAGGAAATAGGATTGAGGACTATCCAAGTTCCAAATTAAGTGAAAATTCTGTTTTAAGTTCAAAACTTGAATAAGAGATTGCTACACCAAAAAATAAATTGGAAGATGCAAAAGAATATTGATAAAAGCTTAAAACTCAAAGATGGACGTGACAGCCTTGATGAGATACTTAGTTGTGAAAAACCACAAAGGGACAAGCGCGGTCGTCTTTTTGAAGGGGAACGTTATAAAAATAAGACTAATGATAAGAAGAAAGAAAAAGTTCATGATAAATCAAAGACGATAGAAGGACGCAATAACAACTCCAAGCAAGTTTGGAACTAAAAGAAGAATTTTGGATATCGACCTTCTCAAACACGTACTCTCAATATTTTAATAGTAATTATTATTCTTGCAATCAGTTTGGACATTAGACTACTAAATGTAGAAAGCGGATGAGTAAGAACTCATTTATGCCTCCAAGATATAATGCTATGAACTCTCAACTATTTAATAGTGTCCTATTTTTCCAGTAAATTTTCTCATAAGGTTAACGAATACAAAAGTAAAGTGACGAGGAATAGTTTTGAGAATAAAAATAATTCTCTGACTTCTTAATCCTCCTATGGTTAGTAATACACATGCAACAAGTTTGTTCATAGATTTGTTGATTGTAGATCTAATATGAGAAGAAGTGGAAATGCTTCGTAACATTATATCATCTTCTCAAGCTACAATAAACCCAGATAGACTGGTATGTTTTGTAAGGAAAATAATGTAAGAGAACATTCTCTTTAGAAAAACATTGACATAAATCAGGAAAAGAAGATGTGTAGGGGAGGATAGATTGGATCCACTCTTCAAACCAAAAATAAAAACACAGATTATTTAATAAATACACAGAAATTATAAATGTGCTGTTGCAGATAAATCCATTCTTATTGCTTGCTTGAAACACAATTACAAAATGCCTTTTTATAGAAGGCTTAGAAGTTACATAAAAAACTCTAGAATATTTTCTCATACCGGACATTCATTTCTAGAACATTCTAAATATAATATTAGAAACTTTACCTAATCCCTAATCCAGCTGGAGGCCTCTAGAATAATCTAATTCACTTAATATTTTGGACTTTGCATTTGAGAAATTTCTGGAAACCCTTCTTGAAGGTGTAAATTTCCAGAAACTACTAAATAATTACTATTCTGGAAAATTTCATCTTAACTCGCAAAGTTGTTGGTAGAAATTACTAGAATCTTCTAACACTCCCCCCTAATTTCTACCACTAATTACATCAAAATCTATAATTATACATCAAGATCTTATTCCCTGAATTTTGTCCACGAATGCTGCGGCATTCAAAAAAAAAATTTCTCTTCCCTCTTGTCTTCTCTTACTATCAACATCCTTTCATTTTCCTGATGCCAATGCCTTTCTTTTGCCTTATTCCAAAATGTCATTTTTCATATCTATTGATGCCTTTGTCTTTGTCCAACTGCTGTGACAGTTCTTCAAAACCTGGATCTGGAACTTCCTGGAATCTTTCCATCTATAGATGTCTTGCCATAAATATTTTTTATGTCTTTACTTTTGCTATAATTTCCATTTCCATTAGCTTTCACATGTGAATTTTTATACTTGAACAAATTCTTGATCATACCTGTAATTTTTTGCCAACTTGATCCGTAGCTCCATCCACAATCCATTTTCATGTAACCTTTCGTAGAAGCATTCTTTGATACTTTATTCCAACATGTCTTTTCACAATGACTCTTCAAACCACAAATACTGCAAGGATGTAGATCCCAACATCTATCCTCTGTATGCCCTTTCCTATTACAATGCGAACACTGCATAGACTTCATTCCTTTAGTTGATTCACTTGTACCTGTATGCATATTTCCATTGTCTGTAGCATATCCAAGACCTTCATATTTTGGCCTAATTTTAGGCTCAATTATATTCCTCATTCCTTGCTCATTCTTTCCTAGTCCTTTACCCTTGTATCCCATTCTTTTCATAATCTTCAAACCAATGTTGCCATCAAAACAACTAGTGTCTTTTTCATTATCATTACAACTTATATTTTCATCATCACACTCTTTTTTACAAATAACTTCAGCAAAATCACACTTCTCAATTGACAAATTCAAATCCTCTGTACTACATGAAACATCATGCACTAATTTATTTTCCTTTAAACATTCATTCTCTTCTGTTAGTTTTGTGATTTCCTTCTTGTATGTATTATTCTCTCCTTCTAGCTTCTTCATTTTTTCCTCTAAATCATCATTTATTTTCTTAGTATCATCAAACAACTTTAACTTTTTTTTCTAGCTCTTCATTTTTCTTTTCAGCTTTGTCTAATTTGTCATAAAAAACACAAATTCTTTCTTGAAGTTTACATTTTTCTGCTAACCCCTCTCTTATGTGCGTAGCCATTTCTTTTCTTAATTTTGCCAATTCCTCCTCCAAAAGACCTTTTTCACATATTAAATTTATATTTTCTCTCTTCACCTTTATTAATTCTTCTTCTAAATTATTTGATTTTTCTTTCTTAACTCTACCAGCTTTTCCCATTAGAATTAAATGATTTAACTCTTTGTAATAAATAAGGCACTTTCCTTCTCAAAATTTTCTGAATTCAAATCTTCATGACCACTTCTTGACGACAACAACCTTCATATCTAGACAGATAAATTTTCTCACAAACACTTATTTCTCCTGGCATATATGCTTTACCCAACACATAAAACGTTTATGCCACACAAATAACAGACCATTGAAAAATAAAATCTTTTAGTAAACAACAACTTCACCAAACACTACAAGTTCTTTACTTCATTTCACATGTAAGCATGTTAAACAATTTACACCTTTATTTCTTCACATAGCAGCCCCATCACGCAACACACATTTCTTCACACAGCTCCTCTATAACAGAGATAACAGAGAGAACTTACATTGATCTTATTGTCTTTAATGGGCAATCAAACATCTTCTTGCATTGGCAGTTTTCCCGTGCGCAGCCAGGTTTGGTATCTCCTTCCAATCAACAAAATCTATCCCTGGTGCCTTGCTCTCTTTTCATCTTTACAAACATCTTCATCCGTAGCACTCCATTTACAGATTCTTCCACCTCTCCAGACTCTCCAAGGTCTTTTACCATTGGCTCTGATACCAATTTTGTAGGGGAGGATAGATTGGATCCACTCCTCAAACCAAAAATAAAAACACAGATTTGTTAATAAATACACAGAAATTATAAATGTGCTGCTGCAGATAAATCCATTCTTATTGCTTGCTTGAAACACAATTACAAAATGCCTTTTTATAGAAGGCTTAGAAGTTACATAGAAAACTCTAGAATATTTTCTCATACCGGACATTCATTTGTAGAACATTCTAAATATAATATTAGAAACTTTACCTAATCCCTAATCCAGCTGGAGGCCTCTAGAATAATCTAATTCACTTAATATTTTGGACTTTGCATTTGAGAAATTTCTGGAAACCCTTCTTGAAGGTGTAAATTTCCAGAAACTACTAAATAATTACTATTCTGGAAAATTTCATCTTAACTCGCAAAGTTGTTGGTAGAAATTACTAGAATCTTCTAACAAGATGGACGGAATATGGAAGAAGGAAAAGAGTGTGAAGAATGGATTTATACGTCTAGATGGCACAGATGTGTCCTCCGGTATTTAAAATGATAGCATTGGTTCAGGGGGAGTTATAATGGAAGATTTTTCGAACCCTAATAAAGTAAGAGTTGCTGAAATCTTCACTGTACTAGTTATTGGTGACATGGATATGTTTGATTACTGGTAATATGGTATTTTCTAGAAATTGTGGAGCTGATACTCACTTTGCAGAGGATTGTTGATTATTTATTGAGGAATGATATCACATAGTAGCATAAATTTTGTAATACCTAGTGCATTCAATGTGGATCTGCTAGGGTAGACGAGAAGGGTATTTAAGTGATGCTTGATCAAATTTGATCTTATTCTAGGCATTCAAGAGAGCTCAAGTGCTACAGAGAAGAAGAGAGAGTTGAAAATTTTATGCAAGCCGTTTGATACCCTAGCAACAAAAGTTGTCTAGAACCCTCGTTTTTCAAACATTTCTAGACGGCTACTCAGCTTCTTTATGTTGCTGAAAAACCAAGTCCTAATTTTGAAAACACCCCTACGTGTCCAAGTTAACTGACAAAGATGGCACCCTCTCCTATATTTCAATAAACGTGATGCATACAAAAGATACTTGAATGCATAGCCATGTGCCCCTAAATGAGAAATCAAGAGCAATTGGTTATTAGATGGAAAGTTCAAGATCAAGCCGGAGTATGCAAGTGTAGACATGAAGTACTTAGATGTATGGAAGGGTTTCCCTAACATTAGCCATGAAGATGAATAGGTAAGGATCATCCTCAACCAAATTCATGAAGACTTCATACATCTTGATCAGCCACAAAGGAAGTAATTAAAGACCTAACAAGGTTACGTTCTACCACATTTGTACCGGAACTAACATCCTTGAAGAATAATAAAGTTGTGATATTGCTATTGGGACTCAACTATGGAGTTTAACTCAAAAAACTACACAGTTGAATCCTGATAGCAATATTACAATTTGACTTGCTGTGGAAAAATATTTCCTACTTATCAATAATGAAATTATCAAGCGTGCTGTAAAAAATTCACAAAAGAACACTAACTGTAGATGGTATCATTAACCTAGGAATCTAGTATGCCACTATGGGTATTACTTACAAAGAATATTACACAAATACGGAACGATATGCTACCACCACCACTATATACACAATTTATTAGCAGGTGAAGGAAGGCAATGACTATGACCTTTGTGAGCTCATGTAGCAAAACAATTTAACTTACACAATGTAAAGGATATGAACTACCCCTTCGGTATGGTAGAATGATCATTTGTCTCTTATTTTACTTTAAGAAAGAATTGCCTTGATTAAAGAATGTGTTCTAGAATAGAGATATCCCTGAAGCAAAAATGATCATCTCAAAAGGTTTCTAGATATCAGACAATGTGAAATTATGTCTAGTGGTTTATTTACAATATTTAAAAATGAAATACAAGATAATGTATAATGTGATAAGCATGTTGTAACCTTCATGGTTGATATGGATCACTACTACAAAGAGGTCGTTGATCCTACAACCGATAAAATGCCACACCACCCTTATCAACTCAAAAACCAAATACAAAATCACAAAGAGAGAATAAAAATGCTTCACAAAACATGGATTGATAATACATGAAGACGATTACAATGCTTCCAAATACTTGAGGATGAGATCGTTACAACTTCTTGAGAAATAGATCATTACAACTTCTTATAATGTGAGATAATTACAACCTCTTACAATAAGAGATTCCCACTTATTTGTGTTTTCCCTATATATTTGGGATTCCCTATATTTTGGGATCCCCTAGTTTTTTAGGAATCTCTCTCTCTCTCTCTCTCTCTCTCACTTTTGTTGTTGTTGTAAGATTGCTCTTACACCCTAGATGCTCCTGCATTAGACATCCTGGTTAATTGGAGAAGTGACCTTGTCAAATCTAAGGTGTTCAACGGAAAACCAAGGCGATTATCCTCTACTTTTGGTAGCCATGATGGATCTTCAATAAGTCTATCTCCCTTTTCATTTAACCAGGAAGACTTCATATTGCCTATTTCAAGTGCTCCTACCCATACGACTATCCAAGATATCCTCTATCTCTTTTGTAGCTAAAGTAGGTGCTGGAATATTCTATTGTGCTCTTTCAATTTTTTCATCATTTCTTCCTTCATGATATTTTGCCACATTTGAAATATTAAACACAAGTGAAATGTTATGTCCATCTGGAAAATCTACCTCATAAGCATTTCCAAAATCATGTGTCTTTAGCATTTGGCATTTTATAAATTTCTTCATCTTCAGGTTATTATATGTTCCTATTGGAAACCTCTTTTTGTATATGAACCATGACTTCATCACCAAACTAAAATTCCTTTCATCTCCTCCTTAGATTTTCTTTAGCCTTGTATTGAATTTTCATTTTACAAATATGCCTTTTCACCTCTTCATGCAAATTCTTTAGGTATTCTGCAAAGTCTCCAGCTTCGGCACTACTCTTTTCTCCTATGTCTGATTTCCTTAACTCTGAAGCATTTATAGGATTACTTCCATATGTTGGAATTAAGGAAGACTGAGATGAGGGGTGAATCAGTGTTCTGCAATTGTTGTTCACCCAATTCTTTAACCATATAGCACATATAATGAAAAGTAAAATGCCAAAGCATAATGCAAACATCCACAACACCATAAATCCAAAAAATTTATCATGGAAACCTTATTACATGAAAAAGAATAGTGAGGATGGAACCCACAAATAAAATATTCTGCAAAATTATAATACCCTATTAAAGGTTTAGAAAAAGAATGCACATACATTCAGGCATACTGCCTAGAGCTCACTGCTTAATTACAAAAGGGCTTACTGCCTAATTGATGATTACAAAATCATAGAGAGATTGAACTAATACAAAGCATTTGTTATTCCTAACCGATTACTGAGAGGGGGGGTGAATTAGTAAATTCAATTTATATTCTTCTTTTATGCAATTAGATATTCTTGTCAATACTAAAATCAAAAGAATATTTTAACAATCTTAAGCAGAAATTAAATGCACAGGTCAACACAAAATTTATACGTGGAAACCCTCGATTAGAAGGAAAAAACTATGGTGGGACAGAACCCAGGAAACTCCACTACTATAGTAATAAAGTTGCCCTGTTAGAGGCTTACAAAGCACTGGTGAGAGTTCTACTCGGTTATGGGATTTAATAGAAGACATGTTAGGATCTTGACCGTGTGAGGAGTTGCCTTATCAGAGGACTTAAAACACCAACAAAGATGTTACCCAGTAAAGGGATTTATACAATAGAACCTGTTAGGGTTCACCCTAATTGAGAGATTTAAATATGCTTCACAACAAAAGCAATGATCTTATGATGACACTCTCTGTCAATTCAAATCATACCTGTTCACTCTTTCCTCTGCTTGGTTTTTGAATCTTTCTCTCTGTGTTTTACCTTCTATGACTGTGTTTCCTCTTAGAAGATTCTGCTCTTCTGCTCTCTCTCATTCTATGATCTTAATTTTCAACAACAATATTCTCATCTCTTATGACATGTATTTATAAGAAATTATCTTATTACTAATACATCTAACAGTTCCGCCAAGATGTAAACTCTCCCAAAAAATCATGCATGCAAAACTCTTGATTGAAAAAACAAAGCTAACTTCAGTTTGACTGAAAAAGCTAACTCTGGTTTGAATGAAAAAGCTAACTTTGGTTTGACTGAAAAAGCTAACTGGACAGTTTGACTGAAAGATGCTACGCATAATTCGGTTCGAATTATCAAGCACTTAACCAGTGCGAAACATATATCTGGTTAGTCATCTGTTCCCTGCGTATTTGCCAAGACCAATTGGACAAAGCCTAGACCAGTATAAGCCTGACCAGTTAAGGTATACTTCTTTCTTACTCATTCTACCAGTTCACCAATCATGAGTATCGGTGTAATGTACCAGTGTTCCGGTGGGATTGATGTTTTCCAATGACTTCGCCAATGACAGTTCCAACTTTCTGTTCAACAACATCTATAAATGCCAAAAGTTGTTCCAGTTAGACATGATACTATGATTTCATAAACTTCATGCTATATCTCTAATCGACTCTAACTAGGACCTTAAATATTCATTCTTTTTCACTTATCATATATGTCACATACCAAAATGATCGAAGATATCGATCTTATATATTTTCCACATAAGCTTTAATCATTTGCAAGTCAGCTCAAAGAATACTTTATAAAATAATGAAATGTATTATAATAGTCGGCTAGATCTACATGAAAAACTTAATGTGAACAAAAATGAGTCATCACAGACTATCTCATAGGTCGGAAACTCACCTTCGAATAGAAAAACTAATCACCAAAATTCATCTAATAGATCTACTTAAGGATCTACTATACCCTGCTATCGTTCTTCACTGATTAACCACAAACTGCTATACAGATCTTCATAACTTGAACAAAACATAAAATTAAACCTCGTGAATCTAGAAAAAGGGAGCATCCACATTCAAAATTATTCCTCTTGGTTTGCACCTCAAAATATTATATTAGGAGTTCTTAACGGACCAAACATTGAAACCTGTCGGCTACTCTGTTCACTACTAGACTTAGCGAAATCTCTAATCTTACTTCCGGTTCGATCAGATAATCTTATGCGAACAAGTGTATTGATATTAGTTGTTATCAATTACAACAACTTAAGTACCTAAGCAGTGTCTCTTGCCACTAATCTCCTGATTTTGCATTCATGGAAACTCTTGACTAAGTGTCAAAATTAGAGCCAAACACATATACATTGCAAAACTCTAAAAATTTTACTCCCCCTAGGATAGATATATATTTTCATACAATTTTTACTACTCTCCCTCACCCTTTGGCATCAATGGCAAAGGAAGGGATCCACAAGCCTATATATATATATACACCACATATGTAAAAAAGATTTTAGCTACTTATATTAACTGAAAAAAGTTCTGCAATGAACTCAACTCTTTGTCCCAACCATGTTTGAGACACTCTAAATATGAATCTGTCCAAAAAATAGATATACAAGCATCTCAATAGTTTTAAGATCATGTGGATCACTTGTAACCATTTTTTCTTCTTACTCCATTTCATTGAACTTGGTTCCCAACTTAGAAGCAATTAGGCTTCCAAGTTCACCTATCCTACCAACAACTTTGTCCTTCTCATTCATTAAACTCTTTATTTTTTCAATCAAAGCAACGACTTGATCCTCATGATTTGATACAAAATTTATTCAAGGATCAAATAACTATGATAAATCAGATAATTGCTTTTCATTTTCTTTAAAACTAGCTTCTCAATATGCTCAACACATTCTGGAAATAATAGACATGCTTTATAAACATTACCTCCTTCACATAAAGAATCTTGAATGCTTTTCATACTTACTCCTAACAACATTCTATCCTTTGTAATTAGAGAATTCAATTAATTGAATCTATTATCATCGATTCAACTTTAACCTTTATCATAGAAGACTTCTCAAGAGATTCAAACTGAGTACTTACCGAATTGATAAGGCCCTTCAATTGACAAGGAGTATTTGATGGATCTCTAACATAGGTGGACATGATCTTCTCCACAACATCTGAAGAAAAACTTAGTAGCTCATTATCCTCAATATGAGACCACAAACTTTCTTCTCAGGATTTTTTTTGAGCAAATGAACCAAGCTCTAACTTCTCAATTGGAGACAAAGTAGCCAAATTTATAGTCCCTTGAGTAAGTTATGGATCATCCAACTCAAAGAAATCTTTCTCTAAGGAATCTTTCACTGCCATTGTAGTGTCACTTACCTCACTCTTCACTTTAGTCTGCATCATCTCTGTCATCTTCTCATTCTCTTCATCTTTCATCTCTCCCACAACATCACCAACGAAATTGCCTTCACTAAAAACAAATACATTAATCTCTAGAGCACTTACCTCAACAGGTATACTAGCATTAACTCTTTCAACATCAGGAATAGAGGTGTCATGTACATCTTGGGCATCATCATTTACAACTTCAAATTGATCATCTAACTATATTTTCTTAAAGATATTTCTTGTCTCTCGCATAACCTCTTCAGTTTTCCCAATCATTAACCTATTAATCCTTGACTTACTTTTGAAATAATCATTGGCTTTCTTCAAAATTGATTTCATCTCATCTTTAGCTATGACCAGACATAGGCTTATCAAAACTTGTTCCTTTATTTGATCATCTCGACTTTTTGCATTGAGTCTTCTCATCTCAAGTATATCAAATAGACTCTTAGTCATTTCAAACATTATCTCCACAAGTGCTCTCCTAAATGCGTCCAAGTATACTACAGTGGCTTCCTCTAATTTCCTTTTACCATCTTCACCAAACTTTTCATAACATTTCTTAAGAGGATTTAAATTGCCATCTTTTCTTTGTTCCTATGCCTCACTAGCAGTCATATCGACTGAATCAGAATTAGTATTCATCTTTTTGCTTATCTTCTCATCCACTGATGAATTGACTTCGCTAGCTCTTGCAGAGGGTGCAACACTTCTAGTTTGTCTAGCTCTTGGTAAAGAAACACTAGGACTTTCTACCTCAGTCTTAACTATCTTCTCTTCTAATTCCATTTGCCTCTTCCAAGCTTCCCTTATAGCCTGTACTGGATTCCCATGCTCTCTACAAGGTCTTCAACCTCTTTCTAGACATTCCTTTCTCTATCTGGCCTTCTCAAATCCAAGTGCACCTTCATACCTTTCTATCTAAAGGTTCCAAACCATTCTTCTTTAGAATCAATAGGCTTTCTCAATATATGTTGAGCATATATGTCAAGGATATGTTCATCTACTTCATACCCCATGGGCATGATCTGTTGGCAAGTGATGTTATGGAGCACTAGGGATCACTTAAGGGTTGTCATTCATGGCAACACTTATGCTGAAGTGATCACATATTGAGAAGTTCAGTACTGGAGTCACAGTTATGAAAATGACTAAGTCCAAAATCAGGGTAATAGGGTATAGTGTTACAGTTTTGGTCAACGATGGAATTGTATCAGGTATTATGGCTTGCGAAGTTAGCAAAAGGTATTTTGATATATATATGTGTGTGTGTGTGTGTATATATATATATATATATATATATATATATATATATATATATATATATATGCTTCAGTTAAGAGCGCATGAGTTTTGGTGATCAAATTAGGGACATTCAGTGATCTAAAGGTATGCGAAGTCAGAGATTCAATATAACAGGGAATATGAGCAGTTGCGAAGATTAAGGCAAGATCAGAGGATATGGTAACGTTCTAAGTCAGGTGAATGGAGTATATTGCCGACACTTCGGTAATATATGACCGCCGACTTCATAATTATCCTTTACATAATTAATTATTATGTTTTGTATGATATTTGTGTTCAACCGACTGGATAGAAGTTTTTGTATAAGTATAGAGTGCTTTTATGAAAGTGATATGGATTTTTATTATGAGTATGAAGCAAGGTTGTGAATCTGAGAGAAGAGATTAGATGCGAGATCAGTAAGAGGCAGAGCTATAACTGAAAGTATCTAAGAAAGATAAGTGCTCGTATTGTTTACATTTTGAAGAACTCTTTGTTTTGTATACCCCTAACAATGTTTTGTAATCCTTTAACAACGAAATGTACTATGTAATCATCAGCTCCTAACAGGGCTAGATCTCCTAACAAGGAAACAATATTTTAGTGCATAGTTGTGGGTACCATCCCCACCGGGGTTTTCCCTTGGCCAAGGTTTCCTCGAGAACAAATCATGGTGTCATGAGTTATGTGTTATGTTTTATCGTGCTTTTTCATTTCAGAAGTATTATGGTTTATTTATAATTGGATAAAGTTTAAATCAAAGTTCAGAAATACTGATTCACCCACCCTCTCAGTATTACCTAATCCTAACAATTGGTATCGCAACTATTGGCCCTTGGAGAGAAAGCCTAACAGCTTAAGGGAGATCTGAATGGATTCAGAAAGTTTGCAAGAGAAATTTGAAGCAGCACTTAAAGATCTGGACAAAGAGAAGGCTGAGAATGGTATACTGAACTTCAAATTGAGAAGAACAGAAGGTTTCATCAGGAAACTAAAGGAACATCTAGAAGCTTCAAGAAATCAGAAACAAGATCTTATGGAAAAAATGCAAGAAGATTCAGACAATGATACATCAAATCAAGTGAAGATGCTGGGGAAAAAAAAGAAGATATTGAAATCTTTTGATGATAAAAGAGATTCAACATGAAAAGGATACTAGGAATAAAGTTGAAGAATCACTGAAAGTATCAAATGAGCAGATAGGACTAATGAAGACTGAACTTGACCACTACAAAGATAAATATTAGGAATTGGAGAAATACAATCAAATCATTAAAGGTGAACTCACTCAAGCCAAACTACACATCGAGAAATTGCACATGAGCACTGACAAAATTGATGAGCACATAGCAAGATAGAAACTGATGTAGGAGCATCCTACGATTCTTGGCAATCCTTTATCAACCAAAAATATATTTGTTTTGAAAGGCAGATTAGTAGTTTTGATCTTAGTTGGTGAAGTATTTGCTCGGTTTTGGAGTTTGGTTGCTCGGTTTCTGTGGTTACGGGGGTGCTCGGTCTCTGAAGAATGCTCAGTAACTGAAGGCGTCGGTTGCTTCTGGCGCTCGGTGATAACTGCGTTGCTCGGTCATGCTTGGCATGTTCGGTTCACTGACGCTCGATTATTTCTCTGTTGCTCGGTGGTGCTCGATATTCTTACAGACCGACTTGGTTGATTGGATGAATCGGCTTGGCCGACTAATGCATTTAATTTGGATCGCGTTCCTCAAGTTATGGATTGTCCGTTGGACTTGTGGGGACCTAGATCTGGCATGTTTCATTCTCCTATGTGGATCTGGAGGCCGACATGGATAATTTAATTATTGTAAGGCTATTTGAGAGCCGACCATATTTTGCATTTAATATTTGTATATTTGGGAAGCCGACTTGTGGATGGGATTTAGTATTTAAGAGGATGATGGAGTAATTGTTTAGGGGAGAAAAAAAAAGAGAGTGAGAGGAGAGATCTGAAGTTGGGTCTAGAAATATAGCAGAGTTAGTAGCTTGTGAGCTTACGTACAAGAAGATTGTTTGGTGGCCTGCACGCACAAGTTTAGATCTTCCTTGGTGGACCTACTAGTGTCCTGTCGTGTTACAGACCTGGACTAGCTGAGAGATGTATTGGATCCTGCGTGATCTCATAGAACTGTTCTTACTTTGTAATTTGTTGTAACTAGGAAGGCCTTACAGCCCGACACATTGCATGTACTCAGTTGTTGATGAATAAGTATACTTATTTGCTCTCAGATTTGGTATTATTGTGTGTAATTCCGCTGTGTTGTGGTTTGGCTGCAAGTTTGGATAGTCCTTAATTGGATCCTCCAACCTTGGCTGCATGAAGTGGTATCAGAGCTAGGTTGACTTGAATCTGTGGATAGATCGCCGAGGGAGAGGTAGTTTACACCAGGATCTTGGATTGAAGATGCCTCCCAGGAGAGCTCATGAGATCTCAGAAGAGGAAGCTGTTGGAGAATTCAGTCTTGATGATTTTAGAGCTTTGCAGAATCAAGTACAAGACCTACAAGAGGAATTAAGAAAGAAGAAGACTACACCGAAAGATGATAGTGATGATGAATCTGAGGAAGAAGATCATTTTGAAGAAGCTGTAGAAGAAGCCAGAGATCCTGAAGAGAATAGAATCCTGAAGGTTATGTCTAAAATTGGGAAAAGACCTAAGATTAAAGTTTATGCATTTGCTAGAAGCCTTAGGCCAGAAGAGTTGATTGATTGGATTAATGAAATGGATGAGTACTTTGAGTATGAAGAAATAGAAGATCCTTAGAGGGTTAGATTTGCAAAGACTAAGTTGAAGGGTCATGCAAATATTTGGTGGAGGGAAGTTCAATTGGAAAGAAGTAGGAGAGGAAAGGAAAAGATCACTAAATGGAACCAAATAGTTGACAAGTTGAAGAAGCAATTCATTCTGGTGGATTATGAGTTGGACATGTTTAAGAAGATGTAAGCCTTGAAGCAGACTAACAAATCACTGCAGGAGTACACTAAGAAGTTTTACAGAATCCTAATTAGGACTGGTCATTCTGAAGCTGATAAAGAGAAGGTTGCTAGGTATGTTTATGGTTTGAGACCTAGTATTCAAGAAGAGTTACTTACTGTTCGGATGACAACAATAGGAGATGCTTATCAGATGGCATTAAAAATTGAAGAGAAGCTCAATAAGAAGTTTGAAGGAAGACAAAACAATAGGAACCAAGGTGGTAAGGCTGGTGAAAGAGTTGCTGAAAGTAATGTGGTAGAGAATCCTAAGAATACTGATGTGGGATCTAGCAGTGGTCAAATCACTAAGAATTTCAATACTGGACAGAGAGGAAGGTGAAAAAATAAGTTCACTGGTACTTGTTATCAATGTGGTGAGGCAAGTCATAGAAGTTTTCAATGTCCTAAGAAAATGGTTGTCTTGATTGTTGGAGAAGACATTGAGAATGTTGCAGAGAAAGGGAAATTTCTTATCACTAGGAGGTTGGCTACATGTGTCCAAGAACCAATGCAAAGGAGAAATTTGTTCAGAACCAAATGTAAGTGCAAGGATAAGGTATGTAATGTTATAGTTCATGGTGGCAGTTCTGAGAACTTTGTTTTAGAAGAGATGGTTACTAAGTTGAATTTGGAAAGAAAGAAACATCCTAATCCTTATCATATTAGTTGGATACAAGATGTGTCTAAGGTTAGGATTGAAGAACAATGCTTGGTTAGTTTTTAGATTGGATCTTATCATGATGAGATGTTGTGTGATATATTGCCTATGGATGCTTCTCATTTGTTTCTCGGTAGGCCTTGGCAATTTGATAGAAATGTTTTGTTTGATGGTCATGAAAACACCTATGTAGTTAGGCATGAAGGATCTAGACATAAGTTGTTAACTTTACTAGAGACAGGGGCCAAGGGATGTGGAGTTATAAGGTGTTGTCCTTATGACAAACCTCAGGAGAAGAGGATTGATGGACCTATTCCTACAAAGCTTAGTCTGAAAGAGAAGGAGAATGATATATCTAAAGAGTTTGTTGAGATTAAGAGGCAGATGGTCTTTTTGACAAAGATAGTACAACAAATGATGACATTTGTGACATAGAGCGATGAGGATGATGCTGAGTTAATTGAGGAGTCCAAAGAGGATTGTATTTACCGAGATATCGATGTGATCGGTAGTGGGAGGAATGGTCAGAGTCGGTTGTTATCAGTTGCAGACAGAAAAGATAAGAGAAGTGGAAAGCAGGAAAACTTGCTGCAAGGGACAATGGATGAAGTAAAGACAACTTGGAATGAAGGACAAAAGGAGATATGAGTTAAGAATAGATATGGCATACTTGTTCTAATTCCCTTAAGGTGCTCCTAATTTCCTTATGAGAAAATCTTCTTTACCTAGGGTGTCCGATGCAGGAGCATCCTAGGATTCTTGGCAATCCTATAGCAACCAAAAATATGTTTGTTTTGAAAGGCAGATTAGTAGTTTTGATCTTATTTGGTGAAGTATTTGCTCTGTTTTGGAGTTTGGTTACTCAATTTCTGTGGTTAACGGGGTGCTCGGTCTCTGAAGAATGCTCGGTAACTGAAGGCATCAGTTTCTTCTGGACCTCAACGATAATTGCATTGCTCGGTCATGGTTGGCGTGATTAGTTCACTGACGCTCGATTATTTCTCTATTGCTCGGTGGCGCTCGCTATTCTTACAAACTGACTTGGTTGATTGGATGAATCGGCTTGGCCAACTGATGCATTTAATTTGGGTCACGTTCCTCGAGTTATGGATTGACCGTTGGACGTGTGGGGACCTAGATCTAGCGTGTTGCATATTCCTATGTGGATCTAAAGGCCGACATGGATAATTTAATTATTGTAAGGCTATTTGAGAGCTGGCCATGTTTTGCATTTAATATTTGTATATTTGGGAAGCCGACTTGTGGATGGGATTTAGTATTTAAGAGGATGATGGGGTAATTGTTTAGGGGAGAAAAAAAAACAGAGTGAGAGGAGAGATCTGAAGTTGGGTCTAGAAATATAGCAGAGTTAGTAGCTTGTGAGATTAGGTACAAGAAGACTGCTTGGTGGCCTGCGTGCACAAGTTTAGATCATCCTTGGTGGACCTACCAGTGTCCTGTCATGTTACAAACCTGAACTAGCTGATAGATGTATTGGATCCTGCATGGTCTCGTAGAACTGTTCTTGCTTTGTAATTGGCCATAACCGGGAAGGCCTTACAACCCAACACATTGCATGTAATTAGTTGTTGATGATTAGATATGCTTATTTGGTCTCAGATCTGGTGTTATTGTGTGTAATTCCACTGTGTTTTGGTTTGGCTACAAGTTTGGACAGTCCTTAATTGGATCCTCCAACCTTGACTGCATCAGAAACCTATAGGAGACATGACTGGAGTTGGATTCAATGAAGCAGAAAGTTCTAAAACCAATGAAGAAGCAAGTGGAGCAAAGAATGAAGAAAGACCTACAAATGAAGAAAGACCTACTCATGAAGAACCTAAAGAACAAATCAGACCTTTCAGAGGTAGATGCTTTGGATGCAACAAAGTTGGACACATGAAAAGAGATTGCAGAAGTAAAGGTTCCTCTAAACACTTTACCAGCTACTGTTTTAACTGTTATGAGTATGGACACAAGAAAGAAGATTGCAAAAAACTAGATCAATCTAGGTACAAGGAAGATTATGTCAGAGAAGAATCAACATCCAAGATCACATGTCAAAAATCTAACAACTTCAAACACACTCCAAGGTATTGTAAACTACAAGTAAATTAGGATAGGAGAGCTCCTACATGTTACAAATGCAACAACCTTGGACACATTGCGAAGTTTTACAGATACAATGGAGAGGACAACAGAAGAGGACCAAGAAGATCTAGTGAACCGAGAGGACCACCTCCTGTGTTCATAAGAAAGAATGTTGGTGACTGTGGTAAGAGTCTTAATGAATATATGAGTGAATTTGAGAATCAATTCAAGAAATCAGACAGTAAGGAGGATGAAAAGATATGGAAGGTGAAATTTTTAAACAAGGCATCAGTTCAGGGAGAGACAGTTGATGATACTATGTCTTTGCATGATAAGTTCTTGGAGGCATCGACCTAGAAGGTCGCATGGCCTTAAGGGGAGCATTGGATGTAGAGAACAAAATATATCCAGCCAATGTATATGTTGAGTAAGCTCATGCGAGCTTAGGTATGGTGTGTACAGACACTTTGGAGTCTGTTTATGAGAGCGCATCACTTGGACATTCTTTCTACGTGTTCGTGAGTTTTATGTTGACTGGACGGGATGCAAAGTTGAGCTCCTTGTGTTTAATGCACTCACTCAACCTGTGAATGATAAAACGGCTTGGAAGATATCATTTCTACACTGTTTGATTATCATCGACTAAGGAGAGCAGAGTTGTGAAGTATTGCAATAATCTAGCAGAGAGATTTCATGATTGCGAGAAGCACAGTGCCAGATTCAAGTGTGTTTAAGGTATTTAGACCTAATCTCATAGAGAAGTTATGGATGCACCAGTGGTTTATGATGTCGTAGATAGACCTAGGTATAAATTTAAGAGACATCCTTTAGAGTCTTGTGAAGATGTTCCGGAAGGAGCGTTTTCACAAACCCCCGTAGGCATATTGCACGTAGAAGACATTAGGGCATACATACACTATAAGTATGAAATCATTGGATATGTAAACATTTATAATGAATTGGATAGTATGATAGAAGTAGATGGATCCATGTTAGAAGAATTCAAACATCTACAAGATCAATCAATCATTAAGCTAACCCTACTCGCAAAATTCACAGAAGTAGAATGGTTAAAGATCATTCTTACCAGAGTTCATGATCAGTTTGTTTGGATTGGAGAACAACAAGTAAAGATTTGTGCACAAATGATTCATGAGACTACAGGCCTTGATAATGAAGGAGCCCTATGTGTATCAGAATAGAATTTGAGGAAACACACAAAAACCCTAACCCATTCCAAGTGGGACAAGAGGGTAATGACAGTTACTGACATATTTCAGCAAGATGTTAGGTTGGTAGAAATGTTGTTGGGTTATAAGTTGTTTCATAGTAGTAGACCAAACTCTGTATCAGCTGCAGTTGTTATGATGGCATACAAAATGGTGAAGGAAAACAAGAAATATAACCTCTGCGAAGTACTTGCACAACAGTTCCTTGAAAATGTTGAAGTGATTAAGAAATATAGGACTAAAACATTTAGGTTTGGGTCCTTTTTAGTCCATATGTACATGTTGGAATGGAGAGATAGGGTACTGAGAGGGGATGGTTAAATCAGTGCAACTTTAACTCCAAAAACTCAATTAGCAAATAGTAGTAAACTCATCTATCAACTGAATCTATTGTATGCATCATTCATTTAATTAACTTGTAAGTGTAAATTGCATGAAATCAAACAATAAATCAATCACATAACACAAATATTTTGGTTACGCAGAAACCCTTGTTAGAAGGTAAAAACTGCGATGGGGATGACACCCACAAATTCCTCACTACTGCAGATAATAAAGTTTGTCAATTAAGGCTACAAGTTGTGATCACTTCTGGTGATCTTACCATGTTAGGAGTAACAGTTAGATCAAATAGATCTACCTAGTTAAAGGATTTAACAACACTACTTGAGTGTGTACTCAGTTAAGAGATTTACAAAAGACTATTAGGTCTACTCTGTTAAGAGATTTTTGCTAACTCTGTTACAATGGTTAGAGAATAACAGGATGTCTCTCTAATTGAGAAGTTAACCTTGTCTGAAATAGATCTATGAAATATCAAATAAATATCACCTCGATATGTGAAAATATTGTCTCTGAACTGCTCGGTAGCCTTGTCTGATTCCATCTAATCTGAATGTCTTTGCATTTTGCTCTTCCTTGTCTGATAACTGATGTCTTGAAGTTGGCTTCTTGCTTCAAGATCTCCTTCGCTTGTTTATACCATACACATGTCAAAATGACATGAAATAAAATTATATAACATACTGCTATGACCGCCTAACAAAATTAGGTTACAATACCTTTGGAAAAACCATAAGATCTACTATCTACAAAAATAACCTAGATCTAGCAATTACATAGAGATCATCATCACAATTAATGATTACATCTATAATAAATGATCCTCGACCTTGGTAAAATGTTTTATGATTCTATTGTAACTATCTGCATAGATAGATGTGCCAAAACTAATTACTATGTCGTTTCCTGGATTGCTCGATAAACACTATAAATACTGCTCGGTAGTTATACTGCTTCTCAGTGTCCATTCTGCTCGGTGTTTACTGACGCTCGGTATCGGTATACACTGATGCTCGGTAAAACTGCTCTGGTGCTTGATTAGAACTAATATCTTTTTGTTCTCGGTACTGCCTTGAGATAACTTGGTGTGAAGGCCTATGTACTTAACCGACTAGCATGTATATCTTGTAGTGCTTCTTTTTATTGACTAGATAGCATAGGTAACCGACTGATCATCTTTCATACTAATGACAATCCTTAATGCTCAAATAGAGATAACAATCTCCCCCTTTGGCATTAGTATCAAAACCTTGAATGTATATATACCTGATGTCTCAAAAATTGTTCTTACTTCACCATATATACGTAGATACCATAACTTAACAAAATCTCAAAAATTTCTCCCCCTCGGTGCATGCTCCCAGTAGTATGTAGTACACTTATCATTTATTTACATAATTTGGTATATACATTAGTTCTCCCCCTTTTTGATATTAATTCCAAATACAAAAAAATGTGTACTCACAGTTTGTCAAAAATTTGCTGATGGGTTTTCTTCAAAGAGTCCAATAGGTTTGCCCATTCCTCTTTCAAGTTGGTTAGAGCAATCTACTCAAGACTGACTTGTGCATGCATGTCAAAGATATTTTCCAACACAGAAATTTCTGGTGTTGCAACAAGTGTTTGCGCTTTGACAGTGTATTTCTCAAAAAATTTGAAATAAGGAACTCTATTTGTAGCTCGGCGAGTCGGTCACTTATCCTTTCTTCTTGCTTCCTTAAATCTGCACCTAACCGCCTAAGTTCTTGAACCTTTAGTATATGCTTAGTAAAAGCATCAGGCTCGGTTAAGGCTGCTTGTGCACTAGCTTGCATTTTGGTATCCATCTTTTTAATCTTCTCACTGATCTCAGCAGTGAAGGTTTCCACAGTGCAAATCTTAATTAATATCTAACTAATTAACTGAGTAATAGATTGTATGTCGGTTATTACCTCAAATAATTTTACTTTGTTTATTGCCATTTCTTGGCTGATTTTCTCTGCGAGTTTATGTTGAATCTTTAATTCTGCCCTTTCTTCGATTCTTTTCTCATCTTCCATGGCAAGGGCATTAATTTCTTCTGCAAGGGTAGCAAGTTGGTCCATTATAGGTGTGTCCTCATTAATCTATACCTCTGGTACGACCTGTTGTAAGATGTCTCTTACATTTTCCAATATCTCCTTGCTCTTGCATTACATCCTCAGCTTTTCTTGTGCTGCTTTTCTTGTACAAAGCTCCCCATATTTTCTTAGTTCTTCGGGGCTTAGGGTCCTCGGGTCACAATCAGGTATAACTATGATTTCATCTAGTGTGACTGACCCTTATCCTTGTTTCTTCTTCTTCTTCTTCTTCTTCTCTGGCTCTTGAGGTGAGCTCTTCACAAACGATACTATTGCTTTCTCCTCAACATTTGGTGTGTCTTCCCTTGTTGACACAGTATCCTCCTTTTTCTGCTCCTTGGTAACTTGTGTGTCGGTTGACTGAGATGGAGCCTCTAATGTTGTGTTAAGTGGGGTAGCCTTGGTTGCTTTGGGGTCATCTTAGCCCTTTGTATCTGTCTCTTTTGCCTCTTTTTCTTCAGGCTTATTTGTTTTTGCCAGTGTTCCAGCTCCTTGTTCCCCTGATGTGTCCATCAGTTGCTTGGGGTTTGAGCCTTCGGGTTGTTCCTTGGTTACAATCTCAACAGCTTCCATCAAGATAGGAAGTTCACCCGATAATGATGTGATTATAGGCTCAGTAAAATGACCTTATTCTTGTGTTATGCCTCCAGCGACGTTCACATCATCATCATCATCTTGATCATCAGGATCAGCATTTGTGATGTCCTTAATGAGTACATCTAATGCTTTGTTATCTACAATTTGGATCTCAACTTGATCCAGTGCATCCTGTGAAATACTTAGGTCTTGGGTGGCATTTGTGGTATCAGGTGCCTCGGTATCTGATATATCTATTTTTTCTTGGTTCATTGCCAAGTCTGCATATTGAATATGAATGCCTTTGCCTTTTGATTTCAGTCTCTTCTTAGATAATTTGGAAAATGCCATCTTCTCTGCTTGCTCTCGGGCTTCAACTATTGAGTTCCAAATGAGTTGACTAGACTCATCTATATCAGCTAGATTCTCATCTAGTATATGCATTGCCTGACTTTTTACTCTGAATCTCCTTGAATATGTTGTCATGTACTCCTCAATTTCAGAAATAGACGAATTAGGAATTTCCAAAACTAGGGATTGCTCCCTCATTTTCTTCTCGGTCTCTAAGGCATAGGACCATTTATGTGATATTCTTTCATCTAATGCCTTATGTAGATGCTTGGAAAATTCAAGTGGAACTCTCTTAAATCGAATCACTATCTGGATGATTACCTCTTCTATTTTGTTTTGATCCTGAATTGACATGTGCTCAAACCAACTGATTTCAGGATCAATAAGTTCACCATTCTCAATGATATCCTCAGCAATTTCATCAATTGTTCTATCTTTGTTGCTGACCAGTTTGAATTGATTATTTTCATTTTTCTCATCTTCTAAATCTTCCTTACCTCTTATCATTTTTCTTCTTTTCCTCGGTGCTTCTGCAGTAGCTTTTGTTCCTCTCTTTGTGTATGTTTTTGTAGGTGATGCTGCCTTTGGTTTTGTGAACTTCACAACTCCTTTCTTAAATGGTGGTGAAGCTATAGTTGCTGACCTTGTTCGTGCCCTTGATTGCACTTCTAACTGCCTCTTCTTCGGAGTTGATGAAAGGGAAACCAGTGTAGAATCTGTTACCTTTTCCAACTCGGTTTCTTCACTGTCATGGGGTTTATCAGTTAACATTAACTGACCTTCGGTTGCAACTTCAACTGGCGAACTATTAAATGATCCAGAATAATCTCCAAACTTCTCAACTAAATTTTTCATCATCTTTCTTGATTTCTTAGTTATCTTACCAATAACTAGGCCTATTTTTATTCTTGTCTTGGCCTCCTCAACTGTTCTGAATCTCTCTCGATTTTTGTCTTTCAGTGTAGCTAGCAGAGCCTTGATTGATTTTGAGGCAAAATCAATATCTATTTGATAACTCATGGGGGCTAGCCACTTAATCATAGGCTCCACAGCCTTTATCAGTGTGTGGTTGGTGTCCAGAAGAAAATCAATACCCATCTCATACTCTTCAACCAATTTACTGGGAATTCTACTCCGAGAATTCATTCTAGTCTTAAATTGCTCAAAATAATTATCAAGAACATTGTTCAGATTGTTTCCCAAGTCATTAATCATATCTGATATTTGCAGTATGACTAGCTTGTCAGTTGACCACTCTACATTACCGATTGAAGGGAAAAATCATTGTATAAAGAAGAATATGCAAACTAGAAGTGATCCAAACTTACAAGTATTCAACTTTGTGGGCCAGATAGTCTTCATATTCTCTTCAATCTTCCTCAGAAGAAGCTCGGCAAGGTCTAACTAAAAATTCTTCTTTACCATTTTATATGCAATGTCAACGGCTCCACATGGCACAATGTTCAGTCTACTTGACTGAGAGATCTTATAACCAATGACATGAGCTGCAAACTTAACCTTTGGGTCTTAAATTATACCAATTTTCAGTGCTCGGCCATCCCATGCTGCTTCGGTATACTTTTCAATGTCAGTCCTTGATGCACTGCGAAATGCCTTGGACTTGTCAGTTGTTGGATACCCGGTGACTTTGTGAATCATATTCTTTGTGATTTTAACTGGTTCATCCAACCAAAATATCCCATCATGAGACCGGATGAGTACAACCCTAATCCATTCATTTTTAAAGGTTTTTAGGAAACTTAGGGCATTTGTAAGTCCAATCCTTTCAACTTGATTATATTCTGGTTTCAGTTTTTCATCATCACTACAAAGCCTCTGATATCCTGCATACAGCTCAAAATCTCCAATTTCGCCTATTTTGTAGTGAATGTACGATCTAATATCTTCAACCAACAAAACCCTAGGAGGGATGCTTGAGAAAGCTCCCGCTGAATCAATCTTAGAAGCAACTTCGGGATGAAGTTAATATCTGGGTTTGTTCCAGTTGGTTGACATGATTAGGTTCACTTCCTCTTCTACAAGATTAGATTTTCTTGTCTTGGACGTGGATGCCATTTTACTCAACTTAGGGTTTCAGTAAGTGCTTTGAATGTGCTCGGTAGAAACTGTACTTACTTGGAAACGATGAAGAACACGCTTGGTTAAATCTGAAACTACCTTGAATGCTTTTGAAAACTCCTTGCTTGAATTCGCTCTCTGGAAATTTTTGCTTCTACAAAATCCCTATGTTTAGAATGAACTAAGTCTTCCGTATATTTATAGCCTTTTTCAAATTCCCGCTTAAAAGTACTTGTCATAAATGCTCAACCTACTTCCAACACGGAGACAACTATCAACTTAGTGATTCTCATAAAATAACAACAGCTCGGCTAACACATAATTTTTCACTCGGTTGATACTGATATTTGGTGAACCTTGCATAATAGTCACCGACGGGTAACTCTCTTCTCAGTCTTGCATATACCGACTGTATGACTTTGTTAGTTCAAAACTTATAAACCATAATGCATCTTAATTCATGTAGATTTGGTATGTGTACATTCAAATATAAGGAACTGTATGTAAGATAAGATCAATTTGGGATATCAGTTCCATACATACCTATTTCACCTTAGGTGGAGGTACCGATGTCACCCAATCCAATGGATGAGGTTTCACCGACTCCATTGCTTGACTCAGCATTTTCATTTGATGCCTTTCTCCATGTAGTGTTCCTAATCCTCATGATTCTGCAATAGTGTTGCCACTCTCAAATATATGTCCTTCTGGTGCTCGGTATTTGCAATCCTTGCTTAGGTAACCGACTTTATGACAATGCAAACATGCCACATACTAGTTCTTGTCCAGCTTTGAGATTTTCCAGCCCATCTCTTCCTCATACAATTTGTTCCAATATGTCCATACCTTCCACATATTGTGCAGTTAACTCATGTGTTGTAATCCCAAGTATAAGCACTACTTTGTCTCTTCGGTTGATAAGGTTTGTTCCTTTGTTTTGGTGTCCAGACTTGCTTCATCTTTGCCTTACACTCTTGTGAAGTGTGTCCATGCTTGTTGCAAGTGTAACATAGTTTCACCATGGTAGGATTGTTAGAAGTCTTATTCAACTTAGCTCTACACTCATATGCTTGATGTGCAAATTTACCACAATAATAACAATAACAATTAAACTTAGGACTGACTTTAGGTTTACCTTGTGCTTTAATCCTGCAAACATTTGAAGTATGTCCTAGTTTTCCACAGTGATAGCATGTCATCATCTTAGGTCTTTGATTTTTATTGTTGTTCACTTATTTAGCTTGCTTGGATGATTCTCCTTTCCCGATGTAGCCTAATCCAGCTTTGCTTCCAAATCTTCTTTGATTAATTGGAAAATCATCAATCTTCTTAGAACTATCTTCAGCCTTTTTCATCATTTCGTTGTGCTGTAGCTGCATCTTTACTTCATTTCTCAGTTTTTCATTTTGTTCCCTGCGTGCTCCAATATCTTCAAGTTTTCTTGACAAGTCACCATTTACTCGGTTGATCTCCTGGTTTACAATCATCATCTGATTGGATATTTCAAAATGATGATCGGTAAGTCTTTGTATCTCAGTTTCTTTTGCTTGAAGTTGTTCAGTCATCTATCTTCTGTCTTCAATAGATAAATTCCTTTCTTGTTCAACTTGTCTAGCATTATTCATTACATCAATCATTCTCACCACCTATGATTCTTGACCGATCTACAGGGCTTTCACTTGTTCAATCAAGCAAATATTCTTTTCAGATAAATTAGAGAGAGCACTTTTAGAACCATCAGAAATACTTCCTGAACTAGATCCAATGTTAAGGTAGTGGAGATCTCTTCATATACACTGAATGGCTTAATCCATTAATATACCTACTGAGCTTAAGGTAGTGGAGATCGTTTCATATGGACTGAATGGATTAATCCATGTTAGTGAGCTACTGATAAAGTCATGGGATGAGGAAATAAAGACCTTGGAAAAATCCTTCCAAGATGTCTTAAACCTGGTGAGTAAGCACTAAATCTTTTTGTGCTTAAATATTTGAAATTTTGAATGAACCTTTGCCATTGATGTCAAAGGGAGAGGAAGAGAAAGAAAAATGAGGAGAGTAGTATGTAGAAAAAAAAAATTAAAAGAGAGGGAGAGAAGAAAAAAATAATAAGGAGAAGAAAAAGATGTATAAAACAAAAAAAAGTAGAAAAGAGAAAATGAAAAGAAGAAAGTGGTATTTTGACACTTAGTCATTTTTGTAAGTGTTGCCATCAATGCAAAAGGGAGAGATTGTTGGAAAGTGATGTCTATACCTACTGAGCTTAAGGCAATGGAGATCGTTTCATATGCACTGAATGGATTAATCCATGTCAATGAGCTACTAATAAAGTCATGGGATGAGGAAATAAAGACCTTGGGAAACTCGTTCCAAGATGTCTTAAAGCTTCTAAGTAAGCACTAAATCTTTTCGTGCTTAAGTATTTGAAATTTTGAATGAACCTTTGCCATTGATGTCAAAGGGAGAGGAAGGGAAATCAAAATGAGGAGAGTAGTATGTAGAAAAAAAAATTAAAAGAGAGGGAGAGAAGAAAATAATAATAACAAGGAGAAGAAAAAGATGTATAAAACAAAAAAAAGTAGAAAAGACTAAATGACAAGAAGAAAGTGGTATTTCGACACTTAGTCATTTTTGTAAGTGTTGTCATCAATGCAAAAGGGAGAGATTGTTGGAAAGTGATGTTGTGGAGCACGAGGGATCACTTAAGGGTTGTTATTCATGGAAACACTTATGCTGAAGTGATCACATATTGAGAAGTTCAGTACTGGATTCACAGTCATGAAAAGGAATAAGTCCACAATCAGGGTAACAGGATACAGTGTTATAGTTTTGGTCAATGATAGAATTGTATAAGGTATTATGGCTTGCAAAGTTAGCAGAAGGTATTTTGATATATATATATATATATATATATATATATATATATATATATATATATATATATATATATATATATATATATATATGCTTCAGTTAAGAGTGCATAAGTTTTGGTGATCAGATCAGTGAGATTCAGTGATCTGAATGTAGGTGAAGTCAGAGATTCAGTATAACAAGACATATGAGCAGTTGCAAAGATTAAGGCAAGGTTAGCAGATATGGTAACGTGCTAAGTCAAGTGAATGGAGTATATTGCTGACACATGGGTAATATATGATTACCGACTTCATACTTTTTCTTTACATAATTAATTATTATGTTTTGTATGATGTTTATGTATAACTATAGAGTGCTTTTATGAAAGTGATATTGATTGTGATTATGAGTATGAAGCAAGGTTGTGAATCTGAGAGCAGATATCACATGCAAGATCAGTAAGAGGAAGAGCTATAACTAGAACTATCTAAACAAGATAAGTGCTTGTATTGTTCACATTTTGAAGAACTCTTTGTAACAAGTCTTGATTGTAAGAGTAGTTTGCTCACTACCTTTAACCAGGTGTTTTGTATACCCCTAACAGGGTTTTCTAATCCTTTAACAAGGAAATGTACTATGTAATCATCAGTGCCTAACAGGGCTAGATCTCCTAATAGGAATAAAATATTTTAGTCCATAGTTGTGGTTACCATCCCCACCAGGGTTTTCCCTTGGCCAGGGTTTCCTCGAGAACAAATCATGGTGTCATGAGTTTTGTGTTATGTTTTATTGTTCTTTTTATTTCAGCAATGTTATGATTTATTTATAATTGGTTAAAGTTTAAATCAAAGTATAGTAATACTGATTCACCCTTCCTCTAAGTATTACCTAATCCTAACATGATCCAAGAAGTTCTAGGCTCTACTGCTTCCATTAGACATTGATTTGTTTCAACCATGAAGAAAATGGTGTCTTTATACTTCTAAATAATGGGCATTGGAATTCTCTCCCTTGACTACATTTTACCTTAGAAATCTTTAAAGATACGCCACAGAGCACACTTCCTAGATTTGATGTCAAGCATATAGAGAAAATCTCTACTTTGAACTGCAACAAGTCTATCATTCGACACTTAAATCCTTCCTACACTAGGGAGTTCATTCATAAAGTAAAATAATAGACACATGATCAAGGTATTGTATTTAAAGGTTTGTTTTATATCCTTCTTGAACTTTGAAAAGTTCTCCATAAACTAACCTCTCAACACCTCACACTAGTCATATTGTCCATTCTTCTTTATCATTTTGTATGTTATATATATAGCTGCGCTTGATACTAAGTTTTCTATGCTATAATAGTAGATCTTATATCCAATAAACATAGAAGAAAGTCTTACATCCCGCCAAGAATAATGTCATTAATAGTCATAGCTCTCTTGTCAAATTGTAATCTCGTACCATCACTCACTATCGGGTTCTTCACAGATTTCAACAAAGGGACCTCATAGAATGAATTAAATCTAATTATTGCTTTGGTAACCTCCATCGTGATTTGATAAAGCTTGGCTAACCACCTGAATTTTGCATGTACCTCACTCAATACATCTCGGACCCACTTATTCTCATCAAAAGTTGGAAACTTAATAACTTGAGCTAGGTTTCTCTGTTCTTGCACTTTGAATTCATGTTTGAAATGAGAACCATGAGAAAGATGGGTTGAATAAAGTTTTGAGATCTGTAAACTACCCCAAGTCCTTTAGATTTTTATCAATATATGCCCTAATATCTTCAACATGCAAAACACCGTAAGGAACGATTGAGAACGCCCCTTATGGATCATCCTCCATACATTTGTATGGGTTTTTCTTGAATTTAGGTCTAGGTTTCTCAGTAGCATCCACAGTCCTAGCTGTTAGGAATGAATGCAAAGTATTTTGGCAGCCATTCTGTAGCAGTTGTTGTTGCATTCATGACTTGGATTGTCATTGATGTCAACACAGTGGTATTCTAGATATTAGCAGGGAAGCAGGTACAGTTTTGTTTTGCGCACATGTTGTATTGCAGATTGGCTTTTGCGCAGTTGATGGTATGTTCTTTGGTGTGTTATTAACCTATGGTTAACAGCGCAAAAAAAAATTCATTCATTTGTGAGAGTTATGAGCATTTTGGTGAAAGCAGTGTTTAGACAGTGTTTCTGTGAAGCGATGTTTAGAAATCGGAGGATATCTCTTAGCTGGGATGGAATCTGATTTTGCGCAGTTAAAGGGATGTTGGAGACTCATTAATGATGACGTGGTTCACAATGCAAACTTCGAGGATATGTTTGGAGAAAGTTACAGTATCTGGAAGTCGACAGTTTTATGTCAATTCTGTGTGTAGCATGTAGAATTTATTATTTTGTAATTGAGGACCGACTCATTTGTAATTATTTGAGTTTGGTATATAAGAAGGAATGTTTTCCTTGTTATAATGCATACTCCGAAGATTGAGATGCGAATATATGCATGAAGTGAAGAAAAGAGCTAATTCAGTGATGAAGGAAGATTTGTGAGTACAGAGATCTGGAATTGTGATCTTGTGTAGCAGAGAGTGCGGTTTTGGCACAGTGTGAAGGAGGTAATATATTTCATATTATTCTATTGAATAATTCTAAGATCTTTTGGACAGTGGGTTCAGAGATCTTGCCTTGAAGCTGTTTGGGCAGTGGGTCCTTCTGTCTTCCATAAACTCTTAACCGGGTTAGAATCTTTTAACAGGGATTCAAAATCTCCTAACAGGGATTTATATGTACTGAATGTATTTCATAAGAATCCTAACAGGGTCCATCCTCTAACAAGGAACTTTCATATTAGAGCATCATTTTGTGGGCATCATTCCCACCGGGGTTTACTCTTTTCAAGAGGTTCCCTAGTCAACATATCTTGTGTTATTGTGCAATTGTGTATGATTATCTTTCTATGGTTGATCAATACATTGGTTATATTGTTTAAAGCAGTTGAATGGATAAATTATCTGATAACTGATTCACCCCCCCCCCCCCTCTCAGTTATCTTGGGGATCTTTACTTTCTAACAATTGGTATCAGAGCAGCAGGTCCTTGAAAGAAAAGTTTAACAACTTAAAGAGATCCATGGCGAATTTCAAAAAAGAAAGCCCTAAGTTTGATGGAGTAAATTTTGACAGCTGGAAAGAAAAGATGAAGACACATCTATTGTGTTTAGGACCAAGTTATTGGTTGATTACAAAGAATGAGAAGACTATCATTGAGGAAGACTATCTAGAAGCAGGAACTAAAGATGAACTAGATCTATTCATGTGTAACATACTTGCAAGAGAAGCACTTTTGTCAGCACTACTGGAGAATGAATATAATCAGGTAAGATGTTTGAAAACATCTCATGCAATTTGGAAAGCTTTACATTCTACTTTTGAAGGTGATGAACATGCAAAGAAGGCTAGATTACATAATTGGATTTGTGCATTTGAAGATATCAGAATGATGGAAGATGAATCTATTAGAAGGTATATTGGTAGGATGTCTGAGATTGTAACAGGAATAAAGTCTTGTGGAGGTGATAAGACAGCGAATGAAGTGATATGGAAAATTTTGAGAACTTTGACACTAGTATTCAAGCAAACAACTTAGATGATTGAACAAGTGATACCTTGTACATCGAACTTTCCAAGAGAGACTCTTCTTGGAAGATTAGAAACAGCAGAGATGAACTTGAGATTATCAGGAGAGCTACCTAGAATGGAAACAACATTTAGTGCTCTTAACATTAGACCTACAAGAAGTACTAGTGTCAATGGAGATTATGCCAGCACTAGCAAATCTGAGGAAGATAAGAAGATTGAAGAAGGTATTGCATTACTTGTAAGAAGAGAACCAGATGGTAAGAAAATCTTTAAATGTTGGACTTGTCAAAACTATGGTCATTTTGCATCTAAATGTCCTAAAAGAGTTAAGAAGTATAGAAGCAACTTTAAACCTAGGAGATCTAAAAAATGTTATTATGCAAATGATGAAGATCTTGAAGCAGGAATTGAAAAACATTAAAGTGACAGTGATAATGATAACTTTGAGGAAATAGGATTCATATCAATTAAAGAAGAAAGTTCTGAATCTGATAAAAGGGGAGAAAAAGCATTAGTTTCACAAGTTGAAAAGAAATCTGATTGGATTATAGACAGTGGTTGTTCACATCATATGACTGGAGATAAAAGAAAGTTTGTTAAGCTAGATAATTATGATGGAGGAATTGTTAGGGTTGGTAACAATGCACCTTGTTTGATTAAGGGTATAGGATCTATTACTCTTAATGAAAAGACTAACACTGATGATGTTTACTTTGTTGATGGACTGAGACATAATCTACTAAGTGTTGGACAATTGGCTGATAAGGGTTATCAAGTTTGGTTTCCTGAGAAAACTTGTGTGATAAAAGGTAAAGATGGAAATCTGATTGGAAAAGGATCCAGAACCAGAGGTAATGTATTTCAGTTGAATCCTATTGAGATGACATGTTTGATAACTAGGATTGATGACAGTTGGTTATGGCATAAAAGGTTTTGTCATATAAACTTTGATAATATTGTCAAGGTGAGAACTACACTTGCGGTAAGAGATTTACCTAGAATTATGAAACCTACTAACATGATTTGCAAAGAATGTATGATGGCAAAGTAGAAAAGGAGTTCATTTCCCAACAAGAAGTTCACATCGATAGAGAAGCTGGAGATTGTTCATACAGACTTGAGTGGTCCTACTAGGACTAGAGGATTCTATGGAGAAAGGTATTTTATTATTCTTGTTGATGATTTTACAAGAATGATGTGGATTGCATTTTTGAAAGAAAAATTTGAAGCATTTGATAAATTTAAGATCATGAAAAGCAAAATTGAGAATAAATCTGGAATGAAGATTAAGTGTCTAAGATCTGATAGAGGTGGTGAATTTACATTTAGAGAATTTAACACCTAATGTGAAATGAATGGTATTAAGAGACAACTTTCAGCCCCTAGAACACCAGAACAAAATGGTATTGCAGAAAGAAGGAACAGGTCAATAACTGAAGCAACAAGAGCTATGTTGTTTGAAAATGATTTGGCTAAGACTTTTTGGAGAGACGCAGTGAACACAGCAGTATACACTATGAACAGAGTAAAAATCAGAGCAGATACAAACAAGACACCTTATGAATTATGGTTTGGACATACACCCTCAGTTAAGTATTTTAGAATTTTTGGAAGTAAATGTTATATAAAGAGAGATGATGATATAGGAAAGTTTGATCCTAGAAGTGATGAAGGAATATTTCTTGGATATTCTTTAAAAAGCAAAGCATATAGATGTTATAACAAAAGAACTAAGACTATTGTTGAAAGTGCAAATGTAAAAGTTGATGAGAAGTTTCAAATTCATGAAAGAATACTTGATTATGAATCTGATGAAGAAGCACAACCTCAGCCTAACATTGAAAATGTAGAATTATTTTTTGAAACTAACAATGATTTGCTGAATGAAAGTCATATTGAAGAAAACAGAGCAGAAAGCAGAGAAGAAAGCAAAGAAGAATCTACAGTCAGAACAAGATCAATAACTATGACACCTAACAGGTATACTTCAAGACATCACCCTGTTGAGCAAGTTATTCGAAGTTTAGATAGAGGAGTTTTGACTCGAAATAAGGTACATTTATGTTTGATTTCTCAAATTGAACCTAAGACTACTAATGAAGCTTGTGAAGATGAACATTGGATTAATGCTATGAAAGAAGAACTAGAGTAGATTGAAAAAAACAAGACATGGGAATTGGTCCCTAGACTTGAAGACAAGAATGTGATTGGAACAAAGTGGGTATTCAGAAACAAGATGAATGAACAAGGAGAGGTGATAAGAAACAAAGCAAGATTGGTATGTAAAGGATATTCACAACAAGAAGGAATTGACTATGAAGAAACTTTTGCACCTGTGGCCAGACTTGAAGCAGTGAGAATGTTTCTAGCATATGCAACTTACAAGAAATTCAGAGTGTATCAGATGGATGTGAAGTCAGCATTTTTGAATAGTGAATTGGAAGAAGTCTACATTGAGCAGCCTGAAGGTTTTCCTTTGACACAAAAAGCAGATATGGTATGTAAGTTAAAGCAAGCTTTATATGGATTAAAACAAGCACCTAGAACCTGGTATGCAAGATTGGATAAGTATTTATTGAAATTGGGATTTATAAAAGGAACAGCAGATAGTAACTTATACACAAAAGAAATTGAGAATGGTTTGTTGGTTATAGTTATATTTGTTGATGATATTATCTTTGGAGGAGAAGATGAAGCTAGTGACAAATTTGCAGATGAAATGAAGACTGAATTTGAGATGAGCATGATTGGAGAAATGAAATATTTTTTGGGATTATAGATAACACAAAGCAAGGAAGGTATATTTGTAAGTCAGACTAAGTATTTGAATGACTTATTGAAAAGATTTGGAATGGAAGATTCTAAACCTGTTGGAACACCTATGGTAACCGGACATAAGTTATCTAGCAAAGATGAGACACCAGCAGTTGAGCAGAAAAAGTACAGATCTATGATTGGAGGATTGCAGTACTTGACATATACAAGACCTGATATAGCACATTCAGTGGGGATTGTAGCAAGATTTCAAGGATAACCTAGAGAATCACATTATGCAGCAGTAAAGAGGATACTGAGATATCTGAAAGGAACAATGGATTATGGATTATGGTATGAGAATTCTGATGATTTTACTTTATGTGCCTATACTGATGCAGATTGGGGAGGCAGCGTTGATGGCAAGAAAAGCACCAGTGGTGGAGCCTTTTTTCTTGGAGGAAAATTGGTCTCTTGGCTAAGTAAGAAGCAGAATATGTTGCAGCAGCAAATAATTGTAATCAGATTATTTGGATGAAGCGAATGTTGAAGGATATTGGAATAAATTTTGATCAGCCTATTTTTATACATTGTGATAACACCAGTATAGTATGTCAAAAAATCTTGTTTTACATTCTAAGACTAAACATATTGAGATCAAGTATCATGTTGTAAGAGAGAAAGTTGCAGAAAAAGAAGTAAGATTGGAGTACATAAGTAAAAAGGAGCAAATAGCAGATATATTTACAAAGCCTTTATCTAAGGATACATTTGTGTATCTGAGAGGTATGCTTGGGGTTATGCCCCAGCCCATTTTTGAGAATTGATGCAGATGATTGCATTTGTCCAGTGGTATATGAGCCCTATCTTTCTTCTGGATTGGATGTTGGAACTTCCTCTATGGGGGAGTTTATGAGCTGAGTCATGAGGACTCTTGTTATTGTATTTTTCTGAAAAGTGTCTTTTGACATTAAGTTGTTGTTGACTTAGTGATGGAATTTCTATCATTGATGTCAATGGGGGAGAGATATAAATGAAAAACATTGTGGATTGTATGAGAGAGCTGAATAGGAAAACGAAGCAAGATTTAATTTGATATTTTGCAGTGATGTTGCAGTATTGGATTTTTGGAACATTGGATGTTTTTCATCTATGTTACCATCAATGCCAATGGGGGAGATTGTTAGGAATGAATGCAAAGTATTTTGGCAGTCATTCTGTAGCAGTTGTTGCATTCATGACTTGGATTGTCATTGATGTCAACACAGTGATATTCTAGATATTAGCAGGAAAGCAGGTACAGTTTTGTTTTGCACACATGTATTGCAGATTGGCTTTTGCGCAGTTGATGGTATGTTCTTTGGTGTGTTATTAACCTATGGTTAACAGCGCAAAAAAAAATTCATTCATTTGTGAGAGTTATGAGCATTTTGGTGAAAGCAGTGTTTAGACAGTGTTTCTGTGAAGCGATGTTCGGAAATCGGAGGATATCTCTTAGCTGGGATGGAATCTGATTTTGTGCAGTTAAAGGGATGTTGGAGACTCATTAATGATGACATGGTTCAAAGCACAAACTTCGAGGATATGTTTGGAGAAAGTTACAGTATCTGGAAGCTGACAATTTTATGTCAATTCTGTGTGTAGCGTGTAGTATTTATTATTTTGTAATTGAGGACCGACTCATTTGTAATTATTTGAGTTTGGTATATAAGAAGGAATGTTTTTCTTGTTGTAATGCGTACTATGAAGATTGAAATGCGAATATATGCATGAAGTGAAGAAAAGAGCTAATTCAATGATGAAGGAAGATTTGTGAGTACAGAGATCTGGAATTGTGATCTTGTGTAGCAGAGAGTGCGGTTTTGGCACAGTGTGAAGGAGGTAATATATTTCATATTATTCTATTGAATAATTCTAAGATCTTTTGGACAGTGGGTTCAGAGATCTTGCCTTGAAGCTGTTTGGGCAGTGGGTCCTTCTGTCTTCCATAAACTCTTAACCGGGTTAGAATCTTTTAACAGGGATTCAAAATCTCCTAACAGGGATTTATATGTAGTGAATGTATTTCATAAGACTCCTAGCAGGGTCCATCCTCTAACAAGGAACTTTCATATTAGTGCATCATTTTGTGGGCATCATTCCCACCGGGGTTTACTCTTTTCAAGAGGTTCCCTAGTCAACATATCTTGTGTTATTGTGCAATTGTGTATGATTATCTTTCTATGGTTGATCAGTACATTGGTTATATTGTTTAAAGCAATTGAATGGATAAATTATCTGATAACTGATTCACCCCCCCCCCGTCTCAGTTATCTTGGGGATCTTTACTTTCTAACACTAGGTGTATCCATGATCGAAAGTGAAAGATCTCAAATTCACAGTAAAACACCTCTTTACAAAGAATAAGGATTTGCGCACCAAATCTTGTTCTTCGCCTTTCATCTCACTGGAATCGCTTTACAAAGAAATATATTTGCTTCTCCTCAAAATGAAAAGTTGTGAATGAGTGAAAAAATATCCCATTTAACCTTTGCATACCAACTTTTCAATGCAATAAATGCATCATACCCTAACTCATTGAATACCCTGTTGCAATACATAAACCCTTATGTAGATATCCAAATTCACTTTCGTACCTTCACAATTTCCTCAAACATGTCTTCAACATCTTCATAAATCTGAATCAAACTAAGTACCAAGTCATATTAAAGGATTTTTAGGATTTTCTTGAGAGCTCTTCCTAGGCCAAAGAACTAAATTCAATTCCTTAAGAGATTCTCCACACCAGGTTCAGGCATAGACTAATTGTTGGCATTGTCATCACCTCTCCTCACCAACGTTTTATTCATCTGCTTCTTAACCTCATCCATGTCAACTTTCTATTTTCCCTTGTTATTATTTTGCATGTTATTATTGTTTATCGAACCTCTATTGTTCATGTTTTTACTCCTACAAAATTTTGCAATGTAACTAGGATTGTTGTGTTTGTTGTATACCACAATTGTTTGACTATACCTATAATTCACTTGCTTCCCTCTTGATCTGCATTGTTCAGCAATATGTCCAAATTTATTCCAAGTAAAACATCTAACATTTCCTCTATTGGAAGAATTTTTCACCACACTTCTGCATTCACTTTATTTATAGTTCCGTAGTTATAGCATTTAAAGCATTGACCAAAAAATGATAAACCATTCACTCTATTTCTACATTGAACAACTCAATGACCAAATTTGTTGCAAACAAAGCATCTACCATTGAAATATTGAGCATTAGGTTATCTTGCCGGAGACCTTTTAGGATTGTCCTTATGATTGTCTGATAAGGGATTTCTTTTACAAGATCTAGAGCTTTTGCCTTTCTCAAATCCAAGGCCTTGTGTGTTGCCTTTCATCCTCTGACTTTCAAGTAGCGCATCTAGCTTCACTAAGCTAATCATGAACTTATCTATGAATTCACTTGTAGCAAAAAGTTCCTTCCTCTAAATGTCATTCACCCATTCAAGATATTCCTCATTATGCTTGGATTCTTCTAAATCCAGTTGTAGTTGGCCAATCTCGCCATTCAATCTGTGGAATTCATCAGATCTATCATTCAGGGACTGATTAAGGTTCTCAATCTTCTTTCTTTCCTTAATTTCCTTTATTAGCTTGATCACTACAGATTCTATCTCATGCTTCGGGACTTCTCTATCTTTACTAGAATTGGACTTGATTTGTGAGCTTTCAAGTTGAAGTATTTTCTGTTGGAATTTTATATATTTGAAAATTCAAAAACCTGTATATGTTTCAAACAAAACAAAATGCCAAAACAATTTTAAAAAAAATAAGTCTTCAACATAGAGCCAGCAAGGATCTTTACACCATAACACCAATGTTTTTATCGTAGAAACCCTGTTAGGGGAAAAACCACAATGGGGATAGAGTCCATTAATAAAAGTACTCTACAAAAGCATTATACATTGTTAAAGATTTAAAAAAATAATGCACATGCATTCAAGCACACTGTTTAGAGCTCACTACTCAATTACAAAAGGGATTACTTCCCATATGATGATTAAAAAATCACGGAGAGATTGAACCAATACACAACATCTACAAATGCCAAAAGAAATTCCAGTTAGGCAAAATACACTAATTTCACACCTCATGATATTTCTCTTGTCTTCCTTGACTCGGACCTCAAATTGTCATTCTTTCATACATATATATGTCACATACAAAAATTTTCAAAGATGTCGATCATATATATCAGCTACATAAGACTTAATCATTTTCAAGTCATCTCCGAGAACACTTTACAAAATAATGAAATGTTTCATAATTGTCAGCTAGATCTAGATGAACAACTTAATGTGGACCAAAATGATTCACCACATGCTAACTTATAGGTCGGCTAACCATATTCGAAGACAAAAACTAACCACTAAAATCCTTATAATTACATCCTTCTACTGTTCTTCACTAATTACCCACAAACTATTATACAAATCTTCATCACTTGAATAAAATATAACATAAGACCTTGCGTATCTGGATAAGGTAGAGTATAGATTCAAAATTCTTCCTCTAGGATCGCACCTTAAAATATCATACTAGTGCTCAATAGACCAGATACTAAAACCTGCTATATAATTTGTTCACTGGCAGACTTAGCCCAATCTCCAATATGACTTCGAGTCTGATCGAATAATGTTATGCAAATGTGTGTATTGATATTAGTTGTTATTAATGATAACACCTAAAGAACATAAGCAGTATCTCTTGCCAACACCATATATTATTTGGAATGTTGATTTACCAGTGCTCCTATTGGCACAATTATTGTATGCAAATTTTTTGTTTGGTAAAATGGTATCCTACCCCTTGGGTTTATCTCCTACTAAGCCTCTCAATAGATACCCCAAACTCCTATTCACCACTTCTATCTATACATAGTTTGTTGATGGTACATTGAACCAAACTCCAAATTTGTCAAATTTTTCCACAATGTCCTCTATAACTAACCAACAAACATGGTGTCTCTATCTGAAACTATGGTCCTCGGTAGACCATGTAGTCTCAAAAATTCTTTAAAAATAAATTTTAGCACATGAAAAACATCATGTCTTATTACAAGGAATAAAATGTGTCATCCTTGAGAATCTATCTACCACCACAAAAATGGTATCATGTCCTCTTTGAGTCCTTGGTAAACCAAGAACAAAGTCCATACTATTATCCTCCCATGGCCTCTCTAATACATGTAATGGATGATATAACCCTATATTCTGTTTGGTATCTTTTTCCATCTTACACAATCTACAACTCTGCACAAACATCTTAATATCTTGCTACAATAGTGGCCAATAATAAATAACACTAATTACAACGATGGTCTTACTTGGACAAAAGTGTTCAGCCAATCCTCCATTGTACTTATCTTTGATTAGGTTGTCTCTCATTGAGCTGTTAGGAATGCATAATTGGATTCCCTTGAATAACATCCCACCTTGGATTATAAAATGCAACAATTTGGTCTTGTCTAATGTAACAGGATTCATGCAAGCTCCCTAGACCTCACCAAAATTAGGATCCTGTAGATACAAACTCCTCATTGAGCTCATGGAACCCAACAACTTTAACATACATCTCTATCAAAAAAAATTGCCTCCTACTCAAAGCATCTACAACTCTGTTACTTTCTATTTGTACTTTAAAATAAAAGTGTAACTTTACAGAAACTCAACCCACTTTAAATACCTTTTATTCAACTTTCCTTGACTATTCAAATATTGTAAAGCCTAATGATCAATAAATAAGGCAAACTCAGTAAGAAAAAGATAATATCTTCATTCCCTCAACGCTTAAACTAAAACATAATACTCCTAAACATAAAAAGAATATTTCCTTTTGGCATCATTCAACTTCTCTAAAATAAGCAATAGGTTTACCTTCCTGACTCAAAACAGCTCCAAATGTATAGCCACTGGCATCACAATCTACTTAAAATACCATATTAAAATTTGGAAGTGCTCAAAAAAGTTGCTTTGTAACTTTTCTTTTTAAAAAATTAAAAGTATTTGTTACTTCTATAGTCTATTTAAACTCATTCCTATACCCTCATTGTTTCTGCTAGGGGGCCACATATATTACTAATTATTTTTACAAACTTCCTCTAAAAGCTAGACAAACCATGAAAAGATCTCACCTAAGTAGCACTCCTTGGAATAGGCCATTCAAGGGTAGCCTTCTCTTTCTTTGGGTCCATTTTAAGACCATTTTATAAGACAAAAAATCCTAGGTACACTAACTTCTTCAAAAACCTATACTTCTTGAAGTTAATCAATAACTTTTCTTCTCTTAATTTCTCAACCTCCCTAGGAATATGAACCATATTCTCTTCCAATGTCTTACTGAAGATTAGAATATCATCCAATTAAATAATAACAAACTTACTCAAAAATGCTTTCAATACCTCATTCATGAGCCATGTGAATATGCTTAGCGCATTGATTATCCAAAAAGGCATGACTAACCACTCGCACGAGCCCTCCTTTGTCTTGAAGGTTGTTTTCGATTCATCTCCTTCTCTAATTCAGATTCAGTGATATCCACTCTTCAAATCTATCTTTGTAAAATACTTGGCTCCACTCAAAAAATCCATAATATCATCCATTCTTGGCAAGGGTAATGTATATTTGATAGTAATCTTACTGATAGCTTGAGCGTCTATAAAATCATTAATTCTCCATTTTTCCTTGGTGCTAGTACTATAATTACAAGAAGTGGACTCCAACTCTATCGAATCAACTCATTCTGCAACAACTCTTGTACTCATCTAGTCAACTCTTCATTCTCTAGTGGAGCCATCCTATGAGCTTCCGTGTTTGAAAAACTAGCTCCAAGAATTAGATCCATTTCATGACTTATCTTTCTTACTGAGGGTAATCCATCCCGTACATTATGATATAAAATTTTGTAAAACTCAACCAAAAAATCTAGAACTTTTACAAGCACATCTTCTACTTCTAGTTCATCAAATTTTATAGTTAAAGAAAAACATGTATGCTCATGCTTCATATCTTCTAGAAATATCCTTCCATCAACTAATCATATTCTTGTATTACTACATACCTTTTCCTCTGTTTCCTTAACTGTCTTCATCTTGTGTTGGACTCCATCCTTTTTTAAAGAATAGGTATTTGCATATCCACCATGCATTGCATGGTGATCAAATTACCATGATCTTGTTGGAAATTTGGCTAAGTAGGATATCATAATATTGTCATTATGGAAACACATATTCAGTATTGAGACAACATGATCTGAGGAGGAAGTTTTGTATAAGAACCCATGAAAATTATATAAGTATAACAGTATTTATCTTTCTACACAAAGACCGTTTTGACTAGCGACATTCACAAAAGCACATTCAGTGCATACGAACTTAAACATAGATCATTCCAGGTATATTGAAGCTACATCTAGGAGCTCAAGTCTGTACGGCATGTACAGAAAGAGATATCAATGTTTTACAGAGTCAATGTTGAGTCGACTAGAGCAGAGCAGTGATCAGAAATTGATTATATTGAGTTGAGGGATTTTTTTTTTATATCAAAATAATGACTTAACTAATTAGGGACGACATCCTAGATGTTAACCCTAAGGCAGCATGAAATGACTTTATGTTTTGAGAAGTGTGTTATGAATTGTAAGCCGACACGGAAGGTTATTTTATAATAACTTGTATAAAAGAAAGAAAAATGTAATGCGAAGTGATATAATACGAAATTATAAGTTGTAAGAAAGTAAGAAAGAAAGTAATGTATGTAATGCCAAGATATAAGAAAGTATTGTAAATCAGTGCAAAGAGAATACAAAGCTAGATCATAATATTGAAGATATTCAGCAGCAGTAAAAGGTTTTTGTATTCTACCTTTTGTATCTGAAGTTATCATTGTATATTGCATGTTTGGGAAGTGAGCTCCTCTTGCATACATTTATGTTTTGTAATTGCAACTCCTAACAAGGTTGAGGCCTCTAACAAGGCCTAAAGTCCTTTAACCAGGACATACACTATACGTATGTAAGACTCCTAACAGGATCAATATCCTTAACCAGATACTTTTGATTAGTGGATCAGTTGTGGGCATCATCCCCACGGGGGTTTTTCCCTTTGCCAAGTTTTCCTCGAGAACAAACATGGTTTTATGAGCTCATTCATTTTATTGTTATGCTTATTGTTCTGCTTATTTTGTTTAGTTTCTTATGCAAGCTACAAGTTAATTTCATATATCCATAATTGGGCAAAAGTAAAATTTTGTGAAATACTGATTCACCCCCCCTCTCGGTATTTCCTATTTCTAACAATTGGTATCAGAGCTTAGTTACTCAAAACAAAGTTATTCGGAGAAGGCCTAACGGCTTGAGTAAGATCTCTATGGATATGGATCAATTGCAGAAAAATATTGATGAAGCTCTTGAACAGATTGATAGTCTTACTGAAGAAAGAGATACATTGAAGGAAAAATATGATAATGCGAAAGACTACATTGAGAAACTAAAAAAAAAGATAGAAGATATAAAATCAAAGAAAGAACCTACAAGTCAAGTCAAGGACTGTGATGAAATTTCAAAACTGAAGAAGGAGAATGAGATCCTTAAACATGAACTAAAGATTATAAACCTAAAGCTAAGCTTGAAAGATGATAACATAAAAGATGAATCAAATCTGAAGTTTGAAAATGCAGATCTGAGATCTGAACTTACCAAAGTGACATCTAAATTTGAGACTACAAAATTGCACTATGCTGAACTTGTGAAATACAACGCAATTGTGAAAAGAGAACTAACTTAATCTAAACAACATCTTGAGAAACTATATTCCAGTAGTGAAAAAAATTGATGAATAGATTTCTTATTAGAAAACTTCCTATGACAAAACTGGTCTTGGATACTTTGAAGATAAAGTCCCAAAGAAGGTTGAAGATTGCAAAGAACCAAATCTGGAACAGCCTAAGAACAAAGAAGAAAAGAAACTAGATGAGTCTAATAAATCTGAAAATGTTCCTAATCCACCTAAGAAAGATTAACCACCTAAAGAGATGCAAAGAGAATTCAAAAGTAGATGCTTTTCATGCAATTCTTTTGGACACATGAAAAGAGATTGTACAGGTAAGCAATTTAAACCTATCTCTGGTTATTGTTATAATTGTCATAGTTTTCGACATGGAGCTATTGATTGTAAAAAACCTAGATTTAATGATAATGGTAATTGTAGATTATTTAGAAATACTAACCCTACAGATAATAGACCTATTGGAGCAATAAACAACATAAGAAATGGAGTTGTGCATTATAGATGCAACAATTTTGGACATATTGCCAGAAATTGCAAATCACAAATTAGTCAGTCAGGACCAAGATATGGAAACAATGGAATAGTTTGTCAGATATGCAATAACATGGGTCACACAATGAGGTATTGCCAAATGAAAAACATGAGAAATCTTAATCTTAGGAGAAATGTAAACTACACCAGGAGAAATATGAACACCAACAGTAGTTAGAAAGAAAATTGCAGTAAGTTGGATGAAGTTGAGTTTGTCAAAGCTACAAATCAGGCAAGCACACTCAGTATACTAGGAAATCAGATAGGTGAAGTATTTTAGAGTAAGTTTGAATCAATTACAAATTCATCTCAAAATAATTAAGCATCAAATTTCATGAATTATGTATTAAAATAATCATCAAAATAGTATAGAATTTAGAAGAAGTTGAATTAAGTCTTGTGAAGTTAATATGAGCTAGAATATGATATAAGGAAACTATGGTTAAGAACGCATGAATTTATGAACATGTATGCAATTACACAAAATGAAAGAAGTTTTGCAGGTAACCAGGAACAACTTTTGGCATGTATACACCTAATAAATTAATACGAGGACAATGTCTTGAAGGATTTGAAGGATAAAAAGCAGATTATTGACATCATTTGATCATTCAAGTGTTTACAAAAGATATAGAGAGCTAGCCAGTGGAGATTGAAAGCATTTTACAAGATTTGGAGATAGATTCTTCGCCACACCTACGAAAAACCCTAAATCACGATTCTGAGGTATTTTGCTAAGAATTCTTTGTTAAAGTAGTTACTTTTCGGTACAATCATGCTAGACCTAAGATGAAAAAGGAATCAATAGAACCCTCTGAAGAGGACCCTAGTTTGGCTTTGTCAAACATTCCAAACGGAGTTTTCCATTTAGAAGATGTAAAAGGGTATTTGAAATGCAAGTTTGAGACAGTAGGAGGCAGTAGTTTGACCATGGAATACAACAAGATATACAAACAGGATATGAGTTACAAAGAAGGATATGAACATTTAGGTCAAATGGACATTATCAAGTATAATGGAAGAGGCATAGTTATTAGCAAGATTGAACAAGATGATGTGAGATATGTGTTTAATATTTTAACCACAAAATTTTGTGCAAGTTCTAGAAAAGATGACATGGCAGTAGGTATGGTGCAAGCAGCTTATCTTATGTGCATTGACAGAGTTGAGTTGATATGTGTGAAATTCTAAGAATTCAGTTGATTGAGAATCTTCAGAAGATCAAGAAAACAAAGAATTCCCAATTTAGATTTTCATCCCTAATCACTTATATGTTTTTCCATCTTTTGAGGAAATTCCCTTACACTATAGGAGCTGATTGGAATGATCTTAGAAATTCAATGGATAGGATTAACAATGTATATCTCAGACATCCTATTGAAAAAGTAAATGAGAGTGCCACACATGTTATCAAGACCTTTTAGAATGAAATGAAAAAGAGTTCAAGAATTCCACCCTATGTAGTTGAGAACTACAAGAATGAAATATGCTTTTGAGTGGACACTGCACCTACATTGAAGTAGTAGAACGAAGGACAGAATTTATAGATCCTCTTGAATATGAGATATCTAAAGTAGAAGCTGAAGAATATTGATGTAGAGAAGAGAGAAGGGGGAATCAAGGAAGATTGATAAGAATCATAATTGGATCCTATGAGATCTTGAAGATCAGATGGTTTATCTGATATTGTAATAGCAGGGCTAGTGGTTTGCATGCTTGGAGACAAGGAGATTGCTTGGAGGCTTGTGAGCTCAAGTTTAGATATGCCTTAGTATTTCCATCAGTTGTTGATGTGTTTCAGAGTTGGACTAGCTAGGAGATTGCTGAAATACTTTTGTAATTTCATTGTATAAGACCGAAACCTAGAAGGCCTCACAGTCGGGCTTGTTGAATGAAATTCTATTTTGAAGCATTATTTTGTTGTATTCCACTGGGGTTATTGTTTTTATAAGTGTTGGTGTAGGTTTGGACTATCCATTGTTGGATCCTCCATCCCTGCCCTGTGTCAAGTGGTATCAGAGCTTGAAGATTCTGAGTGTGTGGACAGATCACCGAAGGTGAGGTAGTTTTCACCAAGACCTTGGATTGAAGATGCCTCTGAGGAGAGCTCATGAGATCTCAGAGGAAGAACCTGCTGGGGAATTCAATCTTGCTGATTTTAGGGCTTTGCAGAAACAAGTGCAAGATCTACAAGAGGAAATGAAAAACAAGAATACATCGAAAGAAGATAGTGAAGATGAGTTTGAGGAAGAAGATCATTTTGAATAAGCTATAGACGAAGCCAAGGATCCAGAAGAGACTAGAATCCTAAAGGCTATGTCTAAAATTAGGAAAAGACCTAAGATCGAAGTTTCCACATTTTTTGGAAGTCTTACGCCAGAAGAGTTGATTGATTGGATTGACGAGATAGATGAGCACTTTGAGTATGAATAAATAGAAGATCCTGATAGAGTTAGATTTCCAAAGACTAAGTTGAAGGGTCATGAAAATATTTGGTGGAGAGAAGTTCAATTGGAAAGAAGTAGGAGAGGAAAAGAAAAGATCACTAGATGGAACCGAATGGTTAACAAGTTGAAAAAGCAATTCATTCCGGTGGATTATGAGTTAGAGATGTTTAGGAAGATGCAAGCCTTGAAGAAAAATAACAAATCAGTATAGGAGTATACTTAGGAGTTTTATAGAATCCTCATTAGGACTGGTCATTCTAAAGTTGATAAAGAGAAGGTTGCTAGGTATGTTTATGGCTTGAGACCTAGTATTCAAAAAGAGTTACTATTCGGATGACAACTATAGGAGATGCTTATCAGATGGCATTGAAGATTGAGGAGGCGTTGAAGAAGAGGTTTGAAGGAAGACAAAATAATAGGAACCGAGGTGGTAAGACTGGTGAAACCATAGTTATAAACTTATAGGCTTTAGCAAAATCTAAACTGTTGAGGTGATTATAAAATAATAAATGATTCTTAAAAATGGGACAGTGTGAGATACCTTGTGAATCAGAAATGGTTTCCCTCATGGCCAATTTTGCGCTTTTCATTTGCAACTTTTTCTATTCTCCAGCAGCGAGCAAGGCATTCAGCTCTCTCATTATGTCTGGAGCGGTGTTGTCACAAACCCTTGTGTCACACTTTATGATCCCTCCAAGGTGGTATTTCAAACTAGACATGCCTCTACTAACTAGTTTTTCACATTTTATGCATATCACAGTATTATATTCGGGTCCTTCAAAAGCACATGCCCATGCCTTGTCTCTAGCCCCTTTACGGCGCATTCCTACATATCCTAATGGACATGCATCTACTGGGGGAATGGCAGACCCTGCAACTGACCTAGTTGTAGAAGAATCCCTATTTGCCATTTTGATGAAGAATCAAACTGCACGTGTCACATATAAAACGTGTACAAATTTAGAAATTTAATAAATAAATTTAGAAACAAACTAAGTTAGTTTAAAACTTTAAATAAGTTTAAACATAGCTGAAAATTGAAGGAAAAAACCAAAAAACTTGTAAGGTTATGAAATTTTTGAGAAAACTATTACAATATTGCAAAAATGGCTAAAAAATGGTGTTAGATCTTATTCATTACGTTCTAAAACAAGTTAGACTAGATTGGAAATGATATTATATAGTTTGTATAAACTTGAATGCATTTAATACAAGACAAAATGATTTTAAAACAAAAGGGAACGAATTTTGAAAACTTGTGAATTTGAATTTTCTTGAAAAATACCTTCAAATCTGCTTCGAATCCACTTTGAATCGATCTAAAATGCCTCAAATGTCAATATTTCTCCTCCAAAGCCCCTCTAAGTTTCTAGCCTCAAAAAAAATGACTGGCATGCAATTAAAAACCAAACTAGTCCTTTGCTGGGCCGTCTGCGTTTTAACTGGCGCGGGCAAGATAAGTTTATTACTTATCAATGATAAGTTGCTGATATATCGGTGATAAGTTGAAACTTATTGGTATTTGTGATAAGTTTCAACTTATAGGTTTGTGATATCTTTATGTTATTTGTCGCAAGCTGAAACTTATCGCAATAAGTCATCTTATCACTGATATATCAGTGATATTTTAATCTATGGGTGAAACAATTGCTAGAGGTAATGTGATAGAGAATCCTAAGAAGACTGATGAAGGATCTGGCAGTGGTCAAGTCACTAAGAACTACAATAATGGACAGAGAGGGAGATGGAGAAATGAGTTCACTGGTACTTGTTTTCAATGTGGTGAAGATGGTCATAGAAGTTTTCAATGTCCTAGAAAAAGAGTTGCACTAACTGCCAAAAAAGACATTGCGAACATTGCAGAAAAAGGTAATTTCTTATCACTGGGAGGTTGGCTACATCTGCTCAGGAATCGGTACAAAAAAGAAATTTGTTTAGAACGAGATACAAGTGCAAGAATAAGGTATGTAATGTTATAGTTGATGGTGGCAGTTCTGAAAACATTGTTTCAGAAGAGATGGTTAATAAATTGAACTTGGAAAGGAAGAAACACCCTAATCCTTATCAGATTAGTTGGATACAAGATATGTCTAAGGTTAGGATTGAAGAGCAATGCTTGGTTAGTTTTCAGATTGGATCTTATCATGATGAAATATTATGTGATGTATTTCCTATGGATGCTTGTCATCTATTGCTTGAGAGACCTTGGCAATTTGATAGGCATGTTATGTTTGATGGTTGTGCAAATACATATGTGGTAATGCATGGTGGATCCAGGCATAAGTTATTACCCTTGCAGGAAGTTGGGGCTAGTGGGTGTGGAGTTATCAGGTGTTGTCCTTGTGACAGTGAAAAACATCAAGAGTAGAGAGCTGATGAACCTATTCCTATGGATGAAAGGGAGTCAATTTTGAAAGGAAAAGAGGATAACCTAGCTGAGGAATTTATACAAATTAAGAGACAGATGGTCTTTCTGACAAAGATAGTGCAGAAAATGATGGCACTAATGACACAGAGAGATACAGATGGTGCCGAATTGATTAGAAAGTCTGGAGAAGATATGATTCACCAAAGTACTGGTGTAATCAACAGTGGAAAAGATGGTTAGAGTCAGCTTTTTTCAGTTGCAGAATAGAAAGATGAGAAAAGTGAAAGACAAGATACTTTGTTGAGTGTGACAGTGCATAAAGTAAAGACAGCAAGGAATAAAGGACATGAGGAGATTTGGGTTAAGAAGAGATATGATATACCTGTGCTAATTCCCTTAAGACATTCATGAGAACTTGTTATTTACCTGGGGTGTCTGATGCAGGAGCATCTTGGGTCTTGAGCAATCTTGCATCACCAAAAACATTTTCTATCCCTGTACCTGTTTGTTTGTTTTGTAGCCGTTTCTGTTGTTGGTTTCTTGCTTTCCGAAGTTAACACAGTATTATGGACCTATCCTTGAGCACTATCCTAAGATCACACGTCCTAATTCAATTGGATTTGGGAGTTATCTTCATTTTCCTCGTGTATCGATTTTCCGCCAGTTTCACATGAAAGTGGAGTGTTTCACCTTGTGTGATTCCTTATGAGGGAATTGGATCTTGTGAAGTTCGAGATATGTTCTTGGATCATGTGTGGACCTAAATATATCTTCGCATCATGTTTTCTTATTTCTTTCTTTAGTTTTGCTTTCTCTCCCTAGGGTGGACCTATAATTTAATTAATGCCGGACTGGCCGAATTGTGGCTTAGCTGGTTATATATTGGGATCTTGGGTTGTTGTAGGTAGGATGTAGAGAAGAGAAAATGGGAAATCACGATAGATTGATAAGAATCATAATTGGATACTGCAAGATCTTGAAGATCGGATGGTTTATCTGATATTGTAATAGCAGGGCTAGTGGTTTGCATGCTTGGAGACAAGGAGATTTCTTGGAGGCTTGCGAGCTCAAGTTTAGATCTGCCTTAGTATTTCCATCAGTTGCTGATATGTTTCAAATATAATAAGGTTGATAAAAGTTGTTTTAATCAGATAATTGATTCACCCCCATCTCAGTTATCTTCGTGGACTTTACTTTCTAACATAGATTTCATGAAGATCACTGCATCAGATATGTGACATCCATGTCCTCTAAGTTGGTTGGAAGTGATTGAGAGCCACTTGCCAACAAACTAGGTGTAACAAAAGGAGTGATTGGTAATCCTTTTGCCCGTTCCTCTTCTTTTCCTTGTTCTTCTTCCTTTTTTCTTTTTTTCCTCCTTTTTCCCCTTTTTCTTCTCATACCTGTGCTTTTTCAAGATTTTTCTCTCCTTGCTGCACTTTTTCAGCTGATTCTACATGAGCGATCTTTGGAGACTCAAGATTCTTCACTATTTCATCTATGTTGATCAAGGTTTCAATTATGTGAAATGTATCAAATGTATCCAGCAGTGTATTAAGTGAAATCCCAATCTTATCAATAAAGAAATTAGGTAGGGTTGTGTCAACTACCTTTGTTTGTTTTGGATCTTTCAGCTTTTTTGCATTTGTAATCTCTGTAGAAATTACTACTGAGGTTGGGGTCCTTGTAGACTTACCAAGATCAAGTCGCTCCTCTAGGAGTAGCTGTCCAACCTTGTCATGAGTTTTCTATTCCACTTATTCATACTTTTGGACCATGAACTTGATGATTCTTGTTTTAGTTCTTAACTTTGGCCTTAGCTTCTCAGGCCAATTTCCGATCTCATTCCTTGTCATGGTTGGCATATTCTACAATAGAATATCCTGTCTCATCTTCATGTCTTCATCAAGAGCTCTTTTCTTTCTTACTTCTAACCTTTCAAATAGGTCCTTACTTATTTGACCCTCTATTTCAATTAAGTTCTTTTTAAATGTGAGCATGTGCTCCACAACTATGTCTTCTATTTGGTTTTTATCTTCCTCATCATATCTATCAAATTATTTCTCAATAGAATTGAAATTACCATCACTTATCACTCTCTTTTGTAGAACTTTGAGGTAGGCCTTGAATACATTTCTTTGTGTACCCTAGCCCTTCTTCTCTTAAGATTCTTTTGTCATTTTCCTATCTACTTCAAGTGTCCTTAGATTATCCTCTTGAAGATTTCTCTCGTTTTCTTCTTCTTGCTCCTTTTCTTCCTCTTTGTCCATCATTTGGACTTCCTTATTTGGATCATCTTCTTGAGAAGTCTTTTGTTTCTTATCTTTTTCTTGCAAAGATGGAGGAGTATCTGATGTTCTCCTCTTCTTTCCTGGTCCGCTAGCCATGGCCTTAAGTCTGGCTTTGGGAGGATTTTGGCCTTGTGTAGGAGCCCTTACTTCCGATCTCTGCAATGTTCTCCTAGAAGGTGTAGGAGTGTTATCTTTCTCTTTCTCATCTTCTTCTTCAACCTCCACCACTTGAGGTGTGTCTATGTTAGATTGAAGAGGGGGAATTTTTTTATTTCTCCTCAAGTTCTGCTACCTTTTCCCTGATAGTTTTCATTTCTTCTTTTGATATGCCATGTTGCCCTGCTAGTTTGTCAACAAGGGATTCAACTTTCTTCTCCATTCTCCCTTTCACGAGTTCTTCCCTAACTGCTGAGTACTTTTCTTCATATGTACCCCATCTTGGAATATTGGGGTCTTTAGGGGATTGCAAGACATGTTGAATGTGAAGCTCTAGAACACTATAATCAACTTCATACCCTATAGGAGTAGCCCATGAAGTTCGAGGTTCTACTGCCTCAAAGCATATGCTATCAGCTTCAACCATAAAATATATGCAATTTTTGTATTTGTCCACTAGTCTCCAAGGGATCCTTTCCCTTTCATGCATTTATTTCTGAAATAGTTTCATCATTCCTGCAACTTCAGAATACCTATTCTGCCCATCACTTCTACTGTAGCAGTTACTGATTATCTACATGGTGCATCTACCAAATCTCCATAGACACATGTTAGGGAATCTTCTTATAACATGAAAAAATATGTACATTATAAGTGATCCAAATCTAAAGTTTGTTGTCCTATTCTTCTTTATTCTTGCCAAATTCTCCATTAGCTGATGTGTTAGGACCTCGTATAGGTCATATTCTTCATCTTCTACTACCATTTTATAAGCCATGTGTACAAAATTGGCTAATACACTTTTTAACCTGCTAATATACTGAAACTTGTATCCCAATATTTTTGCAACAACCTTGACATATTCGTGTGCGATGTCATTTACGATCATTGCTCTTTTGTTCTATTTGTTTTTGGTCAGTTTCTCCACTTCAAATCTGATATTCTTTTCTGTTGTGGGAATTTTACCTATCATAGGTAAACTAGTGATCTCATGCAATAGTTCTTTGGTGATATTGGTTGGATTTCCACCAATCCATATGAGCTCATCATCAATTCTACTCAATACAATTTTGATCCAGTCTAGTTCATCAAACTCAAATCTTTCCATGTATTTGACTATTGGCAGCTCGTGAAACTTTCTACATTCATCTCTTAGGGTTTGATCTACATTGTCTAACCCTAACATCTCATCAAATATCTTTGAGCTTCCTATAAATTGAATCATGTTGTGTATATAGGCCTTGATGTCTTCAACATCAAGAACACCAACTAGAGTATGTGCGAACGCACCCTCTAGATCATCTTAAGTGGATTTGAAGGGATGACTCTTAAACTTGTATCTATTCCCCTCAAGCACATTAAACACCTTGGGAGTATCCATTCTAACTAATTTACTACTGCAAATGACAAATATTACAGAAGTTTATGACAAATACCTAGCTCGAGCAACCGTGTGAGGGTTTTGTGAACATAACTATAAATTCTTTAAGCTCCAATAATTGCTCCAAGCTCTTGAATGCTCCCTGATCTCAATGTAAATGGTAAGCAATTCGACCACATCGCTACCTTTTTACACAATTGAGTACAAGTTCCAAAAATTGCCCATAAAGATGTAATAAACCAGTGTTGGCTCAAACTGGTACATCTTCTCACATATATCTCCAAAGCATATGCGATCTTTTCCAAGATCCAATAATATAGTAACTAAGCTATTTTCAAGTTCGCACAGCTTAACTCATCCATATAGGGGCTTTGTATATGACTGGTGTTAATCTGTCATGCTCCCCCTAAGGCATACATTTCCCATCAAAAATATGGTGGGGAAACGCACCCTAGTAATGATTCCATAAGACTTTTAGGATTCTTGTGAGTGCTCGCACTCTGCTTTTTATCTTTTATCTTCAAATTTAACAGGTTCATTTTGATTGACCCATTTCTCCTTGAATTATGTCTTTAGTTCTGCTAGCTCTTTTTCTTATTCATTCAGTTCCTTTTCTTTTTTGAATGGTGTGAAGGACTTCTTTACTGGTCCTTTAAATCTGCAATACTTTGCAACATGTCCATCATTGTTCCATTTGAAGCATGTTACCTTCTTCTTAGATTTCAATTGGTTGTAATCGATCTGTAATTTCTAATACTTGGCAATATGACTAAAGTTATTGCATTTGTAACATACAATCTTTCTAGGTCTAGTAAAAGGTTTCTTAAATTCTTCCATTGACTTGTTGACTTTATCCTTGAATTAGAAACATTATCTTGCATAGCATCATTTGCTTTACATATTTCCAGACCCTCAGATTGTCTATGCTTTGTATTCTTACTACATTCACCTTTTTCAATATTTGCCTCATTCAGACTTTTCTCCTTTTGTTTCTTGATAAAATCATTCAAGTGATCATATGTAGGTCTGCTAAACCTCATATCCTATTTTCTACATTCTATTATCTTATGTCCATACAAATAGAAATTAAAACAAAAACCAGTAAACTTGGGCTTAGCAATACCTTTTTCAGTTGATTTCTTTGATTGATCTTCATGACTGCAGTGCATGTCATTGTCCTTGCAAAGAGGTATCTCAGGTTTTGTCATCACAACCTCAGAATATGACTTCTTAGGTGAATCAAGATTCACCACAACTCTATCTTTTCTCTAATCAATATTTTCATTGAATGCTACACCTGTCATGTCTCCAACAAGTTTCTACATGTCAATTTTCTCGTCCCATTTCATTATGCTCTCATGAAGTTTTTCTATGCGACCTTTCATCTGATCAAGTTCTCTTGTGACGGTTATGCAATATATTTTTACCTTATCATACTTTGTTTTTAGTGCACTCAATTTATTCTCCAAAGTTTGCAATCTATCCCTTGTGTTTGATAGTTCATTTTACAAAATTTCTTTTCCCTCTCTTTCAGTATCAAGTTCTTTCATTAGGTTCAATTTTGTGATTTCCAATTCATCCTTCAAGGAATCCTTTTCATGTCTTAGCTGCTCAATAAGATCTTGATCTGATAGTTCCTCAGTTTGTGCTTCCATGAGATCATCTCTTAATTTTCTTTCATGCTCAAGCTGCTGCTTCAACTTCTTGATGAAGTCATCTGCCTTCATTAGTTTGTACTTCAAATCCACTCTATTTGCATTAGGGTATGTGCAAGATCATGTTATGCCAAAATAGGCCCTTAAGTGGCAATCAAAATTCAAAAAATCAGTCAAAAAATCAGGTTTAGGCAAGTTGACATAAAAAATTGAACAAATTATAAATATTATATCAAAAATATGTAACAAGAGAATCTGTAGAAAATTGAATTTAGTTTCTAAGATACTAGGCCTTTTTTGAAAAACAATTATTCTATATGTTGAAAATTTCAAATTTCAATGTAGGAGTACAAAAATTTTAGGAAAAAATAAGAACTAGGTGTATGTCTAACCACCTTAAACATAATCAAATGATAAAATTTTTTTACAAGATTCTAGATATAAGTAGTAGACTCATGTCCAGATGTGACACGTTTTTTTGTAATTTATTTCCAAGTAAATAATTAATTATGATTTTTCTTCTACAACTTTTCCAGAATACAAAAACTCTCGTGTCTGACCATGTTAACTTAGTCTAAACTTTATCAAATTGAAAACTGTTTTTCTTTTTCTTGTAGTAGGAAAATTATAGAATGTGACACATAGTTTGGATTTCAAAAATGGTTTACAGTTTGAAAGTTATAGCTATTTTTCAATAAGTCTATCAATCAGGACTAGAAAGATAACAAGTAGGTGTATGTCTGACCACATTAAACAAAATCAAATGATAATATTTTTTTATAAGATTCTAGATAAAAGTAGTAGACTCATGTTCATATGTGATGCATTTTTTTTGTATTTTTTTATTAAGTAATAATTACTTATGATTTTTCTACTACAAATTTTCCTAAATATAAAAACTCTCGTGTCTGACCACATTAAATTACTCTAAACTTCATCAAATTGAAAGAATTATTTATTATTATTCTATTAGGTGAAGCATAGAATGTGATGTATATTTCAAATTTCAAAAATGTTATATTGATTGAAAGTTATAGTTGTTTTTCAAAGAGTCTATCAATCAAGACTTCTTTTTCACATCGCCACTTTTTAGCATACCATGATCCTACACATACCCATTAGCAATGTCCACATCTTCCAAAGCTATTTCATAATTTTTCTTCAAGTTCTCCAAATCCATCTTGATCTCCCCAAATTTGTTAAGATTTTCCTTCAGGAGCCTGATGCTTTGATACCAATTGTTAGGATTTGGTAACACTCAGAGGGGGGGTGAATTAGTGTTACAATACTTCTCTTGATTCTTAAACTTCTTAACTTTCTTCAAATAACATATAAAGATATAGCATAAGATAAATAACCATGCAACATAAACAAACATTGAAGAACTCATAACACCATATTTGTTTTCGAGGAAAACCTTGTTTTAAGGGAAAAAACCCTGGTGGGGATGGTACCTGCAAATATCTGCACTATAAATATAATAGCCCTATTAAGAATTCTGACCCTGTTAGGAGTCGAGTATTACAATAGGCAGGTCCTGGTGAAAGGATAGACCCTATTAGGAGTCTTTAGAATGTAATCCCCAATAAGGAATCGACCCTGCTAGGAGTCTAGCCCTGTTAAAGGAAATCAAACCTTGTTAGGGGAGTACAATAGGTGGAACAACACTTGAAATCAATTTGTTGTCCTGAATACAAAGAGTTGCCAAAGTATTCCTTGAAGAACTCCTCTTGTTCTCCTTTCTCTCAATCTCTACTCTTCTCCTTTGATCGCTTCACAGTTCGCATCCATCTATATCATCATTATCCTACACACTCACTTTTATAAAAGTATCTATATACTTATACCTTATTAGAGGTATATTACAAAATCTATTCAACGTTACTCTAGCAAAACATCATATTATTATTTAATACGCATTTGCATGCTTCATTAACATTCTTATTCGGCCTTAGATCTAAGGGTGCATCCAAAAATAACTTTCCAATTACTCACAAAGTCAACCTAGGTGACTGCCAACAAGTTATACTCTGTTTAATGTCATCGCATCCAATCAACTGAACATATCTCTTTGATACCGCAATATTAACAAGTGTGACCTTACACATGTATTCATCCATGTCCATAAATCATGTAACCAAGATTTCATGCCTTGAGGAAGCTTCTATGAGGTTTGCTTAAACTTTTCTTTCAGAATGGGGCACAGGAACAGTCTGTGGACTTAGGCATTTTTCCTTCATCAACTGCATACAAATATATTAATGATGTCTAATATGTGCATTCATAAATCTGATAAGTGTTTCCATAAATGATAACATTCCATATATGTGTGCATGTGCTGACCACTTGCCAACATCATCAAAATTTATATCCTTCCAAACCAATCTTTCCTTATTCCTTATTACCTTACCATTCTCATCTAGCTTATTCTGAAAAAACATTTCGTACCAATCACATTCTTGTCAACCAGTCTAGGCACAAGTTCCCAAGAATGATTCTTCTCTATGTGATCAAGTTCTTCTTTCATTTCTCTTTACCAGTTCTAATAATTACATGCTTCTTTGACAATCTTAAGCTCAATTTCTCAAAGTAAATAAAAGAAAACTTGTCCTTGTGCTTCTCCACTTCTAGTAATGACTACTCTATTCTTATCACCAATAATCTAATTCTCACTATGATTTCTCTATACATACCTTGATGTCTTAATTGTAGATGTCGGAGCCTCCCTTATCTCTTCTTCATCTTTCTTGTCTTACTTTCCTCTATCATTTGTATCAGATTCATATACGACATATTTCTCAGGAGTCTTTTGAAAATATTTGTCAACTTTCACATTCACACTTTCAATAATCTTATTTAGTCTCTCTTTCTAACACTAGTATGCTTTTCTCTTTGTAGAATATCACAGAAATATATCATCCGCTCTGATGCAAACTTTTCAATATTGTCCTCATCTCTTTGAATGTAACATATGCTTCCAAATATCTTTAAATACTTCACTATAGGTTCTCTTCCATGCCATAGCTCATATGATAAGTCTTTCCATACTTCTTCCAATAAAGAACTCTATTAAGTGTGTACAGAGCTGTATGTACTACTTCTCTCTAGTAAACTTCTGGTAAACTTGCTTCTTCTATAATTTTCCTTGTTTCTTCATGTATTATCTAGTTCATCATTTCCACTACACCATTTCATTGTGGTCTTCTAGCTACTAAAGAATATCTCTTGGTATCATGTTTCTCATAGAAATTCTCAAACTCATCAGAAGTAAATTTTGTTAATGTAACAATGTCCCAATAATCTAAGACGGGGGCAGGGGTGAATTAGTTCATACTTATTAGTCTTAATTCCAAATAAAAACCATATTCACAAAGAAAAACAACCATAACACAATAACACCAATATTGCTTTTGAGGAAAACCCTGTTAAGGGGAAAATCGCAGTGGTACCCACAAATCAGTAATATAAGTATAATAACCCGGCAAAGAGTTATAATCATGTTAGGAGATGATTAAGTACAATAGTACAACCCTATTTAGAGGAAAGACCCTGTTAGGAGTCAACCCTATTAAAAATTTATTATAAAGGACTCACTGTCCAAAAATCTGAAAGATTTACAATAATATTATCTGAACTAACTTCCAGAACTAATGTCTTCCAATCCAATCCCTTCCTTGTGCCTCAATACGCAACCTCTACTCTACATAAGTAGTCCTTGCATCTCGCAAGCTCGCACATTCCCCCTTTTTTTATAATCATAAGGAAAGAATTTCTTATATATAAGTTACATAAATTAATCCTAGGTCGGCCAATTATAGGACCTCTCCTATAAATTAAACATTACATAGAACCATGCGAGGATACACATGGTATCATTAACAATATTACAAAAATTACAAATCATAAAATAGTCAGCCACAAAAATAATCCATACTTGATTAATCAAGAACATGCTACCACTCCTAGGTCAGCTTCCAAATGAATCTTTACTGGAGTACATACTATAGATGACGTCACCAATTATACAAGTACTTTGTGATCATATAATAGACTATCCCATGTGTCTTTTGACATTCCTTAAGTTCGCAAGGCTTAATCCAATTCTGTACTAAAGATATGTTTTACATACTAAGACCAACTCTGTGAGTTTTCCAGTTACTAGCCCTATAACCAATCTTTGCCAATTCATCCATAACTTGAGAAAATGAGGATATAAACATATGGAAACATAACCACATGTATTAAACATGAAATTCTACACAAATCTTAGCTCACAACAGCTAAGTTGTCGTACAGTGTATGAACAATTTTCTGTGTTGGTGTAATTGTTGCTTTCTAATGGAAGGAATGTTGTTCGACATTCTTGGACCAGCTTCTATATTCATCCTAGAGAAGCTATCACTGATGGGCATTCTACATTGAGGGGGGGCTACCATGCCTCTCTTATTCTACTACTTCTCTCTTATGACGAGACTTTTTCCTCACATGGGGTTTTGTCTTTCTCATACTTCTGTAAGGAATAGTCCCAAGAGATAACTGAGAGGGAGGGGAGGTGAATCAGTTATCTACAAGACTCAATTCTTTATCTAATTAATTACAGATTAACATTAAGCACATACGCAACAAGATAACACTTAACACACCACCACAATTTTGGTTACGGGGAAACCCAAATAGGTAAAAACCCCGGTGGGAACTAGCACCCACTATAAACTGCACTAGAGTATAATGATCCTTGTTAGAAGATCTTACAACCCTGTTAGGAGTTGATCTTTACAATGCCTGAAGTAAAGTGACCTGGTTAAGGGTCGAACCTTGTTAGGAGTCTTTTAAAAATAACCTTGTTAAAGGTGAGGAAACACTCTCCAGGAACACACAACTCAAATGATGAAGGCTGCAACCTTCTGCATAACAGATAAACACTATATCTGGATCTTGGTGAACTGGAAGTAGACGTGTTGTCTTGATCAGTTCCAATGAATAGAATATACTCTTTGCTTCTTCACATAGATATTCAACTAATGATTGACTGTCTCAATACATTCGCATCTTTTGCTCCTCTCTCAATCACACTTAGCAATCACAACCGACTGGCTATTAGTATCTTTCTCTGAATGATATAATCAAGTCGGCCTGTTAGAACCTTCTTAAAATCATATTAGAGAAACAATATAACTCTTCAATAACATCTCCAATGGCTAAACCAAGCATGCAAAACAAAAATGATCGCGTAGCTCAATATGAGTAGACGCGTCACTTCACACAATCGACTCCACCAAATTAACTGAAACTTTATTCTCATGCAAAAATACATTATGTGCTCTTAACCAAATATTCTTAACTCATCACCAAACACGTATATCAAAATGATAGGTGCAACTACTAAAACAATATAAACATTGTTGGCTCCACCAAAGTAACTCCAGAAACTGTAACTGGCAAATAGAAACATCATAACTCAACTTGTACTACAAAAATAACTTTGCATCCATGAACATAGCTCCACAAACATGTCTACAACACAACTATAAACGCGCAAGGCTCCAACATAACCATACAGAGAATCACGTACAAAACTCTATTTGTAACACTATCAGGAACACAACTATACAACTGACTGCACTCAGAATCAACCTCTGCGTCTATGATATCATGTTGATAACATATCCACACAACATATGCTCAAGGCTCTCTGCATAGAACTACAATGCATGCTGCTTACCATATGTTGTCATCAATGACAAACATACAGTCAACGTCAGGTGGTATCAGAGCGAGAGTTGATCTTGTGGAGTGAAGGTTGACCTAGCAACATTGATCATGTGAAGTTGATCTTGTTGGTGAAAAGATCGTATGATCTGGGTTGCAGATCTGTGACACTGAACTTGTGAATCTTGCCCAAGTTGTTTGTGCAAGGTGGCAGGTTGAGATCTGACTTCCATACAACTTGGAGATTGCCACAAGGTGGTCGGTGCAGGGTTTGTTGCAGAGGGTTTCTCTTAATCTTTAAGGATGCCTCCGAGAAGATTGGACCCTAGAGTACTTGTGAATCTCTATGATACTGTGGAATCTATGATTACAGAGAAGGTGAAATCAGATTTTAGATCTGAGATGGAGTTGATGAAGAATGACATGGTCGCCATGATCATGAGAGCTGTTGCTAGTGTACCTCAGAATGTCGGTACTGAAGATGGTTCTGAGAAAGCTGCTAAAGACTTTGAACCTGCTGGATCTAGTGGTGATGACTGGAGGGATAGATCTAGTGAAGACATAACTGCTCTGTTGCCTAGATCTAGAACTCGATTAAGTAGCAATTAGCGAATGGAAGTTTCTACTTTCTCTGGTACTTTGAAGCCCGAGAACTTGATTGATTGGATTGAGGAACTTGAACATTTCTTTGAGTTGGAAGAAATTGAAGATCCTCTTCGGGTGAGATCAGCACAGACAAAGTTGAAAGGACATGCTACTCTTTGGTGGAAAGAACTACAAAGAGAGAGAGAAGATGAAGGTGAAATGAAGATCAATCGGTGGACACCGAGGAGTTCTACAAACTTACTATTCGGTCTGGACACCAAGAGCTTGGTAAGGAAAAGGTAGCTTAGTATGTGAATGATTTGAGATTCAATATTCAGGATGAGCTTGGTATGCTGAAGATTGATTCTGTTAAAGATGCTTATCAATATGCTCTAAAGGCAGCAGATAAGTTGAAGAGGAAACAACATAGTAACTCCCGAGGGAAAGAAAAGATTGATCACTTGGTGAAGGATAAACTGACAGATGCAGAAGATGAACAGAAACCTGTGGAACCAAAAAAAAAGACAGGTAGAGTTATCTTTAAGGGTACTTCCTATAACTGTGGAGAGGAAGGATACCGTTCTTTTGAGTGTACACAGAAGAAGCTTGGTGACCGATGAACTGCTGTGGTGAATGAGAATGAACCTAAATCTGAGAACTTGCTGCTTCAGCGAACATTGCTCGGTGCAAAGGAGGAACCTTGTCAGAGGAGTAACTTGTTTAGGACCCAATGCAAGTCTGGAGGTAAACTTTGTGATGTTATTGTTGATAGTGGTAGTACTGATAACCTTGTTGCTGAGGACATCGTTTAGAAACTTGGGTTGAATAGAGTGAAGCATCCTTGTCCTTGTAGGATTGGCTCATTACAAGATGTTCATGATCTAGAAGTAAGAGAACAATGCTTTGTTGATGTTCAAATTCGCCAGTATAAGGATCTTGTGTTATGTGATATTGTGAAGATGAATAGTTGTGATATATTGCTCGGTAGACCTTGGCAATATGATTGCAGAGTTATGTATGACTGTGTTAGATATGTGTTTACTGTTGAGAAGGATGACAGGAAGTTTTCCCTGATGTCGTTGCTGGATACAATGCTCGGTAAGAGAAGCTTGAGTATTGGTATCTAAGTTGAGTTGGTAGATCCAGAGAAAATGAATGATCAGTATGGAGGACAGACCTGTGTGTTGTCGAGGAAAGACTTGAAGAGACAGAGAAAGCTGAACTGGAAGAGTATGCAAACTAAAAAGGTGGAGAACTTGTATGTGAAGAACTAGATCGGGGTTTATGTGTTAAATCCCTGAAGATGTTCTACTCACATATGAACATCTTTTCGAACCTGGGGTGTCTGATGTAGGGGCATTCTAGGGTACTCGGTGAATCTGCATGGGGGTGTGTTGTTTGGCCGGTGTTACTCGGTTGCAGCCTTGACCAACGGTCTCAGTTATTGAAGGAAGCTCGGTCGCTGAAGGAACTCGGTAATCTCTGGCGCTCGGTGAAAGTGTTACCCGTCGATGTCTGTGGTGCTTGGTCGATAATTGTGCTCGACGGTGCTTGGCATGCTTGGTTATTGCGTTGTTGCTCGGTAGTTCCGGTTTACCGACTGGAATTCTGTGTGATTTGTTGGGCCAATGTGGTGTATTTATTCTTGGTAGATGTTGTTAGAGGCCAACATGTTGAATTAAATGTTTGTAAGGCTATTGGAGGGCCAACTTGTATTGCATTTAATATTTATTGGGAGGAGTTAAAGGTTTCATCCAGCTGACTTGTGGTTGATGATTAGTATTTAAAGGGGGTGTTTGGGTAGATGGTTAGGCAACAGATGACTTAGAAGACTTAGCAAGTCAGATCAGAGGTTCTGAAAACTAGAGTTAGTGAAGTTGTGGAAAAGATCTTGCATGATCTTGCAGATCAGATTCTTATATGATAGTTTGTAGTTGCAGATCTAGTGGTTTGCACACTTGGAGATAAGGAGATTGCTTGGAGGCTTGCAAGCTCAAGTTTAGATCTGCCTTAGGGTTTCCATCAATTACTAATTGTTTCAGAGTTGAACTAGCTAAGATTGTATTGGATCTGTGTGGATCTTGAAGAACTTGTTTCTGTTGTAATTGGCCCTAACCCGGAAGGTCTTACAGCTGGGCATTTAATGAAAATTAATTTGAAACATCTTGTTGTGTTGAGTTTTCCGCTGTGTAATTCTGAAGGTGCAAGGCTGGATTGTCCTTAATTGGATCCTCCCTGCCTTGGTCTACGTCACTTATCCAAATATACAAATCTATCTTTGTCTCCTGTCATGTGATGTGAACAACCACTGTCAATGATCCAGTCTGTTCTGATGTCAGCTTGTGAAATTAATGCTAGCTCTTGTGCTTTCTTTTCATCTTCAATATCCATCTCATCAAACATTTTCTCCATATTTTCAATAGCAATGAATCCAATTTCATCTTCTCCCAAATCTTCATCTGATACTCCATCTCCAGCATTGTAACATTCTTTTGTATACTTAGGCTTGAAATTAGTTTTAAACTTCTTGACTCTTGTAGGACACTTAGATGCAAAATGACCAATCTTGTTACATGAAAAGCATTTAAATGGTAACTGACCTTCATATTTTCCTTTTCCTTTTCTTTCTTTATTAGCAATTATAGCAATGAAATCATCTAGTTCTTTATCCTCATCATCATTATCAAAGTTACCAGAAGTGTTCAAGGATTTCTTGCCATGGACTGAGGCTTTGAAAGTTTTTTCACTTTTAGGCTCTATCTTCAAACTTGATATCTTGAATGCTGAAATCTTGTTGATTAAGGTCTCTCTTCTAAAGTCTTTTGAAAACTTCATAGTCTCATCTAGGATGTTTATCTTGTTCTCATATTCTGTTGTCAGAGTAGCCATTAACTTATCCATTATGTCTTCTTCTGAAACTACTCCATCATTGTTCCTGATTCCTGCAACTACTTCATTAATTCTTTGATTGTAGGCTTTTATCTTCTCTTCAGATAGCATCTTCAAAGTATTGTATCTTTTCTTCCATGTCTTTCTATGTGCATTCTTGGCTTGGATATCTCCTTCAAACATGTCTTCTAGATACTTCCATATTCTATAGGCTTTATCTACTTTCTTGATCTTTGAAAACTAGTTGTCAAATAAGGCGTTGATAAGGGCTTCTTTGGCAATTGCATTTTGAGTGAACATTTCCTTTTGTTTAATAGTTGCATCATCTTTTGCAAGATCTGATAGAGTGGGAATCTGAACCTCTCAAGTAGCTACTTCAAAAATCTCAAAACCAATGCATTGCGAATGTGTTGTCATTTTGTTCTTCCAGTCTAGATAATTCTCTCCATCAAACTTAGGACTTTCTTTTCTAAAGAATGTCATCTAATCAACCTGAAGCTCTTCAACTTTCTCTCCAAGGAACTTGGCTCTGATACCAATTATTAGGAATAGTCCCAAGAGATAACTAAGAGGGGGGGTGAATCAGTTATCTAAAGATTCAATTCTTTATCCAATTCAGTATAGAATAACATTAAGCACATACACAATAAGATAAAACTTAACACAACACCACAATTTTGGTTACGGGGAAACCCAAATAGCTTAAAACCCAAGTGGGAATTAGCACCCACTATAAACTGTACTAGAGTATAATGATCCTTGTTAGAAGATCTTACAACCCTGTTAGGAGTTGATCTTTACAATGCATGAAGTACAGTGACTTGGTTAAGGGTCGAACCCTGTTAGGAGTCTTTTACAAATAACCTTGTTAAAGGTGAGAACACACTGTCCAGGAGCACACTGCTCAAATGGTGAAGGCTGCAACCTTCTGCATAACAGATACACACTATATCTGGATCTTGGTGAACTGGGAACTAGACCTGTTGTCTTGATCAGTTCCAATGAATATCATATACTCTCTGCTTCATCACATAGATCTTCAACTGATGATTAACTGTCTCAGTACATTCGCATCTTCTGCTCTTCTCTCTCAATCACACTTAGCAATCACAACTGACTGGCTATAAGTATCTTTCTCCGAATGATATAATCAAGTCGGCCTGTTAGAACCTTCTTGAAATCATATTAGAGAAATAATATAACTCTTTAATAACATCTCCAATGGCTAAATGAAGCATGCAACACAAAAAGGACCGTGCAACTCAATATGAGTAGATGTGTCGCTTCACACAGTCGGCTCCACAAAATTAACTGAAACTTTATTCTCATGCTGAAATATGTTATGTGCTCTTAGCCAAACATTCTTAACTCGTCACCAAACATGAAACCAAACATGCATATCAAAATGATAGGCACAACTACTAAAACAATATAAACATTGTCGGCTTCCCCAAATTAACTCCAGAAACTGTAACTGGCAAATAGAAACATCATAACTCAACTTGTACTACACAAATAACTCTGTGTCCATGAACATAGCTCCAAAGACATGTCTACAACACAATTATAAGCACGCAAGGCTCCAACATAACCATACTGAGAATCACATACAAAACTATGTCTGTAACACTGTCAAGAACACAACTGTTACAAAGAACTGCACAATTGACTGCACTCAGAATCAACCTCTGCTTCTATGATATCATGCTGATAACATATCCATACAATATATGCTCAAGGCTCTCTGCATAGAACTACAACACACACTCCTTACCATATGCTGTCATCAATGATAAACATACAATCAACACTGGCTTGCTGGCAAATCTCCAACAACTTCTCTATTGTATATACATGATATATATCATAATGGGGGGGTTTTCATTACTCCATTCATCCATGCATCTTATTTTCATCTCTTTTTTGGGGGGATGGTTTTTCCCATGAGGTTTTCCCTCTTTCTCCACTTTATGAGAGATTGCATTGCATTGCATTGCTCTTGCATTTTTTACCTAGGTACCTAACATGGCCTAGTAGCCAGGACCCATCTTACATTGTCAGATAGCATTGTGAGCTTAAGTGAATTTCCCTAATTTTCATTTAAAGGGTGGATGTTGGTGTAATTAAGTATTTACTAATTATACTTTACATAAGTTTACTTAGGATAATACATTTGCATATTAGTTGGCATTGAGACACCTAGGAGTTTTCATTTCATTTTAGCACACGATTAAGAGAAATTTCACTTTAGATGGTGATAGTTGTCATCTTATACCTCTTTGTGTGTGAGATCCAGCTTTAGTGCTCTTATCACATTATCATCCTCTCATTGTTGCACATGTTGCACATACTTTGATGTACAGTAGAGGATGATCCACCTTTTGTGGACATGTGATTCCACCTAGTGTGGTTGATATCTTATCATCTCCTTATCATGTACTCTTATTGCATTGCCTATATATTCAGGCACTCCTACATTGTACTTAGATTGATTGATGCATCTATTATCCATTATCATTTGATCATTATTGAGTTATTCGTTTGATCATATTATTTTTTCTCTCTTATTTGTGCTATCTCTTGAGCTTCTAGATCATAGCATTTTATTCTTTGTTTTAGGAAAATTCTTACACTCTGTAACCTGTTTATCCAATCCATCTGCGACTTCTAGATCCTCTTACTGAGAAATATGTTGACATCAATGACAAAACAATGAATTCCAGGAATTACAACAGTATTCTCCTCCTTTATAAAATCTTAAACATTTAATCTTCCTACCACATTCATTCTCAAATCTTCCTTTAAAAATCTTAAATTTCTCAAATGCTTATAATTTTTCTCTTAGAAATGCAACCCAAGATAATATGAAATAATAATCAATAAAAAGTATGAAATATCTCTCACCTTGTAAATTGGTAGATGAATAATCTTTTTCCTTGAATCATTCTCTTATTTTCTTTCCTTCCTGGCATCCTTTACATATAACATTGTCTAGTTTAAACAATCTGGGTAAATCTCTTACTGCACATGATGAGCTAATTCTTACCAAGTTATCAAAATTGATGTGGCACATCCTCACATGCCAAAGCCAACTGTCATCAATCCCAGATAGTAAAAATCCTTCTATAGCTCCTACAAGTTGGTAAATGTCCCTTCATATCCTATTACCAACTACAATCATGGCTCAAAATCTTTTCCAAATCTCACACCCTTTATTCTTCAACATAAAATGATAGCCATTATTACACATCTATACAAAAATTAAAAGATTGTGACACAAAACCTTCCCATAACAAATGTTTCCAGTATTAGGCTTTCCACCACAAGTAATTCAACCTCTAACAATAATATATGTTGCCTTATCATCACCAAATCTAACAAAACTGCCATCATATTTCTCAAGTGCTATGTAAATTTACTTGTATCACTAGTCATATGATTTGAACAATCACTATCAATCAACTATTCACTCGTGTTCGTTCTAACATAAAAAGTAATCTCAACATTACCATCAACTTACAAAAAAATGTTAGAAATATCAATCCCTAGATTTTCTTCTTCTTTAGCATAAAACGGATTGGATTTATACATTACAATTCAAATGCATCAATCAAAGCATAATGAATGCATACAATAAATAGGACCGAACCTAGACAAACATTCAATAGTATGTTGCACACTAAGTAAGACCCACACCAAAATAGATAAGCAAAAATATTTAAAGCACAACCTTCAGTGCAAACTTCTACCGATACACCACTACTGATACACCAAAATAATCAAACCACATCTAAACCTCTTCTATGCATTGGAAATGTTGACATCAATGACAAATATTAATGACAACAACAAGAATAGCATCTACTTCACATTCTAACAATTAAGCATCTCATATGAAACATTTATAAGGGAGGTCCATAAGAACTCAAATATTCCTAGAGAAAAAAACATAAATATGTATCATGATTCATCTTCTTGTTATCAATCTTATCAAGAGAAAAATAAAATTTCTTCATAGAAGACCTTCATTTAAAATGGGAATTTCTACCCAAATAGGAGGGAAAGCATCCCAAGTAGCTTTTACTAGTGTTTGAAATAAAAATGATGTCACTGAGAAGACTCTTATAAAATTCGATTTATCAAAAGTATCCCTTAGAGAGAAGTGATCAAATTGTCTTCAATCTAGTGATTTTGAAACATTTTTTAAATCCTAACTTGTAAGTATTAAGGAAGGTTGAGAGATGACTATGATTATCAACGTTTGCTTTCTTAATGGCCAAAAACTACAAGCCGTCTTACCTCATGTCTTTTCTATAGGTAGAAATCCAAAGGTGGTTACTGTGGAAGTTATAGGGTGGAGAAAAGCCAAGAAAAAACCTAGATATTATATTTGGAAGATTAATTACTACATATTAATTAAACTAAAGGATACATCAAAATAATCTTAAAATTGATGGTAAGATGAATAGAACAATTCATATTCAAGAAAATCCACAAAGGCTAAAGAGGAAGATATTTGACACAAAATTTCTAACGTGGAAAGGGTAACACAAGTAATGCAACCCAAATAGGGATCGAAAGAGTCTTTTTATTAAAGATGATAATGTCACAAGTCCATGGTTTGAAAACCAATTAATGGAAAGAAATACAAGGGCCATGACTAAGAATCACCTAAACATGGTTGGCCATAACAAAATAAAAATTTGTAAGTTTTTGTATGAGTTCAAGGTGAATTCCATCTAGTGCTCAATCCTTTTTCACCTACTCTTTAACCATGCTTTGAGAGTGATTTTTCCCATAAAATACATTATCAAAGTAAAATTCTCTAGCCATTAACATGCATTTTCAAATTAAGGAATGAGAACAAAGGGGCTCTTCAAGGAACCTTCCTCATGAGACACCTTGGAGATAAACTTCTTGAGTCACTTGAGAGGGGGAGCCATTCTTTATCATCAATTCTTCAGCCAAAAACAATTGTAGAGTTGTGAAAGGAAAATGTCATCTAAAAGAGGCAGTAAAATTCTACAAGTGTGGCAGCTTAAAGCATACCAAAATAAATGTCAAAAATATTTGAGGGATCCTTATTTAGAAAGTAGTATGTGTATACACCTAAAAATGGTCACCTAGACTATTAGCCCCTTTTGCTAAATCAGCAATTGCTTATTCTTGATCAAATCCTAGCTCTATCATTTATTCGATTATTTTCTATGGGCTAACCATCTTATCCTAAGTCTTTATTTATTAAAAGGAATATTTCCTCCCCTTTTAACAAATAAAAAGCCCCCACTTTTCCTCTTATCCTAAGTTGCACAAATAAAGCATTATTCTTATTTTATAAAAAGAGAAAAGTACTTTTTGTCTCATATGGACACAAAAGTCAACTCTTATTTTCTCATTGGAGGATACTTGTGCACATGGATTGCTCCTCTTTTAAGCTCCACCGTTGATTAAATATTTTGCCTCTTAATCTCCATGGTCCATTTCTCCTCATTTACTATAAAAGAAGAGCTCTCTTCTTCATTCTAGATCCCCAACTTTTTATGCTAATATTATGCTGCAGGTTTTCTAGGTCATCTTGGAGCTTTTAGAGACATTCTTGCATCTAGGGTTTGAAGATTTGGAGCATTGTTGGCATTCATCTTGGATCTTCATCAACACTCTATCTTCTTGTCTTCATTCTTGCATCATCATGGCTTTCTTGCTTCATAGTTAGATTTCATTTCTTGCATCTTTCATTTTCATAGTTTAGCTTGCATTGTACTTTCATTTCCATAGTTTAGCTTGCATTTTCATTCTTAATCTAGCTTGCATTGCATTTCATTCTTGATTCTTGAGGATATTGGCATTCTTGCCCTTGTCTTCATTGAATCTCCCATTGCATGGTTTACTAGCAAGGTTATAGGCTAAATAGCTCTAGCTGAGAGCATTCTTAAAACCCTTGCACTCCATGCCTAGGGAGCTATGGATCGATTTGTGAGGGCTCATTCTTGAGTTTCCTTGCATGTAATGATTCATAGAAGTGTGACACAATTATAGCACACAGTATGAAATGAACACTTGCAAACCTAAAAAATCTACAAAGCTCTAAATATTTGAAAAATAAAAATAGTTAAAGACCGTATGATTATTTTCATTTGCTTTGATTTTAAAATAATATCATTTCTTCAATTTTCAGTGAACCTTTAAAATATTGATTTGCAAAATTTAAAATCTAGTTCTCAAGGAATTGTTTATCCAACTAATTCAAACCCAAAAGATCACCCAAAAAAGAAAGATTTGAGTTAATTTAAATACTATTAATTGTGAGTTCTAAGTTTAAGTAATAAAATGACAAAAAATAAAGTCTTTCCTTAGGTTTATTCCAGAAATTATTTAATATTCCTTGTGAGTTATATAAACCTAACTTTTAAGTTAGAATCTGAATCATGATATACTTATCTATATTGGATTCATTATTGTCACAGCCTGAATTTTTTAATAATTATAATTTTATTGGAATAATTATTCACTTATTAATACTATTATTTTTATCTTGACTACGATGTCACATATAATTAAATTTATAGATACCTAAGTATCCCTATATAGAACATATTTTAACTTTTATAGATAGACTATTTCGATTTCAACATAGTAAATTAAAACATATATTCATTCTCCTTTGTATTTTAGATGTAGTTTTAGTTTCTACCCATTCACATGATTAGATATTGTACTCTTTGCCTAAACAATAATTAAGGTCCAAGTTAAAGGATATTTAGAGAATCACACTTATGTGGATTCCAAGTTGTACATGTGTATACAAAGTGTATGGGGATTCATTTATAGAGATACAAATTTGATTTACATAATTATTTGCTATAGTATTATAAATTTCACACTGGGTTCAGATTCACTTTGGTGGATATGTCTAATTTATGCTTAGTTGTGCCTAGTTTTATGAACGTTTCTATAAACATAGTTTATTCTGGTATTCACTACCTTTTCTTGGTTCATTTCTCTAGGACTATAATTCTCATTTCTCTTGTCTGAAAGAAAGGAGCCTAATGTTTGAGTAATAAAAGCCAGCCTTGCCAAAAGTGGGAATCTACCTTTCATTATCACCTTCACCAAAATTTTATTTCAAAAAGGTATCAGTTAGTTATAAATACAACTCCATTTCCCATTTGAAAATCTAGAAAGTTAAATAAGAATTGTATCATTAAAATAATTAAATAAGCACATATGAATATTCAACAAGTAGAGAATTCAAGCATACAAGCTAGATACAAAAACCATAAGCCATTGCATTGTGTTTCCTTATATTTGAAACATGCACTAACATCTTATAATATTCCTCTCAAGTGTATCAAGGCTTGTGTGAAATTCTACCAAAAGGGTTTCACACTTAATATAATATGGTGTAAGTTCATCAATTCTTTACATGTTTATCTTCTTTTTTTTAACGAACGATAACCCTTGGTCTAATTTTCCTAATCCTCTTATCCCACTAATTTTAGGTTAATTTTTTCAAGACGCTAGCACATAGCCTTTTGGCATTTTTCAACTAATTTTTTTCAATTAATTTCATTGAACCACTTTGAAGACTAGCCATTATTATGCTCGAAGATTATCAAGATAGTTGCCAACAAATGAGGTTCAACCCTAAGCTAATACCTTCTCCACTTTGGACTCTGCAAACCAAGGAGGGTGATTCTATAATAATATCTTGTAAATTTGATCTTTTATAACACTGATATCTTTTTACCAGATATATTTCCTTGTATGAAATCCATTATTCACATTGCAATCCATTTAGGCTAGATGTTCTTTGGATTTAATTATTTTAGGATGAGAAAATATGAAACCCTAATCAAGAAAAAATTAGAAAGAAAACTAAAAGTAAAAATGTTTTGATTTTACAATTTGAGAGATTTATTTAAAACCCTAATACAAAATCCTATAGTTCAATGCTTTGTTAAGGCAATAGAGTCATATCAAAATATAACCATTCACAACTATAACACCAATTCCAAACCCTTTGGCTAATAGATTTAATGCCTTACACTAAATTTCCCACAAATTTTATAATATAATTCTTCTATATTATTAATGAATATATTCAACCCCCTTAAATTCTGATCCAAGAATATTTAACCATTCCAATAGAATCGCAAAGAAATCAAGAAATAAATTACAACAAACTTATAGTTATGAAATAGTGAAAACTTGCTTCAATATTTCCAAAGGATCAAACACACTCAATGAGGGGACAATCACACAATAAATGCTCCAAACTCCATTTCCTTATCAACCTTAAATTTACAAAATGTTCTATATATCATTCTTCTCAATCTTAAGGTTTGCGGTCTTCTGTCTACCTCCCCTTGACCCTGTCTTTGTTGGTCATTCTTTTCTTAAGGATTATCTCGACATTGATGACATTATATTGGAAAATGCATGGATTAAGTATGGCTCAACACTCTTCCTTTGCTTCCATTCCATAGTAGACCACCTACAAGTTCTCAAAGAAATGATGAAGTTGTTTCCTCTACCTACAAAGTTTTTTCTAGATGAAGACCGTACTAAAACACAAATTATTGAACTTAAACACTCTACAGAGCTTGTGGTTGTTGCTAGACATGCAAGAAAATGGGTAGTTATCAGAAATTTGAAGGTTGTTATTAGAGACTCTTTTCCTCCCAAGTGGATTTCTAGAGTTATTTCTTTGACTAAATGAATTGGTCTTAATCCTAAAAAATCCGATTTGTTGACAAGGAACTGACAGGCTATACTCTACTTATAAATTACTAGAATGCCAATGGGACATTTTGGTCTTCTCTAGACCTACTAAATGATGCTCTAGGATCCTCTAATATCTTATTCCCTAGAGAAACGCATAAGTGTCATGCTCATCCTCTACCCGATGTCATATGATTTCACTAACTCTGAGTTTATAGGCAGGAGACTAGTGCTTCATGAGGTGTTTGTATGTTCATGGAAGTGGCACGTCTTGTCAGTGACTAGTTTCAAGGGTACACTTCAGTTGTCTTCTCAGATGATCCAGCTAGGTTCTCGTGGGTTTGAGTCTCATGTGTTATCCCCCACCTCTGACACATCATTACTAGAGTTTGTTACATTCCTCTAGCTTCTTGTGATTATTGGGTCTAGTGGAGCTCAAAACTACAAGTTGTTGGGCTCTAGGAATAGGCCAAGTTCTATGTTCAACCCTTTCAACTAGTTTTAGTAAAAGAACAGAATGAGGCTAACTCTGGCTTCTTTCCCCTACACTTTAGGCTCTACTATTACCTAGGTGGGTATACCTACTATTTATTTAAAGCAAAATTGATGAAAAATAAGTTAATTTGATTGCTTCTATCTATATGTATGGTTATGACCTTCTAACTTGTCTACTATCTTCAAATCAAACAATAAAATTTCAAAATAAAATGTAAATAATATATATCTAATTATTGCCTTGTTACTATTAGGTGCAAAGTCAGATGATGATTATTTTTCTATGAAACTGCTAAAAAAAATTTAATTTACACCTAATGTAAATCTGTCTCTTATCCCTTTTATAATTCAAAATATGATGCCCCCATTTTTATGATTAAATATAACTATCATTCCTTGAAAGATCTAATCACACTAAGTTCAACTTAAATCACCCTTGATGAATAAATTAATGAAAATAGAGCATAGTAGTGAATATAAAATATTTGAGACAATAATGGTGTTAGAAAGAAAATTCCACCAAGATAACTGAGAGGGGGGGTGGGGTGAATCAATTATCTGAATAAAACAACTTTTATTAACCTTATTATATCTAAAACATGTGATTAGCATAAACATCAACCATAAAAAGATAACCATACACAATGACACCATATTTGTTAACTAGGGAACCTCTTGATCAGAGAGTAAACCCCGATGGGGATGGTACCCATAAAAGATGTACTAGTATGCAAATTCCTTGCAACAGGATTGACCCTATTAGGAGTCTATGAAATACATCCAGTACACATTAGTCCTTCTTAGGAGACTTTGAATCCCTATGAGGAGGCTCCAACCCTGTTAGGATTTGTGGAAGATAGAAGGAGCCACTGTCCAAATAGCTTCAAGGGAAAGATCATTGAACACACTGTCACCCTGATCTCTATATTATCCAAACAAAATAATACCAAATATAACTGATCTCGGTAACTTTTCTTCTCTCCTCTGACCATGCCTATGTCGCACCAAATGCTTTCCAGATCTACACACTTCACATAACATAACAATCCCTTAGATTTTTTACTCGCATTATTTCACACTTCACAACTTATTTTTACACATCCATCATTCTTCAATCAGGAAAAATAATCATTCCTTTTTATTGTGCTCACTATTTCATAATTGAGTCAGCCAATTAGGCTTCATCAATTACAAAATATAAAACATTACACATTACATAATATTTCCATAATTACACAACATTGTAGGCTCAAAAACTTAATAAATATACGCACGTGCAACCTCTATCTATACTGACTTACCCAGATCGCCTTCACAATGTCTTCAACCTCTGTATAACTCTGCTTATCCAGATTCTATCCTTGTTAGGAGATATAATCTGATTATCACAAACCGCTTCTCAGGAACTCTATTAGAATATAGTTTCCACTAGATCTCTTATAACTGACACAAATACTTGAATTTTTGTACGCACTCTTGACCATGTCATCAAGACAGTATAAGAAACATGTCCTCAGCTCCGCATAGCCTTATCTGCAATTCTCTATGTGCGCGAACTCAAACTATGTCTGCTGCTCTGCTAATCTTCAATATAAACAATATGTTGACATCAATGACAAATATAGTCATGAATGCAACATGTGACCACTCCAATAATGATAGAATACTCCCCCATAAGACATATTCATTATTCATGCTAATAATCTCCCCCTTTGGCATTGATGGCAACATAGATGAAAAATATCCAGGTTCCATGAATACCAAAATGTAACTCTAATGCTTTTGTCTTGACTTTTCAAATCCTTTTCATCAATCACTTCAAATCCTCTTCATCAATCATAGAAAATGTTTTTCATGTATTCTTCTCCCCATTGACATCAATGACAAAGGCATCATTATGTCAAAACAATCTTACTGCTCAAAAATCATTTTTAACCAGCTCAAGCGTCTAAAGATACTATTTAAAAATACCATTTACCAAGAGTCCTTCATGACTCAGGTCAAAATACAAATACTCCTCCATAGAGGAAACATTAGCATACAGTCCAGGAAAATAGTGGTCTATACTACTAGACTGATACAACTTTCTGCATCACTACTCAAAAGTAGGCTGCGGCATAACCCCAAGCATACCTCTCAAATACTCAAATGTATCCTTAGGTAAATGTTTTGTAAATATATCTACTATCTGCTCCTTTGTTCTGATATATTCAAGTTTGACTTCCTTCTTCGCAACTTCGTCTCTTACAACATGATACTTTATCTCTATGTGTTTTGTTTCTAAATGTAACATAGGATTCTTAGACATACAACTGTACTTTTGTTATCACAATGTAATAGGTTCATTAAACTCAATTCCAATATCCTTCAACATTTGTTTCATCCATATTATCTGATTATAAAAAAAATTTGCTGCTACATACTCTTCTTCTGTTGTACTCTGTGAGATAAAATTATGTTTCTTGCTTAGCTAAGAAACCAATCTTCCTCCAATAAAAAATGCTCCACCACTTGTACTATTTTTAATTGGTTAATTATAACCCTAGACATATGTGTGGCCCATCTATTATGTTTTATTGCACGAAAAAACTTTGAAGATTCATTTCTATTGAGTTTTTCATTTCTGTGTTTGCAACAGCAGCAAGAAGAAGAGTGAATAGCTAAGAAAAGGTTGATTGTAAGAGTGAAAAGATTGATTGCAAGTCAAAAAGGAGTGAGAAGGAGAAAGAAGAAGAGGAGGAAGAAGATTCTTCACCTTGTTGAAAAGATTTCTCAAGAAAAAGGTAGGGTTTGTAACTCATTTTTATTTATTTTTTCTCATTTTCAAATGAATGTTCATTGTTTTAAGTTTTACATTTCTTGTTGTTTCATTTTCTTAAGTTTGTTTTAAGTTTTAGTTATTTCATTTGACTTCTAAATTCTTATTGTTTAATAAATTAATTTAAAAATTTAATGTAGAGCATAGGCTGAAACTTGAAAGTCTGAAACCATGTATTTATTCATTTTTTTTTAATTTGGTGAAATCAAGTGTCAAAATGCGCTCCCACAGTTATGATAATGAAACACATGATGATGAGGTGGAATTGGAAACTCATTCTCATAGTAGCACTGATAGTCATTCAAATTACAAACCTAAGCATGGTGATGATCATGACACCAATGAGGGGGATGAGCATACTAAATCCATAGATAGTTGGCCACCTGGTCCACCATCTATTGATTTTCAACAAGCTATGCGGTGTTCCAAATGAATTGGGAATTTCAATGCCTACTACTTTATCTCATAGGCAACAGATTCAAAGTATTCAACAGGCTCATGAAAAAAATATACAAAGGCAGACACATATTCACACTCCTAGATCACAGCAAACAACAACATCATTAGGAGGGACAACCTTAGAACCTTCTTCCACTTCTAATGCTATGGCTGAAGCACAACTGAGAAAGGGGAAATGAAAGGTGACACTTGAAAGTAACCGCATAGAAGATTTTTTTAATGCACGAATGAAAGAGGAGATAGAGGATGCCATTGGGAGATTCTATTTTCCCAATGGCATACCACTTCATGTAGCTAGATCTTCTTATTATAAGGAGATGATGCAGTTGGTGGCGAGGGGGAGGACCATCATTTGTGCCACCAGGTGAGCACAAATTAAGGACCACAATCTTGGAAAAAGAGTATGCCAAGATCGGTACAACAATAGAGAGCATGAGGGCAGTTTGGGAGGAGTCTAGATGCAGCATTATCATGGATGTGTGGATGGACATTAGGAACTGTCCACTCATCAATATCCTAGTTACATGCACAAAGGGCCCATTCTTTCTCAGAGCAATTGATTGTTCAAGGCATCGAAAGAATGTTGATTTTCAGTTTGACATCCTTTGGACAGCTATTGAGGATATTGGGCCACAAAATGTAGTCCAAAGTGATAGACTCGGTACTTGTGTGCAAAGCTATAAGGAGGCTTATTGAGGCTGCATATAAACATATATGGTGGACTCCATGTTGTGTGAATGCCATGAACAATGCACTCAAGGACATGGGGAAGATTGAATGGATTAAGTGAGTGGTCAACGATGCTAGAGATGTGCAGATGTATATCTGCAACCACCACACTTCACATGCACTCTTCAGAAACTTCACAAATGAGTTCTTGAAACTAGTCGAGACTGGATACGCATCCTATTTCATTCTTTTGGAGAGAATGCTTGAGTTGAAAGAGCCACTGCAACTCATGGTTTTGATGAATCAGTGGAATCGGTGGGATGGATCTGTTGGGATTGGAAAGATATAGTACTGAGAGGTGAGGGGTGAATCAGTACCCTCAAAAACTTTTAGTGAATAAACAATCTACAATAGTAGTGTCTATCTAACTAATTGATTCTATTGTTTACAACATACATTCAAATAACTTGTAAATATAAAGTGCATGATAAAAAAAAATATACCATACATGAATGTAATCACATGATACAATTATTTTGGTTACACAGAAACCCTTGTTAGAAGGTAAAAACTGCGATGGGGATGACACCCAAAAATTCTTCACTATTGCAGTAAATAAAGTATGTCGATTAAGGCTAAAATTGTGATCACTTCTGATGATCTTACCCTGTTAGGAGTAACTTAAGATCGATTAGATCTACCTTGTGATAGGATTTTAGCAATACCAAATAAGTGTGCACTCAGTTAAGAGATTTACAACAGATTGTTAAGTCTACTCTATTAAGAGATTTACAATCCTACTATGATGGTTATAAGATAACAGAAAATATCTGCAATTGACAACTTCAACTTGTCTAAATCAGATCTATGAAATACTAAATAGATTTCACCTTCAAGTGTAGTTTATTACTCTCTGTCCTGCTCAATAGCCTTGTGTGTTTCAGAATAAACTGAATACTATCTCTGATAACTACTCTGTCATGTAAACCCTTGTCTAAATTCTGATGTCCTGTAAGCGGCTACTTCTTTATGATCTCCTTGTCATGTCGTTATGTCAAAATGACATCAATTACAATTATATAACAAATTGCTTAGACCTAATTAGGTTTACAACATCTTAGAAAACCTAAGATCTACAGTGTACAAAAATAACCTAGATCTAACTATTACATAGGAATCATCATGACATTTAATGATTACATCCATAATAAATGTACCTCGATCTTGGTAAAATGTTTATAGATTTGTGTAAACCATTTGCAAAGATAAATGTATCATTGTTGATTACTATGTCATTTCATGAATAACTCAGTAAACAATGCATTCTCTGTTTGGTGTATAACCTAATGCTCGGTGTGTAGAATACTCGGTATTCACTGACTCGGTGCCTGGTATACTCTAACGCTCGATAAACATACTTGATTAAACCTGTATCCATTTAACTTTCGGTTCTACCTTGAGATTGCTCAGTATGAAGGCTTTGTGAGTTCAACCAACTAGCTTCTATAGCTTCTTATTTCATCTTTTACTGACTGATCTTACTTGATACTAATGACAACACTTAATACAAAAATAGAGATAACAATCTCCCCTTTTGGCATTAGTATCAAAACTATAATGTATATGTGTCGAATCAAAAAATTTCTAACTCCATATATACATATACGCCAAAATTTTAACTCTTCTACAAAAACTCAATACAAAAACTCCCCCTCGGTGCATGCTCACAGTATGTAGTGAACTACATTGGCATATAAGGCACATACATGATTTCTGCCTTTTTAAAATTAATGCCAAAACAAAATGTACTTACAGCTTATCAAAAATATGTTGGTGGGTTTCTTCAATGAAGCCAAGAGGTTTTCTCATTCCTCTTTCAAGTTGGTGAGAGCAATGTGCTCAAGACCGACTTGTGCATGCATATCGAATATGTTCTCCAAAACTGATATCTCTGGTGTAGCTACAAAGGCTTGTGCCTTCAATGTGTCTCTCCATGATTTTTAGGAAAGGAAGCAGCTCGGCTTGTAGCTCGGTGTCTTGGTCACTTATGTTTTCTTCCTGCTTCCTTAGATCTGCTCTCAATCGCCTTAATTCTTGTACTTTAATGATATGCTTATGAATTTAGGATTTGGCTTGGTTAGAGACACATTTGCACTGGCTAAGATTTTTGCATCCAGCTTCTTGATCTTTTCACTGACCTCGACAGTGAATGTTTCCACAATGCATAATGTAAACAAAATTTTCATTATCTTCTAAGTGATTAATTGTAGCTGGGTTATTACTTCAGAAAGCTTTACCTTATTTATAGCCACTTCTTGGTTGATATTCTCTGCTAGTTTGAATTGTATTTTTGCCTTTGCCCTTTCCTCTATCATTTTCTCACCATCTATGTATAGGGCATTGATAGAACTTGTAAGAGATGCAAGTTGGTCCAAAATAGGTGTATCTTCATTTATTTGGACATCGGGAACAACCTGTTGCAGAATGTCTCTTACATCCTCTAAAATCATCTTACTCTTACTCTCCTTCCTCAAATTTTCTTGTGCTTCCTTTCTTGTACACAACTCTCCATATTTTCTCAATTCCTCGGGGTCTAAGGTCCTTGTGTCACATTCTCGAATTATAAGTATTTCATCCAAGGTAACTGGTCCTTTGCTAGGTTTCCTCTTCTTCTTCTTAGACTCTTGTGGAGATAACTTAACAAATGGAACTAGAGCTTTTACCTCTACATTTGTCTTGTCTAGCTCAATTGACACTATTTCTTCCTTATTCTTCTCCTCGGTGACCTGAGTCTTGGTCGATTGGGTTGGAGCCTCTGATGTAGTGTCGGTGAGTGTGATCTATGTAGCATCTGCTTGTGTGTCAGCCTCTTTCACCTTAGGCTCATTTGTCTTTTTAGTACCTTGAGTGCTTGTTACTTGTCCCCATGTTGTATCCTTTGGTTGGTCGAGGATTGAGCCTTCGGGTTCCTTTTGTGTTATAATTTCAACTGCTTGAACTAGTATAGGAAGGTCACCCGATATAATACTTACTGCTGGCTCAGTGGGGGTTTGTTCTTCTTGTTGAGCTCCAACAACTGTAATGTCCTCATCATTCTTGATGTCATCAGAATCACCATTAGTGATGTCCTCAATGAGTACATCATTTAAACCATCATTGATTCCTTGTATTGTTACCTACTCGGGTGCATCCTGGTTTATATCTAGGTACTCGGTGGCATCAGTAGTATCAGGTGCCTCGGTGTCTGATAGCTCAATGAGTTTCTCAACTGCCAGATCTGCATGGATGCCTTTACCTTTCCTTTTAGTCTTCCTCTTGGGGATTATGGTCAAATCCATCTTGTCTGCCTCAGCTCATCGAGCTTGTAAAATAGAAGACCATAGCAACTGACTATTCTCATCAATATCTGCAAGATTTTCATCAAGTATTTGTAGTGCTCGTCTTTTCACTAGAAATCTCTTGGAATATGTCTTCATCAATTCCTCAATCTTGGGGACTGTAAATGTTGGCATTGTCATTACTAGGGACTGCTCCCTCATTCTTTTCTTTTTATTTAAAGCATAAATCCATCTAGCTAATATTCTATCATATAGACTTTTTGGTACATACTTTGAAAACTCTATTGGTACCTTCTTGAACTTGATCATCTGTACTACTGCTTCTTCTATTTTGTTCTGATCCTTGATTGACAAGTGTTCAAACTGACTTATTTTTGGGTCGCTAAGACCTCCAGTATCTATCATATTGTTTGCAACCTCATCAATTGAACGATCCTTATTCACAACAACCTTCAATTGATTTATGTTATCTTCTTCTTCATCATCAATATCATATTTTCCTCTTATCAGCTTCCTTCTTTTATTTGGTGCCTCGGAGATAGCTTTAGTACCTCTCTTCTTCTGATAAGTTTTGGTCAGTGTAGGCCTTGATATTTTGACAACTCCTTTCTTCAGTGGTCATGAAGGTATAGTAGTTGACCTTGTTATTTTGTGCTACCGTCTACTTCTTCTTAGGAGTGGGCTTAACCGGTGTAGGTTCTGCATCTTTGTCAGACTCGATTGCCTCATTATCATGTACTTTGTCACTAATAAGTAACTGACCTTTAGTTTCTACTTCAACGGGAATGTACTCAGATGCTTCTACATCATCATCTCCAATCTTTTGCATCAATTTATTTATCATTTTTTTTTGGATTTCTTGGTTTCCTTCCCAATGACTAGATCCATTTTAATTCTTTGTTTAGCTTCCATATAGGTTCTAAACCTAGTAGCTTTTGGATCCTTAGTCTCTGCTAGTAAATCCTTGATTGACCTAGAGGCTTGGTCAATATGAATTTTGTATCCCATTGGGGCTAACCACTTTGTTCTCGGTTCAACTGCCTTAATCAATGTGTAATCTGTATCCACTAGGAAATAAATGTCATGTTCATTTTTTTCTACCAATTGTCTCGGTATTCTACTCCTTGTGTTCATCTTGTCCTTGAATTGCTCAAAGTAAATATCCACCATGCTCACAAAATTATCACCCAAACTCTTTATCAAATCAGTAATTTGTAGTGCCGCAGGTTTGTCGGTAGTCCAGTCAATATTACCGATTGAAGGGAAAAACTTTTGCACATAGAAGAATATGCAAAGTGATAGAGATCCAACTTACATGTGTTGGATTTTGCCAACCGAATAGTCTTCATATTCTCCCCAACCTGTTTTAACAGCAACTCGGCAAAATCCAACTGAAATCCCTTTTTCACCATTTTGTATACAATTTAAATTGCTCCACACGGCACACTATTGGGTCTGCTTGATTGAAAAAATTTATATCCAATGACATATGCACCCAACCTTGTTTTGAGATCTTTGATTATGTTAACTTTCAATCCTCTGTCGTCCCATTCTGCTCCAGTTGCTTTCTCTAGCTTGGTTCTCGGTGCACTCATTAGTGCTTTGACTTTGTCAATGGTAGGGTAGCTAGTTACTGCATGTATGATATCTTTTGTGATCTTTATGAGCTCACCCAACCAAAGTTTCCCATCATGGTCACGACTCAACATGATTCTTATCCACTCATTCCTGAAAACCTTTAGAAAATGCAAGGTATTTGTCAAACCCTTGACTCTCAAATATTTGTGATCATCCTATAATTAGGTCCTAATAGGTCTAATTGTATCTAATTAGGTCTAATTAGGTCCTAATAACTCTAATTGGGTCTTAAGAGACCATATTAAGTATATTGGATCTAATTAGGTCTTAAGGGGTCTTAGTACGAGCATATTAGGTGTTAATTAGTCTAATTAGATCTAATTACATGTAGAAGGGGTCCTATTACTCATATCAAGTAGATAATTAGGGCTTTTTAGGATGAATTTGGTCTAAGGGGTCCTATTAAGTTCATAAATAGGCCCCTAATTAGGAACTATTACTATTCAATATTAGTTCCTATTACTAATTTTAGGTCATATTACTCATATGTATTAGGTACATTAATTAGTATAATTAGGTATAATTAGGTCTTGTTAGGTCTTATTAAGGGTTAATTAGTAGAATTAGGCCTTAGGGGTTATATTATCCATATTAGACATCATAATAGGTCTAATTATGCATAAGGGGTCCTATTGCTCATATTAGGTATACTAGTAGGTGTTAATTAGTCTTATTAAAGGACTAATTAGGTCTTAAATTACTTATGTTAATTAGTCAAGTATTAGGTCTTAAGGGGTACTCTTACATCTTATTACTAAATTTACCAAATTAGGTCATAATAGGTAAGGTATTATGTCCAATTAGAACTTAAGGGGTCCTATTACTCATATTAAGTATACTTAGGACTAGTTACGTGTCTTATTAGGTGTTTATTAGTCTTATTATGTCTAACTACCTATCTAATTACGTCTAAGGAACATACTATTAACAATATTAGATCCTAAGGATTGTTATGTGATATCATGCCTATGGATTGTTGTCATATTTTGTTGGGCAGACCTTGGCAATATGATAAACATGCTATATATGATGGGAGATTGCATAAGTATACTATTGTGGCTAATGGAAAGAAACAAATCTTGTTACCTTTGATGGAAGAACCTATTAGTAATGTTTGCACATCTGTGAAAGTTTGCTTCATGGAAGGAAGAGAATTTGTTAACTCTTTGAAGAAGAATGATGTATGTTTTGTTCTGATTCCTACTAAGCCGAGTAAAAAAATAGAGGATAATGTCCCTAAGGAGATTGATAAGTTACTCACCGAGTACAGTGATATCATTTCTGATAATGTACCTGATGGTTTGCCACTGTAAAAAAGCATTGATCATTGTATGGATCTAATCACTGGAGCTAGTTTACTGAATAAGGCACCTCATCGGTTGACACCTACCGAGAATCAAGAATTGAACCGACAGATTCAAGAGTTGTTGGAGAAAGGTTTGATTAGAGAGTTTGAGTCCTTGTGCAGTACTTGTTGTATTGGCACCGAAGAAGAATGGAGAATGGAGAATGTGTACTGATTCCAAACCAATCAATAAGATAACAGTGAAGTATAGGTTTCCTATACCGAGAATGGATGACATAATGGACAATTTGACTGGAGAAAAGTATTTCACAAAGATTGATTTGAAAAGTGGGTATCATCAGATCAGAATCAGAGAAGGTGATGAATGGAAGACTTCTTTCAAGACAAAATAAGGTTTGTATGAGTGGTTGGTTATGCCCTTCGATTTAACTAATGCACCGAGTACTTTTATGAGGTTGATGAATGAGGTTTTGGAGAAATTCTTGGGTAAATTTGTGATTGTATATCTTGATGATATTCTGATATTCAGTAAGACTAGAGAAGACATTTGTTGCATGTTAGACAAGTTTTGCAAAGATTGAAAGAGAAGTTGCTGATAAATCTGAAAAAGTGTTCATTCATGAAAGAAGAGATTGTGTGTTTGGGATTTGTTATTTCACCTGATGGTTTGAAGATGGATCCTGAAAAGGTTGAAGCTATTTTGAATTGGCCTACACCTGTGAATGCTAGTGAGGTAAGATCATTTCATGGTTTGGCAAGTTTTTACCGAAAGTTCATAAGGAATTTCAGTTCAATTTGTAATGCTATGACTGAGACTATGAGAGGAGACAAAAGAGAATTCAAGTGGACACATGGAGTTGACAGAAGTTTTGAGACTTTGAAGCAGAAGGTTGCTGAATTACCTATTTTGGCATTACCTGATTTCAGTAAAGTATTTCAAGTAGAATGTGATGCAAGTGGAAGTGCAATTGGAGCTGTATTGAGTCAAGAAGGTAAACCTATTGCTTTCTTTAGTGAAAAGTTGAATGATGCTAGAAGGAAATATTCTGTGTATGATCAAGAATTCTATCCTATTGTTCAAGCCCTGAAGAAGTGGAGACATTATTTGACACCGAGTGAATTTGTGTTGTATACTGATCATAAGGCTTTACAATATTTGGGTAGTCAGAATAAGTTGAATCAGAGACATACAAAATGGGTTGAGTATTTGTAGAGTTATACATTTGTGATAAAGAATAAGAGTGGAGTCACTAACCGAGTTGCTGATGCTTTGAGTAGAAGAAGATCTTTGATGACCGAGATGAAAATTGAAGTTCTTGGTTTTGATGAGATGAGAGGTTTGTATGAAAATGACCCTGATTTTTCTGAGCTGTGGAGAAAGTGCAGAGCACCTATTCAAGATCAACAAGACACTAAATGGGATGAATATTTTATTCAGGAAGGTATGTTGTTTAAAGGTATTCAATTGTGTATACCAAGAGGAGTGATGAGATCTAATTTGATAAAAGAGAAACATAGTAGTGGTTTGGCTGGACATTTTGGCATTGATAAAACATGGAATTTGTTGAAAGAGAAGTACTATTGGCCGCAGTTGTATAGAGATGTTCATAAATTTGTGAAAAGTTGTGGTATTTGTCAAGTTGCAAAAGGAGTAAGTCAGAATACTGGATTGTATACACCAATTGTTGTTCCTGAGAAACCTTGGATTGACATCAGTATGGACTTTGTTCTTGGCTTACCAAAGACTGTAACAGGTAATGATTCTATATTTGTTGTTGTGGATAGATTTTCTAAGATGGCACATTTTATACCTTGTAGAAAGACATCAGATGCAATACATGTAGCAAAATGTTTCTTTAAGGAAATTGTCAGATTGCATGGATTATCGAGGAGTATTATCTCTGACCGAGACAGTAAATTTGTTGGTTATTTTGGAAAACACTTGGGAAGAAATTTGACACTGAGTTGAAATATAGTTCTACATTTCACCCACAAACCGATGGACAGACTAAGGTTGTGAACAGAAGTTTGGGAAATCTTTTGAGATGTTTAGTTGGAGACACACCAAGTAATTGGGATTCTGTGTTGGCACAAGAAAAGTTTGCATATAATAATTTAATGAATAGAAGTACTGGAAAGACACCATTTGAGATTGTGAATGGCACACAACCAAGAGGAATATCTGATGTGAGAGACATTGCTGATCAGAACAAAAAAAGTGTTGAAGGAGTAAAGTTTGCTGAATACATGAAGACATTGCATGAAGATGTGAAGCTGAAGCTGGAAGACAGTAATCAAACATACAAAGATAGAGCTGATAGATCAAGAAGACATAAAACCTTTGATGTTGGTGATGAAGTGATGGTTTATTTGAAGAAAGGTCAATTTCTTGTTGGCACATATGGAAAGCTGAAGATGAAGAAGTTTGGACCTTGCAAAATTTTGTGGAAATTTGACAATGGAAATGCATATGAGATTGAGTTACCTGATGACATGGACATATCACCGATTTTCAACATTGCTGATTTAAATGAGTATCATGAACCTAATGAAGAAGTGACAGTACTGACAGAATATCCTAAGAATGATGAAGTTGAACAGATTTTGAAGGAAAGAGTTGGCAAAAGTACAAGAGGAAAATAGTACATGGAATACTGGTTAAGTGGAAGAATAGACCGATGAAAGACAGTTCATGGATTTCACAGTCTGAGTTGGATGCAACTCGCACTAGACCTACCAAATGATTCTGAGAATCATTTCAAACAACCCCAGGTGTCTTATGCAGGAGGATCTCGGGTCCTTGGCAATCCTGTGTCACCAAAAAGAATTTTGAGTTTTGTCTGTGTTGCACGGTTTCTTCTTTGACCGAGTTGATTAGTAGTTGGTCGGTTTCCTTTGGTTACAAAGTGTGGTCGGTTATCTCCTGGGCGATCGGTTATTTCACTGGAGCTTGGCGTTGTCTGTCTGCTGCTCGGTTATCTTGCTTACCGACAGGTTTAATTTTGTTTGCTGTTGTGGCCGACTTGTGCATTTATATTGGATCTATCTGTTACAGAAATTGAAGATTTGATGAAACAATATGCCAATAGATTTTTGATGAAAGGTAGAACATTGAAAATACTACAGGGAAAACTTGAAGAGGTTGATGAGGACAGTAAAGTTTTATGGACAAAGATTTTGAAGTCAAAGGTTGAAGCAGATTAAACTACACTTGTAGTTCTCCCTGAGCAAGATGTCAAGGGAAAAGGAAAAGGTGTACATTAAGATGATGTTGATCTAACTACACAAAGCCCAACTGAAGAGCCTATTCATATATATGACACAGAGAAGCCACAAGATGAAACTTACGCAGAAGATCTCTATCATGCTGCCTATATTGAGGAAGAGAAAGAAGATACTCCCGATTAGCTAGTCATAACTGGGAATGATGAAGTGACAATTGAAGACATCACTGAAGGAGATCTTGATGACGAGGCAAAGGAAGATGATGATGTTACTGTTATTACTTCCAAGAATATGGAAGAAGATAAAACTACCGAGGTGGCTACAGTATATACCGAGTAATTTACCTATTTTGGTGCAAGCCATAAATATTGCTACTCAAGAGAAACTTGAGGAGGACACACCCGGGCAACAAATGGACACTACCAAAGGACGGGGTGGAGAAGAAAATAAGGAGACCAATGAGCCTGAGACAAAAGAGGCAGAAAATAAAGGAGCAAAAATCGAAACAAATGTATATGATTCTACAACAAATAAAAGGTAAGAAGCCCAAGGACCTCAGACTGAGGAAACAACAAAAGGGAAAGACAAGGAGCAAAGTGTCTCCGCCAAGAAAAAAAAGTGAAATCTAGAGATGAAATTTCTAATACCTTATGAGAAATACCCCTTATCAAGTTCACAAGAGAAGAGAAAGAAGAAAAAACATGGTAAAGGTACGGTCACCTTAGATGAAATCATTGAAATACCTTCATGTGACCCGAGAACCTTAGACCCCGAAGCACGAGGGAGATATGGAGTATTATGCACAAGAAAAGAAGCCCAAGAGAAGCTAAGACAAGAGAGTAAGCAAAAACAGGTATTAGAATATGTGTGAGAGATATTAGTGTGGGTTGTACCTAATGTCAATTTTGATGAGGCAACTCTCATCATTGACCACCTTGCAACTTTAACCGGGCACATCAACTCTCCAAATGTTGATGCAAAAAAGAGAATAGAAGAAAGAGATGAATCCAAGATTCAATTTAATATTGTAGAGAAAATCAGCAAGGAAGTGGCAATAAATAAGGTCAAATTATCTGAAACCATAAGTGAAATTGAAGCTATCATTCAACAGATAATAACCACTTTGCCAAAGCTTTGCACTAGCGAGTTCTTCACTGCAAAGATCCAAGAACAATTGAAGCAATTAGATGTTGAGTTGCAGAAGAGTGCAAAAAGCTTGCTCATAGACACCAATGCATTCAAAGCACATTATGCTAAGGTCAATCATATACATGGGTTAAGGAATGAGTTGAGAAGAGAAGTAGACAAAATACATGATCAAACAACCGAGCTTCAAGAAAAGTTTTTACCACACATTCAGGTGATGATAAGGCATGTAAAGAAAGCTAAATATCTATTAGCTACTCCCAAGCTATCTGTAGTAGATCATATATTTGATATGCATGTACAAGTTGGTCTAGAGAAGATTGCCTTAGACAGTTTGAAAGAGGAATGGGAAAACCTCTTCGCGAACTTGAAGAAAACCCATCAAAACATTTTTTATACGCTGTAAGTACATACCAGTTTTGGTATTATTCCAAAAAGGGGGGAAAAAGATATGTATAGTTATGTATACTCACAAGGGAAAAGATATGTATAAATAGCTTGTATACTTACTAAGGCACATAAAAAGGAGTTTACAGTTTTAAGTATGCAATTTTGGAATTTTGATTGCAAGCCATACATATGTGTTTTTGTCACTAATGCCAAAGGGGGAGAATGTTAGTTATATGTTGTCATTGGTGTCAAATATAGAGTCGATAAAGGAAGCAAATAGACTAGTCACTCAGTACACCAAGAATAGATACCGAGTAGAGCACAAGGCAAAATCGTTACAAGTAGTGGTAGTTGTTGCACCAAAAGATCGACATGTTAATGCTCGATACAACCACTAGACTTATAGAAGACACAAGAGGTGGTTAAGCCATGTCACGAACCCTGCGAGGGATGTTGGCCCACTGCCAACAATCCACCTTCCAGCGTCACTCGTCATGGCCTGCATGGATTTGAACTTGCAACCAAGCTTTGATACCACTTTTTACAAGTAGTGGTTGTCGTTGCACCAAAAGATTGACCTGTTAATGCCCGATACAACCACTAGACTTATAGAAGACACAAGAGGTGGTTAAGCCATGTCGTGAACCCTACGAGGGATGCTGGACCACTGCCAACAAGAATATCATAAAAACTGAACACAGCCTTGACCTAGCACTCATATTGGGCCAAATGATTACCGAGCATCGAGCACAGTTTAACCAAGCATTCATATATATCGAGCCTCTGTAAATTACCAAGTGATGAATGTAGTCTATACCAAGTAAACCAGGAAATGACATAGAAGTTTGTAATGACACAGACTACAAGGTAAATGGTTTACACCGAGCTAGAAAATAGTTTACCAAGATCGAGGTGAAGATGAATTATGGATATAATCCTTTAATGATTCATGATCGCTATGTAATGTTGTTTAGGTAATTCATTTGGATCGTTGATCTTAGGTTTTCTAGATATTTTCATAACCCTAATTAGGTCAAAATCCTTTGTTATAAGAATTGTCAAGATGTCATTTGGACATGGATCACACATGAAGTAGCCACACTTACAGGCATCTGAAGATCGCACAGGGTTGTGAAGTTGAAGCAGTGACAAAGCATTCAAGGATTGAATCAGATACTAGATCAGAAGGCTACCGAACAAAATTCAGACTAGAGATCTATCACAGCAACGTGATAACAACTAAGTACTTATCAAATCTGAAATCAGGTAAATTTAGTTGCTATATACAAATCAATTTCACTGTTGCATTCTAACAATTGCAACAGACTTACATCTCTTAACAAAGTAGACCTAACAATCTTTTTTGTAAATCTCTTAACCGAGTGCACACTTAATTGTGTTGTTTAAATCCTTTAACCAAGTAGATCCTCACAGATCTTTATTATTACTCCTAACAGGGTAAGATCATCAGAAGTGATCAAACATTGTAGCCTTAACCAAAAAACTTTATTACTACAGTTAATGAAGCTTTGTGGGTATCATCCCCACTGTAGTTTTTACCTTCTAACAAGGGTTTCTGCGATACCAAAATACTAGTGTTATGTGTATGAAGTTTCATTATTGCTTATTTGATTAGAATAAAGTATTTACATTTCAGTTATGTTAATGAATGTATGGAGAAAGTAAATACTACAGTTGGTTAATGAATTACTCTGTTACAAGGGTTAAGATAAAAGTTTTTAGGATTATTGATTCACCCCTCCCCTCTCAGTAACTCACCTTTCCATTATCCCAACATAAACATCATAGAAATTTATAATCATGCTTCAAAAGAACAAAAAATCATACAAACTAAAATGAACGAAGGTAAGAACATTATAAGTACTATCACTAAACCTCAACACCAAAAACTAATAGGTTGAGGAATGTGGAGCATGCATTTCATACACAAAAACTCTATGAACCAATGTTACACTAAGATAAACACCAAATTCTTTGACCTATGATATGAAGCACAAAATTTTGAATCCAACACAAGTATGATATATTCTTTGACCTATGATATAAAGCACAAAAATTTGAATCCAATACATCCAAAAATTCTTTGACTTTTAACCCTTGAAATGTTCTGAGAAGTATATATAAGTATCCCATCTCTCCTCATTTTGTAATCCTGCATCCATTATCATCGAGAAGCAAGCAATCAAGTTCATAAGGCACATAATATTTCAAGAGATTTTTGTAATCCTATCTTTTCCCAAGCAAGATCTCAATCGTTGTAAAGTATTTTCAAGAGAATCTTTTCCATGGATCAAGTTTATTTCCCTCATTGAAGGACAAGCAAAGGAGTCAACCATCAAGGGACAAGATCTACATTCATTCAAGCATTCCAAATGTTCAACCTCTTCAAGTCATTATTTTTTCTCTCCTTAATCAAATATTGTGCCAAAATACATCTATTACACATGTTTGGTCTTTCATGATTTCCTCTTGGGTTTTTGTATGAAGTCAAAGCTATTGCATGACATATTTGATCAAATCCAAAGAAGCATTTACATTTCCAAGGTATGATATGCTTTATTTCTCAGATCTAGCCTCTTCTTTATGATATCACCCTTTCATTTACTTTATTTCATTTCCAGGTTGATTCCAAATATAATTTTGACTAAGGCAAACCACTATTTACAATCGTGTTTTATGTTTTTTTGTGTGCAAGAATAAGTAATGATTCAATCAACACTTAATCTAGAAAGTACGGGATCTGACAGATTGTCCATGAAATGTTTAGGCATAATCACTCGGTATACAGTGCTCAAAGCTATCTATATGCAAGAATAGAATACCCCAAGCGTTATATAACCTCTAAATTATCTTAAGTTCAAAAATGGAGGTCAGAAGAATCTTTTGGTTTTTGTTTCAAGTAATTAGGTGGTTGTTCATTTTTTGTCAATATGTACTTGTTGTAACTTATAATATTTAATTATTTGGAATTTTATCTTGCATCACCCTATCATTTCCCCTGAAATAAATCTTACCCTAATTTATCATCAATGGAGGATCAATGACTCATTTAGTGTTTAAGTCATGCTTGATCCTATCGGGTAATCTTCCTTCTAATTTGCATTAAGAAAGAGGAACAATCTACCCATTGATTCTATTTTTCTTTATTATACATTTTGAACCTAATACGTGACATTTCCTATTTTGATTTGGTGTTTAGATCTCATACATTGCATCATTAGATTTGATTTGGGTAATTTTCATTCTTCATCATGGATTTTACTAAGTTAGATTGGTGTGTGATAACTTATGTTGTTACATTTCTCTATACCTCTTTTTATCAATCACATGGAATGGATAATACTCTCTTGCATTTCAGATTGTTTGTTTTCCATCATGGTATTATTACGTATAGTACTATGATACTTTCAAAAATCTTTCTTTCTTCAAAAGCATTTTTTAATAATTTTATCAATATTTCATGTGGTTTTCTCATTTAAATTGTAGCAAAATACATGGAGAATATTGATTACATAAGGGTCTTTGTTGATGAAACTAATGATGAAATTAGCATAAACTACCTTAATCCTTCTCCTAGGGTACCTATTAATCATGAGGATAGAGATCAAGCTCCTTACAATCCCATATTAGTGAGACCTAGATCCTCTCCTCCGTAACCCACCTTAATAGATAGTCTTAAGAAAGCTAGTTTATGTACTTTTTTAGATGAGTTATAAAATTCCCTCTTTTATCAAAGAATTTTTCACAATCATGATGTTAAGCATTTCCTTGGTTATTTATTTCCAAGAATAACATTAAGTAGACATGGACATCTTGATAAAAGTTCTTCTTCTCCACCTAAAGAAGATAAGAATAGTGATAGGAATCCTAATCTCCATAAAGAGAACATTTCCCTTCCTATTCATCTTTATACCAAATACTTTCATAAAGCTCAAGTTGAATGTCCTTCCCCCTCAATACTAAAGGCTAATTACAATGTGGATTATGAAATTACTACTAAACAAGGTTATAGTGGAGAAGGTCTTGGCATTAATAAACAAGGTATAACAATCCCTACACAAGTTACTAAATATGGTCTAGGATTATAACCTTAAGACAACACTTTTCCCTCTTCTTTTATTCCTATGCATCCTTATTCATCACACTAAAAATTTCGTCTAGACATTCATTTACCAACACAATCCATTGTTACACCTCATTTTAATGACTATTTGGCTTTGACTAAGAGAATCTTTTGGACACTTAAATATGACACTTAAATTTGTTTTCATTTTACATATTTTCCAAAGAATAAAAGAAAGATCTTATGCTTATTCTTGATATTAAAAATATACCTTAGCATTTCTCTTTCCTATTATGTTGTTCTCTGTTGTGTAATTTTAGTTGCTTACTTCACTAGGGGGTCTTTTTTTCCCATGATGTCCATTGTGAGCCACATAACAAGTCTTTTACCTTGTCTTTCTTCGAGAGAGAAAGGTCTCTCTATATTTTTAATTTATCCTTCCAAAGTATTATCTTTTTGTTGGTTAAATCTTTTATCCTAGGATGTCCTTCCAAGAATAGACTTTTTTGTTGAGGAACTTTCTCTTTAGGGGATTCATATCATTCTTTATAGCCAATTCCTTGCTTGGAAGTGCATATCTCTCATAATGGATTTTTCCGCTAAGTTTGTATAATGTGGCATTGTTCTTCTTTTTCCTTCATATGACCCATTTTTGTGTTTGTGGGTTTGCATTTTTTATAGTGGTACATTCTTTGTAGCATAAGATACTTTCTTTCACACAAGGTATTATCATATTTTTTGACAATATTTTTCATGCCTCAAGAGCATGTCTATTATCAATCATCTTTCACTTACAGAGAGAATGATATTTCTCTTCCTTTCTACTTGATCCATTATTCTTTTATTGATCTTTTTCTTTTATAACATGATATCCTTTCTTGCATGATTTTGTTTATTTTACACGAGGATCTTCTCTTTTTTTAGAATATGTACATCCTTGTTAACAACCTTATCATTTCTTGAAAGTGTATGTCTATTATAAAAGATCTGTCACTTAGAGTTTACAATTAATTATATTTTCCATTGCATTGGGGATCAGGCTTTCATTTATAAATCTTCATTTCCCTTGTCTCACTAAGGATCCAATTTTCATGGTGTAGTGCCATTCATTTATCATGTGACATTCTATTTTGATATGGAATTTGTTCATTTTGATTCTAGATTAGATCTCTTATGCAAGAGGTGAGTATCCTTTATCATAAACTCTTCCTTATTTGAAAAATTATAATATTCATCCTAAACAAATAACCTTACTTGGGGCGTTAAAAGTGTCTCATACTTCATAAAAGATACCTTTTTCACATAGCAATAAGGGGGCTAAAAGGGTGCATTTTTATTCTCCTCCCCTAATCTTGTATACATGATCTCTTCCCACTTACAACAGTTAAGGTGACAATGGTTACGGTAATTTTTTAAAAAGAATGCTCACTATAGAAAGGCACACTACTAGAGCACTCATTACCTAGAAGATAAAGGCTTATTGTCAAAGGGATCACTGTTCAGATAACATAGAGTAAAAGAAAGAATACTTAGGTACTGAAATAGTAGCTAGAGAATTAAAGTTTACATTGCAAAACACTACACTTAACAATACCTCATATATATGCATACAAGGAGATATATTCTCTTTCACACGTCTTTATCACATATACACATACTTGCATACATACTTGTCCAAGCATACATAAATGTGACACTCTCCCTCCATAATTTATCCTTTACTTATACTAGATACTTATAGTTCTTAAAATTTTAATGGTTGTCTAAGCATCTTAATCGAACATAATTCAAATTACGTGGACAACTCAACATTTCCATGATGAAAAGGAATGAAAAAGTAAACCACAACATATCTTAAACTAGGACCAAAATATACATCATACATGTTATGATTCATCCCGCATTCACCAAAGTATTTAATGTGAACGTGTGAACACCCAAGCTTGCCCAAATTTAGAGTAAATATCATAGAAATTTGCAATCATGCTTCCAAAACACAAAAACTCATACAAACTAAACTAAAGGAAGGTAAGAACATTATAAGTACTATCCCTAAACCTGAACACCAAAAACTAACACGTTGAGGAATGTGGATCATGTATTTCACACTCAAAACCTTATCAACCAATGTTACACTAAGATAAACACCAAATTCTCGCGCAAGCCTGTGTACTTTCTTCCGCGAGCCTTCGTACTTTCTCGCGTGAGCTTGTGCTTTCTCGCGCGCGGTTCGGTACTTTCTCGCGCGACCCTGAGTACTGTCTCGTGCGGAATTCCATGATAGTAGAGACAGAATTTGCAAATTTGTAATTTCAGATTATTGATTTCTAATGCTTACGGTTTGCTATTGATTTGTCTTGATTTTGTACTTTTGGATGTGTGCTAAATTCTGGATTGCAGATCTTTGGACCTAAGGTGAGTTACTACAATCTCTATAACATTTGGATTTTGGACATAAAATTAATCTCTTGTGTGTTTGGCTTGAGTGATTTATCTCTTTCATAAACCACATTTCAATTTTGGGGTTTTTAAAAAGAATATAGATTCATTTCCTGCATGTGTTTCACATAGATAAGTAGGCCCTATTAACACTATTCATGGTTCTTGAGAGAGTGGGTTTCCAGCGAAACTCTTCTCAACGAGAGAACCCTTGTAGGCAGGGAGGTTACTAGAACTGTCTTTGCATTCTACTAGATTTGTAGTCTTTGACTTTTCGATCGATGCATTCTCTCTCCGGAGAGGTTGATAGATCATGAGTTATTGACATTACGAATCTTGGCGAGATAGTTTTAGTCTTAGCGTGTCGGAATGAATCTATCTTCTATGTTTGGGTGAAGAGAAAAGGATAGAGGATTATGCTCTACTCTCTTTTTGTGTAGTAACAGAAACTCACACCCTTGGATCTACGCCAAGTCCTCATGTGGTCTTTGTTGTGAGTCACCTTTTAGAGAGGGTTAACCGTAGTGGACATTCCCTTCATTGGGTAAACCACATTGACGGAACCTCAAGCAGTAATAGCCACTTTTGCCATGGTAGTGACAATCGCTATACAAATGTCCTTATGGAAGAAATCTCCACGAGTACAGTTTCTTGATGGGCTGTCAGATCTCCTCAGCATCTCCAATCGATTAATTTCTCAGAATGTGTCAAAACCCCGATGCGCCTAGATTGGAGTTTGCCTTCTTGAAATTGTAAAAGTTGCAGAGTCAAGCCATTATTAAGAACCATAGTGCAGCCAAATTTTTCTTTTTAGGACTATGTGTGTGATTGGAAAAACATTTTGGAGAATATACACAAGTAGTATCTTTAAGGAATAGCATACTAAGTCAATATTCATGTTCATGAGCAAGGTTGCTTTGTCCCTTGCTCATTGGTTGAAGACGTTTTCTTGCAGAAAATCCATGGTTGCTGTTCTATGTGCTTGATAAATGCTGAAAATCTGTTAATATGCCTGGTTAATCTTTTAAAACCAACAAAAAAAAAACTAAGTTCCTGAGTTTACAAACTTGATGATTAAGAGGTCTGATCCTATTTCGTCGCCTAGCTGTGCACATTCTCTTGCGAGCCAGGTATTTTATCGCGCGAGATTTCATTTTCAGCCCTCCTTAGTTGATCCAGGTCAGATCAGGCTACTCACCCTACTGTTGGAAACATGTTTTCACTTGGGATTATTGTATTTTTGACCTCTTGAATTAGTGACCTTTGATTTTACAAGTAACCTTGCTTGGAATCGGTAAGTCAGAAATCATCCTTGTTGAGTTGATACGCCTTTAGATTCTTTGATAACATACTTGGAGAGTCTTAGTAGTCTCTTGTCCGATTCACTTCCACCCAAAATCAATTTCAATCATATATAACTCGGTTAAAATCATCCTCCTGATCCATATGTGCTAGGATACTTATCCGTTGATTGGGCACCTCTGTGGCAGTGTTGATTGACACCTTTTGCAATTTTCTATCTCACCATCTCTCTTTTGGATAATTGAACACTTTTACTATCCTAGTTTGATACCAACGTATCTTAGGGTCATCTTATCACCGAGTGCTTTTCCTTTCATGTCGGTTACGACAAGGTATCAAGTGAGTCAAGGGAAACGACCTAAGGTTGTCTTTAATCAATTACCCCCAGTCCAAACTTGTCAAAAGCATAAGGGAAAGGAACCCATATTTGACCAATCACCTAGGAGCAAGTCTACTGAGTTGAGAACCCCCTTAGCATCTTCCCATTTAGGTATGGATATGAGTTATACCATGACTCGACAGGAGAGGGAAGCTATGGATCAAAACCTTGATGACCTCTACGAAAGACACAGAGACAACATTCTGTTTGGTAATTCTTCTCATGATGCTCAACTTGGTTCACCCCCCATCAATACTAGGTACCTAGATGCACATCAAAGAGCCGAAAGGCATGAGAAACAAGCTCACCCAGAACATGGTCACAACACGAAGACCAAGACAATGAACTTGGTGATGCTCATGTCAATGCAACGTATACCAATGACTTGTTCAAACAGTCAAGACCAAACTCACCACTTCAAACAACCTCAAGGTATACAAGTGAAAAACTCAAACAGATTGAGCACGAGAAGAAAGCCTTTTTAGATGAGCAAGCTGCGAAGCAAGAAAAGTTTAGACAACTTGAGGCGGAGAGACAAGCTTTGTTAGAATTGGAAAGGAAAGCCTGCCAAGAAGAGCAAGATAGGCTTTTAGCCCAACAACTTAATACCCAATTCAACAATAGGGGTGCCAATAGTGACAACAACTCTCCTTCCTCCACTCCTTCTAGAACACCACGCAGTAGAAGGCGTTCAAGAACCCCTTCAAGTTCTCCTAGTCCTAGAGGAAGAAGGACTTCACAACATGCTCACTATAGGAGACAAACACCTCCTAGGCACTCGAGGCAACCTTCGCAGCATGCTCATCATAGTTCTCAATATGGGGGCAGTAGCTCAGACTTTGATCTTAATTCTCAGGACTTCATGAGAATGCAACAAGAGCCGCTCTTCCAACAATATGTGGAAAAGTACTTGGAACAAAACAAAGATACGTTCCTCGAAAGTCTAATCAACAAGGGCGCAAGAGTCCCTTATAATTTTGATGTGGATAACAAAATTAAGAAGCAAAATCCATCACAAGAGGAAGAAATCAGACAAATGAAGAAAATGATGGAGAAACTTTTGGCACCTAAGAGTTCATTCTCACTAGACTCAATTTGTCCTAATCCTTTTGACAAGAGTGTGAGCATGAAGGATTTTCCCAGAAGGGTTGAACTCCCTCAGTATGACAAATATGATGGTAGTGGCGATCCACATGATCATGTGCGCCAATTTTATACTATGAGCTTTGAGTTTGACCAAGATGATTCTTATCTGATGAGGTTATTCCCAAGGAGTCTTAAGGGGCAAGCAATGGAATGGTTTACCAACATAACTCCCCCCGTCAAGACTTTCAAAGAGCTTGTTCATATATTTGTTCAACACTTCGCATACAATCTTTCAAGATCTGTCGCTATGTTGGACCTGTGTAACCGAAAGCAAACCCAAGGGGAACCCTTTGTCTCATTCTTGCAAAGGTGGAGGCAACAGTGCTCTCGTTATCCTAGGACCATTCATGAAGATGAGAAAATTGACATCCTTGTCAGCAACTTAGTGCCTGAAATGCGGTATGAGGTTCGAAAGATGATCTTCAATTCCTTCGATAACATGGTCGAAACCGTGTGTAGAATTGAGGATGTCTTAAAAGAGGAAGGAATTTGGACCAGACATGGCAACAATAACAACAACGGTCAAAACAATAATAATTCCAACAAAGATAAAGGGAAGAATGCACATTGGAACAAAAACAAGCAAGTGGTTAATGACGGAGTTGTGGATTCTCCCCAACCTAAGGATCAAGGTGTCCTTCACTTGTCTAGTGCAGTTCAAGCTATGAAGCTCAATGCACCTCCTCAACAAGAGAGTAGGCCAAGGTATCAAGAGAAACCCAAGAAGGAAAAACGTCAATTTGCCAAACTTGGTGACTCATATGAGGATGTTTTCAAAATGCTCATTGCCAATAATCTTGTGCATCCACAAGATCCCACAAAGCATTACATACCTGACATTAAGCCACACTGGTGGCATGAAAAGGCTTTCTGCAAGTTTCATAATGGCATTGGGCATACCATTGAGAATTGTTGGAAACTCAAGCACATTATCCAAAATCTCATTGAGAATGGAAAGCTTAAGGTGGATGACCTGAACACCAATGCCGACCATAAGGCTTTCAAAGAGCCCTTGCCCAAATACGAGAAGGGGGAAACCTCTAAACATAAGGATGGCAAGGCTGTGATCAACTACACCTACATAGCTACAAAAAACGTGGTCAACATGCTTGAAGTTGTGGAGGAAAGTGTCAACATGACAAGGAACAAGGATCCATATGGTTATGACTCCTATGCGAACTCTCCCCTATCTTTGATGAAGAACCTGTTGTGGTGTTGAGGGGTCCTCACTCTAGGATGTCATCCCAAGCTCTTAATGCTGTCACAAGGAGTCAAGGCCCTGTTGTCATTAGGGGGCCCAGTTTAGGTTAGCCCAATAAACCAAAGCAAGTGGTATCCAAGAATGCCACCATAAAACCAGCTGTCAACCCCAAGCCGAATTATAACCTTGTTGATCAGTTACAAAAAACACTAGCTCAGATTTCAATCTTGGAGCTTTTAGAGTTGTCCCCAAGACACAAACAAGTCCTTGAGGATGCTTTGTGCATAGCCAATGTTCCCAACAATTTAGACGTCGACCAATTCCAAGGCATGGTTAATCATATTACCAGTCCTCACTACCTTACATTCTCAGAAGATGATGACAAAGCCTTGAACCACCCGCATAATCTTTCCCTTCACATCGAAGTCATGATCCATAAAACCCGTGTCAAGCGTGTGTTGATAGATGGGGGTGTTGGGCTCAATATCTGTTCTTTGAGTCTGTTAAAAACTTTGGGCTATTCTGAGGAAGTGATCATTACCAGAAAGAAGATCACTATAAAAGCCTATGATGAGGCAGAAAGGAGTTCCAAGGGGCTGGCTGTTCTTCCTGTCAGGATTGGCCCCGTTGAGAGAGACATTTTGTTCCAAATTGTTGATGCTGGTCCTCTAGCATAAAATATCTTGCTTGGTAGGCCCTGGATCCATGAGATGCAAGCAGTGCCATCCACCTACCACCAGTGTGTTAAGTTCCCCTACAACGGAGTAGAAGTTTGTATACCTGGGGATAAAACCTTATCTGTCAACTTCATTTCGACAGGGACCCATGTTCCCCTCAACAGAGAAGCAGAGGATTTCAATGCAACTCTAGCACAGTGGAAAGATAAGTTCAAATCAATAGACCTTGGTATGGGGGGATACCAACTTAACTCCTTTACAAAGATGCCTGTTTCCCCTAGGTCTTATGGTAAGCCTTCTCAAGAGATGAGACCTTCTTCTTTGGCCATGACTTTGTTTGACACATTTGTCAAGTCTTCAGTGCCTATCCAGGATGAGAAAGAAGAAGTAGCTGTTAAAGATTGGATCTACAAAGAGGAGAAGTATATGCACAATGAGAACTTCTCTCCTTCTCCTAAGGCTTATGGGAGAGGATATACGTTGGTCAAACAAATGGGCTATCCTAGACGTGGCCCTCTCAGTCACAGATTACACACTAGAGCCGAACCTCTCAATCATGCTCTTTTCGGATGCAAGTCTAAGAAGACTGTTGGCCTAGGTTTTCTAAATAATAACAAGAATATTGTTCCTATCCTTGATGAGTCAGATAGTGAGGATGAATCACAGTGCATACCAAATTTGACAAATCCGCAAGACATGTGTGATGATTGGATTCCTTCTACTAGTCTCCTTTGGGAAGATTCAAATAATCCAACCACTCATGCAACAGTTGCAAGCATAGAACAAGATGGATTAGACATTGACCCAAGAGAAGGTGTTACCATTCATGACATCGAAGCTTCTACATCAAGGCGTCCCAAGCCTTTCTAGTGTAAACATCCCAGCCAGGATTCAGAAACAAACTCACATGAGTATGAGTGGGACTCTCTCTCTGATTGTTCCACAGTTGACATGGGTGTTGATGTCATCCATTCCTATAGTTCTCAACCCGAGTTAGCTGACGAGTCACGTGTAGGCCTAGAGGATTGGAACCCACATGTTGCATTAGTGGATGATTCTTCGCTTGTTAGGCCGAATCCTGATTTGGGTAACTTAGAAGAATACTTCACAGACTCTAACTCTGCGGTCACCAAAGATGATACATCCATATCCACAACATTGAACCAGCCATTGACTTACCCCTTGCTCACCCCCACTTAATTGATTGGTCTCAATGCTATCAAGAGCCTCAGCTCTTAACTCTCCAGAATGACTATGAGATAGCTTGTTACCTAAATGCTCTTGAACCTATAGTCTTACACCAGTGAACCAACTACAAGCATGATAGAACCAGATATCAAGTACCTTAGTCACAAAATAAAGAGAAAAGAAAATAAAAAGAATAGGAGTTCTGATGGCGAAAACCACTGTGTGGCAGTGTCAGAACCAAAAAAAGTAAAAATAAATGACGTATCCAAAGGTGAAAACCTCTCTGAGGCACCTAAGGATGAGGTACTTGATCATCTTCCCAATTATTTTCAAGACAGATCATCAATGTTTGTTGAGCCTACACAGCCAGTAAATTTGGGTACATAAGAGGCACCACAAATAGTACATTTGGCTCAGTCTCTATCAACACGGGAAAAAGAAGCATATACCAAGTTCCTACAGAATAAGGTCAATTTTGCTTGGACTTACTCAGACATGCCAGGATTGGACACTAATCTCATTATGCATCACTTATCCATAGCTCCAGGTGTTAAACCAGTCAAACAAAAGTTGAGAAAAATGCATCCTCACATTGCTCTTTTAGTCAAAGCAGAACTGGAAAAACTCCTTAGTGCAGGATTTATAAGGGCTATTGACTATGCATAATGGATATCCAACATTGTACCAGTTTCAAAATGCAATAAATCCATTCCAATCTGCACAGATTTTAGAGATGTCAATAGAGCATGCCCAAAGGATGATTTTCCACTCCCTAACATAGACATGATAGTGGACATGACGACGGGTTATGAGATCTATTTCTTGATGGACAGTTTTTCTGGATATAATCAGATTAAAATAGCTCCTGAGGACAAGGAAAAGACTGCATTTACTTGCACATGGGGTACTTATTGTTGGAACGTCATGGCTTTTGGATTGAAGAATGCAGGAGCTACATATCAAAGAGCTATGACAACAATTTTTCATGACATGATGCATAAGAATATGGAAGATTATGTGGATGACACCCTAGCTAAGTCAAAGAAAAGAGACACACACTTAGGTGATTTAGAAGTCATTCTAGATCGTATGGAGCAATTTCAGTTAAGATTAAATCCAAAAAATATGCATTTGGCGTCACCTCTGGAAAGCTTCTAGGATTTATCATTTCAACTAAAGGAATAGAGGTAGACCCAGAGAAAGTTCAAGCAATATTGGATATGCCACCTCCCAAAAACATTAGCCAAATGTCAAGTCTGCAAGGACGTCTTCTGGCAGATAGAGCTCAACCCTTCAATAATAACTTGCATAAGGGGGTCAAATGTGTCTAGAATGAGGATTGTTAAAGGAGCATAGATCAGATTAAGGAATACTTGGCAAATCCTCCAATTTTGATGCCTCCTATTCCAGGAAAACCTCTCATACTGTATGTTTCAGCAACAAAATCTTCCTTGGGGGCATTATTAGCTCAACTTGATGACACTGGGAAAGAATGAGCCATATATTACCCTTGTTGCATATGAGGTCAATTACACTAGTATTGAGAAAGCTTGCCTTGCTGTGGTGTTTGCTTCCCAAAAATTGCGACATTACATGCTTGCGCATACAATACACCTCATAGCAAAAATTGATCCTCTCAAGTATTTGCTCGGCAAGGCTGCCCTCACAGGTAGACTTGCTAAATGGATGATGGTTCTTTCAGAATTTGACATAGAGTATGTTGAGCGCAAAGCTATAAAAGGCCAAGCCATTGCAGATCAATTGGCCGATTTCCCAATTCAAGATAGCATGCCCATTCAAGTTGAATTTCTAGATGAGCACCTAATGTACATGACTGAGAGAACACGAAAGATGTTCTTTGATGGCTCTTTAATGCAGAATGGTTCAGGAGATGGAGTGTTGTTTGTTTCTCCTCATGGGTACACAATTCCTAAGTCCTACAAACTATTGTTCCCATGCACAAACAACATTGCTAAATATGAAGCCTTGACAAATGGACTCAAGATGGCTATTGAATGGAATATCACATAACTGCACATCTATGGGGATTCACAATTGATAGTCAACCAAGTTAATATATCAAACCAAAGCTGAGAAACTGGTACCTTATAAGAAAATGGTTGATTCATTGAGATGGTATTTCACATTCGTCACGTTTCAGCAAGTCCCCAGAGTAGAAAATAAAGCAACTGATACTATGGCCACACTTGCTTCGCTTCTTCAGTTAGAGCAGCATGAGTCTAGATTTGAATTTCTAGTGGAAGAGCTACACTATCCTATTTATGACTCCCAAGAAAGCCATGTTATATGTACCATTGTCGGTCATGAATCATCCCGCTACAGTGCCATTTACTCATACCTGCATGATGGCATCATCCCTGAAACATTTAACCGATCCAAAAGAAGAAACCTTACCCGAAACGCCTCTCGCCATTCCCTCATCTTTGGTGATTTGTATAGGAGGGGTTTAGATGGGACACTTCTTAGGTGCTTAGAAAAGGAGGAATCCGATCAAGCGCTAGTTGATATTCACGAGGGCATCTGTGGGGGACATTTCAATGGTCTTTCCATGGCTCGAAGGTTGCTTAGGGCAGGGTACTATTGGCCTACCATGCAGATGGATGCGGTAGCTTTTGCGAATCATGCGAAAAATGTCAAAAACATGGTCACCTAATCCATGCTCCAGGCAGGGAGCTCATTCCTTCCATATCTCATTGGTCATTTTAGCGCTGGGCCTTTGATCTTGTTGGGCAGATTCATCCCAACTCATCAAGTGGACATAAATTTATCATCACTGCTATTGACTACTTTACCAAATGGGTAGAAGCTGTTCCACTTTCTACTGCCTCGGGCAAGACAGTTTCTCTATTTATCTTGAACCATATCATCTATCGATATGGAGTGCCATCTGAGATAATCACTGACAATGGAGGTCAGTTTAAAAATAAGGACCTTACACAACTCTACAAGAAATTCAAGATAAAACAACATTGGTCCTCCATTTACTTCCTGCAAGGAAATGGACAAGCAGAGGCTTCAAATAAAACCATTCTCAAAATTCTACATCGAACAGTTCATAAGAATGGTAGAGATTGGCATTTACAGATAAATCCAGCCTTATGGGCTTATAGAACGAGTATTCGTACTCCAACAGGGGCTACTCCTTTTGCCCTTACTTATGGTGCTGAAGTAGTGTTACCTTTAGAGGTTGAGATTCCTCCACTTAGAGTCTCTCTCAAAGGTCTAGTTACCAATGAAGACTACTGCACCATGAGACTACAAGAGTTAGAACTTTTAGATGAGAAGCGTAAAACATCATTTGACCATATGAGGGTCTATCAAAAGCGGATGTCCAAAGCCTTCAACAAAAAGGTTCACCCTAGAGCATTCCAAGTGGGAGATCTTGTCTTACGAGAAAATCCTAAGAACCAACAACATAGAGAACAAAAGGGAAAATTTAAACCTAATTGGCTTGGACCCTACATCATCATAGCAACTTTTGGGATAGGTGCTTATTTACTATCGACTAAAGAGGGGGAGCAGCTCCCTAAGCCTATCAATATCTTGCACCTAAAGAAGTTCTATCCATGATGCCTGTTCTGTCTAGGGGCATCCTTTGTACATATTTATTGTTCCTGAAAAAAAATTCCAAAAAAATTCATATATAATGCTGAAAAAAAAATTCTAAAAATCAGAAAATGTCCTAAAAAAGAGCATCCTAGTGAAAACCTAGCAATAGGCGCTTTGATGTCTCACTAAAAAAATCAAAAAATTCAAAAATTCAAAAAAATAGAAAAAGTGCCTTGCTGAAAACCTGGAAATAGGCGCCTTGGTAGCAAAAATACAAAAAAATATATATAAAAAGTCCTGAAAAAAATTGCAATAAAATCCAAGTGGTGAAAACCTGGAATTGGGCACTACTTGAGGCCTTTGCACCACTGTTTCTTAGCATGCGTACTCGACACTTAGCCTTTCTCCATCATGCCTTCTCCTTGTTGCCTTGGTTTGGAATTGGTCTTTGTCTTTGTTTAGGGGTCATAACTATGTTAGCTTTGGTCTCTTGGATGCGCCAGTCTTTAGGACACCTCACAAACAGTGTTTTTCAACACCACCCCAAATGTGTTTTTCAACACAACCCCTGACATCGAGTGTTTTTCAACACTTCTTGGTTTGGTCTTACCCAGTTTTGTCATGTGCTTTTACCTGCTTGCAAGGATTTGATCCTTATCCTCAGAACTCAGTATCAGTAAACACACTTAAATTTTTAAACACAACACTTAATGCTTGAGCTATGTCATGATCTTTTCTTTGTGTGCTGACTGTTATTAATTTTCATTGAGTGTCCTTGTCTAATAAGTCTCTCCATGATGCATAACTAGAGGACTTGGGGCATGGGGCATATTTTTATTTGCTTTCTGCTTGTGGGTGTGTTCTTGAATATCTTGAGTGTCTCTTGTTGTTCCCTTGAAACACTTAGGAGATTTAGGGCATCATCCTTGATTGTTTTTTGCACAACCATTCTTATAGTCATCCTAGCATCTATGCCTTAATGCGAGAGTGGTTTTGCTACATTAAATTGGGTAAGCTAACATCGAAGTCATCCTGACCTTTATGTCTTTGATGCTTATGTTAGAATCTTTCCACATTCCAATCCGATATAAATCACATTCATATCTTCATAGCTACGCTTGTGACTAGTGATGATTGTGTGATTTTCCGATGTCTGTTAATAATGGCCCAATGATGAAAATAAGTTTCTTAACATTCTCTAATGAATGATGAACAAAAATCCTATGTTACAGTTGCTCTATTGCAAGTACACCTTTGCATTTTCATGTAGCTTGCATTGTTAGATTTCATGTTAAATTGCATTTTTAGGCTGCATTATGAGTTTGAGAGGGTTTTCCTTCATCTTTCTTATGGACTTTTAATCAACTGTGATCACATTCCGATCTTCATTTCCTTATCTTATTTCGTGATCTCAATCAAAATTCTCTATCTTAAACAATTGATTGATTTTGGGGCATCCTCTTTCTTGAGGCAAATTCTCTTTCTTCTCTCCATTTCTTTCCATTTCTTTCAAACTTCTATCTTCCATTCACTTTCACCCCACTTCTTTTCTTCTAATTCAACCTTGGGGCATAACCTTTCATGATGATCTACCTTGGTTCTGTGATCCTTATCTTTAGTTCGATTTGATCAAATTTGTCAATTTACTGTTTCTCCTCTATCTCATTTCAATTTCGATCACGAGGGGGCAGTACCTATCAAACTTCAATCCTTGATTCAGCTTTATCAAACCTATCAATCAAACCTTGCTTGAGACTTGACAATTACCTATTTACAGGGGTGTTGGCCTTGTCTTTTTCAACCAGCTTATCTTTGTCTTGATGTGTTCCCATCCGTCGAACACACATCTGGGTTGTTTTGTGATCCCAAATTGATTTCACGCTTCAATTCTATTCTTTGACCGCATATGATCCCCAATCGACCTCACATTAGTCAAAGAGGGGCAAATGTATACACCCTAAAATGGTCGCCTAGACTTTGGGCCCCATTTATTAAATTATCAAATTCCTGAATCAATATTTTGTAAAATTCAAATCAATTCCTTTGATCAATCCTAATTAGTTCAATCATTTCAATATTTCCTAAGGTTTGATCAATTTATTTAATTAAAAGAAATATTCTCTCTTAAATAAATAAAATAGCCTTCTTTAATTGAAAGAAATATCTTTTAAATAAAATAATTTTATTTAATTAAAATCCCTTTTAATTAAATGATTTTATCTTGTTTAAATAATATCTCCCTTTTAAATATATAATATTATCTTATTTAATTAAAAGAGAAACATTCTTTTAAATAAATAAATCCTCTTAAAGCTCTTTTGTGATGAAAAAGGGAAACAAATAATTAAAAATAAAGAAAATTCCTTTTCTCTCCACACTTTCTAAAAATGAGCTTTGTTTCTTCTTTTTCGATTTATCCCACGTTGCTCTTGGAGATGCATTCTCTTCCACGGTTTCTTATATAAGGAGCCCTCTCCTTCTCATTTGAGAATTCAGAATTCTCATAGTATTGTTATGCTGTAGGTTTTCTTGGCGACATTGGAGCTTTGAAGATCATTTCATTTTAGCTTTCACATTTACATATTAGCTTAATCTTCATAGCATCTTAGCTTAGTCTCTTTCATTGTTTTAGCTTAATCTTCATATGGTTTAATTAGCAAAGGAGAGTACAACTTCCATTTCAATAGAATAGTTTGCTTCTTTGCATTGCTATCATCTAGATTAGTTTCATTTACATGCAATAACTTGAAGATCAATGGAGATTAGCATTCTTGCTTCTCATCATTGAATCTCTCATTTCTTGGTGTACTTGCATGGGTTAATAAGGTCAATCTGAGGGCCTCATACACAACCTTTGCACTCCACGAATAGAGAGCTGTGAATCGATATTTGAGACCTCACTGTTGAGTGTTCTTGAATGTAATGATTCATAGAAGTGTGACTACTTTCTAGCACACATCCCTAAACGTCAACACCAAAAAATAATACGTTGAGGAATGTGGAGCATGTATTTCACATACAAAACTATGTCAACCAATGTTACACTAAGATAACCAGAAATTCTTTGACCTGTGATACGAACCACAAAACGTTGAATCCAATACATCCAAATGGAATCTATAGATTTGCAACATAGAAGAAATGTAGAGAATACCTCTTAGTACTACTACATAAAAAACTCAATAACATTTTCAACAACCAGTCACTAATGATAATAGAAATATGTCAACATCAATGATAACATTAATAGTTCAACCAACTATTTATTCTCCTCAAAGCTGCAACAATCTCCCCCTTTATCATTGATGGAAACACATCAACAACACTGAACTATATCATATTTGATTCTCCCAAAATTAACTCTTTCATGTCTAATACGCCCCCCCTTCAACATCAATGGAAAAGGCCAGTCTCAAAAACTATTTTCTCATTTTTCTCATCTCCCCATGATGAGTACATTTCAGCTCACAACTGCACTTAGGTCCCCGTAAGAGGAAGCCTCCTCCATTAGTTTGTATTAAGATTATACATGAAGTCCACTTGACTAATACGCCTCTATATGCATCCAGTTGTTAAACGAAGGGGCGCAATAACCCCCAAATTCTCCCAGAAATATTAAAAAGTATCCTTAGAAAGAACATTGGTAAAGATACCAGCGATCTATTATTGTTTTAGGAACATACTCAAGTGTCACCTTATGCTCCGAAACTTTCTCTCTCAGAAAGTGATACCAGATTGAAATTTGTTTTGTCATTAAATGTAGCACCAAATTATTCAAAATATTTATTACATTAGTATTATCACATAAGATAGAAGGGTGTTTGAGAATCTAAGATTTTCAAGATAGAGCCAAGAATTTTAGGCGTATCCAAATGTTATGTTTACTTGGTCATTGGGGTTTTATCAATATTTAATTATGCTATTATATGAATATGCATAATTAGTTTTGTAGATGAAGTTAGCTAGATCCAAACCCCTCAATAAAAAAAATCATCAATGAATAAACTTTTTTTATTTTATTTTCTTCTTTTTTTATGCTTGGCCATTAAGGATACGTGAGGAGTATATGAATGTGTCATATTTCTAGAGCCCTTATATTTCATATATGAACAATTTATTTGCTATTCTTTGTGTAATATATCTTTTTCATAGTTGTAATCCAACAAATAATAATTAGACTACCCCAACTTCTTGTAAAACCTAAAGACTAGACGAGATCTAGTTCTCTCTCATTCATTGTTCCCTCATCTCAATGATTTTGACCATAGAGATTTGTGACCTCCTAGGAAGCACTAAAAGTAAGTTGAGAGCCAACATGTCTTTTAGGATATCTAAAAATAGAGTAGATGGAAGCAAATTAATGGTCCAATGTTATCTTTAAATATTTCTTGAGTGAAAGAAAGAAGTCGTGGCTAAATCAATAATGAAAGTGGATGAGAAAATATCTTGTTCACTTGAACACTTAACCTAGTAAGGGAAAATAAATAAAGACATTTATTCTAGATAAGTTTCAAAAGTTTATATGGGAAAAGGGGTTAGTGAGAAAAAAATATTACCTTGAGAATTAACCCCACTTTATACCATCAACAAAAAGCCTATTTAGAAGCCAATACCCCTTGGAGAGAAAATATTCTCAAGGGCGCTCAGTTAGAATCTAATTTACATCATCTCGGTATAAAGCACACAAATGAAAAAGTCTAGAAGAGGTATGAGAAGACCAATTTTGTGCCTTTTGCACAATTAGGGTGGTGGAAATAAAAAAGTGCTTTACTTTGGAATGTAACGCTTCTTACAATGATATATGAGTCAAGTATGCTAGTAACTTTGCAGTTGATTCGTTTTATCATTTATTCAATGAATAGATGATTGGGAGAATGAAAAAAACTCATTTGCAAATTAAATAACAAACAAATAAAACTTTAAAAAATAAAATAACAACATCTACTATCTTATAAACTATCTTTGACCTTGTGAGCATTAAAAATTCTGTATCCAATATTTTCATTGAAGTTTTTAAGAAACTTTTAATAGTCAACAAACTAATCCTTTATAGTGAGACAAGTCTTTGAACCACATGAGTCTTTATGTTGGAATATATGCTCAATTGGTAAGTATGGGATATTTACAACAACAAGTCAAATTTTGATATTAGTATCAATGTTCAACTGTGTAGTTTTTGAGTCAAACTCATTGACCCATATTTTATGAGCTGTGGTTCACAAGAACCCATCTCTCATGAGAATGAATGAAATACTTAGCACTCATTGTATCTAGGTGATGCTCACAAAGGTGAAGCATCAAGACTTTCAGGGAGATCACTCATCCCACTACTACTCCAACTCAAGCGCGCTTAACCACGAAGTTTCCTCAAAGGTTAAGCTCACTTCGCTTGTAGTGCAAATGGGGTTGCAAGGGAAGTGGGCTTAACTTTGGAGGAAACTCCATGGTTAAGCGTGCTTGAGTTGGAGTATTACTAAGATGGGTGACCTCCTGGAAAGTCTTGGTGCTTCACCTCTATGAAAATCACCTATACGCAATGAGTGTTATGTGTTCAATTCATTCTGATGAGAGATAGATTCTTATGAACAACTATCAGGAAATATAGAATAATGAGTTTGATTAAAAAACTATATAGTTGAATCCTTATTCATATATATATGCTGGAGACAAACTACTATTTAGAATGTGCAGAATAATTCATTAATTCAATCATAAAAATAATGTTAGTTGTCATCAAATGCTGAATAGGTCTAGTTGTCAACCTATTTCTAGTTCCTATTAAATAATTGAGCAGTTAGCTATCAGCGTAGTTAGCATGATTACAGGAATTAGTTGATGTTTATGCAACTGCGTATTTATTTATATTCTCTGAACTGATGAACAGTGCAAATGAGTGTTTTATTTGTTGTTTCGATTCTTGAGTTTGTATGGGAGAAAAACAATCTTCATAGCCCAAGTCTCTGCAGCCAATTGATTGGCGAACCTGAAGTAGGCAAAATTGTTGCTGGTCCAAATATATTGCTGTCGCTAACGGTAGATCTGTCTCTAAGTCTCCGTTAGCTATCAATCTAATTTCAGTTGTTCGACAGATCCAATAAGATGTCAACAAACAAAAACTACATGACTATAAAAATTATTTGAAGTTTCTGCAAGTATATGTTTGTATTCTCAGTAAATGTTTTGATTGCTGTTTCAAAACTTGATGCTTTTCCCGCCCAATTTCAAAATCTGCCTATTCCGAGCGGGTACGAGGTACTCTAAAAGTTTTGTCGAAGGCTGCGTAACAGAACAGTCTCTGCAAATGCGCAGGTCTTAATTAAGAATGAGGTAAAGTATAGCAAGACTCGTGAATGGCAGTGCTAACTTAGCGAACCAAATCACTCGATCTAAACGCGACTTGCACTAGATCAATGCCGTGACTTCCACGCTTCTTCCTTATACTAAATACCAGCAATAAATTTCTATAGCACTTATGGTGCAGAACTCGTAGCCACAACAAAAAAAAAAAAAAATTTCTTCTACCTTCCTGGACTTGATTTTATTCCACATGTGATGTATCTAAATGCTTGTACGAATTTTCAAATCTCAAAAACTATCTAACTTTCTAGATAAATTAAAACGTAATTTGGCATAGCTTGCAGAGTATAAGCCAGAAGCGAAAAGAGGATTCTTACTTGGGCTTCGCAAACTCGTACATCTTCCCCGTGGGCGAAAAAATGATGAGCCCAATTTCAGCATCACAGAGAACAGAGAGCTCCCGAGCCTTCTTCAGCATCCCCCCCTTGCGTTTTGAGAGTGTAACCCTGCGATTAACAGGGTTCTGAATCATTTTCAGATGCACCTTTCCCCTCACCATTCTACTCTGTTAGCAGAGATGCGAAAGGCTTCACACAGCCCCACCACTCAAATACGTTATAAATAGATATACCTTGTATGCTCGTTTAGTTTCTGAACGTAAATATCCTACTTTTTTACCCTAATTAAATAATGCAGGCTTATAGTCTGTACATTGCAGTTTCGGGACGCAAACGTTGTTCTCATTGGTTAGTTCACATGGCTTTCACGAATGTCGTGCCCACCAGGTTGAGATGGACGGACTGCTCGTATAATAACTGTACTAGAGGTCAGTAAGATCCAGCTTTTTCTACTTTTTTAAGGAAAGGTACGGACAAGTTGGGGCTTAAATCTGACGGCCATATCTGTCCTTCAACGAATTGGTGAAAGATGACTGCAGACTTATGAATGTATGAAATGAATGATGAATTTAAGGATGTCTACGAGACCAATCAGTTCAAGGTGCTGATAAAAAAATAATTCTAATTCATCTTCATGTCATTTTTATTTGGGATCTTCTCAAATGAGTTGGTGGTAACATAAACAAAAATGTTGGCTAAAAATGTAACATGAAAAGAACAAAAATTGAGACTAGATTCTGTAATGTCAAGTCAAACACTTTAAATAATTAAAATCTTGAAATATTTTGGTAAGACAAATGTACAAAATCCGCATAGTCATGTTCAAATAGGCTCTTTATAAGTGGGATGCAAGATTTTAAACTTGTTATGTTGTTTCTAGTCCTAATTTTCTATTTTTATGATGATTGAATGTGGAATAAGTAGTTTAATTTTGGAGTATGATAGGACACATCTCCATGAGTTAGGGGTTAAGTTCGAGGCTAGAACTTGTCCTAAATTGTTTAGGCAAGTGGGAAAAAAAGGAACTGCTAAGGAGAGTTTGGAATTGTACACACAATTAAGGAGTAAAATTTATTACAGTGCACTTATAGACATTACCCAAAAATTAGAGATTTCTCTTAGTCTTATAATTTCTATTGGTGCGAAGATCACCTAGCATAACAAAAATTGCTAGTTCTTTTGAGACCTTCACTAGTTCATGATCCACCTAACCTAACATGGTAGCCTTGTGACTCCTTGTCAACATGTCTCCTAGTATGTATCTAGGGACCTTAATAGTCCTATATGAATTATATTTGTACATAACATGAGTCCTAGTACTTATCTAAGGATCTTAGTATTTGTAGATGTAAAATAAGATCCCAAATCTCTAAAGCATAACATTGAAAACAATAATAAGTTTCAACTTCATTTTAAATATAGTAGCAATGAATAATTCTCATTATTCCTTTTTATTTTGGTTATTTTTTTGGAGTTGAGATTTTGAAGTATGTGTTGGGATTTGAAAGATAAGTACTGAGAGGAGAGGGATGAATCAATACCCTCAAAATCTTTTAACACTCAAAACTTTGCAATAGTATATCTTAATTAACTGATTGATTCCATTATTTGAAACATACATTCATATGATTGAAAATGTAAAGTGCATGTAAACAAAACAATAAAGTATACATGAAAATCCATACTCATGACACAGATATTTTGGCTACGTAGAAACCCTTCTAAGAAGGTAAAAACTATGGTGGGGATGACAGCCACAAATCTTCACTACTGCAACAATAAAGTATGTCAGTTAAGGCTACAATTGGTAATCACTTCTGATGATCTTACCCTGTTGAGAGTAAAAAAAGATCAACTAGATCTACCTGGTTAAAGGATTTTAACATCACAAAGTATGTGTGTACTCAGTTAAGATATTTAAACAAGAACTATTAAGTTCACTCTATTAAGAGATTTTGATATGCTACAATGGTTAAATTGATAATAGTAAAGTATCTGTAAATAACAACTTTATCTTATCTGATTCAGATATGTGAAATACCAAATAAATATCACCTTAGTGTGATGTATGTGTCCTTTTGGCCTGCTCGGTAGCCTTGTATGTGTTCTAATAAACTGATTCTACCTCTCATAAACCTTCTGTCATAAACCCTTGTCTAATATCCTGATGTCCTTAGTGTGACTACTACTTCATGATACATAATCATAATGACATCTTTTACAAGTTTATATCAAACAATCTTGGCCTAATTAGGGTTTACAATATCTTAGAAAACCTAAGATCAACGGTGTAAGAAAATAATCTAGATCTACCATTACATAGGAATCATTAGAAAATTTAATGATTACATCCACATTAAATTTTGTCTCGATCTTGCTAAACCATTTATTGATCAATATAAACCGTTTTCATAGATGTATGTGCCATTCCTTATTACTATGTTATTTACTAGTTTAGTCGGTAATCACTCCATTTGTTGTTCAGTAAATTACAGATGCTCGGTGTTTATGAATTCTTGGTGATTACTAGCTCGGTACTCGGTAAATGCATGTCGCTCAATGAGTGTGCTCGGTCAAACTTGTATTCGGGTAACTTAACATTCTTCCTTGTCTTTGCTCGATGTTAAGGCTTTGTCTACTTGATCATCTAACTTGTTTGTCTCCTTACCGGCTGAATAACTGATTGATACTAATGAGAATCCATTAATTCTCAAATAGAGATAACAATCTCCCCCTTTGGCTTTAGTATCAAAACCTTATGTATATAAATATGTGTATGTACCAATAAACTCAAAAATATACTAACTCCATATATATAATGTTAGGAATAGTCCCAAGAGATAACTGAAAGGGGGGGGGGGTGGGGGGGGGCGGGAGGGTGGGGGGAATCAGTTATCTACAAGTTTCCATTCTTTATCCAATTAAGTATACTTAAACATAAGCATAAATACAATGAAAGAACACTTGAACACAACACCAATATTTTGGTTACGGGGAAACCCAAATAGGTAAAACTCCCGGTGGGAATTGACACCCACTAATATTCTGCACTAGTGTATTATGATCCTTGTTAGAAGATCCTTAACCCTATTAGTGTTAGAAATAGGGAATACTAAGAGTCAGGGGTGAATCAGTATTTTGCAAACTTTTGCTTTCGCCCAATTATGGATATAACAGATTATCTTAATACATGCATAACATAGTAAACTAAATAACATGCATAGAAATAAAGTAAATGTACTCATAACACATTATTTGTTCTCAAGGAAACCCTAGCCAAGGGAAAACCCCGGTGGGGATGGTACCCACAAAGATCCACTAATCAAAAGTATCATATTAAGGATGTTGACCCTGTTAGGAGCCTATTACAAGCATATAGTGTCTCAGTCCTGATTAAGGGACTATAGGCCTTGTTGGAAGCCTCAACCCTGCTAAGAGTTGGTATTACTAATTATAAATTATTACAAGATGAGCCCAGTACCCAAACAAGTAATGTACAATGATTACTGATTACAAAATAGAGTAAGGTACATAACCTAGTTTGACATAAGAGATAACCAAGATCACAGAGGCAACCGACAAAATGACAAGAGAAGTAACTGATACTATAAAGACAAAGGAAAGAAAGCATGTTACCTTATTGAATATGATGATGATGACACCGACACCGATGAAGACATTGAGGTGGTATTCGTAGCTTTGAAAGAAGATTCAAAAGAAGAGGAAAGGTATGTTCAAACAACACTTATTTCTAAAGTTAGCAAGAATGATACATGGATTATTGATAGTGGATGTACACATCATATGACTAGTGATGGATACAAATTTGAATACCTTGAACATTATAATGGTGGATCTGTTAAAATGGGAAATGATACACCTTGTCTAGTAAAAGGAAAAGGATCTATCTTGTTGAACAATAAGATTAGATGTGAGAATGCATATTGGGTGAAGGGACTTAATTAATATCTGTTGAGTGTAATACAACTAAATAAATCAGGTCAATGAGTTGCATTTGAAAGTAGAAATGTGAAAATATATGATGAAATTGCAAAGTTGGTCGGTACTGGTGAATAATCAAAAGGTAATCTGTTCTATCTTGACAATATTGAAACTTGTTTTTTATTGGCTAGAACTGAAGATGTGTGGTTATGGCACAAAAGGTTATGTCATGTAAATGTTGACAACATGGTTAAGGTCATTAAGAAAAGAAACGTTAGAGGCTTACCGAGCTTATCTAAACCTGACCATGTCATGTGTAAATAATCTCAAATGGGAAAAATGTCAAAATCTAGTTTCAAGAGCAAGAACTATTCGTCTAAAGCTAGTTTGGAGTTGGTTCACACCGACTTGTGTGGTCCTATGAGAACTCAAAGTTATTATGGTGACACATATTTTATTTTATTTGTTGATGACTACTCTAGGATGATGATAGTTATGTTTTTGAAAGAAAACTCAAAAGCCTTCAAGATGTTTAAATGGCACAAAGCTAAAGTGGAAAAAGAAAGTGAAAAAAAAGTTAAAATGTTTAAGATCAAATAGAGGTGGTGAGTTTATTTTTGATGAATTCACTAACTTTTGTAATGAGCATGGAATTAAAAGAGAGGTTTCTATACCAAGAATACCACAACCGAATGGAATTGCTGAAAGAAGGAATAGATCCATAGTTGATTGTGCTAGACCACTGATGATTAAAAAAGATGTTGCACAAATGTATTAGAGAGAAGCTATTTTCATTGATGTATACACATTGAACCGAGTACAACTAAAGAAATATTCAAACAAGACACCCTATGAATTATGGTATGGATACACACTAAATTTAAGTTATTTCAGAATATTTGGAAGTAGATGTTACATTATGAAAGAGGATAGAAATGGAAAAATTGATTCTAAAGGTGATGAAGGAATATTCTTAAGATACTCTACTAGAAGCAAAGCTTACAAATGTTTGAATAAGGTTTCTAACAAAATGATTTAAAGTGAAAATGTGAGAGTTGATGAATTTGCTAAGAAAAATGATGAAGAAAGCAAAAAGGAACCAAAAGACTACGGTAGATTCACATATATTGAGCAACCTAACATTTTACCCAAGTAATAGGTTAAAGTTACCGAGAAATAGGATAATAACACCGAGCATCAGCCTATAGAGATCAAGAATTAGGAAATAGATACCGAGGAAGATCTTGATCCTACACCAACTGATGAACAAAGAAGAGATTAAGTGTTAGAATTTTTTTTGAGAAGACACCATCCACATAATCATATTATTGGTGACAAGCAAGCTGGCATGATGACATGAAGTAAGTTGAGAAATACCACATACTTAATTTTTGAATTTGAACCTAAAAATATTAGGGATGCACTTGAGAATGATGAATGGATTAAAGCAATGAATGAGGAAATTGAGAAAATACTGAAGAACAAAACAGGGACATTGGTACCAAGACCGAATGATAAAAATGTAATTGGAAGCAAATGGATATTCAAAAAAATGTTGAATGAAAATTATGAAGTCACTAGGAACAAAGAAAAACTTGTATGTAAGGGTATGCACAAGTCGAAGAAGGTATTGCTTATGGTGAGACTTTTGCACCAGTTGCAAGACTTGAAGGAGTTAGAATATTACTTGCATATGCTGCCTACAAAGGATTTAAAGTATATCAAATGAATGTTAAATCTACATTTTTGAATGAAATACTTGAGGAAGAGTTATACATTGAGCAACCTGATAGTTTTTTTTATCCAAATAAAAAAAAAACATGGTATATAAGTTGCACAAATCATTGTATGAACAAGCACCGAGAGCATGGTATGAGAGATTACATTCATATCTTATCAGTATGGGATTTGTTAGAACAAGTGACAATAGCAATTTATATTTGAAAGGTGAAATTGATGACAAGATTCATATTGTTGAATTTATTTTTTATGATATCATATTTGGAGGACATGATAATCTATGAAAATCATTTGCTGATGAAATGAGAAAAGAATTTGAAATGTCAATGTTTGGAGAGATTAAATTATTTCTTGGTTTGCAAATTCTACAACAAAGGGAAGGTATATTCATTATATACTCAAAGTACATCAAAGAAGTGTTTAAGACCTTTGGAATGGAAGATTCAAAACTAGTTGGTACACTGATGGTCACAAAATGCAAATTAACAAAGGATGATCAGTCAACCGAGGTAAATCAAACACTATACAAATCAATGATTATAAAATTGATGTATGTTGTGCATATAGCAGATCAGATATTGTACATGTTGTTGGGATTATAGCAAGAAATCTTGCTATAATCCTAAGGAATCACATATGATTGTTGTTAAGAGGATTCTGAGATATTTGAAAAACATAGAGAATTATGGTTTATGGTACAAGAAAGAGGGAAATTTTGAACTACAAGTTTACACCGATGCAGATAGGGCTGGAAACATTGATGTCTAGAAGAGAACTACCAGTGGAACATTCTTTTTGGGAGAAATATTAGTTACTTGGATAAGAAAGAAATAGGCATGTATTTATCAGTCCACTGTCGAAGCAGATTATGTTGATGTTGCTACTAATTGTTCAAATATTAGATGGATAAAACAACTTTTGAAAGGGATGAATGAAGAGATCATTGATCCAGTGATAATATATTGTGACAACACAAGTGCTATAAACATTTCTAAAAATAAAATGATGCATGTAAAGACAAAACATATATCTATAAAGTATCACTACTCGAGGGAACAAGTACCAAAAAAGAAAGTGAAACTAGAGTTTGTGAAGTGAAAAGAACAACTTGCAGACATATTTACCAAACCCTTACCTAAGGATATATTTGAGTACTTGAGGACTAGACTATGGGTCCATCCCCTGTCTATTAGTCACTAAGGTGATCAGGAGGTTGCATCAACCTATTCTTTATCAGAATATCAAATGATGTTGATGAATATTGTTCACACTTTAGGTTTCCTAAGGTTTTAAAAGCTATATAGAGAACACATATTGGTACATGAAGGTACTTGATCTGAACCAAACACCAGAGTTAATAGTTTGGCTACTAGAGAGTTGTTTATTCTTTTTGGCATTGTTGTCAAAGGGAGAGGAGAAGAATCAATTAAATATTTATCCACAGGGAGAGAAGAAAAAGGGAGAGAAGAATCACAAGGATAAGAGAGATCAAATCCACAGGGAGTGTTTGTATGAAATGTTGTGTAGTGATTAAACATATTAAATGAACAAGCTAGGGAGAGCTTATCAAGCTACAATATTTACTTACAGAGATGTAGAACAGATGTTTGGTATTCTATGACATATTTCATATTGTGTTTCCATCAATGTCTAAGGGAGAGATTGATAACCTAAAATTGATTCAATTGTTGGCAAGTTGGCTATACTGATGTATATGACTTAATATAGTGTTTTCATTATGGCAACAAAGTCATATAGTAGTTTGGAGTCAGCGCACTTGATGAGAAGATCAGAAATCGATTAAGTGTTGAAGACTAGACAGTGTATAGAGTTCCTGTAGCTCAGAGCATCAGCGCACACGCGTACGATTGAGTTATAGTGTGCACCTTGGAAGATACGTTAGTTAGAGTATATTTATGCTTAGTCTATGAGCGTATGATCAGATATGCAAGTATGAGGAAGATACAAACAAATGAAGTTACACAGCCAGTGAGTACCAGTGAAGAACAGAGTAAGCAGCCGACTATTATAATTTTGAGTTGCGGTTATATTCTATTGATGTAAAGGCTATGCACCTATTGTAATTAGGTTACCAACATGTATATAGGTTTTTTTGTAAACACGCTTGAGCCAATCCATTTGGAAGCATTGTATGTAACAGGTCTAATGGCCGACCTAGTTGTTTATTTTGTATGCGCATATAAATATGAGATGCACGGTCCATTGTATTTGGTATGTAAGTTGATATAGAGTTGTGATTATTGGAAATTGTAATTGAAACAATTGTTGTATTGTCATTGATGTCAAACCTTAATTGGTAAGACTATTGCTACTTAAGAAAGTACTATATCTATTTGAGTGTTGCTAAGGGGATAGGCAAGATTGGTAACAATAGCACCTAAGGAAAGGTTGAGTTATCTTGATACTAGAAAGCATACTTGACTATGTTGCACAATGATGAGATAATGTATTATTTATCTTAGTAAGATCGAAGACTAAACTGGTAGGCTTGACCAAGCAAAGAATGGAAAAATCATGTTTAAGCCGATTAATGTTAGTGTCGACCAAGTAAATGTATGTCGAGAAAAATTATAGTTTCGACCAAACAACAGTTAATTGTCGAGGAAGACAGTGTAAGCTGAGGAAACAATTTTAGTAATGACCGAGCTTTCTACATGAAGACCAAGTGGACAATCACAGTATTGACCGAGCATCAGCAATTTTATATTTGAAGATAATTTAATTTTGGAGCTGACATTATTGAATTCTTGGATTATGTAAAACGCGTTGACTTTATTTATTGATTGTTTGGAAGCATTAAATGCACTATACAACATTTTATTGTAAATCTTTAAGAGATTTGAGATGATTCTAGAAAAGGAGTCGAAGAACATGAAGCGGGTAGATTCAATGAATCTGACCTAACCCTAAGATCTATGAATGAGATTGAGATGCATAAGATGAGTTAACCTAATTGAGGAAAGTATAAATGGAACCTGAGCATTTGGATATGTATACATACATGGAGAATAGAGAATGTTGGAAGATGAAAGTTTTATTGACTTAATAAGCAGAAAAGGCTGAAGGAAAATTGTGGTGGTTGCTTAAAGAAAAGTTCCGAGCAGATTAGAGATGGAAATGGAAAAGTTTCAAAGTCAGTAAACTAGCATTAGTGTACAACATCAGATCTGATATTTGCAAAGTGAGTTGTATATTTTTCAGATAATATTGCTGCTACTTTCTAACCATTATAATAGTCAAAATCCTTTTAACAAAGGTTGACCTAACAGTCATATGTTAACTCCTTTGAACAAGGTTGCATTCTAATGGAGTGTATGTAAGTCCTATGACTAGGCTCACTTTTAATAGGGTGACTGAAATCCTTTAACTAGGTCACACCTGACAGTGTGTATTGTAACCTTTGACAAGGTTGGCTTTTTACCAAGCTCACTTCAGAAGAGTGAAAATAATAGTAGCATGTTACAAAGTGGTTTTTCCCAAATTGGGTTTCCACTATAAATCCTGGTGTTAATACTTGTGTGAATGTTTTGATTTGAAAATTACTATGTTTTGCAAGTTAAGTTATAGTTGGGTAGTGAACTGCATTGTTGTATGTTTCTATTATTGAATCAGTGATGACTGATTTTGTTTTGGTTATTGGATATGATTTAAAGATAAGTTTTTGAAATTGTTTTATACATCAGGACCTGAGAACAAGTGATTCACCCCCCCTCTCTATTGTTCTAAATCATATTAACAATTGGTATCAGAGCTTTGTTGCTTATCATTAGTGTTGACAAAATCTAGTTTAAAGGGGCTTGAAGCAAATGATCAGGATGTATAAGGAGGTATCGAAGCTGAACAAGAAAAACTTCCCTGCATGGCAAAGCTTGATGAAGTTGCATCTGGTCGATATTGGTGACTCTACAAAGTATTACATTAAGAACAATTATGTCTCACATGTCACACCTTTGACTGCCAAAGAAATGATAGCTAAGAAAGAACATAATCAGGCAATGCTAGAAATTGCATCTTCCCTAAGCTATCCAAAATTTGAGGACATTAAGGACTGCACAACTGCTAAGGATATGTGGGACACTCTTGCAAGGATCTATGGTGGTGACTTGAATGTGCTGAAAGCAAAGATCAAGAGTCTTAGAGGTAAGTTTGATGAAATGAGAATGCAAGAAGGTGAAAACATTACACAATATTATGGTAGAATAAAAGAAGTTATGAATGCTATTAGAGGAGAAAATGGGGCTATTGATGATGAAACTATAATTGGGAAAGTACTAAGAACCCTGCGTCCTATATATGCTATTAAGATCTCAGCTATTCAGGAATTGAGATGTAAGTCTGCTAATGTGCTTACTTTGGAAAGTTTGGTTGGTAAGCTAACTACTTTTGAACTCTCTAATTATGATAATTTCACTATTGGAAGCATTGGAAATGTTGAATCTACTTTCAAGTCATAGCTAGTTCTGAACAAGCCAAAGAAAGAAAAAGAAAGATGCATCAGTGAAAGTGAAAGCAAAAGTGATAGTGAAAGTGAAAGTGACAGTGACACTTCTGATGAAGATCTAGAAGATCTAGAAGCTCTTATGGCTAGAAGACTAAGAAGGGGAAAAGGAAAGTATAAAGGTAAACTCCCTATTATATGTTTTTCATGTAATAAAGTTGGTCATATAGCTGCTAGATGTCCTAACAGGAAGGATAAAGATGATAAAAGGAAAAGCAAAAACAAAGACAAAAAAGATGACAGAAGCTACTGATGGAACAGAGACTACAAGGGAAAAGGTAAGAAATCTTGTTACATTGCTGAAAAAGAAACTGACACTGATAGTGATGATTTTGAAATTGAGGTAGTCTATGTTGCAATGAAAGATGAATCTGATGAGGATGAGAAAAGTGCACTGATATCCTATGTGAACAAGAATGATAAATGGATTATTGACAATGGTTGTTCACATCACATGACTGGTGAAAAAATAAGTTTGAGACCTTACATCATTACAGAGGTAAAAGTGTAAAATTTGGTAATGATGCACCATGTCCTGTTAGAGGAAAAGGTTTGATTAAACTGACTGATAAGATATCTTGTGAAAATGCATATTGGGTTGAAGGACTAAATTACAATTTGTTAAGTGTTGCTCAGGTTAACAAAACTAGTTACCGAGTGGAATTTCATCACAAGCAAGCTAAAATATTTAATGCTACTGGAGAACTGATTGGAAGTGGAGATCATACTAGAGGTAATTTGTTCTATCTTGACCTATCTGAAGAAACATGTTTAATTGCACAACTTGATGATATTTGGTTATGGCATAAAAGGCTATTGTTGGAAATTTGGCTAAGTTGATTACATAGATGTTGTCATTATGGCAACATATGATCCTCATGAAGATCACACAAGTCAGAGAGAAAGTATGACAGAGCGCATTGCAAATTTGTCTAAGTGTGAGATAGTGTTTTACCAGTGAACCTGGATACAGTTTTTCTTTGGGACATCGAATGGAGTAAGTTCAATGCTTGCACACTTGAACATAGACTCTATAATGTCTATTGATCACCCATCTCAGAGTGCAAGTCTGTACGGCATGTACGAAAGAAGTTATGATAGTTTTACCGAAGACAATGTGAAGCCGACAAGACATAATATGAAGTCAGAACTAGTAAAGAGTTAAGGGATTATTTTGTTTATCAAAATAATGACTTAACAATATAAAGGGATGAAATCCTAGATGTTAACTCTCTGATAAAGCTATTGGTATAAATGTAATTGTAATTGTAATTGTAAAGTGTAGTAATTGTGACAAGTAGCAAGTAATTGTAGAAGTATGATGCGAATTATATGAAGCATATGTAATAGCGATAGTGAAAGAGAAATGAAGTGATATTGATGCAAGCAATATAAGGTTATGTACCTTAACCTATTTTGTAATCAGTGTATATTGTACATTAATTGTTTGGGTAGCGGGCTCATCTAGTAATCACATTTTGTACTACAACTCCTAACAGGGTTGAGGCTTCTAACAAGGCCTATAGTCCCTTAATCAGGACTGATACACTATATGATTGTAATAGACTCCTAACAGGGTCAACATTCTTAACATGATACTTTTGATTAGTGGATCTTTGTGGGTACCATCCCCACTGGGGTTTTCCCTTGGCCAAGGTTTCCTCGCGAACAAATAATGTGTTATGAGTTCTTTATTGTTATGCATGTTGTTTACCTTCTTATGTTATGCATGTATAAAGATAATCTGTTATATCTATAATTGGGAAAAAGATAAAGTTTGTAGAATATTGATTCACCCCCCCCCTCTCAGTATTCCCTATTTCTAACAATTGGTATCAGAGCTTAGTTAATCGGAAAAGAATCATTCAAGGAAAGCCTAGCAGCTTGAGTAAGATCTCTATGGATATGGATCAACTACAGAAGAATCTTGAAGAAGCTCTTGAACAGATTTACTTGCTTACTATTGAAAAAGATACTTTGAAAAGAAAGTATGATGATGCAAAGAACCTCATTGAGAAACTGAAAAACAAATTGGAAGATCTGAGATCTGAAAAAGAATCCAAAGTTTTTATTGAAGATTGTGATGACAATATGGAAAAAGAAAATGAGATCCTTAAGCATGAATTGAAGATAGCAAATTTAAAGCTTAGTTTGAAAGATGGAAATGGCAAGAATGAAGCAAATCTGAAATCTGAGAATGAAAGTCTAAAGACTGAAAATGAAGGACTAAAATCTAAACTTTCTAAAGTAACATCTAAACTTGAGAAAGTCAATTTGCAGTATGATGAACTTGAGAAATACAATAAGATTGTGAAAGGTGAACTGACTCAATCCAAACAACAACTTGAAAGGCTATATTCAACTAGTGAGAAGATTGATGAACAAATATCCTATCAGAAACCATTCTATGATAAGACTGGTCTTGGATTCAACATTTTCAAAGCAAATGATGAAGGCAAGGAACCAGATTTGAAGATATATGAAAGCATGGATGAGAAGAAGCCTAATGATATCAACAAATTTGAAGATACGCCTAAAAAAGAAGAATCACTAAAGCAAGAGGAATCACCCAAAGGTATGCAAAGAGAATTCAAAGGTAGATGTTTTCCTTGTAATACTATTGGTCATATGAAGAGAGATTGCACATGTAAACAATTTAAACCTCTTAATGGTTATTGTTACAATTGTCATGGTTTTGGACATAGAGCTACTAATTGTAGGAAACCTAAATTTATTGAGAATAATGATGATAGTAGAATGTTTAGGAATACTAACAATGCAGATAAGAAACCTACTGAAGATATGAACAGAAGAAGTGGAGTAGTATGTTATAGATGCAACAAGGTTGGACACATTGCAAGAAACTCCATATCACAAATCAATCAACCTAGACCAAGATATGGAAACAATGGAATTTTTTGTCAGATATGTAACAAGATTGGACATACAGCAAGGTTTTGCATAATGAACAATAGAGTTTTTCATCCTAATCCTAACCCCAGGAATCATGCAAGAAGAAATGAAGATGCTAGTAATAGTCAGAAAGGATGTTGTGGTAATTCAAATGAACTGAAGTTTATCAAAAGCACAGATCAAGGAGACATATTCAACATTGAAGGTAATAAGAAAGGTGAAGTATTGAAAGGTAAGAATGAATCTTTACTTGACCTATCTCAAAGTACTTAATTCATGTAAATTGCAGTAGAATAGGAACTTAGATTTAGTATAGAAGTAGATATATGATGAATTGAGTCTTGCACAGTTAATGCAAGGTATTTTATGATATTCTAATGCTATGGTTAAGAGTGCAAAGAAAAATATTATGTTTTGCAAGATCACAAGAAGTTTTAAGTTTTGCAGGATAGCAGAGACAACTTTTTGGAAAGAAGCGGCAAAAGAATTGAATGTGATGTTAGATCTAAGTGAGATTGAATTAATAAAAGGTTATGATCGGTATTATTTGATCATCAAAGTGAATTCAAGTGTCGAGGAGATCAAAGAGCAGTGATAGAAAGCATTTTGCAAGGATTTGGAAAAGAATTATGTGCCGAATCTACGCAAGCCCTAAAATCACAAAATTGAGGTATTTTACTTGACAAATCTTTAAATCAGTAAAGGAATTTGAAGAAATCATGGATGTTTCATTAATACACAATGTCAGAGATAAGAATAGACCTAAAGTAAAAAGGGAACCAGTGGAACCATTGGAAGAAGACCCTAGGTTTGCATTATCATCCGTACCAGATGAAGTTTTACATTTAGAGAATGTCAGGAGTTATCTTGGATGCAAACTAGAGACAGTCAATGATAGTGATTTTATAGATGAATATCAGAAGATGTACAATCAGGATATGACACTAAAATAAGGTTTTGAATACTTAGAACATAATGAAATTGTCAAATATAGATTACAGTATGAATTTGATAATGAAGAATGCACTAAGATAATTTTGAGTAGAATTCATAATGGAAAGTTTTAGCTAGAGGATAGAGTGATAGATATTACAGTTGATTTGATTCATGAAGTCATTGGATTGTCTAAGACCGGAGCTATTCCTTTTAATGAGAAAAACATGAGAAAAATAGTCATTGACAACACTAATTCATCCTATAATGGTAGAGGAATTATGATTAGCAAGATCAAACAAGTTGATGTGAGATACATATGCAAGATCCTATCTACTAAGTTTTGTGCTAATTCAAGAGATGACATGGCAATTGGAATGGTACATGTAGCTTATATTATATGTGTTGATAAGGTACTAGTTGATATGTGTGAAATTCTTAGAATTCAATTATTTGAGAACTTGGAGAAGGTCAAGAAAACTAAGTATACATAGTTTAGGTTCTCATCCCTAATCACATACATGTTCTTTCATCTTTTGAGGAGATTTCCTTACACCATAGGAAATTATTGGAATGATGGACAAACCACAATGGAAAGGATTAATGTAGTATACAAAAAGCATGTTATTGACAGTGTTAATGAAAGTTCAGTACTTGTTATTAAGACATTTCAAAATATTGTGTCTAGCAGATCAAGGATCCCTAAGTCTCTTGTTGAGAAATACAAAGATGATATATATTTTATGGTGGATATTGACCTTACCTATATTGAAGCAGTAGAGCCTAGAACATATTTCATAGACCCTCTTGGCTATGAAATATTTGAGGTAGCAACTGAAGAGTATGTTAGTAGACTACTAAAGTGTAAGTTGGACACTCAGTGTAATAGGTTTGGAACCTTTGAGGAGAACTTCAACTCCGCAAAGATTCTAATTGAAGAGAAACAGTCTAAGAAGAGAGTTGAGAGCACCATTAAGAAAATCTTAAAGGATACAGGAATGAAAGAGAGAGAGTTTTTGGTAGCAAAGTAGACAACAACATCAACCAAAGAGAGTGGACAAAAGGAAGTTTTGTCTATCCCTCCTTTATCATCAATTGCAGTGCCATAGGAAGAACCACAAGTAAAGGTGAAAGTGGAAGTACCTGAGAAGGACATAGAAACAAAGATGTCTACTAGATCCACTTCCTCCACACCTAGCAAAAGAGTTAAGGAGAGTGCCATTGGACTAGGAAAGAAGCATAAAACTCTAGTGCAACCTATTCCAAGAAAGATTGTAGAAGTTAAAGATGATGTCACTACAAAGAAGAAAGCTTGAAAACCAAAAGTTGAAAAGCTTAATGAGCATATTATTGAGAATGGTGACTTTGCAAGAATGAACAAATATTATGATCTTTATGATTATACTGATAGAATTAATCTAGAGAATGCAGTTGTGAAGCATATGATCTTGACTGGCAAGAAGTTTGATACTATTCAAGGACAAATACCTGATGATCTTTATAACAAAATTCTGAATATAAAGAAGAGAGCATCATATGAAGAGACAACTATCAGAGAAAAGCTTGTGAGGAAGCTTTGTGAGATAAAAGATGAAGCTCATTTCAACCAGATTATGAAGGCCCTAAGCACCCATTTGAGAACCAAAAGGAGAACAATTTAGATTATGGGAGGCAAGTATGAAGAAGTAAATTCTGAGACTAAATAGACAATTATCAAGGTTATGGTAGAGTATGTTCGAGAATCATCAGTTCCAGCAGAGCAAGCAGGTGAGAAAGTACAAGAGGACATTCCCTCTTCTCCAGCTATTAATATTGAAGATGAAACAATGAATGTAGAAGGTACACTAATCACCTTGGATACTGATGAGAATGTATTCAAGAATTTGCAGAACATTGTTGACAATTGGGCCTCTAAGGAACATGAAGCTACAAAAGAAGAAGAAATGACAGAGACCACTATTGTGGAACCACCAGTTGTAGAAGAACAAGTTCCCCTTCCCACCAAAGAAGATATCAATCTTACTCCTAAGATTGGAAAGAAGACTCAAATTGGCTCTATGATTGAGCATTTAGGAAAAGAAGTAGATGATGATGATCAGTTGGAGCTGATTACATCCTTGAACAAAATAATTGGTAAGAACAAGAAGGTGAAGAGTCTTGAAGGATGTCTGAAGGAACTAACTGATAAATTACAAAGTATTGTGACCACGCAAATTTTAGATGCAGACCCTATGGAGAAGGCAAAGAAGGTAATGAGTACCTTTGATAATGAATTCACACACCTAGCTGATATTGCAAAAGTGAAAGCACAAGTAGACTATGAGGCTAGAATGCTTTTGAACATCAGTTAGTACATTAGCAATGATATCAATACTCTTGATATCCGAATCAAGGATTTGAGGAAGCATTTGGAAATAGGAAAATCTTTGTACATACAGTGTACAAAATCAGAGACCTTGACAGCTAACGAAGATCAGAAGATAAAATTGAAGGAAGCAGAGATTCTAAATGAAAAAAACCTTCTATCTAACCCCAATGTGAAGGTCTGTAATATTGAGAAGAAAGTTAGAAAATCATATGATGAAATCAGAATTGTACAAGATGAAAGACAGGAAACTAAGAAGATATACTCTTTTGAGAGAGCATGTTTCTATGAAGTTGAGCATAACTGAAGAATAGTTGGAAGATTGTCTTTCAACAAAGACATATTTTCAGAAATTTAATTTTGAAAACCTCCAAGCATGTGAAATTGCTTCTTATGGATTGAGCGCACTACTCAATGTGGTAGATTCCATTAAGAAATCATGGGAGAAGGAGATAGAAGCCATGAAGATAGATTTTGCAGATTGTGTTGCAAGCCTATCGGCTTTGCAATAAATAAATTGAGGTATAATCTTTTTGTGATACAATTTTTTGACCCTCCCTACCTTATTTTGTCATTGTTTTCAAAGGGGGAGAGATATATAGAAGAAAATTAAAAGTATATGATAAGGGTTGTTACTCTTAGGGGGAGTACTATATTAGAGGAAATAATTTTTGAGGAGTTATAAGGATAGTATGTATTTTATACTATGGCCACAGTTTTGAACAATTTTGAGATTTTTGAGTTGTACACTTAGCCAATTTTCTCATATGTTGCCACCAATGAAAAAGGGGGAGATTGTTGGTAATTTGGCTAAGTTGATTGCATAGATGTTTTCATTATGGCAACATATGATTATCATGAAGATCACACAAGTCAAAGAGCAAGTATGACAGAGCGCATTGCAAATTTGTCTAAGTGTGAGACAATGTTTTACTAGTGAACCTAGATACAATTTTTGTTTGTGATGTTGAATAGAGTAAGTTCAGTGCTTGCACACTTGAACATAGACTCTATGATGTCTATTGATCACCCATCTCAGAGCACAAGTCAATATAGCATGTACGGAAGAAGTTATGAAATTTTTACCGAAGACAGTGTGAAGTCGATAGGACAGAATATGAAGTTAGAACTAGTAAAGAGTTAAGGGATTATTTTGTTTATCAAAATAATGACTTAAAAATATAAAGGGATGACATCCTAGATGTTAACTCTTTGATAAAGCTATTGGTATAAATGTAATTGTAATTGTAATTGTAAAGTGTAGTAACTGTAACAAGTAGCAAGTAATTGTAGAAGTATGATGCGAAGTATATGAAGCATATGTAATAGCGATAGTGAAAGAGCAGCGAAGTGATATTGATGCAAGAAGTATAAGGTTATGTACCTTAACCTATTTTGTAATCAGTGTATATTGTACATTACTTATTTGGGTAGTGGGCTCATCTGGTAATCACATTTTGTACTACAACTCCTAATAGGGTTGAGGCTTCTAACAAGGCCTATAGTCCCTTAATCAGGACAGATACACTATATGCTTGTAATATACTCCTAATAGGGTCAACATCCTTAACAAGATACTTTTGATTAGTTGATCTTTGTGGGTACCATACCCACGGGGTTTTCCCTTGGCCAGGGTTTCCTCGAGAACAAATAATGTGTTATGAGTTCTTTATTATTATGCATGTTGTTTAGCTTCTTATGTTATGCATGTATAAAGATAACCTATTATATCCATAATTGGGCAAAAGATAAAGTTTGTAGAATACTGATTCACCCCCCCCCCCCCTCTCAGTATTCCCTATTTCTAATAGCTATGTCATGTTAACTTTGACAATCTGGTAGAGATAAGTAAGAAGAAAAAGGTAAGAGGTCTACCTAGATTGAAGAAACCTAAGAATGTGATGTACAAGGAATGCCACTTAGGAAAAATGACAAAGTCAAGTTTCAAGAGAAAATCCTTTACTTCTAAAAACATTTTAGATTTGGTTCATACTGACCTTTGTGGACCTATGAGTGTACAAATTTAATGTGGTGCTAGATACTTTATCTTATTTGTTGAGGATCATACTAGGATGATGCATGTAATGTTTCTAAAAGAAAAATATGAAGCTTTTCAATTCTTTAAGTGGTATTTGGATAAGGTTGAGAAGGAGACAGGTAGGAACCTAAAATGTCTTAGATCTGATCGAGGTGGAGAATTTACATCAAATGAATTTAACCTATTTTGCAATGATAGAGGAATTAAAAGACAAATGTCTGCACCTAGAACACCTCCACAGAATGGTATAGCAGAAAGGAGAAACAAATCTATCTTGGATTGTGAAAGGACATTGGTGATTGAAAAGAATGTGGCACATGAATACTGGAAAGAAGCTATAAGCACTGTTGTCTACACTCTTAACTAGGTACAGATTAAGAAAGGTACAAATCTGACACCCTATGAATTATGGCATGGGCATGCACTAAGTGTTAAATACTTTAGAATCTTTGGAAGTAAGTGCTATATATTAAAAGACACTAGGAATGGAAAGTTTGATTCTAAGAGTAATGAAGGCATATTCCTAGGGTACTCCACAAAAAGTAAAGCTTATAAGTGTTTGAACTCTAACACTAACAAAATTGTGGAAAGTGTGAATGTCAAAATTGATGAGTATGCACAAAGAAATGAAGCTGACAGCAAAAGAGAAACAAAAGATTATAGATCTTTTGTGTACATTGAGGAAGAAGAAGAGGCAAGTAAAAAACTTGCACTTGATGCCGAGTCTCAGGTAAGCAATGCCAAGCGACAGATAGAAGCTGTCGAGCGTCAGGAAAATAGTGCCGAGAGAGAACAAGAACATGCTGAGCTACAAGAAAATGTTGTTGAGTATCAGGAAGAGGTTTCTGAGTATTCTGAAGTTGAATCTGACAATCTTGTTGAGGAACATGATGAAATAGAGGAGAGAGGAGATAAACCTATTTTGGCAAAATATGTAAGAAGACATCACAAGCCTGAATAGATATTTGGAGACAAAAATACTAGAATCCAGACCAGAAGTAAGACTAAGGATCCAACATGTCTATTGTGTGAATTTGAACTGAAGACAACTAGAGAAGCATTGGAGAATGAAGATTGGATACAAGTAATGAATGAAGAAATTGACCAAATTGAGAAGAATGATACTTGGACTCTGGTGCCGAGACCTGAAAATAAAAATGTTATTGAACAAAGTGGGTGTTTCAGAATAAGATGAATGAAAATGGTGAAATCATTAGGAACAAAGCTAGGCTCGTATGCAAAGGCTACGCACAAGAAGAAGGAATAGATTATGGGGAGACATTTGCCCCTGTATCTAGATTGGAAGGAGTAAGAACTCTACTTGCATATGCTGCTTATAAAGATTTCAAGGTATATCAAATGGATGTCAAGTCTGCATTTTTGAATGGTATACTAGAAGAAGAAGTTTACATAGAAAAACTAGAAGGTTTTATTGATCCAAATAGAAGACACATGGTGTGCAAATTGAAAAAAACATTATATGGATTGAAACAAGCTCCCAAAGCATGGTGTGAAAGGCTGCACAACTACTTGATACAGATTGGATTTTCAAGAACAAATGACACAAGCAATCTGTACACGAAGGATGAAGAAGGTAAAGGTATCCTGTTGGCAAAAAATTTTGTGGATGACATTATTTTTGTTGGACAAGATACATTATGTAAAAGTTTTTCAAATGAAATGCAAATTGAATTTGAAATGAGTATGTTTGGTGAGATCAAATTCTTTGTTGGTTTACAAGTATATCAGAGGAAGAATGGAATTTTCATTACACAGTCTAAGTATGTTAATGAAATACTGAAAATTTTTGGGATGGAAGATGCTAAACAGTGGGAACTCCCATGGTTACTAGACAAAAGTTATCTAAGAATGATGATGCTGTAGAAGTGAATTAGACTCTGTACAGATCCATGATTGGAAAATTGCAATATGTTGTACATAGTAGACTAGATATAGCATTACCTGTTGGGATTGTGGCAAGATTCTCTACCAATGCTTAGGAAACACACATGATGGCTATGAAAAGAATTATGAGATACTTGAAAGGAACTGCTGACTATGGTCTATATTATAAGAAGGATGACAAATTTGAACTCTAAGTTTATACAGATGCTAATTGGGTAGGAAATGTAGATGATAAAAAGAGTACTAGTGGTGGAGCTTTCTTTCTTGGACTGAGATTAGTCTCCTAGATAAGTAAGAAACAAAATTGCATTTCCCAATCTACTACCGAGGCTGAGTATGTTGTTGCTGTGGTAAACTGTTCAAACTTGGTATGGATAAAACAATTGTTGATAGGCATGAAAGAAGAAATCACTGAACCTATTGTTATTTTCCATGACAACACATGTGCTATCAATATTTCTAAGAATCCGGTGATGCACACTAAGACCAAGCACATTGCAATCAAGTATCACTACTTGAGAGAATTAGTACAAGACAAACAAGTCTGAATGGAATATGTGAATACAAAAGAACAATTAGCAGACATATTCACTAAAGCTTTACCCAAAGAAGCTCATGAGTATTTGAGAAGTCAATTAGGGGTTCTTCCCCTAACTGAGGCTGCCTAGACAAGCTAGGAGCACTGCATCAAATGTGCTATAGCAGAATATTTGACAAATTGATGCACAAGTTTATCACACTTTAGAGCTGGCCTAGAGTTGTGAAAAGAAGCAAAGACAAGGAATCAATCATAAGCAAGATGACAGAGGGAGAAACACTGAGCTGCACAGATATTATCTACATCTGCTGGATGTATGTTTTAGTTGTTGCTTTGGCATTTTTGTCAAAGAGGGAGATGAATTGATATGATAACACATGATACTGAAAAATAAGAGGGAGATGAACTGATGATGTTGAAGATAAGAATGATGAGCTGAAATGAAGAATTTAGATAGAGGGAGATTTGAATACATCTGATGATCACAGAAGTGAGGCTTATAGGATTTTGAATTAGAATAAAGCTAAGGATATTATAAATAAATCTCTGATGGATAGATAAGTTTTTTGGATTGGTTAGTAATCCATGTGTTATTTAGGTGATATCATATGGTGTTTCCATCAGTGCCAAAGAGGGAGATTGTTAGAAACTGTAGTTGAAACAATTATTGTATTGTCATTGATGTAAAATCTTAATTGGTAAGATTGCTGCTACTTAGGAAAGTACTATATCTATTTGAGTGTTGCTAAGGGGATAGGCAGGTTGGTAACAATAGCACCTAAGGAAAGGTTGAGTTATCTTGATACTATAAAGTGTACTTGACTATGTTGCACAATGATGAGATAATGTATTGTTTATCTTAGTAAGACTGAAGACTAAACTGGTAGGCTTGACCAAGCAAAGAATGGAAAAATCATGTTTAAGCCAAGTAATGTTAGTGTCGACCAAGTAAATGTATGCCAAGAAAAATTATAGTGTCGACCAAACAACAATTAATTGTCGAGGAAGACAATGTAAGCCGAGGAAATAGTGTTAGTAATGACCGAGCTTTCTACATGAAGACCGAGTGGACAATCACAGTATTGACTGAGCATCAACAATTTAATATTTGAAAAGAATTTAATTTTGGAGCTGACATTGTTGAATTCTTGGATTATGTAAAATGTGTTGACTTTATTTATTGATTGTTTGGAAGCATTAAATGCACTGTACAACATTTTATTGTAAATCTTTAAGAGATTTGAGATGATTCTAGAAAAGGAGCCAAAAACATGAAGCATGTAGATTCAATGAAGCTGACCTAACCCTAAGATCTACAAATGAGATTGAGCAGCATAATATGAGTTAACCTAATTGAGGAAAGTATAAAGGGAACCTGAGCATTTGGATATGTATGTACATGGAGAACAGAGAATGTTGGAAGAGGAAAGTTTTATTGACTGAATAAGCAGAAAAGAATGAAGGAAAATTGTGGTGGTTTCTTGAAGAAAAGTTTCGAGTAGATCAAAGATGGAAATAGAAAAGTTTCAAAGTCAGCAAACTAGCATTAGTGTACGGAATCAGATCTGATATTTGCAAAGTGAGTTGTATATTTTTTAGATAATATTGCTGCTACTTTCTAACCATTGTAATAGTCAAAATCCTTTTAACAGAGGTTGACCTAATAGTCATATGTTAAATCCTTTGAACAAGGTTGCATTGTAATGGAGTGTATGTAAGTCCTATGACTAGGCTCACTTTTAACAAGGTGATTGAAATCCTTTAACCGGGTCACACCTGACAATGTGTATTGTAACCTTTGATAGGGTTGGCTTTTTACCGAGCTCACTTCAAAAGAGTGAAAATAATAGTAGCATGTTACAAAGTGGTTTTTCCCAAATTGGGTTTCCACTATAAATCTTGGTGTTAATACTTGTGTGAATGTTTTGATTTGAACATTACTATGTTTTGCAAGTTAAGTTATAGCTGGGTAGTGAACTGCATTGTTGTATGTTTCTATTATTGAATCAGTGATGACCAAGTTTGTTTTGGTTATTGGATCTGATTTAAAGATAAGTTTTTGAAAAAAATTTATACATCAGGACCTGAGAACAAGTGATTCACCCCCCCTCTATGTTGTTCTAAATCATATTAATAGTGATAAGAAAAGAAGAAGTGTGTGAAGAGTCTATAATATGTATTAGAGCTTTGTAAAAGGTCAAAGCATTAGCACATCAAAGGAACTGATCTGACAAGCAGTGTCACAGTGATAGTTCATCTAGCAAATATAGTGTATATCTGAGATCAGAAGGTTGTATCCTTCACCACTTGAGCAGTGAGCTTTAGGAAAGTGCATCCACTCCCCTAACAGGGACTATTGTAAAAGACTCCTAATAGGTTTTGACCCTTAACAAGGTCTACTGTACTTAATACATTGTAAAGAAACTCCTAACAGGGTTAACGATCTTCTAACAAGGGTCACTAAACACTAGTATAGAATATTAGTGGGTGTCAATTCCCATCGGGGTTTTTACCTATTTGGGTTTTCCCGTAACCATATTGGTGTTATGTGTTGATTTCATGTTTCATATTTATGTGGATGTTCATTTCAGTACTTAAGAATTTAAGTTCAGTTTAAAGATTAAGTAAAAAGATAAATATACAATGAACACTAATTCACATGCCCCCCCTCTCAGTGTTCCCATTCCTAGCAATTGGTATCAGAGCTCTGGTCCTCAGTAAAGAAGTTTAACCACTTGAGGAGATCATGGAAAAAGTATAAATGAAACATCTGAAAAGAAATCTGGAAGCTGCTCTTGAAGACCTAGATAAATCTGAAGAGAAACTAAAGAACTAAGGGAAAAACTCAGTGATGCTCAGTTAGTCATCAAAAGGCTAAGGAAAGATTTGAAAGAATGCTCTACCAGTGTTCTAGGGACAATGGTTAAGATGCTGAATGAAGAAAATAAATCCTTAAAGAACAACTTAAAGAATTTGATGATAAGATGACTAACAATCAGGAAGTTTATGATGAACAGGTCAAAGAGAACCTTCAACTAAATGAAGAATTAAGGCAAGAAAACATAGAAATCTTAGAACTAAGAAATAACAAGGAAAGCTTGGAATCTGAATTGAAAGAGGCTAAGAATCACCTTGATAAATTACACACCAGTTTTGATTTAATAGAATCTTAGTTATATGCAAGAAGAGCCAAAGGAGATACTATCTGCATTGGATACAATGAAGCACACAATCAGATTGATAACATGCGAACAAGAATGAAAGCACCAGAAGGCACCTCAGATGCTAAAGAGACTAGAAGTCAGACCAAGGATCTTACTGAACCACCTAAGAATGAGTGCAAGCCTATAGACCACACTTGTTATGCATGTAACACACATGGACACATAGCAAGGAACTGTATAGAGGTAAGACCTTTCAATGGTTACTGTTATTCATGCAATAAATTTGATCATAGAGCTATGAATTGCAAAAACATCCAAAAGAATAGGACTCATAATCAAAAAAATCAGAATCAAACAAATATAAGAAGTTCTCATAATGTTACATGTCAGATATATAACTATAATGGTCACTCTACTAGACAATGTAAAATGGTGACTCATGTTAATGTGCCAAGGAATATAAGGCCTCCAATAATTTGTCACTCTTGTAACAAGGCTGGACATATCTCAAAGTTCTATAGATCAAGGATGCAAGGTCAAGAAAGCCCTAAAAAGACCAAAGAACCAGTATTGGATCCCAAAGGAAAAGTTAATTTTGTAAAAGCCTCAAATAATGCAATCTTGATTTGGTCAGAAGGAAAGAAGGAAAAAGTTGATGAGTATGTATTGGATGCATCCACAATGGACGCACCCTCTACATCTGGATGAATGGCTCTCAGGGTCATAGGGGAGCTAATTTAGCTCTAGACTCCTACGTGGCTGGTATACTCACTCTTAGAGTATGCACCTTTGAACTTAAGCTTTTGGAGAATAAAGGAACCTTCGTGCAAAAGTGCACATACTGATTGTTCACATAACAAAATTTGGAAATTTTTAAGTGACGGCCTAGTTTACGCGGCAAGCATTAACGGCAAAATTTTCACTTTAAGTACACAAAAAGCTTTTTGATTACTCATTGCATTTGAATTCAGATCCTTTGGAGAGTAGAAAGAGTTTTAGAAGTTATTGTGAAGATTTGTAGATTGATATATCAGTGATTAGCAGTACATTTGATCGGTTGCAGAAACCCTCGTTCGTCGTGCTAATTCAGAAGTCTTTAGATTATCTCAGAGAACATTTGGAAAGAGATAAAACAATTAAGTGATGGCCACTCCCATAGTATTTGATATTGTAGAAAAGAAAAGATATGTGTTTAAGAAGCATCCATTTAAGTATACCCTAGATGATTTAGAGGGAGCATTCTCTTGCATGCCTATGGGTGTTATTCATGTCAAATACATTAGGGCATACATTTACTATAAGAAGGAACCATTAGGATTAGACAGATTAAGGGCGCACATGGAAACCATGCTAAAACCACACAAAACCTTCTTGGATGAATATGTGAAGTGGAATGATCACCCTATAGTGGAGTATGCTACAACATATGAGTTCTATGAGACAGAATGGATTAAAATGCTTCTGAGTAGAATTCATGATGACCTATTTTGGATAGGTGGTGTACTAGTAAGAATCACTAGTGACCTAATATATGAGATGAAAGGCCTATCTAAGTCTGGCACCGTCCTTCCTATGGGCAAGGATTTCAGAAAAATTATTGAGCAAACATGTAAGTCAAGGAGTGATAGGCGTGGGATGACAATTGAGCCTATTGAGAAAGATGACATCAAATTGATGTCCATGATACTTGGATATAGTTTTCAACACACCAACAGGGTGAATAGTGTGTCTATGGACACAATTCTAGCAGCCATTAGACTTGTGAAGGAAGATGGAGAGTTCAATCTGTGTGAGATCTTGCATGCATAGTTGATTGATAACATCAAGAAAATCAAGAATGATAAGACCAAGATATTCAGGTTTGGGTCTTTGATCATTTACATGTACCTTCATATAGTTGGGAAAGTATCAGATTCATATTTGGACAAGTCCATTCCAACCATGCCATAGATATCTTACAAGGCATCCACTGAAAGTACATTGAGAGATTACATAACATTGGAGTTGAAGACCTTCAGGGTCAAGATGTAAATGAGGTACAAAATTATAGAAAACATTGTTGAGAAATACAAGGATACTATTTATTTTATGGTTGAAATAGATACAACATGCATGGAGGTAGTTGTACCTAGAACAAAGTGGATTCATCCACTTGGATATGAAGTAGGTGAACAAGTTTTAGAAGCATATGCTCAAGTATTTCTTTCAGCTCCTATTGACCCTAATGAGCCAAGATGGGGAACTTATGAGGAGAAGACAAGAGAGATAGATGCTAAACTAAATAGCACAACAACAAAAAGAAAGGTCCCTAAAGTCACCTTAGAGATCTTGAGAATACATGGAGTATCTCAAGCAGATCTAGACAAAGAAAAAGAACAAAATATTTCTTTGGAATTAGAGATCACAGATGAAGCAAAAGCATAATCACATGATCCCAAATTGAAGAAGGTAAAGATAGAGAAATTTGATGAATAGAAGGATAAAACTGATGATACTCCCTCTGCGTCCAAGGAAACCATCGACCCTACTGCTCCTCCAGAGTATAAGAAAATGGCAAAGAGGAAGAAATAGATTGGCACCAGTCATCCATCCTCATGAGCAACAAGAAGCAGAAAGAACACTCAAGCTCCTCCTGATGTAGGTTTCAGACCTAGTTTAAAAGTGTTGAGTACAAGAATCATAAATGAGGGAAGACTGGATTAGGTAAGGAAGCTCTATGATAAGTACAATGAAATTGATAAGTCAAAGATTCATGGCGTAATCATAAAGCATATGATCAAGTTCAAAAGGATAGTCTTGGAACTAAAAACAATGATTCCAGACAAGGTTTGGAATATCCTAGAGTCATTGAAGAAACAAGCCATTGAAGAAGATCTTAGGATAAGAGAAAATATCCTATATGAAAGTCTACCAGTATGTTCCTTAGAAGAAAAATCACTATTGTTAGATCTGGTGAAGCCTCACCTCAGGACCAAGACAAGAACATTGAATATAATGGATAAAAAATATGAATTAGTTGCCAAAGAAATAGAGACAACCTTTAAAAAGGTCTTTATGAACAAACACATGTATCCACCTTCTACGCCCAAAGCACAAGTATCCATTAAGGAAGTCAAGGTGGTAGAGCCTACTAATGCATCAGTAATAGGTCCTCAAGATTCAACACCTGTAGTGGAAGCACAATCTGAGGCAGATAAGTTTGTGCCCACTACAGAGTCACAAAAAGACAACACAATTATCATTGATAATTTGGAGATAGCCATGGAGGCCATAGATAAGGATCTGGACAAGTTTGAGGAAGCTTTTGTTAGCACTCAAGAAGCTGAAATGCTTTGTGGTAGCAATTCTCTAAATCCACAAGAAATTTTGATTGAGGACATCATAGAAAAAGAAGGAGAAAAGATAGAAAAAGAAACAGAAAAAGAAGAAGAGAGTAATGAACCATCAGTTGAACTAGTCAAGGTAAAACAAGAAGTGATGGATAGCACTCCCATCACTCCCTCAGAAGCTTTGTTGTCAAGTTTGACACCTGACACATCCAATTTGGACTCATGGAAAGAAGAAGATCTGATAAAATTCAACATCCTAGCCATGGAAAAGGCCAAATAAAAACAAGTGATGAGGAATCCCCTCCTGGTAGAATCAGTAAAAATTCTAAACAATTTGTTGCTAGAGGACAAGAAAGTGTAAAAAATACACTTTGTTGATGATGTGAGTACAGTCATCTAACATTTCAAAATTAATTTCTCAAGCCTTGAAGAATCTGCATCCCTATTTGCAGAAGAAAAGTACCTGAAGAAGAGGTCGAGTGAATTAATGAGAAACTTTTCACTTGACCTAAGCTCACTCAAGACTAGTCAAGCATCATTAAAAGAGTTTTTAGATCAAGGAAGAAGAGTCATTGTAGAATGCATGGATCAGGATAAGCTTACTGATGACCATTTCAAGAAAATAAAAGAGGCAGAAGCTATGATTGAGCAAGTCAAGAGTTCAGTGAAAGACACATCCATAGATGTAAACATGTGTAATAATGTATACCAAGGGAAAATAGATAAGATTGAGAAGGCAGAAAAAGAAATGACAAAGATCAGGGCAAGGCAAACACAGCTTAGGAATGCTCTTGCACCCTCATTAGATATACTCAATCAGAACATCAAGGACATAGAAGCCACAATGGTAACATATGATCACCATCCTAGCATGGACTTGAAGAAGATGGAGAAGCTACAATATGCACTATGCACTCATCTCCAGATAGTAAACTCTTTGATCACATTTTGGAAGAAGGATATCCAAAACCTAAAGATAGCATATCCGGATGATTTCCCTCAGTGAGTATGTGTAGATACAATTTTTGAAACACCTTTTTCATTAATGTCAAAGGGGGAGTTGTGTATAGAATATGGATCATAATATCAAGTGTGTGTATAGAAGACAAAAAGTTTTTTGTATTAATGACAATTAGCAACTTGGCCATATTCCTTTGTTGCCATAAATGACAAAGGAGGTGATTGCTGGCAAGTTGGATATACTGATGTATATGAATTAATATAGTGTTGTCATTATGGCAATAAAGTCATATAGTATTTTGGAGTTAGGGCACTTGATGAGAAGATCAAAAATCGGTTAAGTGTTGAAGACTAGACAGTGTACAAAGTTCCTACAACTCATAGCATCAGTGCATGTGTGTATGACCAAGTTATGGTGTGCACCCTAGAAGATAAGCTAGTTAGACTATATTCATGCTTAGTCTATGAGCACATGATCAGATATACAAGTATGAGGAAGATACAAACATATGAAGTTACACAACCAGTGAGTGCCAGTGAAGAATAGAGTAAGCAACCAACTATTATCATTTTGAGTTGCGGTTATATTCTATTTATGTAAGGGCTATGCACCTATTGTAATTAGGTTGCCAACATGTATATATGTTTTTTTGTAAACACGCTTGAGCCAATTCATTTGGAAGTGTTGTATGTAATAGGTCTAAGGGTGGACCTAGTTGTTTATTTTGTATGCACATATAAATATGAGATGCACCCATTGTATTTGGTATGTAAGTTGATATAGAGTTGTGATAAGCAGAGAAAAAGTGTGCAAAGAGTCTATAAGATGTATTAGAGCTTTGCAAGAGGTCAAAGCATCAACACATCAAAGGAACTGATCTGACAAGCAGAGTCACAGTGACAGTTCATCCAGCAGATATAGTGTGTATCTGAGATCAAAAGGTTGTAGCCTTCACCACTTGAGTAGTGAGATCTAGGAAAGTGCATCCACTCCCCTAACAGGGACTATTGTAAAAGACTCCTAATAGGGTCTGACCCTTAACAAGGTCTACTGTACTTAATACATTGTAAAGAAACTCCTAATAGGGTTAAGGATCTTCTAACAAGGATCACTAAACACTAGTACATAATATTAGTGGGTGTCAATTTGCACCAGTGTTTTTCCTATTTGGGTTTTCTCGTAACCATATTGGTGCTATGTGTTGATTTCTTGTTTCATATTTATGTGGATGTTCATTTCAGTACTTAAGCATTTAAGTTCAGTTTAAAGATTAAGTAAAAAGATAAATATACAGTGAACACTAATTCACCCCCCCCCCCCTCTCAGTGTTCCCATTCCTAACATGAGTATCTTGATGAAATGAATGGAAAAGTGAAAGACAATGATTTAATGTCACCAAGCTACTAAACTAATATGTAAGGCAATTAAATTAGTCAATGTATTGTCATTGATGTCAACTAGTTTTGACTGTACTTATCATGATGGTTACAAACATCTGAAGAATAAAAATGGTAAAAGAATGAGATATCTACTTCAAGATGAGATGGATATGAAAGATATGGCTATGGTATACATTCGGTAACTTATTGATTAGTCTATGGCATCATGTTGTTGACTTGATTATATTACATGATTTTATTATGTATTAAAGATCAGAATTGAACAAGTTTATGTGGTCGGTAATTGAAGATTTATCTATACACTGAGCTATTGTAGTGTATACCGAGTATAGTATTAACCGAGTACATATTTACTGACACATTCTAGTATTAACTGAGTGAAAGAAAGAAATAAATTTTATAACAGCCGAATGAACTGATGAGATGGACAATTGATTATGATTCTAAGGTAGAAGATAAAGTTTGTTATGATGATTTAACGGCTGACAAAATTTAAGATTGATCAGATGAAGATGAATGAAATGTGTTATAGACACAACTACCAAGGAAGTTTGAAGTGACAAAATGAACGATTAAGATTAAGAGGCAAAATATAATGAATGATAAGAAAATAGTTTATGACGTCTATTTAAAGAGACATGAGATTCATTATTGAGCCTGGGGATTATTGCTACTGTAAGAAAATTCACATGAAAGGAATATTTTCATGCACTTCTGATCAAACTTGGTTACAGATAGAACCGAGCTGAACTATAGACATTATCGAGCATCAGAGAAGCATACATCAAGTGGAATAAGTTGGAGGATATGAAGAATTTAAAATTGATTATTGATCATGGGAGGTATTTTGAGCTTAGCATAGATCTAAAAATATGCAAATCTTAGTTGTATTTGAATAAAATCATTACTGTATCAGTTTAACCATTGTTAAAACAAAATCTCTTAATTGAGTGGACTTAATAGTCTTTTTATATTTCAACATGACATTCAATGAATGTTGTTGGTTTTCTTTTTGACACCATAGTGAATGTTGGTCAAGGGAGAATTATTACTGATAAATCCTCTAACTAGGTCACACCTTATAGTGTGTTTTGCAACCTTTAACATGGATGGCTCATAACTGAGCCAACTTCATAAGAGTGGATTATTTTTGGTTATCGGTCCCATGTGGTTTTTCCCCTAACAAGGCTTCCACATTAAAAATCTATTTATTATGTGTATTTGATGTGATTTAATTGTTATTTTACTTTACACATTGCATAACTAGTCAGATCAGTAAATACAATATTGAATTGACTGTCAATCGGTAGATGAAGAAAAATATATTGTTGATAGCTTACCAACTTGATAATTTGTTTGAAAAGTTTGAATATATGCATCTGGGAGATTTGGGACTATAGGATAACTAGAACTAACTGATTCACCCCCCCTCTCACTTATCTAATAGATATATGGTGCAGGTCCCAATACCCATAACTAGATAATCAATATCATCTCTAATCATAACTTCTTATTTAGAACATCCTTCTATATAGTCTAGATGTTCTTTGAATCTAGTGATATGTTGAGAGGCCCCACTATCAACAACCTAGGTGTTGCAATTGTTTGAAACTTGACTTGATAAGGTAGAGTAGAAAATAAGTTTCTTTGAATTCATATTCTCCTTTATATCACTGATTTGGGCAAAGGAGGCTTGTACCTTATTTCTTTCAGGAAACTGTCGAGAAATGTGACCAAATTTTTCACATCTATAACATTATACTTTTGATAGGTCTATATGTTTGAATATTAGTTTCTTAATTGATTCATTTCCTCTTTTCCTTTTAAAGCTAGTATTGTTTTTCCTTTTGCGTGATTATGTATTAAGTACTTGGGAGACTTCTTTTGAAGTATTTGTATTTATCCCACTGATTGATAATCGAGACTCTTCTTGAATGCAATCTTATTTTAATCGATCAAATTTAGGAATTTTGGTTCAAGCACTTATTCCTTGAATGAAAGATTCCCATGAAATGTGTAGTCCATTAAGTGCAATCATTGTTAATTCCTTACTATCAAAAGAGTGACCAATAGTGGAGAGTTGATTTCTTAAATCTGTAATTCTCATGAAGTAGGATGAGATGGTTTCTCCTTGTTTCATCTTTATTTGATGAAGTTGATTCTTAAGGGTAAACGTTATGCTTGTGTTGTTAATTTCATACATATCTTTTATTACATTAAACATCTCATATGCGGTTTCTAATTTTATGATTATAGGCACTATATGATCTTTAACTCCGTCTACAAGTAATAATTTCATTAACTTGGTATTGTCCTTATCCCATTTAATTTGTTCATTGTTTTCACTCTGTTCAGTCTTGAGTTTCTCCACTATGGGTGTTAGATCATGCTCTTTTAATGTGAGCATCATTTGTAATTTCCACGCCACATAGTTTGATGCTCCTTTAAGACAATCTTCTAATCTCATTCCATTTATCATTTTCAATGTGGTATTCGAGTATATATATATATATATATATATATATATATATATATATATATATATATATATATATATATATATATATACACACACACACACACATATATATGTATATATATATATATATATATATATATATATATATATATATATATATATATGTATATATATATATATGTATATATATATATATATA